>CM062296.1:646275784-646875784 GCA_031216915.1 Pictodentalium vernedei | reverse complement strand
TAATCTTGAATCCGTCTAATTCCTCGACTTCCATAATCTGGAATCCATCTAATTCCTCTTGATTTTCTGGAATCCTATCATGCTTTATCATATCTGGAATCCTATCATCCTCAATCATATCTGAATCCTATCGTCTAAAATTAGATCCAAAATCCAATGTCCGCGTGCCAAAGTGCTTATTTTATCATCTAACACAAATCTCTTATCGTCGTCGGCCGTCAGCGAAACCTTGTTGACTATTTCGGTATACAAGTCATGATTTTCGCTTCGAATCGATTTCATAGTCTTATACACTGGACCACTTCCTAACAGACAATCTTTATACTCTTGGAAAGAGATGTTTTTCTTCACCACGCACGCTTTAACCCCTTTGCACTTCTTGATCTCTTCATCTTCTAGATGATAAGCATACAGTTTGGGTCTTAAGCCCACGAATTCGAGGATTTGTTTACCGCCGCTCTCATCCTTAAATTTACCTAACACCTTCTTGTTGTCGTTCGATTGAATGTTGGACGGGTGATCAATGGGATAACTGCTCGTGTCGAACCACGCGGCCACGTCTGGAGATATATCTCGGTAGACGTCTTTCATCTCTATCTCGTAAACTAAACTGTCTGTATCAGTGAACAGTAGTTTGGCTTTATCACCAAATTTTCGTTTGACGTAATCGTAGTGAAACTCGTACATCAATCGCTTGCTGATATCTAAGATGATCGGTCCGAGATAATATGGGTTGTCGAACTTCAGGTGCATCTTTTGCATGTGAACGGCCACTAGATTTTCGTCGAA
Source organism: Pictodentalium vernedei (assembly GCA_031216915.1). NCBI lineage: Eukaryota > Metazoa > Mollusca > Scaphopoda > Dentaliida > Dentaliidae > Pictodentalium > Pictodentalium vernedei. The sequence goes on along the minus strand of CM062296.1, from coordinate 646,874,995 downwards.
TATGGTTCGGTGTTTGTAATTGGGTTTCGCCACTAATTGTTTAGCTCTTTTCTCAGATGTGACGAGTCGAACGTCAGTTCTCTTCCTGATGTTTTCCATCGATTTACCGCACACGCAGTTGTTCATGAGTTTGAAGAAATCTTTTTCGAAATCGTTCTCGGCTCAAATTCTGAGATTCGTGTTGAGATCGATGTATTTTTTCATCCAAGGCACTTCATCGATTCGAATGATGTGATGTATGTTGACTAATTTCATCCCGTAATCAACGTATTGTTTCAAATTCTCACTGTAGATGACGTAGTTACGTTTGTTAAATAAATTGGGAATGAGTTTTTCCTCGTCTCCTTCGTTTGGTTCCATTCGTTTGGGAGCCAGTGGATAATCGTTGTGTAGATCACGTAATTCTTCGGGATAGTTCAAATCAACTTCTAAAATGCAAGGATAGTCTCTCCATTTTTGCATCTCTTCCTGTTCCGTCACCCATTCGAAATTTCCAATTGGAAAAGGATGACTCATAGCCCAACCGTACAGATTATTAGTGTCCCAATACTGTATGTATTTATTCGACCATTTGGAATCGAAACCTTCTTTCATGTAGGGATTGTTAGCTTCAGAATATCTATGGGAGATCATCGAGACGCCACCTCTCGCAGCCCTTTCGAACATGAGCAACATGGTCTTCAACAAAGTGTCCCACGCCAGACCGTGTGCGGTGAAATACCAAGCGGGATCCAGATCGTAATTTTGACGACAGACGTCTCGAAAATTTTCGAACACGTCTGCCAATAGCAGAACGTTGGTCTTCAGATAGAGATCGTGATAATCTCTCATGGTTTTCATATCGAATGATTTCCACACGTTTTTGGCTTGTTTGTAATTCTCATCGGAAATGTTGCATTCGTATAATTTTGAATAAAAATCTTCTTTTGAAGGTAGTGCGGTGTCGTCGAATCTCTTTAGATCGTTCATGTAATCGTAAGGATAGACTCCTTTCCTCAACATGTCTACTCGTTCTCCGAAATGTTCGCTCGTGATTTTAAATTTATCCTTGCTCATGTTATCGACTAATTTTTCCAGAGCGGTCAACATGAATTTAAAGCTGTCGATGAAACGTATGCCTCTACGAATGGATTTCGTTTTTTCTTCCAACGTCTCTCCGTCGATTACTCTTTTCTTCTCCATAACCTTCCACTTCGTGAATGAAATGTATCTTTCTTCACTGTTCGCGATGTAATTTAATTCTTCGTGGGAGGTGCCGAGATTTTTCATGAACAGATGACTGTCGTAACCTGAGAGGTTGGGAAATATCACCAGATAGAAAACGGCATCTTGATATTTTAAATTACACTTGCTGTGAGCCGGACCGTGATACAGACCCGTGTAATGATCATGGTCTCTAATCTTCTTATTTTCTTCCGAATTCTCATCGAACAATTGTCTGCATATGTGACATGTGGTGGCTCTGTTATTTTCGTCCTGCTTCTCTCGCGTGATGATCATTTTCGCCGGAGTTTTGAATTTGTCATATAACATTAGAATGTTCGATTCTAACTCTTCTACGAACCTTTGAGCCATGTCGTCGTCTTCGCACTGTTTCGTGTAGGTGAAGGGACCCATGTCGTGTTGTGAGCCGAAAGCACATCTCACATAAATGCAATAACCCGAAGGTGTGTGTTTTGATATCTTTCGACGTAACTTTGAAGAGTGTTAGGTTGGCAGGAACTCATTTTCGCGGTGAAACATTCGAAATCGGCATACATGACGAATGGTACTTTTAACCTTCTATTGCGATTTTCAAACTTCACGATGTTGTTGGGTTTGGGCATTTCGATGGCGACACCTTGATTTTCATTGCAATACTCCTGATGTTTCACTAACGATTTTTCGCTCTGAAACATGTTCATGCAGTTATAACATAAACATATCTTTCCTTTATGTTTATTATTTTGTCTCGACAGTAATCGGCTCGGATTTTTAACCCAACAATAATGACGATTGTCACCATTTGAAATCAATAATAAAATAATCGTCTTTTCTCTTTCGAGATACGAAGTCTGTCGGAGAGGATTGATCGTTCGTTTTTTCATCGTCGTATCCCAAGACGTTCACCACTATGGTGGGATTTTGAGCTTCAAAACGTTTGATGTGTTTTAACTGCGTTGGAAAAGTTACTCCGGTCCAATCGAGATTTTTAGAAGTCCCCTCGTAACAAGAAACTCTCTCAGGATGGACTTTGACAGGGTATAAAGCAGAAGTGACTGCCCATTTAAAACACTGATCATCTTTATTTCGTTGACCACGGAGTGTTTTTTAGCTAAGAAATACGGTAATTCCATGTAGGAAGATCCTTTCAACGAATCGTTTTTAGTTATATGAATTTCGAGTTTCAACACCTCATCGAACGTCCAATTACTACCTTCATGTTGATAATTCGCAAGAGACATCAACATCTTGTCTTTCATCTTTTTGAAAACGTCTGATAAATCTGAACCTCGAAATATGGGTTCGACGTTAGATCTGAAATATGCATTTTTCACGATGCTCTTGCAGGACTTCACATTGATTTTATTCATCACGCAATGGAGTATCATCTTAATTTTTTGTCCCACATTCATGTGTTCGCGAAACAAATCCAATACTTTTTTCTTCACCCGTTCCATGAACAATTTCGGATCGATTTTCTTGAATGAGGGAACCACGTCAAAAGTTTAAAAAACGCCTTTGATCGCACTCTCCCATTCTACGGTCTTCGATTGGAATAGTTCCGTGATGAGTCGTGCTACATATTCTTCTCCTTTTCCTTCGTCGATTGCTCATTGAATTTCACTCAATATATCTTGTTTGTCTAGAATCAGAAGTGCATCACTCGTTTTCGTTTTAGTTTTTTTTTTCTTTTCTTTTGAAACTTGAAGTTCTTCAACAGCTTTTCATTTAGTCGTCTTCTTATTTTTCACAATCAAAACGTTTTTGTTTTTTTTCGACGTCGGCATTTCGATTCCTTTTACTATCTTTTTCTTCTTCTCATTTTTCACAACCGATGCATTTTTTGACGTCATTGCTATCGATATTTCATTTGCCTTTCTAGCGTTTCGCAAATGTTCCTGTATGACTTCAATTTTTTTTGATTTAGTTCTATGATTTCTGAAATGTGGAATTTTTAATAGTTTACAAATCTCGTTTAACTGAAGTAGGGTTTTCTCATTTAAATTTTCCATTTTTTTATTTGTTTGCTCCATTTGTAAGAATATTTTTTTTTTGTTTTCGAATTTTGTATTTAATAATAATTTGTTAAAAGTTTTAAAATTGTTTATACATATATGTTTTAATTCCTTCAAAAAAAAATTTTTTTTGATGAAATTAATCAATTTTTTATGTTCCTTAATGTGAAAAAATTGAATTAATACGAGAAAAAAGGACGTTAAATTTAAACTTTTTATTTATATATAAAGAGAAAAAACACTTTTAGAAAAACAAATTTTCACATTAAAGAAAATTAAAATTAAAAAAACTATTTTTTTATATATATAAAGAGCAAAAAAAAAACAAACTTTTTAACAAATTATTATTTAAATACAAAATTTAAAAATATATATTATTTGCAATAATTCATAAAACAAAAAAAACAAATAATCGATCATGACAACAACACCTAAAAGATGCGAATTGAAATTGAAACGAGTCAAAACGTATAAGAAACTTGGTTCTAAAATCTATAGATTACAACGACACGATCCCATTGAATTGAACGAGGTCGAGACGAAGGGCTTAGAGCACAAATACGACAAATATAGCATGCCTTTGAAATTGGACAAAGCCACGCTCGATTTGTTTTATGACTACCAAAGCGATCTACAGAATATCGTCATCGCCAAAGATAGAGAATTCGACAAGGACGATTTGTCGTTGCCCTATGGAAGTTACATATATCCAAACATCTCACTTAAACTCGTGAACAAATTGGGTGGTGAGAGCGCATTGACCGAAGTAAAAAAACTCAAAAAAATAAAGATAAACATTCAACACATTTGCGACAAAGGAGAAAACGCAAGTGTCAACATGTTAATAACAGACTTGGAAATATAAACAATAGAGAGATTGATTTTTAGCGAAGAAGAAGGAAAAAAAAAAGTAATGAGATCATCTTTAGATCTCATTACTTATTTTTTTTTTTTTTTTGTTTTCCTTCTTCACTATTGCCCATATATTATAATAACGTTTCCTTTTTTCTTAAATTTCAGCATTGATTCTTCTTTTCTTTTTTTTTTTGTGATATGCTACTTTTTTATAAGAACACATGTGTTTATCCGAATCATAATTATGAACGAATGTTGTGCATCTCTCAGTAACACTCGCATCATTACCATTCTCTTCAGAAGATAGTGGTAACGGTGGAAAACGTCTCATTCTTTTAAATTTCAACCGCATATCCCGATCTTTATTTAACTCTTTTATCAGTTCTTTCCTAAGATATCCAGCATTAGCGTCTAATTGTTTTTCCACATCTTTTTCCCACACTATCCTGGAATATTCATCATTAGTGTCTAATCATTTTTCCGCATCTTTTTCGCACTCTATCTCGCGATATTCATCATTATCGTCTAATTGTTTTTCCACCTTTTTATCCATTTTATATTACTTTTTTATACTTTCTATGATTTATATTTTATATAATTATATAATTTTTACATTATAATAACATATTCAAAATCGGTATATTCTTAAATGGCGAATTCTCACCAAACAACAAACCCTTGCTGAGTCGCTCAACGTTCCGTCCACTCTTCAGATAGAGACCGTTTCCACTCAAAGAGTTGTCACCTCTAACGGGTTCTAGATACAATCCTTTACCGCTGTCGTCTATGTGGACGCGACACACGGCTCCTCCCTTCTTCAAAAACAGTCCGCTGCCACCCATTAATTTCTCAACTGCCGAACTCGCGAGTCCCGTGAGAGCTCCCACGCCGAGAGTCTTTCCGAGAAAGGGTAATGCCTTTGCGGCGAAGGGTAATGCTTTTGCAGCGATTCCTGCCAATAGCGGTAGGAAACCGCCTTTCATTCTCAAATTGTATCTCAATTGAGCGGGACTCTCACCGTCAACCCTCTTCCATCACGAATCGCTTTCTCCATCCTTTTGAATTGACTTCTGGTCCAGGCGATCGAATCCTGATCGCCACTCGTCAGATCTTCGTGAGTGAATTTGAATCTCACTGCCTCGCCTCGAGTTGTTAACGCTCTCTTAAGTTTCATCCTCTGTCCTGCGGATATGTTCACGTTTTTAACCACGTATTGTGTCATAATTCTTTTTTTTTAAATATATTTTCTTCAATTGTTTTTTTGTTTTAATGATAATTATATATATTAAATAATTTTTGTAAAATTAATATTGCGTTTATTTTATTTTTTTGTTATTTATATATATGCACAATATTTTTTTTTTTTTTTGCTTTTATATTTATCTTATGTGAAATCGTATCGTCACCCTCTCTCCGCGAAGATCTAACAGTTCACCATTTTGATCCGTCAACGTGGTTTTGAGACTATACAACGTGTCTAAAATCACTGGTAGATAAACTAAATTTCGAGGTTGCTCCACGATCTTATAACCCGGCGACACGTTTGGAAAGAAGGAATAGATCGTCGGTTGAGCGCTACCATTCACGTAGCTTCCAGCAATCACATCCACGTTCACCAGAATGCTATTGACTGTGAGAATGTCAACCATATTTTCAGATGCCGCGTGGTCTCGATACATCTTTCGATCAAATCCCAACATCTTGCCTATAGAATCATCGGTATTGAAATCCACTCAAAAATTATCTTCCAAATCCAACATCGTCTGTAAGGTATTAGGATTGGGAGCGAGTCTGATCTTGTTGCTTCCCTTTCCATCCGTCTTCATTCGCGTCTGAATGTAATTGTTCAAATCGTCTATGTCGTAACTTCCTTTGGGAATTCGAATCTCCAACCAATCCTCTCCGTCAGAATACTTGAACGAGTTATTCTTTTCAGTGACGTTGGGAAAGGAATAATAAGTCTCCAGATTCACCAACGCCATCTCGTATCTTTTCTCTCTATTCAATTCGATGGAAGGTTCGAATTTCGTCGCGAATCGAGTCGAATCGCCACCCACCACGATTTGAATGGATTGTTTTGCAGCCGTATTCTCAGCTATCCATTCAAACAATTCTCCTTGTTCGAACATTATATTTTAATTTTATTTTTATTTTTTCAAAACTAATTATTTGAAGATTTATTATTTTCTAATTTCTTTTTATATTCACGCTCTATCTTCTTATCATCAGAAACATAAAACTTGTCGAATCCGCACCGATATTTTCCGCGATTAAATTCGGTAGTCAAATCGATCACGACGAAATTGTAAAGTCCTCCATCCCAAACCCTCTTGCAGAATCTCCTGAATTCCGCCACGCTCATGTCGTTTGCGACGTGATCGCCGTAGATGTGATTGAGATTCTTGAGATCTTGGCGAAAGAGACATAGAAAATTAGTGTTCTCCCTTATCGTCTGTCTGGGCAATCGAAAATAATTCTGCGACAGGTAGAAACAGTCCACGTTGCTGTGTCGACCCCTAACATAATACGATTCGCATCGGTTCTGTCTCTCCAAAAGCAGATCGTCGAAAATCATGAGATTCTTGTCTTCCGATTTCAATTCTCTTGGATCCGGAACGTCGCTAGCGTTCTCATAAAATCGACAGTCGACGTTCGAAGATGCATTTCTCTTCATCAATTCCATCGCCGCACCGTCCAAAATGGTCGAAAGAGGAGCTTCACTTTTGTCGAATTCCTCCCTACTGTCAAAGATTCTGGCTATGACGTCCTTGGGCAATCTACGATCCCTGCACTCTCGAAGTAATCTGCATTCAGGTTGAAACAAGCTCTTGCCAAACACAAACAACTGTCGTAATCCAACCAGTCGGGTCCGGACAACAGATTCATCAACAGATTGGTCTTTCCACAATTCGATTTTCCCACTATCAAGCCTCTTATGCTTTTGGGAAAGAACTCGTTATTCGACCTCTTGGTCGCGGCGTCGTTCCAAGACATATCTTTAATGTTCATCTTTGTTTTATTTTTTTGTTTGTTATTTTAGATTTTTTCAAACACAATTTTTTATGTTTTTCAAACTCAGTCTTTAATATTATTAATTTATTTATATTACACCGTCGCGATTTCTCTTCAATCCAGATCCACTCGTCATTTTGGCTAAATCTTGTATGGGTACCACAGCATCCTTAAAATCTTTCCCAACTTTTCGGCGTTCGCTCTAACGCAGCTCGCTTCGCCGGCGGACTGATCAACTTGTCGATCAACGTGTCGGCTGCCCTCTTGCCAGCCACAGAAGCTATCCTACCACTGGCTTCGGAAGCGGCTTTCTTACCAGCATCCAAAGCCGTCTTCTTACCGACCTCAAACGCGGTCAATGCGAGTTTTCTACCCGCATCACTCGTGAACGCTCGCATTATAGAATCAACGATGCCAGAACCGCCTTGAACGTAAGTTCTGACGTATCCCCTGTTCTTTATCACCAACATATTTTTTTTATTTTATAATATATATTTTATTTTTCACTGGTAAATCGTTTGTTGTTTAAATACTTTTATTATTCTAGTGTAAAATTTACTGTTTTTTTATTTTATATATTTTTGTTTGTTTGTTTGTTTCTCTCTACTTATTATATACGTCAATCCTTCAATTCATTCATCAGTCTTTTATAATGGTTTTTATTCAAAACCTTCTGTCTTAACAATTCGTCAGATATGCTAACTATTTGATTATCTAATCCTGTGTTACCAGCACGTCTGCTTGCCATCAACAAACTTAGTCTCTGAGACAGAGCGTCAGAATCGCTCGGAAGAAAAGTGGTTTTCACCCCTTTACCCGTCACCGATTCGACGAACTTCTTATTCATATCCCATATGGGTTTCACCACTTTCGTCCACTTGTAACCTCTGTTGGCTTTGGGTCTTGTCTCTCTGGCATCGTTATTTCTCAGCATGGCGTGGGTCTGAACCAGAATGTCGCCGTAATTGTCGAAATCCTGTTCCGTGTAATCTCTAGGCTTGTCGAAAAGGAGCAATTTGTGCAGTCCATCAGTTATTTTATACTCATTCGAACCGACAATTAAATCTTCATCATCCATTTCCACTTCTGTATCGCCCACAAAAGTTCTACCGTCCGAATCCTTATAAATTCCATACAACAGATCTCTCTTACCACCATCCTCAGACGACGCGACGCTATCAGTGGTGATAGTTGAAGCTGTATCGTCGGTCTCGCTCAGATCGGTTTCGATTCTCATGGGAACGTAATCCGGTGTAGATTGAAAGGAAAACTGTTTCGTAAAACTACCGGGCAACGAACCCATTCTCAAAGAACTCCCTTTTATGGGTCTCAATTCTTCAACTATCCCTTTCTTGCTTCGCTCTTGAACCTCCGTCATGGGTTTAAATATTTTTGTGGCTTCGCATCTGAGTTCAATCTCTCCAAGACGTCTGCTTCTGTCAGCCGATTGAATGCTCTTCTTGGCACGTTCATATTCGCTTAAAAGCTGGCCTCGACGTTTGGCATCCATCCGTAAAAACATTTTTCGTTTTTAAATTATTAATATTCCTTTGAGTATGCTAATGTGAGTTATTTTATTATTTTCAAAATTAAATGTAGAATTATTTTTTATGTTTTAAGTAAACAAAATCTTCTGTCTTTAATATAATAACTAAAAAACCAGTTGAGAAAAAACATTTTACACAATAAAACACATATAAATGCGTTTTGCCTCCGAACGCGTTATAAATCGCATCACCGATTATTCACTCAATGTCGAACTGCGAAAACTTGAAAAGTTTGAAAAGTTTTAGCGCATAAGAAACCGGTTTCTGATTTAATGCGTTTGAGTATAATTACGTCTGTTAAAAGGATTTCATTCACATCTCAAATCATTCACTCAGTGTCGAATTGAGAGAACTTTGAAAAAGTTTGAAAAGTTTTAGTACATAAGAAACCGGTTTCTGATTTAACGCATTTGAGAATAATTACGTCTGTTAAAAGGATTCATTCACATCTCCGAACATTATCACGAATATATTAAAAATTTACCACTCAAACCTAATTGAGTGGAAAAATGCGTTTTATTATCTATTATTAAAACGATCCATTAAACGAAAACCTTCATTCACACCACAACAAAAACATGAGTGTCAATTCTACAAACTATTTTTATTTGAATGAAACATTCTATAAAGTGTTTTATTAAAATTTATTTCACAAAATTCGCAGTGACAAAACGTAAACAAACGATTTTTTACCTTCGATTTTTTCTAATTTTTCTAAACTCAGCTTTTTTTTTCGTTTACATTGAAACAAAACATGAATGTCTATTTTTTTACAGATTATATTTTATAGTCGACTCTTTTGAACGAAAACCTTCATTCACACCAGAACAAAAACTGACACTCATGTTTTATAGTCGACTCTTTTGAAGGAAAACCTTCATTCACACCAGAACAAAAACTGACACTCATGTTTTATAGTCGACTATTTTGAGCGAAAACCTTCATTCACACCAGAACAAAAACATGAGTGTCAGTTTTTTACCTCTCATTTTTTTTTCTAATTTTCTAAACTCAATTTTTTTTTTTAATTTCTAAACTCAATTTTTTTTTTCGTTTACATAACAAAAACTGACGCTCATGTTTTATAGTCGACTCTTTTGGACGAAAACCGGATTTTCAAAAAACTTAGTTTTTTCTGTTGAGTTTTGGAAAATCCCACTATGGGTATTCCCCCCACTTACGTCAAAAATAGGAGCGTCCAATAGTAGTCTGTTAAGTTTAGAAAACCCACTATGGGTATTCCCCCACTTACGTCAGAAATGGGAGCGTCCAATAGTAGTCTGTTAAGTTTGGAAAATCCACTATGGGTATTCCCCTCATTTACGTCAGAAATGGGAGCGTCCAATAGTAGTCTGTTAAGTTTGGAAAAATCCGGGTATTCCCTCCACTTACGTCAGAAATGGGAGCGCCCAATAGTAGTCTGTTAAATTTGGAAAAACCCCCGTCTCAAAAGCCGTTTGCGGATTCTGGGACACTGTCCCAGAATCCGCAAACCACCTTTTTGATGCTGTCCTAGAAGCCGCAAAACGTTTTTTGCTCGCGTTCACCAACGATGGATCGATGGTCTGATCCGCGATGGGAACGTCGACAAAAATTTTTAAGTAACAAAAAAAGTGAAAAATGTACAATTTCATGCATTTTTCACTTTTTTGAAAAACTTGTACATTCGACACGTTCGCCAACGGGTATTTGAACGTTAAAAGTGCGATCTAGGAGTCTCAAAATAACGGCGGATTCTGGGACACCCGACATTTTTGTGAACAAGCGTGTGATTTAACGCTGAATCCTACGATGGTAAACGTCCGTGTACGTGTACGTGTACGGTACATGTACAACGTGTCCCAGAATCCGCCTTTATTACCTACTCATACTAAACTAAGAAAACACCCGCGCCACCAAAACCGCCCTCCCCGCCCCCCCCCCCCCCCACAGGAAAAAAACTAAAAAAAAGAACAAAAAAAACCCCCCAAACAAACAAAAGCATCCCAAAACAAAACAAACGCTAGAGTGTATCAAAGTGTTCTTGGGTTATGCTCACGGGCTATGGCTGTTAAGTACCGAGATGAGGCTTAAGAAGGATAGTAAATTAGGCCTCTTTCAGGAATTTGTTCATGACCGTCATGGCCTCAAAAAAAAATGAGGTTAAGAGGGATAGTAAATTAGACCTCATTGAGGGATTTTCTGATGGCCTTCACGGCCTCATACGACAAAGGGATTCCCCAGAAAATATCCTCAAGAGGTATCCTCAAATAATACAATACCAGGCCATAGGTATCCTCAAATATCGAAAGGAGGCTAAGAGGGATAGTAAATTAGGCCTCATTGGGGGATTTTTTCATGGCCCTCATGGCCTCAAACGAAATAAGGTTAAGAGGGATAATAAATTAGACCTCATTGAGGGATTCTATGATGGACATCATGGCCTCATACGACAAAAAAGGGATTCTCCAGAAGGTATCCTCGATAGATATCCTCAAATAATATAATACCAGGTCATAGGTGTCCTCAAATACCGAAATGAGGCCAAGAATCGCATGTGTGAGTCACTCGGCCGAGTAAATACACTATGGCTTATTTGCTCGGTGGGATTCGAGTCGTTCGAGCAATGACTTATCAGTAACTACTTGATTTTTGGCATTTGGAATGATATATGCTTTCATGGAGGTTTTCTATCAGTTGGCTATAATCCAAAGGGGGCCCTCAGTACTATAGCACTATGTGCTACTATTACAAGCCATGGGATAGCGATCCAAAAAGGAATCTGGGGAATCGGAACCGGATAAACTACTCCTATTCAATCGAACTTACCCCGGGGGCCCGTCGGTACCATAGCACTACGTGCTAAGCCGATAAAATGGGGAATCCGTATCAAATAAAATCGTTTTTGGTGATTTGGAGGGATTGTCGGGTAGTAGAATGTCATGCACGTTTCAGGACTTATTTGGATGATCTCATGGATGATCTCATGCGACGTCATAGTTATGTGACCCAGTGACGCCACGTTGTGTTGTCATGGTAACCCGCGTGAGTGGCCATGTTGTGACGTCATCCCCATATTGATAAGCGGTATTGGTGCGCATGCGCAGCGCGTGTTGTTATGGCGATACGTGTTTCTGTCGTCCATTTTATTTACTGGGGGCCGCCATCTTGGTTTCTATGGTAGCACGTGGTTGCTATGTGACCTAAAACCTTCTTATAGGATAGGGGTATGTCCGGAGGGTGTGCTTGATTGAACAGGAGAAATTTCCCGTTTCGTAGAATTACTCAAATAAACCCGACAATTTGTACTATTTCGAATTCTTTCAGAATTCTCTGCTTCTATCCATCTATGCAATAGTTTTCGTCTACCTGACCATTTCGTTTGTCCTGGAGTGTACTCCAGCAGAGTAGAATAGCCTATCAGCTGGAACAGCTTTGCTTATTATTACTGTAATTTAGCTGTTCTGGTCTGTTCTTGTTAGTTCTGACCCTATTCCGACTACGCTTGTTTCTTTTATCTAGATGACCCAATCAGTTCACTTTCCTGGCGCTAACTATCCAATCAGAGTGCTTTATTTCACGTAACCTCTATGTAGAGTTATCTCCTCTCATTACAAAGAAGTCCTATCCGATTCTCATCACCTCTATATCCAATGGTCTCGTCCCATGGAATCCCTTTTTTGTGAAACGTCTCTGGTTATGGAATCCCTTTTAGTCGCGTGAGGCCATGAGGGCTATGTGAAAAGCCCTCAATGAGGCCTCATTTACTATCCCCCATAGCCTCATTTCTTCTGAGGGCTTGATGGCCATGACAAAAATCCCTCAGTGAGGTCTAACTTACTATCTCTCTTAGCCCATTGCAGTATTTAACAGCCATATCCCATGGAATCCCTTTTTGTGAAACGTCTCTGGTTATGGAATCTTTGTCGTATGAGACCATGAGGGCTATGTGAAAAGCCCCCAATGAGGCCTCAATTACTATCCCTCATAGCCTCATTTCTTTTGAGGGCATGAGGGCCATGGAAAAATCCGTCAGTCAGGTCTAATTTACTATCCCTCAGCCCATTTCAGTATTTAACAGCCATATCCCATGGAATCCATTTTTGTGAAACGTCTCTCGTTATGGAATCCTTTTTTAGTCGTATGCGGCCATGAGGGATATGTGAAAACCCCTCAATGAGGCCTCATTTACTATCCCTCATAGCCTCATTTATTTGGAGGGCATGAGCTCCCTTAGTGAGGTCTAATTTACTATCCCTCTTAGCCTTATTTCAGTATTTAACAGCGATTTCCCATGGAATCCCTTTTTGTGAAACGTCTCTGGTCATGGAATCCCTGTTTATTCATATGAGGCCATGAGGGCTATGTGAAAAGCCCTCAATGAGGCCTCAATTACTATCCCCCATAGCCTCATTTCTTTTGAGGGCATGATGGCCATGAAAAAATCCCTCAATGAGGTCTAATTTACTATCCCTCTTAGCCTCATTTCAGTATTTAACAGTATCTGAGATAGCAACTTGTTCGGCATAATTATTGGTTAATTTTTAAGATTTGCAGTTGCTTCAGTTGTAGGGGATGTTGAATGTATTAATAGTTCGATTACCTATTCAAAGCTTTTGGATTCATGAATAAATTTGTGGACAGCTTGAAATATAACCTCGTTATCTTTGTTTGGCAAGGTCGCCTCTCCATAAAGTAGCTGGGTAACCTCAGTAATGTTGTATTTTAGCAGGATATGAGTCAGTTTGTTCCGAGCCTGGACATAGTGGTTGCACACGAAGAAATAGTGATGGGTATCTTCTATTTCGTTGCGGGTGCACGTACACTCGGGGAATCGGATATGTGGTTTGCAAATTTATCAGCGTTCAGATCACTACACCCGTTTCTTAGCCGGCAGTGAAATATACTCCGTTTTCTTTTCCCTTTAGTAAAGTATGGGGGTGGTTTCACATCCAGGTTAGTCAAGAATTTCTTAAAGTTTACCAAAGAGTCATTTTTGATGCTCTCATCGATCGTGTTCCATACATATGGAACAAATTCTGAAGCGTGTCTAAGGGAATAATTTGCTGTGTCACGAACTCTCCTTGGAAAGAGGTCAGTAAGGTATTCAGGAGCATTTCCATTTACAGTCTTATGAAACAAACACATTTTATGAATATATCGACGTTCCTCTAATGATTTCCATCCCAACTCCAAGAGGAGTTGTTCTCTCGAGAACGACCTTGTCAGTCCCGTTATTATGCGTGCATCGTATTGTATGTCGTCGAGGCCTTTCAGTAGTGTTTTGGGAGCGTTATCCCATACTGGGCTAGTATACTCTAATATTGGTAAGATAAAAGCTTTGTACATAGTTAGCGCCAGGAAAGTGAACTGATTGGGTGATCTAGATAAAAGAAACAACAAGTGTACTCGGAATAGGGTCAGAACTAACAAGAACAGACCAGAACAGCTAAATATAGTAATAATAAGCAAAGCTGTTCCAGCTGATTGGCTCTTCTACTCTACTGGATTATACTTCAGGACAAACGAACATGGTCAGGTAGACGTAAAACTATGGCATAGATAGATAGAAGCAGATAATTCTGAAAGAATTCGAAAGAGTACAACTTGTCGGGTTTATTTGGGTAATTCTACGAAACGGGAAATTACCCCTGTGCTACCATAGAAACCAAGATGGCGGCCTCCAGTAAACAAAATGGACGACGGAAACACGTATCAGCATAACAACGCGCACTGCGCATGCGCATGCGCACCAATACCACGTATCACTATGGGGATGACGTCACAACATGGCCGCTCACGCGGGTTACCATAACAACACACCAAGGGGCCACTGGGTAACGCGACTATGACGTCACATGAGATCATCCATGAGATCATTCAAATAAGTCCCGAAACGTGCATGACATTCTACTTCGGGTTGTTTGGGGTAATTCTACGAAGTATCCTAGCCGATTAATTGTCGGGTTTATTTTATTAAATTACTCTTGTACAATGGAACATGCCCTCCGAACACACCCCTGCCCTATTGTAGCCTTTGGGTAACATATCGACCACGTGCTACCATATAAACCAAGATGGCGGCCTCCAGTATACAAAATGGCCGACGGAAACACTATCACCCTAACAACACGCTCTGCGCATGCGCACTAGGACCACGCATCACTATGGGGATGACATCACAAGATGGCCGCTCACGCGGGTTACCAAGACAACACAGCATGGCGCCACTGGGTCACATGAGATGACGTCACTTCCAAGGTCCTGCACTAGGTCCTGCCGAACAGGAACGATCTCCACATTTCCTAGTACTGGTGCACTTGTCTTCAGCCAATGCTAACACTTGTGTGGAGTACATTGAGGAGTCTGGCGGTTGCTCGCCGCTGCTCGATGGTTCTCTCCGGGTACTCCGACTTCCTCCATCTGTAAAACTGTCCGACACAGTGGCACTGTGTTCTAAAGCGCACAGCACGTCGATGATGCACTTGTCTTCAACCAACGCTAACACTTGTGTGGAGTACGTCGGGGAGTCTGACAGTTGCTCGCCGCTGCTCGGTGCTTCTCTCCGGGTACTTCAGCTACCTCTACCCGTAAAACTGCCCGACACGAGGTGATCATGGCTGTCAAAAGTGTCGTTAAACCACAATAAATAAATAAATTATTTCAATTATTTGTTTCTTCAAAATTCCATCCAACAAAAACATACCAGCGTGTTCCAATTTGGGTTCACATGATATGGTTTGGTTTGAGTTTTGGGAAACTAATTTTTTGAGCTTCTCAATTTGTAAATTACGCGGAAGGATGCGGCAGATTCCTAAGATAAAGGGTAAATTACGCGGAAGGATGCGGCAGATTCCTAAGATAAAAGGTAAATGAAGTGGTTGAAGTCCTTTTCGACTGTATGCTTTTAAATGTTTCTGTTTTTTAATGTATCAGAGAATAAATGTGAAACGTGTTGGATTACAGAGCCTATAAACAGGGACATAGCTAGAGGTTTTCGATGGGTGGGGGGGGGGGGGGGGGGGGGGGGGGAGAGGGGTAGAGTAGTTAATTTCCAACTAGGGGAGGGACCGAGAGGGGGAAAATGAAGCCATGGAATGGGACATAAAATTGATTCCAGTAACTGAAATGCCAACACACTTATGATAGAATTATCAGGTTGTTATTATTATTTGGTATTATTCTGGGAATTGAATATGTGCTAAACAAATGCTCAGGCTGAGAACTTCAATTCACACTCTCCTAACATTAAATCTGATTTATGCAGGAATGATTAATTTTCGATGTTTCATCATTTTGTAACTGTGAATGATGGAATTAACTCAGGATAACGATTTTCTTGAAGTGCATTTCGAGGATTTGTTTTATTACCATAAGCAACGTACTGTAGAAATCTCGTACCGATTGACATCATGCGTATTTATGAAGCTCGATATTGCGTACACTGTAGTTATACATAGTAACAGTTGGACTTTTTGCTGATTTGAAACCGAGTTGGAAGTTTGGGAAGTAAAGGAGACATCAGCATCACCAAAGAAGCTCTAATATCTGGATAGATGGAATTGCAAACTACTCATGAGTTGCCCTACGAATTTCCAACTACATGAAATTTTATCCAGGATTGATGGGTGAGTGGGGGTGACACCGCCTGCCCCTGTCGCCACGTCCCTGCCCATATACCGGAGACTCGTGATTAGCAAAATTTAGCGTCGAAAGCTAGAGAACTTGTTTCATAGATATGTCCAGTAAATGAAAGTGTCAATGTTACTGCAGCGTAACTTGACTGTGATGTAGTGTTTGATGAAGAGGACAAGGTTCAGTGTTTTGTATGAAAGGATTATGAAATGAGACAGGAAGTGTGATGATTGAGAATATGTTAAGTTCTATACCCTACCTACATGCTATGTCTTGAACAAGAATAATTTGAGGTGTAAACTGTACTAAAGAATTGGTGCCTGGGTTGATGTGACCCTCACAGTTAACGTATGCCAACCAAAGTTACCAAGTTACAGTAAACTCATTCCAAAACGAGTCATCCTACCAAGTTACAATGAATTCTCTTCATGAATATGACTCACAGACTTTGCTAAAGAAATTTAGATCACAGGCCCGTTTGGCGGTCACGGTAGATCCACCGCGACAAAAATAGGACATTCCCATCTAGATATCATACCAAGTCATCCTACCGAGTTACAATGAAATCCCTTCATAAATAGACAGTGCTGTAGACAGTGCTAACGAAATCTAGGTCACGTGCCCAAGCGGCAGTAACGGCTGACCGATCGTGACCAAAATAGGACAGTGTAATCTAGACATCATTGTTGAAAGTGTCGTTAAACTCCAGTAAATAAATAAATAAATCCAGACATCACACCGAGTCATCCTACCAAGTTACAATGAAATCGCTTCTTTAATATGAACTGTACACCGTGCAAAGCAAATCGAGGTCACGTGCCCATGCGGCCGTCACTGTCGACCAATCACGACCAAAATAGCACGTCCTCATCTAGACATTATGTAGAGTCATCCTACCAATTTATAATGAAATCTATTTGTAAATGCAACCTGTAGACTGTGCTAAAGGAATCTAGGTCAAGTGCTCCTGCGGCCGTCACTTTTGACCAAACGCAACCAAAATATGACACTCCCATCTAGATATTATACGGAGTCATCCTAATATATACGGAGTCATCCTACTAGGTTACAGTGAAATCCCTTCATAAATGCGGCCTGTATACTGTGCTAAAGGTTTTCAGGCTTCGAACACGCGCAGCCGTCAAGGTCGACCGATCGCGACCAAAATGGGACGGTCTCATTAAGATAAGACCTCGAACCGGCATATGAAATTTAGTGATGATCGGACAAGAACTACGGGGTGTAGCGTGCTCTAAGGAAAATATAATCAGACTCACAGACTTCCGCACACGTGATGGCAATACCTTTTCTTGATTTATCAAGTTAAGCTAAACATGAAAGTAATTTATCGTAAAAAGGAGCCTAACCAAACCTCCGCATTTCCATAAACCAGAGACATCGTGCAGCGTTAACTAATAGCATCTGAGGGGGAGAGCTGAAAATCGACAGATAAGTTGGAGAATTTGTTTCATCGATACAGCCAGTTAAAAGTGAAAATAATTTATTGTACACATGACCCAAATAAACCTCCTTATTCCCATCAGGTGGAGACTTCGTGCAGCGTGTACTAATAGGCCCTAAGGGAAAACTTAACTGGTACAGAACTACATTATTTTTTTTTTGGTCATCAAAATTTGATCACATGTCTTTGCCTTATTAAAATTTATGGGAGAGTGCCCAAAGGCACTCTCCCATAAATTGTAACATGGCAAATCCCAACAGGCTAAATAATTTATTTCATTTCAAAAATAATTTGAAGCACTTGCACAGAATATGTAACCTTTAAGTTGTGGTACATGCGATTCAGAATAAAGCCCAAATATGGGCTTACAGCATTCTACTAGTTAACAAGAGTCCCCAAAGGGCTTTATTCGCTCGCCTGACAAAGTGTTTCAAAGAAGTATTTTGGGTCACATTCAGTTAGTCCTGGTTCATCAACCCAACATGGGGAGGGGGGTGGGGTTATGAAAATATGAAAGCATTCTGACTGGTGAGTGTGAAGAAGTAGATTTTTAAAGAAATTCTCTCATATTGCTCTAAGTCAAACCTTGGGCCCCTATGAACCCAAATATTAACCCAGGCACTCGATTTGAACAAACTGGAATCTGACCCCCACCCCACCCCTGCCTCCATCCCCGAGATGCGGTATGCCTAATAAGAAAGCATTCTGACGGGTGGATCTAAAGAAAAGATTTTTAAATAAATTTTCTAAAATTGCACTAAGTTAAAATTTGGGCTACCATCGGGATCTCAAACAGCCGGGACATCATCACAGCCAGTGCGCACAGTAATTGCCGTGTTGGTCGAGCAGAAAAGCAAACAAAACCATTAAATCCCACTCACGCGAACACAAACGTATGGAAGGGTATTGGCGCCAACAAGTATACAAAAATTGGATACCATAAGTGCTAATCTATTATCTCATCATTAGGACATAATTATCTCCTAATTAGGACTTATTTATCTCCTAACTAGGACTTATTATCTCATCATCCTTAGGAGATATTATCTCATCATTTGGACGTATTACCTCATCATTAGGACATATTATTTCATCATTAGGACATACTTATCTCATCATTAGGAGATACCATCTCATCATTAGGAGATATTATCTCATCATTAGGACTTATTATCTCATCATTAGGACATAATTATCTCCTAATTAGGACTTATTTATCTCCTAACTAGGACTTATTATCTCGTCATTAGGAGATATTATCTCATCATTTGGACGTATTACCTCATCATTATGACATATTATCTCATCATTAGGACACACTTATCTCATGATTAGGAGATATCATCTCATCATTAGGAGATATTATTTCATCATTAGGACATAATTATCTCCTAATTAGGACTTATTTATCTCCCAATTAGGACTTATTATCTCATCATTAGGAGATAATATCTCATCATTAGGATATATCTCATCATTAGGGGATATTATCTCATCATTAGGGGATATAATCTCATCATTAGGACTCATTATCTCATTATTACGAGATTTTATCACATCATTAGGAGATATTATCTCATCATTATGAGATATCATCTCATCATTAGGACTTGTTATCTTATCATTAGGAGATATTATCTCATCATCAGGAGATATTATCTAATCATTGGGACTTATTATCTCATCATTAGGACTTATTATCTCACCATTAGGATGATTATTTTAATAATTAGTGTTTGGAATCTAATATTAATGCGCCCGTAGAGATATTGCCCACCAGTGGAAAGTCCACTGCGACCGTACTGTAATCAGGCGTTATAAAATATAAATTGGCTTCCATTTTTCAAACTTAGAGTAAGACTATATAAACTTTGCATGAATATTTTAGTTGAAAAACATTGTGGTTATGTACAACGAAACCACTGGAGGACGACGCTGTCCTTCGATGCCCATAATTGTACCCGCTTGGGCCTCGGACCCTACCGTCAAGAGAACGATGTCCCTCTCGTGCTCTCCCAAACTCGTGACTGCAGGAGTCGCATGATACTGTGCATAGGGCACATGAAGATCATGTAGTTCTTTTTCCATAGCTTTTCCATACCTTTCCATAGCCTGCACTACAAATATTCCCATTGCTCTATGACCGTTAATCTACGGTATTCACAGTGAAACAGCGTTGAAAATATTTGTACCTTCACTTTTAAGCGAATAACCAATAGGGATGAGGATCCAACAAGCATATTTGCTATCCATGGACACGCTTGTGTTTTACTTGTGATACACTCTCAGTATACAGGAAGAGCCAAAAATCTCCAATTTGTACATGTTTCGAACCCGTCAGACAAGATATGTATATACGATTTAACCCTGTTTCGAACAGGAGAATGTGGCTTCATTTGCATGAGGAAAACAAAAAGAAAAAAAAGAAGAAAACCAAAAAAAAAGGAAAAAAAACAAAAACAGGATGTGCCCCACAAATTAGATCTGTTTCTCGTGCCATTTTTCTATTGTAAAATTGCATGTGTGCGAGCGTTTTTAAATTTTATTTCTTATTTTTGTAATTATTTCTTTGCCATCAAAAGTTCGTGTTCTTGGTTTGTTTTATGTTTCAGGCCTCATAATCTACAGAATAGCATGGGTGGTGGTGTATTTCATCCCTTGAGGGCAAGAAGATAAAGCATTGCAAAGCCTTCTTGTATTCATGTGACAAATTTATCAATTTTATTAACTTGGGTAAAAGATCAGACATAAACCATTTAATTTTCATTTTTTAGATTTGAATTGATTATAAAAAAGAGCACGCGGCAGCCAAAGGGACCATGGGGGAGGGCTTGAGAAACAGATTTTTAACTGTTTTAGGCCTTAACCAGTATACTTCTTGACGATAATCTTCCGATTTATGTGGAAATGGATATCGACTCCTGGAAAACTACATTACCATAATTACCATAATCTTGTAGTTAACTGTATAATGACCTGATACGTCTTCAAATTAAATGTTGGAGTATTCGGTATTTCTGATTTATGGGATGAGGCGAAGTAGGCGCATCATTCTTTTCATTGACCATGATGCAAACACGGCTCACACTGGGTGTGGAAACTCCTGGGAAATTAAGGCAGAGGCGGACTGGACATACGGTCTACCTGGAAAATTCTCGGTGGCCTTCACTGGACGTCCCCCCGCGGGCCTCAAAAGTGATGCAGCCCAACGCGTAATGGTGCATGAAATTTTGTGAAAATGATTAACTGGCGAAATGGATCTGATTGTATAGACTGCCGGTATAACGAAATGGTCTTTATGTGGACTGCCATTGGCAGTCCACATAGAGCCATTTAAATATCAGCTGACCAGCCTTCATTTGATCGCTCAGATGCAAGAAAACAGTCTTCTGTTAGTCTGAAAAATCTAAATTTTCTCCCATTGGGTCGAATTATGATCGACGCGATGGGTATCCTCCAACCCCCGGGTGCAACCATTGTTTTCGAATGAGCGGCGAAGATGACATAAATATGCCATCGAAATGCTCTCAATGTGGACTGCAATTGATCGTTAAGATGCATGAAAGCAGCGCTCGTGCAGTTCGAAAAAATCAAAGTTTTCTCCAGGTCAGCCTAAACCTCCCCCAACCCCCTCCCCCGGTACATTTCCCGGTAACTTGTCTTTGCCCAGTCCGCCCATGAGTTTAGGAAAATCGCAGTTTTATTTTCCAGGACGTGGATAGTTATGGAAAATCTGAAGTTGTTTTGGATTTTATATTAGTGGCTATTAAGAGATATTTTGAGCTGTCATCTTGCCAGTTGGTTCCGTGTGACACGGTATGGGCACAAATACCCGTGTACCTGACTGCCACACCTGTAGAAAGTTGAGGACTCAACAAGCTGATCATTTCGTCTCAGAATCGATCTAAGCTTTCGGTGACAATGGAGAAATGCATTGATAAACTCGTTGTTTACACGTTACAATACACTGTTTTTTCTATGCAAAAAGCGCCTTTAATTAATGGAGTATAAAAGTTCCCTACTTTATCCATGTCAAGGTGATAGCTAAAAGTTGCGATCTTCTTGTTTAAAAGAGTAAATATTTTCGATAATCTTTCTGAATGGGTTAAACATAAAACGGAAAAATAGGTATATGGCGGACCCCGAAAACAGATCGGCAATAATTCAAATTCTGCTAATTGGGCATGAAAGTTTAATGTCCATGAGGGCGCAGTTGTTGAACGCCACATGGACTATCTGATAACTGATGAAAGGAATATTTATTCTTCGGTAATCATTATCTGTGTAATTGTGACCACTTAATAGGTGGTTGTTGTAGAAAACAGTACATCGCATATGTTCTGGACACACACCTACATTACGCAGCTAGCCTGTCACCGAAATGTCAAAAGATACCAAAATGCGAGTCTTTCAAAGGAACTTTAAAGCGGATGTTAAATTAAGATAGATCTAAGCGGCCAAGTTCAAGAGAAGCGATTAACTGAGAATAAATGTTCTGGCTATCTAAAAAAAATCGGGGAATTTCTCGAAAAAGTGTAGGCACGTTGTTATGTAGGGGACCCACAGAGCTCATATTTAGAATAGGAGCAGTCGCGGGCCAAGTCGGTGGCCATATATGAGAATGGGATAAAGAACAGAAGGTACGAGCTCAGGGAGCTCTATGCATTTTGGTAAACGGCATTACCTGTTTTAGAAGGCAAACCATACATAGGCAGAGTAGGCTTTGCCTGTATGAACATTATCCTGAGACAAATGTAAGGGGGTGTTTAACCCCATAGATGGCGAGTGCTTGTGTGAAAAGCGTCAACTAAAGTGACAATAAGCTAGTGGCCGTGTGACATTCCGTCACATGTTAGAGCAGAGGAGCCCGATAAAGTGACAATACGTTAGTGGCCGTGCGACAGCCGTGAAAGGAGCAAAGCGAAGAGGCAACAAAGGAACAAGCACCAGCGAAAAGAAGGTAAAAACAGCGACAACAGAGAATGCGGACTCGCAAGTGACTCAAAAACTGTGGGTTGGGGGTGACTGACGTTTTGTATTCTTATTCTTGTGGATTCCATGTAAGTCACAAATTATCATATTTTATATATATATATATATATATGTATTAAAATGGTTGTTTTCAGTAAACCCCTGTTGATTTATGCTTTTCGAGGAAAAGTTATTAACCCCTTCAGGATAAGAACCACCCCAACAAAAGTGAAACGGTGAGACATACGTTCACGTACGGATTCAGGCAACACTCCTTGAGTTTTGGCTCAATACGCGACGTGAATCTATTTCTCCCAACAGCGACAAATCCCCGGTTTCCGACAATCCAATTGGTGGCAAATGAACTGAGCTTGTGGATAACTGTCCTCTGAAAAGTGTGATATTTTTTTTCAGTATATTTTTTTCATGAGGTTATAAACTAAATGGAGAAGGTTGTTTTTGCCCAAATAGGCTTGATGAGGTGGGGAGAGGGAGGCAGATGTGTACTGTCGCCAATGGAAAAAAAAGTCTTTTGTAACCTACACACAAAATCTGCTAGCCAACATTCAAGATGAAGTGCGAATTTCTGAAAAGGCTTAATATTTGTATATAATAAGTTAATGATTAATTCAAACCTACCTTTATAGTAAAATGTCCAATAATTCACATCAGAGGAAACACAGGGGGAATTTAGACAGCGTACATCACGTTAAATATCTCACAGGAACGGCTTGCAGAATTCAGTGATTTATATATATAACCCGTTTGACATGACCCAGATTTTGAAAAGAATATATTGGACAAAGTGTTATTCGGATCAATGCACATCGTTCTCATGTAAGCCGGTAAAACATTTCAGGAAACCAGAAAAAAACTTCTGTGCACAATATTAATGTGTCCCAAGAAGAATCAGAAATGGATATTGAAGATGTCAGAAATTCATTGTTGTGTACTGCATTTGAATTGTTTCATGCAAAAAACACAAAATCATTTACAAACAAAACTAAAATTCGACACATACTGAACGCCCCTGTCATATTCCAGAACTTGTATTGGCCCCAGGTAAATAAGTCAAATGTACAAGTGTTTTTTTTTTAGTAGTGTATAACTTGGGACTACGAGAACAGTCCCCCCCCCCCCCCAGATCCCCGTATTTCGTCTCATAAACGACCCCAGCTGCCCCAAGACTGGCATTCCAGAGGGTCATAGTGCCACAACCCCACTGGACCGAATTTGTTCAACTGCGAGTTCTAGGACAATACTACAGCCATTCACACTGCCCCACTATCCCGAGATCAAGCGAGTTGGAAGGCGGAACAGTCCATCCAGATAAAAGGATCAGCCCCAGTCATCTATTTAGAGAAATGAATCCATTTGGTATAGTAAGAGATAGCAACAACACAGTGTTTCCAGCTGATGCCGATTTCGACAAAGTGGAGAATAAGCCAGCTTTCAAATGGGCTGACCTACCACAGGGTATCTATAGCATAGAAGGGAAAAGAGAGCTAAAAATCCAGTATGTCGATAAACCGATTTTAACACTAAACGCGACCACTGGTGAAAAAAATGAAGTGTGGGCCATTGACAGTGTGATAAAGCAATTAGCCAACCAACCCAACGCTGAGTATTTGCGCTATAATTGGCTCAAGGTCAGCCAGAAAAACAAGACACATTAGTACCACAGCTTCGACTTACTGTAAGGAATCGCATTATTTTAAAAAAGGCCGTTTCGCCCTACCTCAGGGCTCATCAGATTGTTTGGCATACACAGTGATGATCTATAGTCGCACAGCAGGCCCTATAATCTAGCAGTGCTGAAAAATTATTTTTCCTTCGCATCTGTTCCCACTGTGATTACGCTCTCCAACTCCTGTAAAGTCTGAGTTGAAATCAGCTTTTGAGCTTCCAGCTCATTTATCTTCTTCGCTGAGAGTGTCTTTACACTTACATGTATGGCGGTGGCTGACTGATGTATGTCTTTGTAACTTTTACTGCGATTTGCCACTTTTTAACATATTCTGGAGGGTATCCTACACAATTTGATTTTTTTTGTACTCCAGTCACCTTGGAGGATGTAACCTTCTGTTGTATTGCTTTTTTTCATTTCTTGATATTGCTTTTGTTCATTAGTGATGCTTCTAAATTCCTCGTCTGTTAAGTAGCCATCCTCGAATGCTCTAGCAACCTTCACAGCTATTGTACTACGCTTTGCTTGTGCCGAGACTCTTATTTCATCATGCTTTTGAATCTTAGCGCTGATCGTCCCCTCTGCTACCTCCCCAATCACATTTAACGCCCCTGTAGCAATTCCTCCACCCTGCAATGGTAAAGCAAGAATGGTACCCATTCCAGTTGCTAGAAGACCAAGGCTAGTAGCTTAAGAACCCATGCCGAGACCAAGCCATACATCATCCACGGCCTGTAAAGCATTCAACCCTTTTTGTATTTCTTGTACAATCCTTCTCTAATGTTTACCTCCCTTTTCAGCAGCTGCTCCATCTCGCAAATTCTCTGAAGCATGTAATTATCTGCACTCAGTGGGCACTCGGGACTTCGGGATATAACCTCTGTATTCTTCCACAATGATACTCTTCCATGACAATAAGACAAAATAAAAAGATGGGTTTGAAACTACACATTCAGTTCTATGAAGGCAGACGCCATAGAGATTAGGCTGAACTCGCTATCACGCCTACTGAAGAAGTTTATTCTATCACCAGCATTAACTGACAAGGGAGGAAGGAATTGTTTAACTGCTGTCCTGCACCCCTCTTGGATTATTGCTGTATACCGAGAATCGACATTGGCAGTACCATTAATCGCTATAGAAATACTGAGACCCCTGTGTCTTTTAACAGCATTGCAACTAGTGTCAGTTGAGTCTCCTGTGAAATATTTACAGGTCCAACAATAAAGTTTGGAGGCCCCCAGTGAAAAGGAAGAAATTCTAGATTAATTCGATAGTAGCATTGTGGATGGTGATTTTTACATGTCCATGCCATAATAGATTCGTGAAAATATGTGGCCATAGCTAGATAATACATAGGCATGCTAACGGTAGAAATCTTAACATAAAATGTAATAACTTTGAAGAATTCGGACTGGGGCCACCACGTTTCAGAATATATATTCATCACCTGATGGACTCCCAGCGGCGGAGGAAACCACCAGCCCAACACTGTATGCACCCCCCCCCCCACCCCCCGAATCCAAGGATGCACATGGCCGACCATGGTTCAACCCTGCATGAGAAAAGTTTGAAAATCAATGTCAACAGAAGCAAACTCCATGACTCTGGATATACAATAAATACATCTAAGACTCTGCAAATTTTCACGTATTTTGTTTGTGAGAATGGGCACATCCTTGACTCCATTGTACATCCATGGAGTCAAGGAGTTTGCTTCTTTTGACGTTGATCTTCAAACTTTTCTCACGCAGGATCGAACCATGGTCGGCCATGCACGTCCTTGGACTCAGTGTTGGGCCAGCAGCCCCTGGTGGCCTCCTGCCACTGCTGGGAGTCCACCAGCTGAGGACTGCAGTGAGGAATATACGTTCTGAAACGTGCTGGCCCCAGGCAGAATACTTCAACGTTATTACATTTTATGTTAAAATTTCTGTCATTAGCATGCCTATGTATTATCTAACTATGGCCACATAGTTTCACGAATCTATTATGGCATGGACATGTAAAAATCATCATCTACAATGCTACTATCGAATTAATCTAGAAATTCTTCCTTTTCACTGTGGGCCTCCAAACTTTATTGTTGGACCTGTAATTCTGCCAGATGCAGATGCCATTGTCCGAAGTATTTGAAGATGCGTAACGATATGATAAGGCTACGAAGGAAAAATTAAATGTCTCAGCATTAATTCCTCCTACAGCTTCAGCTGGTATGCATATCATTGGTTTTGAAAGAGACAGTAGCGAGGAGGTATTATTTACTAATCGCAACCCTCTGCAGTAGCAACATTAGTTATTTTATTGTCGCCCATACATATGGGGCCTGACAGAGCGCAACCCGACTGCAAAAGGGATTCAGCATCTACATGGCTTTTTGGTACCGCATCTCCATCATGAGTAGGCTGCGGGAGGTTTAGTAATTTGTTGTAATTCATGTTTATAACGCCCTCCATAAAGCTACCCCCTTCTATTTTGCTACTCTCTATCTAAGCTTCCCGTCCACATACTGCTTATTTGTCGCGTCTTTATGATCGACAGGCAGAGCTAATCCAGACAGCTTCTTACTCTTCAGATCAACGGAGCCATCAGTCTCTTTTTGAACACAGTTAAGCAGTTTTGTCTTGGTAGCATATTGATCCAAATCCAGTTTTTCATTAGTTTCCCACTCTTGTGGTATCAACACAAACACAGGCATTGTGTATATGCCATATACATATATATATATTAAACCTAGTTAAATTTGGACAACTCCTCTTTGTAGAATGAAACCTGCACAGCTTCCCCATTATTCCACTATTATGTAAGTTGGTGGGGCTGTTGGGAGTACTTGGCTGATATTAAAGATCTCATCCGTTCGGTCTAGTTCGGTGCATAGACCCTCTTGAGCTTGCCTCTCAGTTTGAAGATTCTTACTTGCTCCGCAACTTTCAGCAACCCTCGAGTTATTGGAGACATATCTCAGTATAGATTTTCCCAAACTGCAGCCTCATTTTTCTTTTTGCTGGCTTCTATAGGTGTCATCTTGATCGATCTGTGGTAGGAGGTGTAATACACCAAGCCAGTGTTTAGTCTTCTTAGCAGTGAAATACCTAAACATTCTGTCCTTTTGAGTTCTATTCAACCTCTCGACAATCTGAGCTTTGGTTTCATTCTCTGTAGCAAACAAATGGATGCCAACTTTCTTGAACAGCTCGTAAGTCTCTTCATTAATAAAATTTGTTCCTTTGTCTGTCTGCAACTTTGTGGGCTTTTGTTGTTTAAATATTTTGTGGAATGCTTGTAAAATCTCTTTCCCAGTCTTCGTTTTGATTGGTAGTACCCATGCATACTCGCTAAATATATCTATAACTGTCAGAATGTAGTTGGTGTTCTTGTTAGCGGCTGATAGACTCCTCATATCAACCAAATCAGGCTATCACTGTGCATCAATGCCTCTCACCATCACTCTTCTAGTGGGATGCTTGACTTTGTAAGGCTTGTATTTGTATAAGTATGTTGTTCCTGCAACCAGCTAAGGACAACCGCAGGTTTTATACCGGTTCTTCAGGAAAGCTCAGCTACTGAAGAAAATCCTAGCGCTGGGTCGTAATAAATCTTTTTCAGCTTGATTCTGTCTGGTCTTTTCAGACCCTGCCCCAGTTGAATCTTCTTCTCAACGAATTTATAAACAGCAGCAGCAAGTGCTCCCTGATAGCCATCTACACTGGTGTCACTGGCAATTCTAATAGTCTCATCCATTCATTTTTATCAGTAATGTGCCTGTTTGCTACATCCTTATATGCACTGTTAGCGGCAGAATGGTAAAAGTAAGCTCTATCTAATTCATTCTTGAATATGTGGCTTGTGTCCCCTGTTTGTGAATACCTTTCAAGGCGAGCTTTATGCTTAGTGCCAGGGCCAGTCGCCGAATATGTCCCCACGATAGGGTCCCATAAGTTCATCTCAAATGGGAGAATATCCACAAACCTGTTGATTACAGAATCATTCATCGTATATTGTAACTAATATTAAAACAGAGCGCTCAACAAAGGGATATCACCCAAGAAAGATACTTTACCAATCCCCAACGCTTTTCCTAGCAGTCCCTGTCATTCTTTGATAGACACAAACTTGCTTTTTCTGCTATCACATACATTACAGACACCTTTGGCGAGATACTTTTCATTCTTAGTTCCTATAACTTGAACACTGACAGTAAGTGTGCGCCTCTTACACTTCACACAGTATGAGTTCATTTTATATATATATATATATATATATATATATATATATATATATATATATATATATATATATATATATATATATATATATATATATACGCTGATTAGTTTATCATTTTTCTTGTAATCGCTTGGGCTGAAGTTGGTTAGTACATCAACAAACTGACTTCCTTTAAACAACTCATCAATCACATACATATAGAAGAAGCCACAGTTGACTGAGTTGATATCTTGGATTCTATAGGAATTTCGAACCATTTTCTTCATAGTCCATCTCATACTTTTCAAAACCACTTCTGGTGGGTAAACTCCGAAGCTATCAAAGTAATTACAACAGAAACCTACACTGAAGACGACTACCCAATGAGTGCCAGGTCCCTCCTGGTCATCTAAATTCACTGTGTAAAATAACTCCTCTAGTTCTGGCAATTTGTCCTTTGCAAACACACACCCGAAATAGTCATTACCTTCGTAATAGTTTATGAAGTCAAAGCTTGTAAGAGAAGCCTTTATCTTTTTTAGCTGTCCCCCCCCCAACCCTCTTCCACCAGGCCACCCTGTTCTTCTTAAACCTTTACCACCTAAAAGTGCAGGTAATAGGCTGACAGCCAGTGATTCTATCGGGGTGCCAATGAACCCACCTTCCTGTTTCGAAATGGAAAGCATACACTTTTGGCATGTGTTTGAGGGTAGCGCACCCCTCTCCTCCAGCTCTTTCACAAAACCCAAGAGATCAATTGTGTCCTTTCTCGTAAAGTAGAGTTATTACACAATTTCCCGTTCTCTTAACCCCCCACCCCCCGACGGTAGCCTTGTGTGTAGCTCCTGATATTGCCCCTGAAGCCGCACTGAGCCCCAGTGTGC
The DNA here is from genome assembly GCA_031216915.1 of Pictodentalium vernedei. Classification (NCBI taxonomy): domain Eukaryota; kingdom Metazoa; phylum Mollusca; class Scaphopoda; order Dentaliida; family Dentaliidae; genus Pictodentalium; species Pictodentalium vernedei. Next base: position 646,845,539 of record CM062296.1, on the reverse strand, counting down.
CAATCACAGGCAAAACTTTGGGAAGCAGAGTCTTAGCAAAACAGCTCCAAGAAAGCCTCCCTTCTGTGCCCTCATCTGTGTTTTGGAGAACGTAATTCCGACAGCTGCAGGCGCTTTCTGAAGTTTCTTGATTTGCCTTTCTGCCAAGTATAGCTGATGCTGACCGCCAATTTGTTGTGAGGACAACTCCAAGGTGATAGCCTCTCTCCCCATGCTGGTCTGTTTACATGACAAATCGGTTTTCTAGGACCGTGCTTTCCTCTCCGACCATGTCTTGTCGGGTTCTGAACATACCTCGGGTGTCTCTACGTTTTATGTTTAACCCAGTCAGACAGACTATCGAAAATATTTACATTTTCAAACAAGAAAATCGCAACTTTTAGCTGTCACCTTGACAACCCCTTACCAAGGAACATACTCTCAGTTGTTCCAAATAAACCGAGGGGATAGCTTTCACGTGCACCCACTCTCACACTTCTCTCTTACAGCTATCTCACAATCTCTCTCTACTGTTACACCAATATACTCATAATTTCCACACACACAGTCACACGCATGCGCACCCTGACGCGTACCACAAATAGCTTTCAGGACTTTGACTCGGTTCCCCAGTGGAACGCCTGAGTCTATCCACATCTCACATCAACTCGTGCGCTCACTTCCACTGACGCACAATAGGAGGTGGTCCGTTGGTACACATGCAACCAACAGGCTCCCCTATACACTTTCTCTCCCTCTCTACATCCCAAACTATAATACTGCATGTATCTATCATACACCGACCTGCATCTATATACACTCACGCAACATCTGCGTAAAACAAAAAAAATATCATTGGCAAGGGGAATCCACCCTGACCCAAGCCAGCCAATGGGCCCCATGCCACAACTCCTATCATCTCACTATCTTGCCATCCCTCCGTGGATAGGGTGCCCCTCCCGGCTCATGCCCGTCAGCGGGTTACCAGCCCAATTAGGCACTAACTTTAAATACCTCCATGTGTGGTGGGACCCTTACTATTCCCTAGAGAGCCCCTCGACCGTCTCACCTGGACCTATTCCTCGGGCGCGCCCTCCACCAAAGACCCCACTCATCTTCACGCCCACCACCTACAGGCTCCCACGCGCGGCCTGCCGTAACAAAGTTCGCTGCCCCAGAGGCAACGCTGTGTTGATTGATTCCTGCCAATCCTTCCTTGGGTGCCCCACTCCAAGTCCCAGGGCCCCTCCTAACTCTACGTATCTCACGCCCCTGTGTGGCTACTATGGCCCCCTTTTGCGGCCTCATCTGGCCTAAATTACCTCCCCCACCGATCGCTTGGGTTCCGTGTCCCTTATATTTTGGCATCTCCGCAAAAACCTCGATTGGTAACCACTCCACATCCATCTATGTCCATGCGCTAATGGCAGTTGCCCATTATTTTTGTTACAGCGTATGGCCCCTCCCACTGTAACCGCGGTCTACCTGACTTCCTCGGTCGGAGTTAGGTCACCTTCTGACCCACCCAAAAGGTCCTAACATTTTGTCTACTCACGTGCCAACCCTCATTGTGCCCCCTCTCGTCCACATACATTGGCTGCTTCCGTTCAGCCACTCCCATGACTTCCGTCGTCAAAGGGTTGACCGTGGGGGCCTCTATTGTGCACTCTAAGTCTCTAACTGTACATCTTCACTGGTCCTTCCAGTGATTTCACCGGCCGCTCTGCCTCCGCGGCTTGGGCTCGGGTAACCTCCCCGATGCCTCTTTGGGTGCTTTCCTCTCCGACCATGTCTTGTCGGGTTCTGAACATACCTCGGGTATGTTCCCAAGCACGAAGTCATAGAGGGCTTCTAAATACACATTGCCTCTACCTCACTGCTATAGAAAGAGGTGTCCACCCTCACCCTCGCAAGGGGGAACCTCCTAATCGTCCCATTTATTAGCAAGCACATGTGGTCGTGCCACGTTAGCTGTCTGTCACTAACGAGTTCCCCCTTTACCGCCGCGCTACTGCACCCTGTGTCTGCAGCATACGGACTTCCCGGTCACCCACATACGCTGGGTACACCGGCATCTCCTCATTTTTACCAAGGGAGGGATATCCCTCGCACAGTCCACTAATTATGGTCAATACTTGCACCCCTTCCAGCCCGAGCTGTCCAGCCTCTAATGCTCGGCGCAGTGGGCTCCTTTCTGGTCCATTTGTTTGGGAGAATGCCGCTGTCTGCCTTCTCTCCACATTCTGAATCGAATTACTTCTCCTGCCACTTCTGACCGGAGACGGGTTCCTCCTCCCATTTTTTGCTGGGCACCCGTTTGATCTTCCCATCATAGCCTTCCGCCAACGGTCTCTGACCAGGTGCCCCTTTTTATTACACATAAAACATGTGGCGTCCCTAGGGGCCATGGCCCTCTCTGATTTCCCCCGGAACCTTCCGGCTCGAGGCTTGGGTTCCTAACGGGTGACTTTGCATCCACGTTACTGCCATTCCTGCCCGACCTACCCTGGGTCAGACCTTCCCCATGAGCCCCCAAATACTGCTCGGCCTCCCTAGTCATTTCCTCTAAGCTACTCGACTTCCTCTCCTTTACAAACAATGCCACCTCGGGGCACACGATGACATAAATTGCTCCCTGATAAGTAAATCTTTCAAGGAGGGAAATGACTTCAATTTTAGATATTTCGACCCATCTGTCGAAATATCTTGTGGCCCGTGACACAAACTGGTACACACTTTCACCCTTCTCAGCCTTACTTCTCAGAATAGCGTCCTGAAACCCTCATCGGTGAGCTGGTACTTCTTGAGTGTAGCCTTTTTCAGCTCACCGCAGTCATTAACTTGGTCAGGGGGCATGCTTACATATACTTGTAGGGACTTGCACGCCAGCAGCGGACTAAGACTGACCCCCAGGCGTCATCGGGCCAACCCTGACTCGAAGCAAACTTTTCAAACCTCTGTAAGTAAGCGTCAATGTCATCAGTCTGTTCATTGAACTTGGATAACTGGGGATAAAGTGCCCTCACGTTTCTCACGGGACTTTCTCCACCTTGTCTACCATTAGCTACGGGTAACTGCGCCCTGGCCCTTAAAATTTCCATTTCCCTCTCATGTTGCCTTTCAGCCTCCTCACGCGCCCTTTCGCACTCTAACGCCGCTTCCCTTTCAGCTCTTTCGACTCTTTCTCGCTCTAATGTTGCCTCTCTGGCATGGGAGAATGAAGGACATGTGGTTAGTGGGTGACACAAAGGAGAGAGTTACTATGCTTATCGGAAAGATTTTGAAGAATGAGATACGGGATGCTATCAAGCATTTCATCTCAGAGTGTTGGGAGGAGAGAATAGGCGTGGGGTAAAGGCGACATTTAGGAGAACAGGGCTAATCAAGGTCTTCTCACCTGAGAATCACATCTGCGGACGGCCAAAGTGTTATTATTTATGTTGGTTATTTTTTCACAAATCAATTTTTTCCTCCTCCTCCTCCTCCTCCTCCTCACGCATCAATCTTGCTTCTGTGATATGATACAGTTGGCTATGTTTTGAAATAGGTATATTGGAAACTGCGAATAAATATATGTTGCATCATTTTGTTTCGAAATTTTGGGGTAAATACTTGTTAATCCAGGATCAACTTTCACAGCATATTCAAATATTGTGCAAGGTTGTCATATATCAGTTCATGGATCGCCATGTCATCCTGTAATGTGTATACTGACCGAAACGAAATTGAAAAATAACTTTGCACATTATTTTAAATGGTTGCCTGACCGGTCCTTAAACTGCTATAATTCAGGCAACCTCGTGCAATATTTGTTACATTATACCAAAACTCTTCATGGAAGATAGAACCTTATGGTTCTCAGGCGACGATATTGTAGTAGTTTAACCATTGATTCCTCGTTTGAGAGAGCACAACAAGTGGATCACAAATCTTTATGGGTACACAGCTGGAATCCCATGACTCCAAGACAAATAACTCTGTGTTTATAGTAGGTGAACATGGCATCTATTAATCCGTGATTTTCAACGTTCAAGAAATATCATAAGGTCTGGGTATGGTGTGGCAATAGACTTCATCAGCATTCCCCATGCTTGGTCACGTGGGGTGGGCACATGTCACATTTGTTTCCAAAACAATAAGCACGCATGGAACGAAATGGGGAGTCAGCGAAGCGGTTATCGTTAATAGCTTCATATGTCACTCATTTCCTTTCGAATAACTCGACTGTGCAAACACCTTTATTTCCAAATGAAACAAAATACTACATTTTGATTGGCTGAGTGTTACGGTGTAACTTGCAATCCACTGTAGCTTCTTTACACCGTTGTTAATCACGGGGTAAAAACAAGAATACACAATAACACGCTATGTGGCTAAAAAAGAACCCATTTTTAATTATTAACTCATACCTTCGGCTCAGTTATGTTAGAACAAAAATAAAACTACAGGAAATTTAATATGTATGTGCAATAAAATATTACAGAACTGGCGGTTCCAATGACATCCATATTTGTCTGGTTTTATTAAGAAACTTACAAAGTATCGACAATACTTATTTATATCAACGCCTTTCGAATGATGAACTTTCGAAATGGAAGCTCGGGTACAATTTGCAAAGCAACAAAGATACGCAACTCGATGCCGACTGTATGCAGTCACATTTCAATGTGTTCTGTGCGTATAGTTTTGTATTCATCTTGAATTTACAATATTATTAATAATATTACAATTCATACTTAATATAACGTTAATTTTAACACAAATGATCAAGCGCGTAATATATCAATATATGTTTATTTGACGAAGGGTCGAGTTCACGTCGCCATTTTCTGACCAACAGTGTGCCTGTTAATTAATTCACGCGTGATTCGTTTTGGAAACAAAGGTGACTTATGCCGATGCCCTCCCCCCCCCCCCCCCCAAGACACACATCACCCAACATAGTAAATGCTGATCTCTATCGCCACTGTTCCGCCCTGCCCCGGTTCCTTTTTGTGTAGAGGTACAGTGGGTTATAGCGAAATAATATACATTACTGCGAAAAAGATATACTTCTCAGCCCGATGGACTGCACGTTCATGAAGTATTTTCTCATGTATGATAAAACAAATTTTTGTTAACACATTCGGTATGCGTAAGGGTATATTCTCAGAAACCGTACATGTCAGCGTTTTTTTAAAACCTGAAACGACAACAGCTATTTTTCACAATGGTTATGATATTTGTAACAGAACCAAGCATTCTTCTGGATGATACCCATGTCCACAGCGTCCGCAATGGTTCCTATTCGCCAATCTTCGATGATTGGAATGTTTTCCTCTGCCACTGCAACCTGTTTGAAAAATTCTCCAAGTGCATGCATTATATTTTCTTGTGTCATTGCAGACGAGTCTGGAATTGCTTCTGGTTTAATTAATGACAATGGGAACATCAAGCATTCGCATGTGACACCAAACAGCATGGTCTTTCTAAATAACAGCTGTAACACCTGGAACGTGAAATCTGGGAAATCGAGATTAAGCTTCTTCAAGCAATCCAAAAATCACGAGCGGTAAAGACGAAGAAGATCGTTCATGTATTGTTTGCGTGTGGCTCTGGTGACACTGGTGAAGAAGAAGAACGCCAGATCAGTTGTTAGTACTGCGTAACGGACATTTTGTAGATCCACGAGTTTGACGGCTGATATCTTATACTTGTCTACACCGTCATACTTGAAGAGTATTTTATTGCACCACAAATCCCCCGCGGCTCTACTGGCTTTATTAAGTCTTTCATCGAATTTCCAGGTAAAAATTTTGTAATTTCTTAACAAATGCCTTGGTTTTCTGGTCTTTCGCAAACATCTCTACTAGCTGTATCACGGAACCCCAAGCTCGGTGGACGTATGGTGACAAAGGTGTCGTTAAAACACCCTCGTGGAATAAATAGTCGTACTTTTTCAAATTATTCGGATCTTTGAGCTTTATCGCAAACGAAAGGACATGGAAATTGGCCAGTTCCACCATAAGTAACCTACAATATTCTTCGTCAAGTCTCATTTTTGTGTCACACAACAGTAGTGTATAAGTGCGGGTACTGGACCACTTCCCCAATCGTGCTGGTCCAGAAAATTTGGTGGTCCAGAAAAATTGAGTTATTTTTGTAAAAAACCTTGATTTTCTCGGAAAATGTTGTTTTTTTTCCAAAAATAATTCAACTTTTACCGGAAAATGTTTAAATTCGGGCATTTCTGGACCAATTTTCAACAGGAATTGTCAAAGACGTCTAAAAAATTCCCGGTTTGACAAATTCACTTTTCACAAATTGAACGCCGAGTCTCTCGCTCAAAAATTCACTTTTTTGCATACGCGACACGGACTCGACGATCGGGATGAATTTTTCCCGAGAGGAAAATTAAAAAAAAAACGTGTCTCGCTCGAAAAAAACCGCGATCCAGGATGCGGATTTCCACGGAAAAGAGACGATGTTTCGATGAAGTGAATTTTTAACTGGTCCAGAAAAAGATACTAGAGTTTCATCGTTCGAGTGTTATAATGATTTTAACTCGATGGGAAACGATCTGGTGGAGGATCACGATTGAAAAAGTGTGCATATATATTAGTAGTATGTCTCGTATGTTTCGAGGGTAGGTTGCAGGACCCCGGTGCAGGACCCCGGAAGTGACGTCATGTCACGTGACCTAGTGCTGCCATGTTGTATTGTCATGGTAACCCGCGTGAGCGGCCATGTTGTGACGTCATCTGGGATGTAACAGAACCAAGCATTCTTGGACGATGTTAAAACACGGAATCCAAATTTTACGGACTCGGCTAGGAATCTCAATAACGGAATGCCTTATATGTATACAGGGGAAATCTGATTCAACCTTGATCAATGTTATAGTCGAGACTGAGATAGGTATAGCTAGGAAGTAATGGACGAGATATGGTGCAGAATAACAGAAGCCAATAGTACTGGTACAAGGCCGCAATGGAACAAGACTGTTGTAGAAGCTAATGACAGGACAGATAGGCCATAGACCTGTAATGGCCTTGGAACTTTGGCGACAAGATGGAAGCGGTTGGTAAGACTACATTAGACACATTGAGGGCGTTTACATAGCCTAATGCGACAAAAAAGGGATTCTCCAAAAGGTATCCTGGATAGGTATCCTCAATAGGTATCCTCAAATAATACAATACCAGGCCATAGGTATCCTCAAATACCCGTATGTGCCTATGTGATAGGGCATATTGTGTCACATTGTGCCTTTTCACATAAGCACATATGACAAAAAGGGATTCTCCAGTAGTTATCCTCCATAGGTATCCTCAAATAATACAATACCAGGCCATAGGTATCCTCAAATACCCGTATGTGCCTATGTGATAGGGCATATTGTGTCACATTGTGCCTTTTCACATAAGCACATATCGGCACATAAAGCATGTGCCTATGTGATAGGGCATATTTTGTCACATTGTGCCTTTTCACATAAGCACATATGACAAAAAGGGATTCTCCAGTAGGTATCCTCGATAAGTATCCTCAAATAATACAATACCAGGCCAAAGGTATCCTCAAATACCCGTATGTGCCTATGTGATAGGGCACATTGTGTCACATTGTGCCTTTTCACATAAGCACATATCGGCACATAAAGCATGTGCCTTTGTGCTAGGGCACATTGTGTCACATTGTGCTTTTTCACATAAGCACATATGACAAAAAAGGGATTCCATAGCCACAGGTGTTTTCAAAAAAGTGGTGCTAAAATTTGGGTGCCTGGGGATATTGCCATTGGATATAGGCTTTTATTATGCAGAAGGAAGATAACTCTGCATACAGGTTATGGGAAATCAAGCAATCTGATTGGTTAGTTATAATCTAGATAAATGAAACAACAAGAGTACTTGGAATAGGGTCAGAACTAACAAGAATAGATTAGAATAGCTAAATATAGTAATAATAAGCAAAGCTGTTCCAACTAATAGGCTCTTCTACGCTACTGGAGTATACTCTAGAACGAAGGAACAGGGTCAGATAGACGAAAACTATTGCATATATAGATAGAAGCGGAGAATTCTGGGTAATGACCAAAGGAACTTGTCTTTTAATGGGAAAAACGTCATGGGATAGGGATCCAAAAAGGGATTCTGGGAGAATTCTAATCCAGAACATTACTCCTGTTCAATCAAATGCACCCCTTGTACCCCTTAGTACTATAGCACTGCGTGCTAAGCCGATAAATTGGGGAAATAAAGTCAATTTCGGTGATTTGGGATAGATTTTGGTGATTTGGAAGGATTGTCGGGTTGTTTGTGGTAATTAGATTTACTCTTCTACAATCGAACATGCCTTCCGAACATACCCCGTCTTATTGCAGAAACATTGGGTAACATAGCAATCACGTGCTACCATAGAAACCAAGATGGCGGCCTCCAGTATACAAAATGGACGACGGAAATACGTATCACCCTAACAACACGCGCTGCGCATGCGCACTCACATCACGTATCACTATAGAGATGACATCACAACATGGCCGCTCACGCGGGTTACCATGGCAACACAACATGGCGGCACTAGGTTACGTGACATGACGTCACTTCCGGAGTCCTGCACCAGGGTCCTGCAACCTACCCTCGAAACATACGAGACATACTACTTATATTATAAGTTAAAAGATGAATAATAATAATAATAAAATTGTTTAAAAAAATATATATATATATATATATATATATATATATATAAAACAACATTAAAAAAAATAAGAATACGAAAAAAATAACTATTTTTTCCATTAAAGAAAGAAAAATAATAAATAAATAAATAAAAACAATGTTTCTACACATCGGAGATTCTAATCGATGGGACGAGCAACGAGCAGGTTCGCAAATTAATACGGAGTAAGGAGAACATTCAGGCGCAGGACAGATTGGGAGAGATGGGACTGAGACGAGAGGCGACCAAGTTGTTCCGACCCGTCACCGAGGTTCAGGAACGAGCGAGGAAAGAGATCGTCGAGGAATTGAGACCCATAAAAGAAGGTTCTCTGAGGATGGGTTCGCATCCCGATAGTTTTAAACTGAGGACTCCGTCCGATTACACTCCAGAGAGAATCGAGACAGATCTGAGTAGTGTCGGTAGTTTTACGGTGAGAGGTTTGTCCGAATATACCCCGTAGAGGATCGAGACCGATGCGAGTAGCGTCGATAACGTCGCTCGAAACGTCGTTAGCATCATATCTGACGATGGTAGTGAAAAAGATAGGATTTACGGAATTCATGAAGAAGGCAATAAATATTTTGTGGGTGACACGGAAGTGTCGTTTGCCGGTAGCTATTTGACCGTCGGTCCGAACAGGTACGAATTGACCGATGGATTGTATACTCTGCTCTCTCACAAGAGACGCGACGATTACACCAAAGAGAATTTAAATAATTACGGAGACATTCTGGTTCAGACTCACGCTATGAAGAAGAACAACGATCCCAGAGAAACGACACCGAAGGATAGGAGAGGTTACAAGTGTAAACACGTGGTGCAAGGCATATGAGATATTCGTGAAATCGATACCTGGAAAGGGAATGATGACCGACACGATATTTCTTCCGCGTGGTCCTCGTGCCTTGTCGGAGAGATTGAGATTGTTGATGGCCAGCAGATAGGCCGGTAACACCAGAGTGAATAACGAGATAGTGGACGTGTGTGACGAATTGTTGAGGCAGAAGGTCTTGACTAAGAAAGATTATCAAAAGCTGATGAATCGTTTGAAATAATAAAATAGTAAAGGAAGAGAGAAAAAAAATATTAAGTAAATAAAAAATATATATATATATTACAAAAAATAATTAAAAAAACGAATTCTTAGAAAAAAAATGTTAGTGATAAATAACAGAGGATAAGCTAGATCTTACGTCTATGGCGAATCGGGTATCGTGGATTTGATGATTGCGATTTTTAACTCGTAAATTCACTGGCAATGCCACGAAACAGATCGCGTTGAGTGCTTGCAAAATCGGAAAGAAGATGGCGATCGACGCGGGTAAGAAAGCTGCGACCAAAGCGAGCGGTAGAATAGCTTCGGAAGCTGGCAAGAGAGGTGCTGACGCATTTATTAATAAATTGATAACTCCACAACCTGCCAAACGATCGAGAATCGAACCGAAAAGTTGGAAAGACTTCTATGATGATGTCGTACCGATACAAGACTTAGCTAAAATGACGAAAGGATCGGGATTTAAAGTGATTTATAAATAAAAAAACTTTTTTATATATATATAAAAAATAGAAATTAAAAATAAAAAATAGAAAAAAAACATAGTTCAAAACATAGTAAAAAAATATATTGGAAAACAATGAATATCAAAGACATGTCTTGGAATGAAGTGATAACCAAGAGGTCGAACGGCGAGTTGTTTCCCAAGAGCATAAGAGGTCTGATAGTGGGAAAATCGAATTGTGGAAAGACCAATCTCTTGATGAATCTATTGTTGCGACCTGGCCTGTTGGATTATGACAGATTATTCGTTTTCAGCAAGAGTCTCTTTCAACCGGAATACAGATTGCTTCGAGAGTGCATGATGCGTAAATTACCCAAGGACGTCATGTCGAGAATCTTCGACAATCGAAACGAATTCGAAGGACATGAGACTTCGGATATATTGGAAGGGGTGGTAAGAGAATTGACTAGGAGAAACGTTGAGTGTTCAAACATGTAATGTGTCTTTTTATGAGAATGCAGACAATGTTCCCGATCCCAGACAGTTGAAGTCGGAGAACAAGAATCTCATGATCTGCTGTTGGAGAGACAGAATCGATGTGAATCGTATTACGTTCGAAAACGTCACAGCAACGTGGATTGTTTCTATCTGTCTCAAAATTATTTTTGACTGCCCAGACAGACGATAAGGGAAAATGCTAATTTTCTGTGTCTCTTTCGTCGGGATCTCAAGAATCTCAATCACATCTATGGAGATCACGTGGCCAACGACATGAGCAGGGAAGAATTCCGGAGATTCTGTAAGAAGGTGTGGGACAAAGGACTTCACAAGTTCGTGGTGATCGATTTGACTAGGGAATTTAACAACGGAAAATATCGAAGCGGATTCGATGATTTCTTTTATATTCCCAAAAATAAAAAAAATAAAAAATATCGATAAAATATAAAAAAATATATAATTAATAAATTAAAAAATTGTCAGAACCTCACCTATTAGAACAGATAGTCGAGAATACGGCTGTGTAACAGTCCTTTCAAATCGTAGTGAGTCACGACACGACTTGATTCACAACGAAATTCGAACCTTCCATAGAATTGAAGAAGGAGAAGAGATACGAGATAGCATTGGTTAATCTCGAGACTTACTATTCATTTTCCAACGTCACCGAAAAGAATAATGCATTCAAGTATTCCAACGGAGTGTATTGGTTCGAGATTCGAATTCCCAAATGGAGTTACGACATAGACGATCTGAACCATCACATCCAGATGAGACTGAAGACCGACGGTCACGGAAGCAATATGATAAGACTCGCTCCCAATACGAGTATTCTACAGACGATATTAGACTTGGCAGATAATTTTCAAGTGGACTTTAGTGTGGAAGATTCGATCGGTAAGATGTTGGGATTCAATCGAAAGATGTATTGAGGTCACGCCACGTCTGAAAATATGGTTGACATTCTCGTGGTCAATCGCATTTTAGTGAATGTTAATGTGATCTCGGGATGTTACGTCGACGGTAGCGCTCAGCCTATGATCCACTCGTTCTTTCCAGACGTTTTGCCGGGTTATAAGATCAAGGAGTGACCTCGAAATCTCGTCTATCTACCCGTGATCCTGGACACATTGTATAGCATCAAAACCACGTTGACGGATCAGAACGGTGATCTGTTAGATCTTCGCAGAGAGAGAGTGACTATACGATTTTACATCAGAGAGATATGAAAAATAATATCAAGTAAATAAAAAAAATAATAATAAATATAAATATAATTTGAAAAAAAATAAAATAAAGAAAATAAAAAAAAAATTTTTGTTTTTTAATTTTTTTTATATATTATATAAGAAATAAAAAAAAAATAACTTATAATATTTATAATAATAAAAAAACATAATATTTATAATTAAAAATATATATATATATATAATCAAATAAAAAAAATTGACTCAATACATCATTAAAAACGTGAACGTATCTGAAGGACAGAAAGCTAAACTTCGCAGAGCATTGAGTCATCAAGGCGAAGCCATTAGATTTAAATTCAGTTATGAAGATCTGATGAGTGGCGGTAGCGATCGGATCGCCTGGACTAAAACTCAAATCAAAAGGATGGAGAAAGCGATTCGTATTATGAGTGAAACAAACAATTTCATGGAATCGGGCACTTTCTTCGAAGGGCGGTGTATAGAGCTTACGCGATCTGCGTGAATGAACAACTTCCTCACATATTGAACAAAAGATGCCTCAGCTGTCGAGAGGAGAGAGAATTTAACCACATTAATCATTCGTGTCTCACGATGGAATGGGAAGACATTGTCACCACGTATTTCATGCCTGCATTGGAATGCGTACGATGCAACGACGTGATCGAATGTTGGAGGAAATTCATGTCTTGCATTGGAGAACCCGAGCCTACAAAATCACAAGAGTTGAAATTAGCACATCGATGTCTCACCACCGAAGACAGGGGATGCATTTTGGAATATTTGTTGGAAAAGGGGAGACTACCACCACTAAAAAAATGTTCCGACGGGAATCACGTTTTTATGAATTCCTTGCTGAAGGGAAAAAACCATTAAAAATAATTTCGTTAAATAATAAGGGGTGAAAAAAAATACATAAAAAATAATAATAGATATAAATAAATAAATAAAATAAAATGAAAATGGAACTTCGAAGTAAAGACATCTATCCATCATTCGAGAAGTTGAGCGTCGGGCCCATGGCACCTCTTCTACCACCTGAAAGTAGTGATGATGTGGGGCAGAAGTATCGAATCGAATAAATCAGTAGAATTCAATCGTATCTGATGCAAGAGAGAGATTCTCATCATTCGTGCAATAAGAAATATTCGAGATTAGAGAAATTCGTGAGTGGTGTGGATTTGACTCTCATTGCGTTGTCTATGTGTTTGAACGTTGCTGGAATAAGTCTATTGTCTCATTGCGTTCTCTATGTGTTTGAACGTTGCTGGAATAAGTCTATTGTTGACCACCATCATTGCACTTCTGGTTGTGTTGGCCGTAGAAGAATTGGCTTTGCCTGCTGGATTCGTCAGTACGATCAGAAAATTTCTCGCTAAAAAATTATCCATGAAGGCTAAGAAACACGAAAACATCAGCATTTTAGCTGCTGCAAAGATCGACACTGTGTCAGATAAGATCTCTGTGGCATTGAAAGACAGTAGGATTTGGTACGGCGAATACATCGACATATTGAACGAAAGACAAAAATACGAAGTCATGAAAGCGAAGATAAGAGTCAAGAGTCGTCAGATCATCAAGGAGCAATTGAAGGATTCTCTCATGGAAAACGGTAGGGAAGAAGCGAGACAATCATTTCGTAAATTGTTGGATCACAAAAAGATTCCAGAAGCAATCGATTGAAACAAAAATGTATATATATATAAAAGAAAAAAATTATATATATAAATTAAAAAAAAAAAAAATTAAAATATATACAAAAAACAAAAAAAAAACCAAATGTATTGCATCATATGCAAGAGAGTTACAGATACAGTTAACATTAAAAAAGTACTGACGAAAAATAAAAGTCCCATGCTTCGCGGAACGTGTAAAGTGTGCGGTTCGACCAAGATGCAATTCGTCAAATGTGGTGTTGGTCTGACGAATAAATTGATTAATAACCTACCCGTCGAAATGCATCTGCCAGGACATCAATTCACGGGACCCAGCACGAAATTAAATAAGAGATTGAATCGAGATCTGACACCTAAATCTTGGAGCAAACTCATCAATAGGGTGGATTCGACTGCTTACACTCACGATCTGTGCTATGCTAAACATCCCGACGTCGAGACTCGTAATCAAATCTGCGATAAAGACATGTTGGCGACGTTGAAAAATATATCGAATCCTCTAAGAGAGAGAGAATCGAACGTTCGTTGATCGGTAAGGTGATCGGTACCAAACGTCGATTCAGATGGGGACATAAAACAAAAAAATGTCCAGAACGTATTATTAATGAACGTATTGGTGAACGAACTACACAAGCCCGTCACGCATAAATTTCGAAGGAGAAGGGTGTTCGTGAAGGGTTTGGATCAGATCTGGTCGGCCAATCTGGTCGACATGAAATAGCATTCGAAACGGAACAAGGGCATTAAATACATACTGACGGTCATCGACGTGTTTTCGAAATACGGATGGATGAGACCACTGAAGAATAAATCGGGACCTTGCGTGGCCGAAGCTCTGAAGAGCATATTCTCATCGTCTTCTCGAAAACCAGATAAATTGTGGGTGGACAAGGGAAAGGCATTTTACAACAGTCATGTTCGTCCATTGATCGACCTTTATTCAATCGAAAATGAACGGAAAGCTAACGTGATCGAACGTTGGAATAGAACCATGATGGAAAAAATGTACAAGTATTTCACGGCCAATAAGACCAAGAAATATATCGACATCCTAGACGAACTGGTCGAAGAATACAACAACAGATCGATCAAGATGACGCCTGCAGAAGCTAGCAACCCTCGAAACGAGAAACACGTCTTTGCGAATCTCTATCCCAGAAGGACTAAGATCAAGAAGAAGTCCAAACCACCGACATTTGCAGTCAGCGATCGAGTGAGAATCACTTCTTGTGAGTCACTCTTCGAGAAAGGTTACACTCCTTGGCGGACTAAGGAAATCTTTAAGATCATTAGAATATTTTACACGGATCCAGTGACTTACAAAATAGAACCGTTAGAGAATGATGAAGATGACAGCTGAGAAATCATTGGAACATTTTACGAACAAGAATTGCAGAAGACAGCATTTTGAAGAACCAACCCTTCACTTTTTTATGCATATATAGTAAAAGGAAAAAAAAAATCAAATTAATAATTAAAACAATTAATAATAATAAAAAGTGAATTAACACAGACAAAAAAAACATGACAAATATATTATATATAACTGAAAGTATACTGAGAGACGAAAGCATTCCAGAATACAAAGTTCTCGAGTACGAACCCGTGACTGGAACCAGTCTGAACAATGCCGATGAAATAAGAATCAACGTCGAGACTCAAGATCTATTTGATCATCCCAGCGAAAGTTACATAGTGATACAGGGACGTCTCACCAAGGAAAACGGAAGCGATTATACCGACGACGACGTTGTCACTTTAGCCAATAATGGCTTGATGCATATGTTCAGAAAAAATAAAATACATGCTCTCGGGACAAGAGATAGAATTCGTGATTTATCCTGGACAAGCCACCACGATGTACGGACTCTTGACGTATCTGGACGATTTTTCGAAATCTAAAGGATTCAATCAATTATGGGTGAAAGACACCATCGCCAAAATGAGTGCAGCCAATACGGGTGCCACCCCGAGATTCGACTACGTCATCAAGACGTCCAGACCCAGAGGAACGTTTTCGTTCAGGATACCTCTGAAACACATATTTGGATTCGTGGAAGATTACGATAAGATTCTCCACGACGCGGATTTCAGAAAGAAATATCATCGACTGGACGAATTGATGGGCAATCCTAACATCACTCCCGCCGAATACAAATCGATGTATCCCCTGTTCATATTCGACGTCAGTAAACTGAGCGAGCGACTCAAGAGTAGCATCTTAGACATTCAGATCAAGATGCAATTCAACAGGAACATGACGAAGAAAACTGAAGCTTTTGCCCTAGTCCTGTCAGATAGAGAGTTAGAATTCGAATCGGACGGACAAAAAATTCCATTGTTTGATGAAAAAATAATAATTAAAAAAAAATTAAAAATACTAAAAAAAAGTAATAAATAAAATACTAAATGTATATGTGTAAAAAAAGAAGAAAAAATTATTATGAAAAGTTCAATAAAATCCTTAAAATCTTGCAATAATTCGTTTCCAAAGCATCGTTTTTTTATTCATACGATATAAAAATGAAACATTTGAAAGAGTGGATTCGAATCGAACGTGAAGAACGTGGAACCAAAATGGAATGGAGTAGTCAAGATTTTTATAATTATCATTTGAGAGAAAAGGAAGAATTCAATCTCATGAAATTGTCCAAAGAAGAAATTATTAAAGATACTATTTTAATCTGGAAAAAAATATAACAATCGTCAGATATCGATTCAATCTCAAGAAAATTAGATCGGGTGACGAACCTACCATGGTATTTGCTAAATGTATAAATTGCAATTACAGATGGGTGGAAAATTAAATGTTTATTGAATAAAATACCCCCCCCCCCCCCCAAAAAAAAAAAAAATAAAATAAAATAAAATAAACATAATTGGAGTTGTCCTCTCTACATCACAAAAAAGTAATTATTTCAATTTTCTGTTTTTCGTTTTTCACTGTTTGTTCACAGGATCGAGTTCGATCAACAGAGAGTCCACTGAAGTGTCAGCCTCGAGATTATTGGTTTTCGTCTTGAAATTGATCCCGTCCAACATCTGCACTATGAGAGGCGTACTGACGACGCTGGTATTCGAGTGTTGTTCCTTCATCTTTTCAACTCTGTACCTCATGATGCTTTTCACGCCGTTCACCACGAGATTGACGACCGCCCTATTGCTCAAGTCCGTCGAAGTCAGACTCATTCGAATGATATCGCCTCCCACCGGCATGGGATATCCTATCAGACCGCGCAGCTGTCCGCTACCTCCGTTTCCGAAGGACCATTCGGCTTTTTCCGCTTCTAACGCACCGTTCCCCTCGGCCCAGATGGTGATCAATTGTCTGGCGTATTTTATCCTTTCCACGACGGACATCAGAGTGCAGGCATCCGACATGTGGGTGGGATCCGGCAGATTCGTGAGTGCGTGTCCCCCATGTCCAGTTTGCCTTCCATGATATCACCCTTTCTCCAGACCGTATTTTCGTCCAAGTACTGTCTGCTAACCACGCTGGAAGCGAATTCCCGTTCGTCGTCGAGACCGGCCTCCATGGTTCCTCCGGATTTTTTGTTCATATACAATTCGTCGACTTTAGATTCCAGATAGGATTGAGAATCCAGTAGGGCAGAATCAACGTAACCTTTGTTGAGAACCGTCGAGTCTTCGTCATCATAATCGATCTGAGACAGATTAAATATCTTGTTGTATCCCGCATCCAGATCCGATTTCATTATTAACTCGTCAACATTATTCTTTCTCAGTTACAAGTCTACGTGTTGTTTGGTCGCCGCATCGTTAGGATTCGTGGTATTAGGTACATTGATTATCTTGTTAAAATTCGCGTTCAGTTCGGACTGCATCACTTTAGGAACGTAGCGATCTCTCATATGTTTACTGAATCTTCCGTGAGCGTCGTCCGCATATCTTTTAGTGGCGACATCGGTCGAATCTCTAGTATCCGCTACATTCACTACTCGTTTAGATTTCAAGTCTGGATCGTCCGTCATGTCTTTATTTACGTAATTATCTCTCATCATCTGTCGGAAATTTTCGTCTCCTGTATCGACGTATTTTTTAGCCGCGGCATCCGATAGATCGATCGGTTCGGGAAGATTGTAGATTTTCTTATTGTTTAAGTTTAAAGGTTCTTGTCGAGGTTCGTATCTTTCGTTCGTCTAAGTTGGCAATGTCACCACCACCACCAACAACTTCAACCGTTCTTCTTTTCTTTCTAGAGGAACCTTCATTATCGACAGCGCGACCAAATTTATCGACTGGCATGTTTTGTTTTTGTTTTGTTATTATTATTTAATATCATTTTGTTTTTATTTTAATTATAACTTTATTTTTTTATATTCTTTATTTATGTAACAGGGGTGGGGTAAACGACTCCCCAGGGGATATAACCCTGCCCGAAATCGCCCTGTTGTTCTTCAGATTCGTGAGGATCTGGGTTAACTAGCAAACCATGGATAAAATATAACTCAACTCTAGAGGTAGAATAACCATTATTATGTGTGGTGGTCTGGATGAATTCACAATAAAATAGAAAAACAGTTTATACGTGGTTTGTTAAGAAGCCAAAAATAGTATGATATGAAATGGACATGAATATGAATGACGGATCAAAAACCACGGGTCCACTACACTTTAACCGAAATAGAGGGTTAAAATTCCACCCAGCAAGTCTATTAACTTGAATGGTTCCCACAGAACTCGGGCCTGCAGAGAATCAGTGTCAGAAACGGTGATTCTCACCGATGCCGAGTTGAATGGGTCCGAAAATGACAGTACCCTTTACTGTTAACCTTTTTACAGGTTACAAAGTGTCCCCATACTAAGCTAGTATATGGTTTCTCTTTGGCCAGCTAATTAAAGCTTTTCCCAAACCTAAAGTGGACGACGAATTATGAGCGAGACCGTTCTTATGTAGGCTAATTTCGCGGGGAAAGATTTAAAATACCGGAATCTGATTGATCCCTCGCTTTCACCTCGACAAATGAAATAGCAGCAAAATGCACTACGGCGTCAACCAATAAGATACATCGATTCATTTTGAACATGGAAATGAATAGAAGCCAACAATAACTGAATTAAACCTCTGTTATGAGCAGACGAATTATAACAGAGTAATCTAGAACTTTTATTGTATAGTATATTCCAACCGCTGTTACCAAATCCGTTACATTTATATATATATCTATGTCAGTCTTTTTCTTTCTTTCTCCTTTAATGTAAATCGTTGAGAATATCCTGAAAGTGATCTCCTTCCGACCATCCCTTGAGAACGCAGAGACACAGGTGACCGCAAAAACACTCGATCCGACGCTTGCACTCGTTCGGTATTGTAAATAACTGATGATAAATAGTTTCTTATTTCTATCGGCGGTGAGATTCCGTAGCTATCGAAATAGTAATTTTTATTATTCCGATTCGAAAACCACGCGCCCCAATGCGTGCCCTCACCTCCGATGTCGTCCTGATTTAAAATTCTACATTCCGAATTGTCGTCTTTTTTTCTCGGCAAAGCATCTCTAGAAAACACACCTCGAAAATGTTTGATGTTTAAATCTTTTGCCGCTTTCAACAGATCAATGTTAGATAGGGGTTCGTTGGGTAAGACGACACGTCCTACGAATATGCGTTTTATTTTCTTCTTATTCATAAATATGTTTTGTTTTGTTTTTGTTTTATTTATTATTTTTCTTCTATTCTTTTTTTAATTTATAAACTCGCGAGTTTTTTGTTTTAAACTTACGACATTTCGATGTCCTCAATCATACTGCATTCATCATCCTCTCGATTTTGTTGTTTAAATGTCGCGGAATAATGTCCGAGTGATAAAGTGTGTATTTTACCCTCGCATATAATTCTCTTATCGTCGTCGGCCGTCAACGCAATCTTATTGATGATTTCTTTGGTGTACATTTCATGCTTTTCGCTTTGAATCGCATTCATCTTTTTATACACCGTCGAACCATCGAAAAGACACTCTTTATACTCGTCGAAAGCAATGTTTTTATTCGTCACACACGCTTGAACGCCTTTACATCTCTTAATCTCTTCGCCGTCAAGGAGATAAGCCTACAATTGAGGTCTTAAACCCACGAATTCGGTGATCTGTCTTCCACCAGCCTCGTCTTTGAATTTACCCAACACATTTTTATTGACACCCTTTGGAATCTCAGACGGGTGATCGCCGGGATAATTACTCGTGTTGAACCATTCATTCACGTCTGGCGCTATGTCCTCGTAGACGTCTCTAGTCTCTATATCGTAAGCCAGACTGTCCGTGTCAGTGAACAATAGTTTGATTTTCGAACCGAATTTGGATTTGACGTACTTGTAGTGAAACTCATACATCAACTGCTTGCTGACGTCTGAGATGATCGCTCCGAGATAACAGGGTTTCTCGAACTTCAGGTGTGTCTTTTGCATGTGTACGGCCACTAGATTTTCGTCGAATATGATTCTATGTTTATAATTGGGATTCGCGATTTTCTAGACCTCTCTTCGGACACGACGAGTCGAACGTCGGTTCTATTCCTAATGTTTTCCAGAGATTTCCCATAAACGCAAGTGTTCATGAGTTTGAAGAAATCTTTTTCGAAGTCGCTCGCGGCACGATTCGAGTTTTCGCCTCCAGCGCAGGCCTTTCGTCCGCCCCCTTCCCATAGAGTAAATGATCGATGCATTCTTCTTTCTTCATGCATTTGACACCTTTCAAATTCGACGACTGACGCACTTTGACATGTAAATTAATCAGTGTTTGTTCATAAGTCTCAGCAAATACAAGGTTAATCAATTCTCTTCTGGTCTTTTTACCACCGTCGCGATTTTTAATTCCTAGACTTCTACAGTACTGTTTCAACTGGGGTACGGTAGAGAAATATAACTTTTCCACGTTGAACGTTTTTGTTTTTGGCATTTTATATGTTAAAACTTCTTATTTTAATATATATTATTTAGATTTTTTTTTTTGTTTTCTAAAAAAAAATGGATTTGTGAATTTTTTAAACTTCTTATTTTAATATATATATATATATATATATATAAGAAAAAAATATTAAAGTTCAAAACAAATACAACGACATCACTGACTATATTCCTGCTAGCGCTTTCACCGCTCTCTATGCGGATCTTCAGGCATTTTTATTTTTATAAAATACGTTATACAAATATTTACAAAATAACGTTATGACGTAAACCACTGGGTGTGGTGTATCGATTTTGGAGACGTTGTTCTAGAAACTGCATATGCAATAATTTTTTCATACATTTGAACAGAAGCGTGTTGATCCTTTATCGAAAGAAATAATAACGAAATTAACATAACAAATAAAATAATGATGTTTCTTTTATCCTAGAAATTAAGTTGTGAGCTCCGAAAAAACCCCAGTATATCTGTTTCCCACAGATGCTTCCCACGCTAACTCTCTATTTATCACATAATCACACCATTCTATAGTGTATTAAAGCCATGTAATAAATTTTCATATTACACTAGTGTAATAAAGGTAAAAAGTCTCCAAATGGAATGTCAGCATCTGAGTGAATCACATGCTGACATTCCATTTGGAGACTTTTTACATCAGTGACTGTATTACTACACTACTAATGTGTTCAAAACAAACATGGCCGCTGCAGTAAACTTTCCAGAAAACTGTATTGTAAAAATTGATGGAAAGGGCCAGGGAAGAGTACTTGGGCAAACAAATCATGGTGCTGATGTTTACATCACAGTGAAAATTGAAGGAATTGACTTTATTGTAGATATTCAACCTGAAAGGTTAACTCTCATTCATAACCCATGTACTGAAGCCGAGTCAATACAGCAGACGTCAAGTAACAATGTCAATATTGAGACCAGTGAAAATAATAGATTTGCTGCTGCTGAAAGTAATATTGATTAATTTATATCAATGCAGAGTAATAGGAACACTGCTTCAAAAATATTTTATGACTTGAAACTGTTCTATGCTTACCTTGAGCATTCAAACAACAATGATAAACGTGTAATCCATGAAATTCCTCCCAGTGAACTTTCTGAATTGTTGTGTAAATTTCTCATCAGTATTCGTAAAGCTGACGGTTCTGAGTATGAGCCCACTACTCTCCGGGGGTTTATCTCCAGTTTTGATCGCCAACTTCGGAGGCAAAGGTATGGGTACAGCATAATTAACAGTGTGGAATTTTGCCAGGTCCGAGATGTCTTAAAATGTAAACAAATGGCCTTGAAGCGCGATGGGAAAGGGAACCTACCAAATAAAGCTCAGCCAATATCAGATGATGAAATAAAATTCTCTGGGAAACTGGTCAGTTTGGATCGTCAACACCACAAAGCATTATAAATACCCTGTGGTTTTATTTCACAATTCACTTTGGTCTGCGTGGTACATCTGAACATCATGAAATGTGCTGGGGTGATATTAAACTTTGTGAAGAGTTCAACCAAGGTGCATATCTTGAATTCAATGAACGCCAAACAAAAACTAGAACTGGGTCAAATCCAAGAGATGTGCGTCGCGTGAAACCTAAGTTGTGGGCAAATACAGCTGAGCCCGAAAAATGTATAGTAGAAATTTATAAAACATTTTCAAGTAAGCGACCAAAAGACTTCTGTGATGCAGATCGTCCCTTTTATATTGCAACACACACTGGAATTCCTAAATCTGGTGAATGTTGGTTCAAGCGGCAACCAATTGGTGTGAACAAACTTGGCTCTTTGATGAGAAGAATGACGACAGCCGCTGGTATCGCAACCACTGACAAAAAATTGTCAAACCATAGTGCCAGAAAGCACATGATACAAAAGTTGAATGATAGAAATATACCAACAAACCACATTGTTCAAATCAGCGGACATCGCAATATTCAATCAGTGAACAATTATTCCACCCTAAATGAATTTCAACATCAGAAAATATCACGTGTTCTCTCCAGTTCAAATGTACCTGAAGTTCCACCAGTTTTGAATTATCCTCCCTCAGAAAGCACATGTTTAAACCAAATTCCAGTATTGTCAGTGAATAATAACAATAATTCCATTGATAACAAATGCTCAATGCAGCTCCACGGTACAATAAACTCAATCTTTTCTAACAACAACATACACGGTGGTCATTTTGAAGTCCACGTACACCATGCATGTAATCGAAAATTCCCGACTGAATCAGCTGAATTACCAAACTTTGCAAAGCGTCGACGAGTTGTTATAGAAACAGATTCTGACAGCGATTGACACAAAGGGATTTTTATGAAATATTGTTGCATTAAAATGTGTTATTTATTGTTATTAAATCCATATGTGGTGGAATATTGAAATTTTATATTTTCGTGATGAAAGCATGCTGCAAATTTGAAGAATGTAGTGAGTTTATTAGGAACTATTTTCTGCAGCGTACACAATATGGGAGCACAGCGTCACAGCCAGAATCGCAACAAGAAGGCTGTACAGAGTTATTTGTTCGTTTTTAGTAGTTAACACCGGCAAAAAATGACAATATCTGATTATGTGATAAAAAGAATCTCGAACTCGTTCCCGTTTAATATTGAAATTTAGGAAACTCGTCAAATAGATTTCATTTGCAACTCGCTAAAGCTCGTTGCAAATGAAATCTACTTGACTCGTTTCCTAAATTTCAATATTAAACGGGAACTCATCTGAGATCCTCTATATATTACTATGTTGGCAATACCCATATTTCTGCATAATGTAAGGGAATGAACTCCTTACTCCCGACTCTAGCTCGAACCCCTGAGAGTGTTTGTCATTCTCGGGGAGTCGAGCCGGACTCGGGGCAAGCGCCACTGTACATGTAACTCTCTGGCTAAGGGAGAAGAAAAGGTTGGGTAAGTAGGGGGCTATACACAAAGATTCACTGTGCCAATCGAGTTATTTCTATGAAACATAACATATAATACTATGATGTTGCCTTTATACTAGAAGTAAAGTTTATGAACTCAGAATATATGTGTTTTTCCACGAATTTTCCTATGTTAACCATCTATTTATATTTATTTTCACGATACCAATATTTACGAATAATTTAAATTAATGGCTGTGAGCGCCTTACTCAGACACCAAAACTGAAATTCGGCACACACTGAACACCCTCGTCCATATTGTATTGGACACAGGACAATATGTCTGATGTACAAGTGTTTTTTTCTGCTTTCAAAATTTTTTACCCGGCCCTGTCCACATTTTTGGATATACAAATTTACGTTTGAATCTTAGGAAAGTATTTGAGGGTCTAAAACAATAATACTAATATTTGCAATATCCAATCAATAACTGACAAAGTATCTGAATACCTCAAATTTACGCAGCCAGGCCGATTTAATCAAAGTATAATGTAATGTACTGGAGACAAGTTCAATAATTTGATCGCTCACAGCTACTTTGAATTGCGTCTTGTGATTGGGGCCCCTGCTTTCTAGTTTTGAATCGAATCCCGAATGGAATAAGGCAAAGGATTTCGAACAGTGGTGTAGCCAGAGAGGGGGGGGGGGGCTGCGGGCCACCCCCTCCTAAAAATACACTGGCCCCCTTCAAAATGTGAAAATTAAGCACCAGAGGATTCCAGATTCACTCTCAGTGTGTTGAATTTTTAAAATTGTCTAGGGGAGCCCCCTCCCCGAACACCCACCAATGGGAGAGGATACCGTAGGCCTGAGCCGGGGGTGGGTATGGCCCTCCATTGGTGGAGGTTCGGGGTAGCCCCCCCCCCGAACCACCACAAACGGGAGGCCATAACAACCGCACGTCAGGCCTAAGGCCTATGTATATGCCGTGGCATATGTCGACCTGGCAACTTTAGCAAAAATAATGCACCCCCAATAGGAAATCCTAGCTGCGCCTCTGATTTCAAATCGAATATCGAAGGCTCTTCAAGTCATAAATATTGCACCTTCTTGCAGCCAAAATACTGCCAGCCTCTACGCTAGTCTAGTATCCAGTGGCGAATCATCTGTTTTGGCAAGTTGATAAAAAACGCGGAATGTTCCAGAGCGGAATCAAAGTATATTCTGGGGCGGAACCTCCCCGGATTCTTCTTTTATCATCAGGTCTCCTGTCCTGTAAGAACAATATCTGCCCCAGTGATTCTCTCTGTTGTATGTGGACTTTTTTCAGATAGACTAGAAATCAAACTTCACCTTCTACGTTTTCCATATAATAAGAGGACCAACTGTTTTCTCTTGTCACGGCCGTGGCAACCTTTACTTATTCCCAGTTCCTTATTCGACGTTCGTTATCAACTGATTTTATCGATTGATAATGAATGTCGAATAAGCAACTAGGAATAAATAATGGGTGACATGTCTCCTCGTGACAACAAACATTGACAATATGTGTGCAATGAGATGTGGGGTCTCAAAATGTGGACGGGGGAGGGGGTGCACATTTAAGCGAATCGCCGACTTCATTTGAGTGAATCTTATTCTCTAACGTTATTTTTAAAAAAAAACAGCAGTGGTTGTGGGATCAAAATAATATAATTGTAGCATCATTTTGAAACAACTACCGGTACGCACAAAGCCATGTTCCCCGCCCCCAAAACCAGTGATTCTGAAATACACCACAACCAATTCCAAATTTCTCAGACTCTGCGAGTAACAAGGGGCTGGAATTTTATGTAACTTTTTGTAAATCCAGTGGATTTTCACTCTTGCATTTGCTGTAGTGTAAGTAATACTAACACTGTCAAATAACACGGAGCTGAGATTGGACAATCCTTATCTCAACACATGGCAGTGATACCGACCATCTAGGCAATCTATCCGTTTTTATTAGTATTTGAGAAGGAAATCTAATTTACCGACATTTGCCACGCCTTTGTCCCGCGACCAAACTAAAAGGTATTGCAGAGCGCGGATTAGTGGACTCTGCTCTCAGAAATGAAGTGTCTGGGGACCCATGACACAAGGATATCCGCTGTACTGAGTTAGTAGAAACACAGTGTACACTGCAAACATTATATGTTCTCTTTTGAGCCAAAACTGGTTCTAATCTTGTCCCTAAGATGGAACCAGTTCTGTTTAAACAGTATTTATTTCAAATCAAATAAATTTACCAAGATTAGCATTCAGTTTTAACAGAATATTACATGAACTGAAGTAGATTCAGCAGTTAACTTGGAGCTTATTCAACGCAGTCGCCAAACATTTTGAAACAAAGGAGATATGAACAGTTTTTGTTCTGTATAGAACCAAAACTGGTTCGATATTCCAACTGTTCATATCTCCTTTGCTTAATAATGATTTGAGTCAACCTCGTATAAGCTCTAAATTTACGACTGAAACCCCCTCAATTTATGTTTAATTCTGTTAATATTTAATGTTAATCTTTATAAATTTATTTCATTTGAAATAAATACTGTTTAAACAGAACTGGTTCCATCTCAGGGACAAGATTAGAACCAGTTTTGGTTCTAAAGGAAACCTATATTTTTGCAGTGAAGAGTAGAATCGTGGATCTCATGTATTACTTTGCTGGACGATAATAACAGTTTAGAATATGCAATAAAATTGCATTACGTCTAATGATGATCTGTTGGTGAGAAGTCTTCAACATAACCTAGGAGTGAAGCCTAACTTGTTGGATAGTATGGTCAGGAAGTACACGATGTGGGCACGAGCCTATACCCTATCTTCACCTTAGTGCCACACATGCTACCATTTTAGTGTATAGATCAGAACAACGCGCCGACGTTATCCATGTTGCATTTGTTAGCTCGAACCTGTCGCCATTGGATAAACTACCTTGAAGTTGGTTGTGTTCCTATTCACTCAACCAAGTTGTTTTTGCTCGAGTCAGCTCCCTAAAATAATTCTTTGGACATCCGCTGGTTTAACGCGGTTCTCATATGAGAAGGCTTGATTAACCCCGCACTCCCAAATGTTTCTCCCTTCCCACCCATTCAGTACCTCTACACCCAGAACGAACTGTTTAATGCTATCTCGTACTTCATCTTCCCAATTTCATTTAACATCCTACTAACCCTCTCCTTTGTATCACACTATGCGTTATACTTGGTACACCCACCATTTCTCCAAATCGTTTTCCCACAAATACTTACTGAAACTATGTCTCCTACATGTTCCAGCTGATTCAGAATTCGCGTGCCATGCTTTTGTTGTCATTCAGTTCGCGCCTCAGTTTGTTCCCACATGCCTACCAAATTGCCAACATTTTCTCTAGTCCCTCTTTTTTGCAACACCATGCCCCAACGAACCAGCCCCAGCCCTCGAGTAAGATTAATTTCTGACACCAATGATGATGTCTTTATTTCCTCCATTTTTGAAGAGTACATCAAGATAAACTGAACGAAACTAGAAAATTAATAGAAATAATAGAGAGAGAGAGAGAAAAAAAACTATATACAGTGAGTTAATTTACAATAATGTTACAAATTGAATATTGTGAATGGACGACGAGAGAAGAGTCCTACAAAAACCATTGGCAACAAAGGTAATGATGTTAATGAATACCCAGTGGGAGAAGAAACGTACACCCAAGGAACAGAAGAAGTAAATATGTTTTACGTAAGATCGTTTGAAGGCACTGGTTTATTTCTAGTGGTTTGTTACTGGAAGGTAGAAACCCACGCGCGGGCTTTGCTGATACATGTAGATGCTGGATATGATTCTTTCTTCATAGAATGTACTCCATAATCTGCAAAAGAGTTACTTTATTTTGACACAATTTTTCGAAGAGAGTCCATTGGGCTCACTTCGATAAATTGTGTCAGAACAACATTTAACGCATTACAGTTTAATCTGGCTGATGTTTGCACTGGGCTGATAGGAGAAGAAGCTTGTGTAGCCAGCGCAAACAGAAGATTTTGAACGACCACACTCTGTCTTGACCATCACACTCTAGCAAAGAGTGAACGTGTTGGTCGAATTTGCCTAATACAATCTCAATGAATGCCTCACTGCTTACAGAATCCATGTAAAGAAATAGTGGGATACCGTATATATCACATAATTGGTTCCATAGATCATTTCTCAGATGTCTTAGTCTCGAACAGTCAACAAGAACATGTTTTGTTTTGTCGAAAAGTACCGAGAGACAAAGTGTGCATTGAAATGGGTATTGAAATCTAGAGGGTACAAGACAATGGGCTATATCTGTACACATTTTCAAATCCGCCGGAAAACGTTTACAATGTGCCCAGATAAGATTCGGCTTCAAGTTTTCCCGAACCGCGTGGAAGCGAGAGAGAGAGCCCTATCGCTCTGTAACCTTAATGTCCATTCATTTTCTGCGTAATGGAATATTACGTGCCTAGTAAAGTTTCTCCACTCTGTTCGATTCGGAAAAAACGAAGTTTGTGTAAATTCTTCAATAACTGAAGTTAGCTGGTATTGCTCAAGAACATTCAATATGTCTGGGCAGAATCCATAGTGATCTAATTTCATCCCAGACTTGGCCTGATTTAATCTTATTAAGAAAACTCTGAAGCATGATTTCAATGGGTTACAGTGACACAAGCATCTCAAAAATCTTAATTTGGGCAGGTCTCTTTCGTTATTCAGTGGGGTTGCGCCTAACATCCCCAAGACGGCGTCAGTACAAGACGACTGGGGTATTTGCTGGATGGTTTTCAAACAAAAACGATGATTTTTTTCTAATTTCTCAACAGTGTTTGACAAGGAATCCCAAAGTGCGGACCTAAATAAACCCCTCGATAGTGCTATTGATTTGTACAGCGTGTAGGACGTCAAGGGTGTGAGCCCGTTAGGGTGAATTCCCGAATTCAACAGCATGAAAAACGTGCTTCTTAACTTCCCTACGGCATCATCAACTCGCGTAGTTTTTTCCTTGAACTTGAGTAATTTTATTCCAAGATGAATAACCGAGTCTGTTTCGTGTAAGGTATTCCTCCCAAGAAACCATTTTCTATTCGACTTGATGTGAAGACTCTTGCTTTCGTTAAACACTACAATGCAGCACTTATTAGCGTTGTACCGATATCTCCATTTTCTACTGTAGTCATTACATATTTGAAGAAGTCTGTCCAACGCTAATTTGAATGGCGCTAACAAGGACATATCATCAGCATGAGTGGGAGAGGTTACGTTCACTTCTGCAATTTTAAACCCTACACTGCTTTTTTCTAATTCATTTAACAAGTCATCAATGAAAATTATATAAAGATGAGGCGATAAAATGCCGCCCTGTCTCGTTCCCTGTTGAGTTTTGAAGGTCTCTGAAAAACAACCTCTGAATACAAGAAAGCAGGAGTACAGTCTGCTGTGTCTTTCGAGGGAGAAATTTATAGATTCCTTCACTATGAAGGATGTCATTGTTGCATTTATTCCTTTCTGGTAGCCAGATTGAAGACCATTTACTTTTAAAATATTAGGGTGACATTCCAAAATTCTAGACAGCAGAAGACTCTCAAACAACTTATAAATTGTTGGGAGTAGGGATATACCTCTATAGCTATCTGGGTTTGTATATGGCTTATCCCCTCCTTTGTGGAGATTTATAATTAGGCCTCTTTTCGCGGAAGCAGGTACATAACGTAACTGT
Organism: Pictodentalium vernedei; assembly: GCA_031216915.1. Taxonomy (NCBI): domain Eukaryota; kingdom Metazoa; phylum Mollusca; class Scaphopoda; order Dentaliida; family Dentaliidae; genus Pictodentalium; species Pictodentalium vernedei. Next base: position 646,816,441 of record CM062296.1, on the reverse strand, counting down.
AAAAAGCTAGTGAATAAAAACGCCAGTATTTTGCACACGAAATCTCCCCCAAAGATGATGTGTTCATTTGTTATACCATCGTAACCTGAAGCTTTGCCTTGTTTCAATTTTTTGGCCAGATCAAGTATTTCAAGGGGATCAACTTCTGCCAATATAGGATCATTTGAGGGGGTTTGTGTATCAGGCCCTTTAAGATGTCTGTTCACCTCCTCGTGAACCGTGGTGCAAAAAGTTTCATCAAAATCGTTGTCGCGCAATGGTGAATACAATCTTTCGTATTATAAGCCCCACTGGTTGGCAATGTCAGATGATTCTCTGTATAATTTCTCTTGAAAGAACATTTCGTTGCTTGAGGTGACGCCAGCTTTTTTTCTTCTGCGACTAACAAGTTTCCAAAAGAGACGCTGGTCAACTGAAGAGGCATTATCAATTTCATTTATCTGGTCCCTTAGAAATGTTTGGGTTGCTGTTCGAAAAACGTTACGGAACTGTGATTTACATTTCTTGTAATTAGCGTACGTTTCAAATTCTGAACCTCTGGGTTTTCCTGCCAAAACCCACAGCATTCTACATCTTTTCATATTTTTATGGAGGGCAGTCAGATCTTTATTCCAGAATGGTTTGAGATATGGTTTGTACTTTTTTACAGGTACACATGTCTTTGCAGTCGCCTGATAGTTTCAGTTAATATACTATATGCGTTTTCAATTTCGCGGGGCGATGTGACAACTGAGTTTAATAAATGGGACAGGTTTTCCTTTAGAGATGTTTCATAGTTTTCATGTATGGCAACACCTCTTCGCAAAGCCCCCCAATTCAAAGCACAATAGCTTTCGGGCTTTGGGCAACCGAAATTTAAAAAAGGACTGATTTTCATAGTGAGCGAAATGGGGAAATGATTTGAAACATTGAGTGGGATGTCTGAGTATATGTAAGCCTTTTGTATACAGTCAAATCTGCTACGCGGAACAAGGAAATGGTCAATGAGGGAGCGTGATCTCCCATCATATGAACAGTAAGAAAACGAGAGTCCTTTGCAAATGGCATCTGTGGTAACACATTTGATGTCGCATTGCTGTAATCATTGCGTAATGTACCTGGTTCGAATAGAATTGCGATTTGATAAAGATGTTTTATACATAATGGATGCGTTGAAGTCACCCATAAAAATTACAGTCCCATGATCCCTATACATGTCGTATAGATCTTTCAACTTGTCGACATAATCTCTATAGTATTCTATAGTGTAGTTAGAACAAGGCATGTACACTGCAAAAATATAAAGGTAGATACCTTCTGAGATTTGCATTTGCAGGCCTACGATTCTATCATCAGAGATGCGAATTTCAGAGATGCGGGATTAATGGTTTTTTTGCCACAGAATACCAACACCACCTTTGCCTCTTGTGCGTTGCACAGGGACCCGCGTCGAGTAATCAGTTACAGTATAATTATCGTAATTCAAATCTAGAGAATCCATGAAGTGTTTATCACACTCCTTTAACCAGTGTTCACTCAACCCAACAAAGTCAAACAAGGAGTCTTTGAGAAGGGTTGTCAGATAAGCGGCACTGGACATTATTCCAGTGCAATTCCATGTCAAAAAGTTGAGCGACGTCATGATTGGTCCACAAAGTGTACTGAAGTACTGCAATTGTTAGTTGCATTTCAGTTGTGTGTGTATTACTTCTGCTACATAGCAGGATACAATTGTTGCTGTTTTTGCATGAATGCATTGGCGCTCAACCATTTTCGAGTGAAAACACCCGCGGGCCATGAGTTTATTTTTTCAAATTGTGAGCAGTCCCCAACTGCCACGTTGATTCTCGCAGCAATGTGTCCTGGGCGGCTGCTCTTCGTGATCCTTATGATAGAGAATCTAACATTTCTGTTTTAACAAAGTGTTCTATATCTGCTCTGGCGGTATTCTCTTTAATGCCGCCAATATAATAGCGTTTAGTTTTTAAGTCAGAAAATTGTTGTTCTGGAAATCGATTATCATCGTACTTTTCCTTTTTGTTTTCCAGTTATACGAACAGGTATTGTTTTTGCTTTCGATGTTTGCTGACTATTTTTGTCAACTCTTTGGTAACTTTCAGTTTGAGTACTGTTAGTATTTTTTTTTGTTTTTGGAAGCTGGAGGACGATTTTTCATGGGTGTTGATGTTTTTGCGCTAGACAAACGGTTGTGACTATTGTCTTCGACCTGATCACCTTCAATTTGCTCCATAAAGGACTCGCTGACACTGTTAAAGGATAAGCGATTTATCAGAGAATAAATATGGTCCTTGATACCGTAAAATTTAGAGAACATATCTTGAGATAATTGGTTGAATGAAGCTCTCACAATTTTACATTCTCCCTCAACAAATGAGTCAATATATGATTTTATGCTTTTCAGTTCTTGTTTCATTTCAGCTTGTTCTGATTTGAAGTTTGCTGCACATAAGTCAAAATGTGCTTTTACGTTTTTCAGTCCCTCCTGTTCAAATTTTGAATGCTTTAATTTAAAGTTTGAAGTAAGGTTACACACTTGGGATCTGATTTTTTCGATTTCTGTGTTTTGTTTTTCGCTCAGTTTTTCTACAGTACTCAAGTGAACTTCTACCATTTTCAGCCTATTTCTGTTTTGGCTCAATGTGTCTTTACTCGTTTCATCTGCTCCTTCTAAGATAGTCAAGCGGTTAGTTGCCAATGCTTGGAATGATTCAAATGACGATTCAAGGTTTTTTGTCTTTTTTGTGTTCACGTCTATAGTACTTACTATATCACTAAAATTAACCAGTTAATACAATATATATACAAGTTAAATCTGTTGATCTAGCAAGGTGGTCTATGTTCGAAAACAAGTTCCAGAGTGAAAACAAAATTGTAGATTTGTCTGTTTTGCCACCATGTAAAGAAACATTGTTGCTACATTCAATGGGGGCCCATCATGGTCGCAAGACAATGGACGCTAGCGAATACGGCTGGATGGTGTATTCCGGACATCATAGCTCATGGCTGGACCAGTGATATTCAGCCTCAGTTCTACATGCCTGTGTTTCCAGAAGATGTAGAAAGTGTGGTACTAATGAGTGATGCAGAATTTGAATCCAATAATAGTTACACAGATGACGACAGAGTCTAATTTGCTGGTACACTGACAGTGTGTCAACACTTTTCAGTACCCAGATGTTTAGAATGGCACTTTAACTGGTAGAGTGAGTGCTAAATTATCTTGTATCGTCGTTTGAAATGCGACAGTTTTTTTACTTTTTATTTATAAACTGCTAGTTTGGGTACTCTAATAGACTGAACCATGAGTGTGTTCCTAAATATTGTTCAGGTAAACATTATTGGAAAATGCCCACAGGCATTCTCCAATAATGTGTACCTGAAAATAATTATGAAAACAACTTATACCATATGAAAAGTAAAGACGAAGCGAAGTGTAAAGCCCAGGTATGGGCTTCCAGCCTTTTACATAGCACGTGGATAAGGGCTGTCAGCACTCTACAAGTTAAATCTTAACACTCTGGTTACCTGCAATCTACATGGTGGCAAAAATGCAGAGTGATATACAAAACAGAAGGGCCTAAAATGTCATTTATTTTTTTCGATGGAGCTATTTACACATGGATTTTAATAAAGCAGTTCAATGAGCCGATTCCAATAGCATCCACATTCGCATAGTTCTACTCAGGGCCGGATTACACATCAAGCCAACTAAGCCATGGCTTAGGGCCCCACTAATGATGGGACCCATCAAAACATTACGAAGCTTTCATAACCAGGCTAACCAGAATCTCTCTCTCTCTCTCTCCCTCTCTCTCTCTCTCTCTCTCTCTCCTTCATCAACACACTTCTCTGCCACTGTGACTTGTGTTGGGACTCGCGAACTGACGTTATTTACAGTTAACGTATTGCATATGTCATTATGTCGCCATATAAATGTGGATGTCATATAGGAACTGCCTCACCGGTTCCTATATGACATTCATATTTGTATATTTTATTGTAAAGATTCCTTGGTATTGTTGGTACATTTCCTTACTTGTTTCGGTCGGTATAATTCCTAATGGGATATATTGTTGGCCATAATGGGTCAAACTTGGAATAACCCTGGTGGTACCTTAATATACTGCAATTATGTTTGTGTCAGGTGTTTAGCAGTACGGTGTTTTGAACTTGACATTCATTCAGGGGCCCATATGGAATAATGGTTTAAAGATCCAAAGATGTTCTAATCCGGCCCTGGTTCTCCTGGTGTTATAGTTGATACCAATTCATTGATTTGGTTTAAATCACTATATTCAGTTTATTGGTCTGCAGAGAGGAGGGTACATATAGGCATCACCGAAAAAAGGAGAAACTTCCCTGTTTTATTCATAAACAACAATATATGACTTCCTGAAACACTGAGGTTCATGTGTATCTGGACCAAAATACATATTTTTTTTAAATTGGCTTCTTCAATTAAACAAATTAATCCATTTAACTTTAGTTATAATTACTCAATTTTACTTTTTTATTGTTCTCGTGAGTGCTGAGTGATGCAAATGCTAAATGATGCATTAAAATGTGAAAATGATTTTTTTTTAAAATTGCCATGTTTGGGGGGTAGGGTTAAGTTTTTACACTGTGTGTGTTTATGTCTTATCTTAAGTTCCATTTTAAAGTGCAGTCATTTTTAATACATACTTGGGCAGATTTTAAATGCCATATGGATAACCTAGTATGCAAACTTTTGATTTTATGAACAGTTTTCCAGAAAAATAAATTGAAATGAAACCGGAAAAATGGTCCAAAATTGCACTATTTTTCACAAATACCAAAAAATATAATAACATATTATCTTTAGCCTATTTTTTTGTGGATACTCTATCCAACCTAATCAAACTGGATGTATTGGATGAATATTTTTATCGCAATATGACTTCTTAAAGTCAAAATTTCTGTTTTATGGTAATTTTGTGGTTGTAATTCCATAAAAATTCGAAAAAATATGTTTTCCACCAGTTTTGGCCCAGATTATTCAGTGTTTCATGTCCCCTGTATATCACTGTTTATGAAAATAAGCATGAGAATTTCTCCCCTTTCCGGTGATACTTACCTCATCTGGGAGCCGGTCAAATATATTCACTGTCAACTCGGCAGTTAATTGGTATACGGAGTGACAATCGAACACGCAAACAATTCGTCATTAGGCCCTATTTATTGACGCGCAGACAGATGGGCCCCATTGAGTCAATGGGACGCCATTCCCAGTGGGACTCCTGGAGGCGGGGTCTCTGGCTTCTGTTCACCCTGCACCTCGGTCATAGGTTGAGCCGCTACTTGTTCACCCTGCACCCCGGTCATAGGTTGAGCCGCTACTGATTTCGCAAATAAAATACTACATTAATCAAGATCAAATGAAGAGAACCAAACGAAATGAGCATTTGAAATTCGATTTTCTAATATTTCTTTTTCGACAGGTGAAACTCTACAATTTTGTGTGTAGGAAAACCAGATAGAGATTGTCGATCGGATCGAAGAAGAAAAAGAAGAAGAAGAAGAGGGGCAAACCGACAAAAGATGAAGAAAAAGAAGAAAAAGAAGAAGAAAGAAGAAGAAGAAGAAGAAGAAGAAGAAGAAGAAGAAGAAGAAAAGAAGAAGAAGAAAAGAAGAAGAAGAAGACGAAGAAGAAGAAGAAGAAGAAGAAGAAGAAGAAGAAGAAGAAGAAGAAGGAACACTACTGCCCAGGAGCGTCGCGAAGATGGTTTATTGGAGGAGGTGAAGAAGAAGAAGACGAAGAAGAAGAAGAAGAAGAAGAAGAAGAAGAAGAAGAAGAAGAAGGAACACTACTGCCCAGGAGCGTCGCGAAGATGGTTTATTGGAGGAGGTGGTGGTGGTGATGGTGGGGTGGGTATGTTAAACCAAATTTGTCCTGGCTGTCACAAGTCAACCCTCTATTGAAGAAATATTACACCCTGCAGTAGTGTTTCTTGAACTGCTGACATTTGAGCAGCGGGTAAAAATTATTTTGTGGGATGAATTACGTATTGTGATACACGCAATTGAAATAACCAATGGAAGTACAGAAAAAGGTCATGTGCTTGTCCAGTACTGCTCAGAATTTCAGCAATTGCACACCAGAGTGTCACATTAGATAGCTCAGTCATCTCAGAATATTTAGACGGGAAGTAAGTCGTGTTTAAATTTACATACCAATTCAAAACGCCTTTTCTCATTGTTATTTGATGCATTCGTAAAACGAGGCCGAGTTTTGTCCATTGATGTGTCCATTCAAGATAATTTGTCTGCTTAACCCTTTCAGTACTGGCACCCTGAATGGTATCATTTTAGTCAATACAGTCAACGGCGAAATGGACAAAACCATCCTGGTTTGTTGGAGGTTCAGTAATAATTTAAACTAACAACTCTGTCGAGCTGTTGGATTAAATTATTACCGAGCCGAGCCACAGATTTTTTGCTCTTCATCTAGTCTGCTTGTCCACTACCAATTGTTTCTCCACGCAAATATTTATGCACACCTGTTTGAAAGGGTTAAGTGGTTTAATCGACTTGGACACAACGAAGAAAAATATGTATAACTGCGAGAACTAAATACGAGGAATGTGTGTATTCCCATTGCAAAATTCAAATGGACAAAGTATGAAGCTGATGATGGCATAGAGTACGTGGAGAGTGTGTTATCACTAAATCACCCGTAGTGTGAAGATTCCACCCAAGCAATAATTGCACATTTGGTGCAAATCGTAACAAGTACAAGCAAAGTTCCAGCCAATGGACCTCCGGGTTAAACCCGGGGGTCCATTGGCTGAAACATTGTTTTTATTTATTTTTTTGTCCATATGTACAGAATTGGAAGGTCATACTTTGGGTGGTAATTCCATTACACGGGTGATGTAGTTACAATCCACTCTCCACGTATTGTATTATTACTGGAATGAAAAGCCAAAAATGATAAGCTCGACTCTCTTCTCAAAACTGCTACTGTCGGCACAAAAGTTTGGAGGGAGCGGGAGGATCGGGTCCATTCAGAAACTAAAAACATCTATTCTTATGTATCTGAATTAATTTTATAACCAATGCTGTCGCTTCCACAGGGAGAGGTTTGAGTGAGACCTGAGAATCCCCGTTCCAGGGGGGCGCCTAAAAAGACTTTTCTCTCTCAAATAATTGGAGGCCCTTAGAGTCCAGGTAAGTTCTAAAGGATATCGGAAAATTACTTTTTATGATACTGAATGCATTCCCTCTAATAACATACACAGTGTGTCCCTTATATGGCCAATTGAATATATGCGCAAAAAGGCAATAGATACAAGCCTTCCAAAATGTCTAGATTCAAATATTTGACGAGTTTCACTCAGGGCCACTATTTTCCTAAATCCCGGGGATCCAAATATCTCGCCACCACCACTGACTTAAGCAGATAAAACTATCCCACTTTTTCAAGACGCCAACGTCAATGTCACCGAAAACCTTCAGCTATTACATGGAGAGTAATCGCTTGACTGGACTTGTTACGTGAAATAATTCATGAGAGGTTAGGGACGTTGTACAAACACGAGTGCGCGAATGCGCACGAGTGTTTACAATATAGTCCCTCGCCTCGAATGAATTATTTCACGTAACCAGTCCAGTCAAGCGATTACTCTGTTTATTTCTTTTCATTATTAACGATAATTATATTATTTAACCCTTTACCTAACGTAACGGCCAGCGTAATTCTCAAAAGTCGCCAATTAATTTTCATTATTTTTTCATTTTTTGTCTCTAAAACATAGGTTATGACCCCTCATTGGAACGAGCTCGTCGAACTCGTTCCAATGAGGGGTCATAACCTATGTTTTTGAGACAAAAAATGAAAATAATAACTATTCAAGAATTTTTTTTTGCAAGTGTCGTCTGCTTTTCATATTAGGTAAATGGTTAAAAAAAAACCCAAAAAACAATAAAGTTCCCATTACATCCACGGCAAAGCGTCTTCGTTTGCGCGCACGGATACATGACACAATTGTTTTGCATAATTCACTTGTGAAGTTATCGTTTATAATCAAACCCGGAAATCCCAGTAAATCACACTTTGGAAAGTAAAAAACATCACATCTCATGCAACGCTCGCATAACGTCCAATTATAACAACTTTTGACGTGTTGCGATTAGCTGTTTGAACTATTGTGCTGTAATATCGAAAAACATTTTTTCAGTTAATACGATATATGTAACGTTGTTTCTTCGTTTTATGTATAGGTACTTCCTCCAGCGTCTCCCGCCCTCTTTTAGCGGAGATCTGCATCCACCACTGAGGAAAGATGGGTGATTTCGAGAAGTATGACACACACGCCGCATTGGTTAAATTTCACAGCGTTGAGTTATAGGTTATTTAAAAAATACAGACTAACACCTCATAACTCACAAGCTGCCACTTTTAAATTGCTTTGAAAGAGTTGTTCTCTTTCGTGGGTACTAAAACGATAGGTTGTATTTATCCTGGCAATGATTTTTATATCATTGTTTCCTGTCTGTGCAGGCTGCCAACAAAGATGTGGAAACGTTGTTAAGTCATCTGCACCTGTGTACATTGGAGAACTCGGAGGCTCGGTGGTAACGGCATTGGACTTCAAGCCGAAAGGTCCCCTGTTCGATCCCTACCGGGAGAAACTAAGTTGTGTCTTTGAGTAATGCACCTATTCCCGATTGGAGAACAGTAGCTCTGTCTACTAAGGCGCACTGTTCGTCAATGGTACACTTGTCTTCAACCAATGCTAACCCTGTTTGTGTGATGGAGTTAGTACATTGGGGAGTCAGTGGTGCTTTCCGGGTACTCCTCCACCCGTAAAACTGTCCGACATGAGGTGACCCTGGCTGTCAAAAGTGTCGCAAAACCCCAATAAATAAATAAATAAATAAATAAATAAATAAATAAATAAATAAATAAATACACGTATATATATTATATCAGGCAGTAATTACCGTAAAAATTAATCTGAAGTTAAACATCTACAAATTCATCACAGAGACAACTCACAGTAACAGCTTCCATGATAACTCGCGGTATCAAGGAGACCTAACCCAGTCTTAGAAGTAATACAAAATGTACTCTTTCGCGAACTGGGGAAAGGTCGTGCTTCTCCTCGACAATGCACTTGAATGCAGCTAAAGTACTCAACCGTGTAAACATTTGCTTACTTCGGTGTCAGTTACAACAAGGACAAGTTGAACTTCAAGTAAATGATATCGTGCAGGTACACATGTTTCAAAACGATCCATATTTAATATAGCCTGGGGGTGACAAAGCAGGACTCGAAATACGATTTACTACTCGTATCTCACAGACGAACAGTTCAAAAACAATGTATAAAACTCATCCCATTTCATTTCAGAACATTCAGAGTGAACAACGAATTGACTTGACAGTTTGAGAAATTTTACAATAGAATATCCGGCCAGCGCAATCCCAAAATTCACCACTCAGTTAATTTTTTTCATTTTTTGCCTTCAAAACACAGCTCGTGATTACGGAGCTCCGCTGGTGATATGCCGAAATGGGAATTAAAAAATAAAAAATCGCGCGCACGAAATAAAAAGTCGCGCGCACGAGATAAAAAGTCGTGCGCAAGAGATAAAAACCAAACGCCATTACTAGTCATAATGGTACGATAAACTGAAGCAGCAGCGGCGGGGAGGGGGGGGGGGGTATGGGAGGCCCTCCCAAACGGAAGACGCCATCCCAACCTTGTTCAGCCAAAATCTCAAGGAGAAAGTGAGCCACTTACTTTGACATGAATTATTGTTCAGGTACAAGCAAATGCATCTGGCTTATTCTTAGCTCTGCAGAGCTATGTGGAAAGAGTTGTTTGGATACTATAAAATACACCGGGTCTTCTACGCAAGGTACCAGGAAATATGCCTCTTTCTAAATGCAGTGGTGGAGTAGAAAATCGTTTGACTTTTTGTTGGAGATGTGGGTACCGCGCAGCGAACAATTAAAAGTGGCAGGATAAGTAGCGTGGTTTGAATATAGGCGTCATGCGTCTATTGAGGTCTGACGAAACCTTTTAGATAGATGATATTATCGGATATTTCACAGAATCAGGTCTAGTATGTATGATCTTAGCAATGAGATGTTTACAGAAATAATACCAAACCCAAGAGCAGCATTTCATCGACCCGAATGCACCCCCACCCCCGCCCAGTGCTTACCTTGCAACGAAGAGTGGGTCGAAATAACGAACGACGCCAAGGCAGAGTTTAAGGTTGATGGCACCATTGCGGACTTCTCGACGTGGAGGGATGAGTGAGAGAATCCGTATCGAAGTTTCGGCAGGCCCTATGGTCCCCGATGCTCGAATGAAGGGCGAGGGGGCAAAACGACTCGTTAGACAATTACCTGAAGGTGAGTATAACGTGAAGATTAAGTTCCTACGCGAGCGGGACGAATGAGACTGGGTTGTCGAAAACATGTTTGACTCTGTAAAGGCAGACAGGAGGAAAAGCCAGGGTGTTGTAGAGATCACCCGAGATACAAACATTGGTGCACTGACTGGGATTGACAGGCTGTACTAGCAAAATGTCTACCCTGTCAACGCTTTGGTATATGGGCTCTATGTAATAGTTACTAACTGAGGTGGAGGTATGCATGAATTTGAACAATCTGCCAACGTGCGGTATGTGACGCCGAGCCGCGAAGCGGCGAGGTGTTACAGCACGTTGGCAGGTTGTCCAAATTCATGAATGCCGATAGCGAGGTTAGTAACTTACTTACACGCCAATTCACAGAACGCACGGATCCAAGTATATTAAATGAGAACAGGTTTTCAAGTGACGTTACTTGGACACCAGTCTATTGTTCTATCAGGTATTTCACGTCTCTTACCAACCCAGAGAAGACAAAGGAATTGGTGTGTAATTTCTCTTACACTCCAATTCCGTTGTCTTCTCCAGGTTGGTAAGGTGAAATACCTCCTGCAAGGAGGCACGTACTAACTTACTACGACGGAAGCCAGCCCCATTGCGCCCATCGAGAGCCTCTATGTAGGTCCATACTCATATCAGTCTTCTCAGCATGTTGTAGTGTTTTGGTCTGAAGAAAGCTGTCCGAGTATCCACAGGTAGAATATACCTTATGACGACAGCACTGTACACGTTGGAAAATATGACAGCTTGCGGAGGAAAGTTGCCTATATTCCAAAAGCAGAGCACTGGGGCCGGAAAAAGACATCGCAGATTCTAAGCACCCCGGTGCGACAACCTTCTCACAAATAACCAGATTCCCCTATCTAAATGGCGATTGTGGTACAATGAAGACGACTAGTGCAAATTATGTTTTCTGTGTCAAGAACGTCAAGGTTACGTCATTGTTTGGGGCTCAGTCGATAGCCGGCAGCCGGCAGCCGGGCAACCAATTCAGAGTTTTTGCTCCCATAGGAAAACATCAGCATCACCTCCTGAGCGTACTGCTGGTCAAACAATCGCTCTGCGAGTGTACGGTTAAACCTTTCTACAATGCTTTGCTCTCTGTTGGCTTTCTTCTCATCTCGTCGAATTGAGAAACCGTGCTCCGTCAGTAGCTTGGATGCAATTCCCATGAACTCTCGCCCATGATCCACCTGAAGATGTTTGAACCTCCACAGGGGTACTCGACTGTGAGTGTGTGAGAAAGCTCTAGCTACTTCAGCTGAGTCTTTTAAGGTCAGAGGCTTGGTGGCTTTTAGCGACTGGCCACATCTACCACACACAGGGCAAACTTGGAGACCTTTCGACTATGTGGAAGGCGATTATGAGGTAGAAATGAGAAGGCAGTTTGGAGGACTGCGTTTGGCACAGAGACGTCAAATGTCTCTCTCGGAATGTGTTGTGTGCCCAGAAAGTAGACCTGGCAAATAGCCTGTGCTACATCTTCTTGGACATAGCAGCATCAGAAAGTGTTGTGATGGCTGCAATCCCTGTCCATTAGCCTCTAGGACTGTAGTACATGCGTGGTTTTTGGTTGCGACCTCAATAGTAAGTTGCATCTGCATCTTCACCAGTCGAAATCTTCCTTAGAGAAAACGATGTTTTCCACCAAATTGATGAGCCTCCAAGCCTCCCGCGTCATAATCGAAATTCTAATGTTGGTTGGTTATGAATTTAGGATCAGACTCTCGGTGGTTAAAAGCACACGATACATATGCGTTAGATTCCGGACCGGCACCACTGGTGACGTGTTACCGCCTATCTGACCATGAGGTGGCGTAAGGTGGGATAGCAGCCAAAAGCCGCCTATAACACCAGATCACCGGAGATGTGTGACGCCCAGTCGTGTGATGTCCGAGATGGCCGCTCTTGTTTTCTTGTCCTACGCTCATGTTCTTGAGACATACCATGAACTGGTGCATTTGTCTCCAGGCCCTCCCCGCGTATCGCAGACATAGCCTCACATAACTCTGCCAGCAAATTGTCATGTCTCGTTCTTCGCGCCACGGGACCTTCCCTTCCTTCTTACCCAGCGTCCACCTTCCTAGGTTCTTTCGTCCTACTCAGCATCAACTCCTGTTTGTTGGGTTCATATTCGTGATTGAGATTTTCAAACGAGGCTGTCACCCTGGCGGTGTCTCTATCTCTGTCGATGTATTCACGAGCATTTTTCGATATAGTAGGAGCGTGTCCACAATGAATATGCTTTGCTGTTGTCGGGACTGTAGTTAGTGGTACAGCCCACACGTCGCCGTGTTCGGCGCATGCCCAACAAGTGAGTTAGCGTCTAGGCCCGGAATCAGCTTTGGTTGGTTCTTTGCGGGGATGGACAGAATTTTTTAGGCTGCTGTCATATAAAACTGTAGGACTCTGTTGCCCAGAGTACTCGTCATCGCTGGATACTTAGTATCATCATCTTCTTCTGTGTGTGAACTTCAGAGCCACGAACGTCCTCCTCCAGAAGACGGCCGGGAATGCAATCGTAGACCATGTTGCAGTTCTTGAATTCCTCAAAACGGAACAGCTTTACAAACTTTCTCACTTCGTGAAACACAATGGTCGCCCGTCGCCCATGTCTAAAATACCTATGAACACTACAACACAAAATTGTAATCTAGCATGCTAAGGCAGCTCGATTAATGGCTTACCACATGTTAACGCGTAGTGTCTCTTATTGTAACGTCTTATAAGCAGCCGGTTGATTAGTCCTTAGTAGGATCTTGGCATGTGTGGTTTTGGAAGTAGCTGACGCACTACAACTCGCACCTCACGCGAAGAGATTATATCTTTCTCCCGACGACAGTCTTCGAAACTGTCACGGTCTTTGTAGTGAAATAGAGCAGCCCAGCGGGTCTGTTCTCTCAAGTCTTTAGAACCAGGTTGTAATTTGGGTCAGCACCTACACACTTTGCTCTACGCGGCGACCACTGAAATCCGGCTCTAACGACAGGTCCTTTGTGTTCGTAAAAGCCTTTGAGGCGGAGCAGGCATCGATCGTGTACAGAGTCGGTTTTCTCCGGAATGCCTTGTAGAAGGTCTGCAGATACTGGTGAAGTTGTCCTCAGGGGCCTACGATGTAGAATTCGGGGTCTGACTGGATCGATGAGCGGGCCTGGTACGTTTTGTTATACCCGATTGTTGGTAAGAGGATCTCTATGTGTCTGAAACTACCTTGGGAGCGTCCTTCAGCAGGTCACACACGAAAACGGTCTTCACGCAGCCGATCTGACCACAGGTGATAGATGAGTGCGGTCCTGTGTGACACTTGACACTTTGATGATATCGTATCAGTATATTGTTGAGACATAGCGGCCATCCTCGATGTTGAGATTGTTTGAAAACAATGTTTACAACAAGTAGATGTTCATTGTGCCTGCTTTTTCAGAGGCGCTGGTGATCTGAATGGAAGGGAGACATCCATCAGAGACAGATCCTTTGCGGCCATTGCTATCTCTGGATGTCGTTTGCTGGCTGGTGAGGCTGCAAACTGTTTCTTGGCCTCATACCACTGATGATAGGCATGCATTCCCTGGCTGTTGAGCTGGTTGAGTAAACCCTCAATGGTGACCTCGACATTTGTAATCCTGGAGTTGAAGAAAGATTCAGTATCTCGATCCTGAGCAGCTCTCGTGCTAGCCGCTCTCAACTTAGAATTTGCGATGTCGGAGGATACGGTCAAAGATGATGGCGACGCGTCCCGTGTGCTGACTGTGTATCAGTCTCGCCAGATCTTGCAAGGCAACTGTGTCATACTCGAGGCTGATATTATCAGTGCTGTACTTGGCAGCAGTGTCGCCTGCAGTCATTGAAGGTCAATATTCTAACCTGCCCCGACCGGTCTCTGGTAGAGAGACATGTGACTCTCTGGGAGTTCGAAATTTGATTTTTTGAATTTGAAATATTGATTTTAGCAATGTATAAATCCATAATACAAAATAAAAACAAATCTACAATACAAGTACACTGCTGGGGAGTCACATGGCCTAACTGGCTGTCTTCCCGACACTCCTTGTGTACACAAAAAGAAACACTTGACAACAGAGATGTATAACTAGAGACTTGTGGTAATGAATTCAGTTTCAATGAATAACTTGCATTGGTGAGCTATTGCAAATTTGGTTATGCTTTTTGGTTATTCGTTGGTTATTCTTTATAATCTGTTGGCTAACCCTTTACCTAGAGGAGTACCATAATATCTATTCACCGATACAGGTGTACACAAAAATAATTTACTGTTCTTATGAGATAATTGTTTGCTTCTGAATGGATTCTGAACCCATACAGTGTTTTGACCACAACATGCTTCCTGCGTTGAGGTAACCTCTACCTCAGTGGTATGGCATGAACGCAGCTCTTGGTTCTATGGGATGGTAAGGAAGGGCTCTTGGGGTACCGACTTGTTTGCTTTTGTGGTTTTAATTTTGTGGTTTTTGGGTTCTTCCGTATTGGGGGAAAAAACCTTTAACTATTGACAGTTTTACATTCCAAACCTTGTCTGTCACTACTTACTATTACAGACACTATCCGCACTACTCTTTCCCTAGCAGTCTATTTGGTTCTAGCTATCCCTGGTTCCTGCCTTTACCCTTGTCCAAGTCTTGGAATATCTAATCATATCGCTTCATTTTCCGTTATCGGTACCTACCCATACATAGTTATCTTCCTTATGTATAACGGAGTCCTATATGATTGTTAAACCCGAAAGATAATCGAGCAGGAACAGACATGAGTCTTATCGAGCAAATAAGCTATCGAGTAACAGCTCGAACGAGTGACTCCTCTTACGACCCTAATGTTCAACTGGGTACTGTACAATACCTGTGGCATGGTGATATATATTGGAGGATACCTTTTAGAGGATCTTATCGGGGGATATCTATCTGAAGATAGTTATAGTGCGTAGCGCATGTTCACTTCTCCCCTTTTCTATGCCATGCCCACTTCTTCACCGCTCCAAGGCCACTACTGCTGATTTGTCCATTGTCACCAACTTCGAACCTTTGACCACAAAACATCAGCTCAAGTAACTAGCGCTTTCTCGCGCATCTCAATCGAGCACCTCTGCGGTGGCCCAAACATATTCAGGTGGACCCTGGGCGAGAGTTCATGTGGGCTTTGTCCAAGCTGTTGGCCATGCAGGGTGTCTGAAACCAAGGAGGTGATAACAAAGCCCACAGAGGGCAACACATTGAAGAAAGGTTTATCCGTACTCTCGCAGAGCTATTCATTGGGCATCACTACGCTCAGAAGATTATGTTGCTGAGGGTAAAAAATAAACACCCAGCAAATGGTTTTCCCGGCTCCTGGCCGTCGTCTCAGATCTGCACAATGACGTGACTTGTCTGACTGGTAAAAATCCCACGGATGTCATTAATTCTAAGACAGTGACACAAGATCTCTCCGTCATTGTAAATAGGCCTGTTGGTCTGGAAGAACAAAATATTCCCTCTGATGCGAGCGTGTGGTTCCTCTTCCAGCCAGGTTTGGCAGGTCAGTTACAAAGCTTGGTTTCTGATGGTCGTTGCGTTTATGGTGCACAAGCTTTTTCTGAATGATCTTTCGGAGTCTCTGCGCAGTTGGTTGCCTGAAGTCGATTCTCTCTTGCTTCTCGGATGGGCGAACCACCCCCTGTAGCTGACTCAAGTACTCCAACCTGGAGACGGTCAGGTATGCCGTATTGAACCACTGGAGATAGTCGTCAGGATTCAGCCTTTATATGGGGTCTTTTATTGTCAGCCCCTGGCTGGGGTGATCTGGGAGCGCGTGCCATGGGCGTCAGTCCGCTCCAGACATCTCTTGTTTATTCGCTCCGATGGCGTGAGTTAGGACCCCTTCAACAGCTTCAAGATGAGGAACTACTGGTCCGATAAGAGGATTAAGAATAGTGACCAGAAGGTTTTGTCGATGAATAAATTGTGGATAGAACAGGGTCAGAACGGGGCGGTTGGGAATTCTTTTTGTCTCTGGGAGAGCAACTCCTGAGCTTCATCACAGATTTTGTTGTCGCAGGTTGCCTGGCTTACACTGCTCCACAAACCACATTCACGACAACCAGGGGAGAGCTTCACCCATCGTTTTGCAATGAACCCTTTGTCCTGTGGTCAACCTCAACCGAGCCATTCGGGCGGCTTTCCACCTGATTGGGGTCGTTAGCTCTGGCCACAACAACAGACTACCCGAACATCTCTCTGATCTAGCGAGTTCAGGAAGGTTTCATGGATTGTTTTGGAACAATACATTTCTTGTCCCAGATGATGACTCGAGGACACAGTTCTGGTCCATTCTCTCTGGCGTCCAGTCGTTCTGTCCGCTCCACATGGCCTTAACACCTATGCCCCTCATTTCCTTCGCTCGGTGATGAGTTGGGGTGAACAGCAGAGGGCCTTTGATATCGTTTGCTCTAGTCGTCTTCCCAGTACCACTACCACCTTTTAGATAGGAGATCTGATGATATCTGAGAGGGTTGTCGTACCGGGGAGCTATAGAATCTAGGATATATTCTCCGGCACCAGTGCTTTGGCTTTAGAAGATATGCAGCATGATCCTGAGGTCTGTAGAATGTTTCTTCCTTGTCACGCCACGTCACAGCACTGGATTGGGGCTACAGGTCTTAACTGTCTAGCAGATTCCACGGTTCAACTTTTCTCAGTAAGCTGCAACATCGTCCAACTTGTACAGTGCTGATCTCTTGACTATATTCTATCTGTTGCCATTCGTGAAACCTCCTTCGGACCAGAACGCTGTCACATGCTGAGAAGTTGATATGGGCATAGGCCAGTGCAGAGGTTCTCACGTGGGCATCCTGGGGTTGGCTTCCACCTTCGTAATTTAGCACGTTTCGGGGACTTTGATAAGAGCTCCGCTTGGGCGAGTGTCTTTTATAAGATAATCTAGTTCTCGTTGATCTGTGACCGATCGTCGTGTCAGTCGATTTCCATCAGCTTTTGCGCCTTGGGTGATCTTTCCAATAATGATATTCAGCCCTGCTCATCAAAATGCCTCTCCAATCATACAGAAATTTCAGAATGTTCACCTCAGTGGAAAGCCCATCTACTTATTTGGGTGAAACCGATGCATTCTGGTGTCTTTTGGCAGAACGCCGTTAATTGTTACAGGAGTCATCTTAACTTTTAGATGACGAAAGCGGTTGTGCCTGGCCTTGGTCCTGAAAGCTTGCGGGTAGCATGCCTTCATGTCAATGCTGATGATTCATTGACGTGGTGCTATTCTGCGTTCCAGAGGCCACCGTGGCCGTGCTCTCCGGTAGCCTTATGGATACCATCAAGTCTTCAACCAATGCTAATCCTGCTTGTGTGGAGTTAGTATGTTGGGGAGTCTGACAGTTGCTCGCCGTTGATCGGTGGTTCTCTCCGGGTACTCCCGCCACCCGTAAAACTGTCCGACACGAGGTAACCCTGGCTGTCGAATAATAAATAAATAAATAAATAAATTCACTGGTAGACTAAACAAATACAAAGTTGACAAATGTGTATAAATATGCAGTATCCAAGTGTACCATAACAAAACACAAAACTAGGAGCCAAAACTATAAAACTTTTACAACTGTATTTTCCAGAATTTTCTACCTATTAATATAACTGACTAAATTAAATCATTAGCTTTTTAAAAGTTATGGCAATTTGCCAACTGGCAAATTGCCAAATCTTTGAAAATGCCAATGGTTCATTTTAACCCATTTAAAGTCATTACAGGAAAATACAATTCTAGAAAATGCAGTTGTAAAAGTTTTATGGTATTGGCTCCAGGAAAGATAAAAATCTATAACTAGAGAACTGTAATTTGTTGGACAAATTGCGGGCTTTCCCAACTTTTAATGTGAAAAAGCGCTCTGTATTGTACACAAAACTATCAATCGTATTGATTATCTTTACACCTGTCCGTGTTTTCATTTTAAGTACAGTAACACCACAAACTGTATTATTAATAGGTATCATAGACATCTAATACAGCTATCTCTGGAAAAGTATGCTGAAATATCGAATTCCTTTCCATCATCTCAAAAGACAACGGGAGATTAAAGGTAGAGTAACACACCCAAAAAGTTCACTAAAGCAGAGCACCTTTACCACACCCATTGCCAGTAACCTCACCAACTATGTCCTTTGTGAATTAAACAATGTACTGGTTATTACCTAAGGTACAGTTACACCCAAATTTTCTACAGTGTCCCTTTGCCATTGCCAATTATCACGCCAACTGCTTCCAACAATAATGGAACAATGTAGTAGTTATTACCCAAGATACAACTAACAATAGTTAGTAAGAAAATAGGTTACATTCCCGTTTATCACACCCACTGCCAATTATCGTGCATGTATAATAGAACACTGTAGTATGGGACAAAGGCAGTAGAAGCTGACCATTGGACAGGCAATAGTCACTATGGATGAGTCGGCGGTAGTGTTTTGGAATTACGAAGCCTACAAGGTGGTCTCGGAGCAATATACCCGACATGAACTGGAAGTCACAAGTATTCTCAGACTGGGTCTTCGAAAAGATATTCTCCAAAATATATCCGCATGAGCGCATTATCATGTTTTAATGTGTGCAATATGTTTCTGAGGTACACTGTGCAATATTACAAAAGCACCTCTCGGCACGTCCAGCATCTGCCTATGTGCTAATGCACGTTGTGCACTATAATATAAACACCTCGCGGTACTTCTAGCATGCGTCTTTATGCTGCATCTGTTGTGGCGACAGCGTGAACTATCACATAAGCACATTCCATTGATATCTCGCTTCAACTTGGGAAAAGGATTCTATACACTGATACCGGCTAAAGTGAATGGCGCAGTCTAACTTAATGTTAGAAGAGACCCACGATCAGAACTAGAGATAGCAACAGTAGCAAAGACAATATAAACTGTTAGGGTAGTCATATTGCAGGTAATAAATCGAGGATTCTGAAAGATTCGGAGCAAGAGAAAACATGTGTCAGGTCTATTTGGGTACTTTCAGGAAGCTCTCGGAGGTAAATCTACATGGCAACGTTCTAATTACCCCAAACTCCACAACTACCCAAATATACCGAAATTGGCATTATATGATCCTGATTCTCTCAAAATCCTCTTTCTTTCTGTCTATCCCACGCACTAATTTAGCTTCTCTCACTCCAGTATTATATCTAGTCCTAGTTACTTCTTGTTATCTTTGGACTCGGTATTTTATTTCTACTAATCAGATTACTCCATTCATCTAAGACCCGCCCGCACTGTAAAATAATTGTCGAAGACCGACGAGCAAAGCTGATCATAGGTCAGACACGATGACTATGCATAAGTCAATAACAAGCTACATGTATGAAAGTCAAGGAGTGGTCTAGAGACCAGGAATCAAATATGTGCTAGAAGCCTTAAAGGAGCGATAATGACTATATGTACATATGGAGTAGTAGAGCTGTACAGAAACTAGTTGTCATATAGAAGCCACATAGGATCCATATCATAAGTGTCCCCAAGTACTCAGACGAGTCGAAGTCATATGAAAAGTCACTCTCTTGAGTAACTGTTTGATAGCTCATTTGCTCGTTAAGATTCGGGTCGTCCAAACAATGCTTTTGCCAGCCACTGCTCTATAGATTCTTTGCTCGAGGAGCTCAAAGGCGTTCGGGTAATACATGTTCTATCACTGTGCGATTGACTCTAGGGTTTATTCTTAGTAACTTTTCATCAGATGATGATGTGACAAGAAGCGGGGATTGGGTGAATAGAGTATCTTATTTGTCGATGTCAAAAGTCGTGTTCAGAGATAATTAGAAGTAGCTGGGACTAGACAGACTGCTAGGGTGAGAGTAACCAGAACAGAGCTTGTGATAGACAGAAAAACGAACGAGATGAAGTCCAGTTCTGTACTTTCAGGTAGTTGCCCGGTTGTTTTGGGTAAATAATCATACTACGATGCAATCGAACATCAATCTGCAGTCCTCTTGCACAGCACGCTACTCTAATTAGCACAAGTCGATACTATACCAGATATGTTTCGGTAATTTTCGTTTCGTTTGGTTTTTAGGTAGAAGTCGGGTTGTTTTGGATAATCAGAAATACTCCCATTCAATGGAACAGATCCCCCCCCCCCCTCCCCAACCATTCACAATAGAAACTCTCGATGTTTATTGGTATAATGGGAAACTGTGGCTCCGGAAAATTTACTATTTTTTTAAAAACTCATTTTTACAAGGAGTTGTTACTAGACATTTAACTATAAACGACACGGAAACATTTAATTTATTTCACATTTTAGAAGCAGGCATATGCTCCAGGGGTGGGTAAATAGGGATAGTGGAAAAATTCTACTTTTGAGGCTGCTGGGTGTCTGAAATGACGTTTCAGCATTTTTTCATGCAATTTTCCATGTTGAAGTCTTGGCATTAATTAACCCATATTCGGATTGTTTATTTCTAAATTCTAAACTAAGGACATGCGTTCAAACTTATGCAAATTGAAGATGTGTCTTTAGTATCGGATGTATGATTACATTTGGCTATTTTCTGGACAATAGTATTTAAATCTTTGGTCAAAGAATTAAAGTTTGATGCATAGGGGTAATTTACAAAAGGAATTATGGGAAACTGTGGCTTCAAATTTGAAATCAGTTGTTACCAAAAATGTAACTAAAAATGAGTCGGAAATATATTATTTTTTTTCTTCACATTTTAGAAACAGAGAATGACATGCCCCAGGGGTGGGTAAGTAGTTAGTTGGTGAGGAAAGGCTTCTTTTGAGGCTGTTGGGTGGCTAAAATGACTAATTTTCCATGCCATTTTCCAAGTTGCGTTCAACAGTAAATTATTTCACCCTCATTCAGATTGTTCATTTCTACTTTGCCAGGAGTGGATTTGTAAAATGTAATATATGTTATGGGTTAGATGACTAGTTAAAGAATATTCACATTTAAAGAGAGTGTATTGTGCGTCATTTTTGAAAATGCCTGGAAACCTGTGGAGCGGAACCATAGTTGCCACGTACCACCATAGAAGCTAAGATGGCGGCGTACAGTAAAAAAGCGGACGGCTGAAACACGTGTTACTCTAATATCACGCGCTGTGTAGCACCACGCATCACCATGGTGATGACGTCATAGCATGGCCGCTTAAGCGTGTTACCATGAAAATCCATCTTGATGTAACGGGTTGTATGGCTGATAACGTCACGTCCGTGATCCTGCTCAAGGTCCCGTAAAAAGGAATAAAGTCTGCGAGCTATACTACTTATCCTATAATGTTGCATATTATTATGAGACGTTACAATAACGCCGAATAGGTATACTTCATTGGACTTCTCACATTGTGAGATGCAAAACATATCCAGCTCTGCGTCTGTAATTTCTTCAAGATTCCAGCCTCGTAAATTAGTCTTGGAAAGACAGCAACATTGTAATGACCCTGGAAGCCAATGACGCTTACTGGAATGATTCCATTAATTGTTTTAACAAGATCGCAAACTAAATCTTCAACGTATGTGTATCGAAACAGATGGGGTTCATACTTTGAAAAACAAACGAGTAACCTCCCGACCCTTTCAAAACAGGTTGTAAAACTATTATGTGAAGAGAAAATTGATGACAGTGGCCGAGAAGACGACACAATGAGCAAGAGATCAGGTGTTAGGATCTGTCATTATTTAATCCTATAGCTCAAAAGAGCGAGAAGATTACATTACGACTGAACCACCCTCTAAATACACAACAGATTCGCTCAGTTTGACGTAAGAAGTATTGTACGGGACGATGCCATCCAGGGCAGCAGAGTTGGAAGCGTTATCACGCCTCCTGACTTCGAGGGTAGGGCGATATGTTTTGATACATGGTATATTCCGCACATAACGACGAATGGTTTAGGTGAGCCAGAAATAAAAATTATTGAGATTCGAATTTAACCCTTACAAACGGTGAGCCCATTTTTCCAGGAACATGAAACGTCACAATTTCAGTAAGAAGAATCGCTGCGAAGTAAATGTGCGAGGTAGACCAATCAATATTTTAACGTGCAGGGCTGCATGATGAAAATATCAATTGATCTGCCCCACAATAATAAATATGGGCTCTTCCAACTGTTACCATTGAGAGTGGACCAAACCACCAGAGTTCAAAGGGTTAACTATCGTTTACTTTGCTTGAAATCCCGTGTAACTTAACTGAAATGGGTTTTTTAATATTTTCACAAAGCTTAAAATAACATTCACTTTCAATTATGTAAAGGGGAAGTGAGTGTGGTAGTTTATCTCGTACTGTTCGGAAACAGATCTATTGTGGGATGTTTTAGTTGAAGTTATGTCCCATATTGCAGTTGCGGAATTTATCCAATCCTGTTAGGCAGAGATCACGGTCAAACAATGTGTTGCATTCTGTGACACAAAACCATGTGTTTACATTTTACGGCAATCAATTTTCATGTTTGACTGTGTATGTGTACTTTATATGGATGAACAAACTAGGGCCGGCACGATTATGAAATTTCACGATCGATTTTGAAGAAGCTAAATCAATTAAAATTGACTTTACTCGTACACCGTGACCTCTAGAAACAACTATTTAGAAAACAATATTTTGGCCGTTAGGTCCTTAGGCCGGACATTCTTTAGGCATGCAAGCCGATTGCTCCCGAGGAAAATGCGGACACTTGACGTCTTAGGTCCATTCCTGAGCCTAGGCTCAGGCGTGAACCTAAAGTGTTCAAGGGTCTAATAATGGCCGCACTGAGATTTAACAATAGGCTCCAAAGAGCCTGTAATCGCTCACCTGGAAGAACTATATAACCCTCTTATCAGACTCAAAGAAAAGAATACAACTGGCTGCCATGCTCCTTCGTTTGAGCGCAATAGAATGATGATTGTTTTCAGAGGATTTTCCATACGTTATTTTTGCCAAATTTGGTTCACATTGGCCAAGTAGTTTCAGATAAGAAGATGAAAATGTGACTTCTCATAGGGTTTTCATGGTAACAATGAGCCGCAATTGCGGCCATATTTTCAACCCGATCACATTAAATGAGGATGGCAGAGGATGTCCCAGTCATCAATCATGTGAAGTTTCAAAACATTTGGCTTTGTAGTTTCAGAGGAGAAGAATTTTGAAAATCGACCAATTAAAATCAAAGAATGACTCTGGCGGCCATGTTTTTCACACGACGGGAAGGGGAAGAAAATGAGGTTTGTTAAAAGAGGACATCCAATCGACTATTCCTGCCAAGTGTGGTTCACATTCGCTCATCAGTTCCAGAGACGACGACGAAAATGTAAAAAGTTTGTGGATGATGCCAAGTGATGGCGACAGCTCACGTGACCATTTGGGGCAGGTGAGCTAAAAAGGTAATTGCACTCCTCGGCAAACTGTGAAGGGCAATTATTTGTATTCCCATACTTCCAAGAAGACCAGATCTGGTATCATGTGTTGAACTTTTTGAGTTCTCTCTCATATCAATATTCCAATGTATTTTGATACTCTGGACCATCTGACAATTCATACAAGCACGATGAGAAGGAGAGTAATAACTAATAATCAGGGATCAAAATAAGTGGTATCGCATTGCATTTCGCTTTGCAAAATTCCTGAAAAGCTATGCAATCATTAAATATGCATAGTGAAATGCGATGCATATTCTCAAGTTCTATATAATGGGCAATGGGCATTGGTCCTAACTTATAACTGCTTGTCTGCTAGAAACATGATGGCTCAAAGGCAAATCAGCAGTTCATGGACGACCAAGTAGAATATCTGTTGGTCCATGAACTGCCGATTTGCCTCCAAGTCCTCAAGTATCCACTCGAAAAAAAAGTTAATTGGGGATAAAAGCCCAATCACACGATGGTAGAGTGCCAAATCAGTATGTCTGTACCGTACATGTATGTACCGGTAATGCATGGATCAAACCACTTGAAACTTTGAAAGCTACAGTAGTGAAAGAGTTAAAAATTTCACGTCTGTTGGTACCAGGCGGCACTACAGAAATTTACAACCCGGGAAACGCTGCTACTGCAAATTAATAGCAGCATTACCTGGCTGTATAAATTCCTTTCTATCTATTTTTCTTCAAGTAGGCCTACCACTAATATAATGTAACTAAGTGTTAAATGCTTTCTAGGGAACAAAAGCACTCTTTATTGTGTATTGAATTTGAAACATAAAAATGCTACACAATTTAAAAAAAATGCTATATATTTTTGAAAATGTATAGTATTTCGCTATGCAAATAAAAAAAATATTTTGATCCCTGCTAATAATTCATCAGTGAAGGCGTGATGAAAACTTAGTCGTTTATTTTGAAACTGAAGTTGATTATGAGTGTTTCCGACGATTGGACGACTTCTGAAACAAACAGGAATAAAATTCAGCCAGACCTAACTAGATTAGACCCATTTCAATTGCATCCTCAATTGCTCCAACTAGTCGTGTTTTGATTATTGAAGTGTTGTCTTTGTTTTCCGCCATTTGATTATAAAAATTTATTGCATATTCTTCCATTTCGGTGTTTGTACTTCCTGTAAAGGTCTCTATGTTTTCCGGTTTCGTCAGTATTCCAGGCAGCACCATGCAAGCCATCATGATACCAAACATTGCTGTCTCCTTGAAAAGTTTTTCAAGCGTACTTATTGTAAATTCTGGGTACTGAATGTTGAGTTTTTTCAAGCAGTCCATAAATGTGCAATGGTAAAGGCACAAGAGCTCATTCAGGTGTTGGTCTCGAGTGGCTTTGGTTGTGCTTGTGTAGAAGAAGTATGCCAGGTCGGTGGTTGGCAAAGCGTACCGTACCACTTGCAGGTCAAGTAATTTAACATCAATTGGTTTCACATTTTCCAGACCTTCCTCATATTTGAATAGCATATTGTTGCACCACATATCACCGTGACATATGAGCGCATAAGGTTCAACTGGTTCTATAAGTTTCTTAAATGCATTATCTATATCTTCTGGGTAAACATTTTCAACAGATTCTTTAATTTTGGGGTCATCAGACATCCTTTTCACTAACTGAATTGAAGACTTCAAAGCAGTTTTAAAGAAACCTGGTACAGATGTGTGAAATAAAGTGTCATAGAGTAAATTTTCGTATTTGTTCATATTTTCAGGGTTCTTTCCCTTTATTGCAAACGAAAGAGAGTGAAATACTGCTAACTCTTTCATAACAACCTTGCACTGCTCGTAATTTAGACCCTCTCTTCTATCGGCAAGGACATATCCTTGAATTCCAATATTTTCTAAAATTACGATACCTTGAGAGTTATCAGCAACACTGTAATAAAATTGCGGTACCGACGGTCCGAAAAGCTCCACTCCGTGTTCAGTTTGATACTTGATCATATCGCGTACTATTTGAGAGTACGCCATTCCTTCCTTGTAAAAGACTTTATATTTCGTTGACATTTCCTTCAAAATTGGGTTATTATGCATTGTTTTTATGAACAAATGATGAACTTTCTCTTCATCGTTACATTCAGTTATTACGTCGACGGCAAATGGAACGCTTCCATAGTTCTCTCCCTTTGAAGAACCCGTTTTCACAATGTAGTCTTTCACATTTATATCACGATTGCCTTCCTTCGATCTTACAGCCGCTTCTATCAGCTCTTTGGTTATTACTTTCGACTCTTCCCGGAGTTCGTTCACTTCGTCTGTGCTATTCGCCATAATTTATAGGTAACGCACTTAGACAGTGCTGAAATAGAAATTAATAAATAAATCAATAAATCAATAAATCAATAAACCAATAAATCAATCAATCAATCAGTCAATCAATTTAAGTCCGACACGATATGACCCTGAGTCCCTGACTGTGTGGTTAAATCCCAATAAACAAATAAAATACAATGAAAATGTCACTGACAAACCTGTTGTAATACGAACGCAATTTTGCACATCAATGCTACATTTGCCTCCAACTCCTCCTACATCTACTTGTGCTGGGTTAGAAAGTTGGAGACTGACATTTCGTGGTCGCTGCATGGTTGTTCTCTCTGAGTAATCCGGCTTCCTCCACCCCTGAAACTCTCCGGTGGACATCATGTGAAAGTTGAAGTTGTTGAAAGTGTCGATAAACCCCCAAAACACACATTAATACACGATGCAATTTCTAAGAACAACACTGTGTTTTAAACCATTATCCCATCTGACTAATATTCAAAGTGAATCATCAAGGCATGTCATCGACGACGGAATGCCTTGGTGATGTAGTTGGATGTAAATGTTATCAGTCTGGACTTGAGCGATCACACTCGGAACAAATCAAGTGTACACTTCCAGGCATGTAGTGATTAATCGAGAAGACGACTAATCGTCGGAAATACCAACAATGAACTACATTTTCAAAGACGATGATTATGGGTTTTCATCACTCCTTTACTGATGAATTATTCGTCATTACTCTCCTCCCCATAGTGCTCGTATGTATTGTCAGAGGCTGTAGAATATCAACATACATGGAGGATATCTAGTGTTTTTGAGTGGATACCGAAAATTATCTCACTCGTGACCGAGACAAATGTTTATTTTTCGCGAGCGCTTGCGCAAGAGAAAATAACCATTTGTCTCCGTCACGAGTGAGATAATTTTCGGTATCCACTCAAAAAATGCTAGATTTTCTTTTTATTGTACGCTTTTTATAAGAATCTGATCATTCCTATCGATAATTCCGTTAGTTTCAATCTTGAATTGATGCATGAAAGTAAACAGCTGATGCGCCCTGATACGCGGAAGTGATTTGATCTTTTCCCAGAAAAGGTAGCGTCTTGCGATCTGATTCTGGTGGCGGGTTTCATGCATCAATTCAAGGCAAATGCGTTGAATTGTTGCTGAAAGTGATCGGTATCCACTCAAAAACACTAGATTTTCTTTTCATTATACGTTTTTAGAAAAAATTGATCATTTCCAGTGATAATTTGACTCGTATTCACCTTGAAGTTATGCTTTGAAAGTCGCCATTTTGAGTGAAACCGTGAAAGTGAAAACTTCTATATCTTCACAGTGGGGATTCGATTTCTACCTTTCCGCAACTTTTTCGAAAATCTATCGTTTAGCGTATAATAAATTGCAATATTAATATGGGAAAGAAGTGTTAAGGTAGAACACATGGCACCAGGTACGGCGTTCTGGAAAGTATGGGAGTACAAATGATTGTCCTCCTCAGTTTACCAAGGAGTGCAATTGCCTTTTTAAATATCAATGCGGCTATTATTGGACTCTTGACCATCTCAGGTCCAAACCTGAGCCTAGGCTTGGGTCTGAGATGGCCAAGTGTCTGAATTTTCTGCGGAAAGGAGTCTGCTTGCAGCTTACCTGCTTGCCAAAAGAATGTCCGGCCTGAGAAACTAATGACAAACAGTATTGTTTTCTAAATAGTTGTTTCTAGAGGTCTCAGAATACGATTAAAGTCTGTTTTAATAGATTATTCTTCTTCAAAGGTCGATTATAAAATTCCATAATCGTTCCAGACCTATATCCTTCCCTTCCAAAATCGGTCGTCTTCCGTCGCGTTGAAAGCTTTCCATACCCTTTCCTAATACGACTAGAATAAGTCGCTTGCCAAACAAACTTCTTGAATTAACTTACAAAATAATCCCCCCCCCCCAAAAAAAAAAAAAAAAAAAACT
This sequence comes from Pictodentalium vernedei, assembly GCA_031216915.1. NCBI lineage: Eukaryota > Metazoa > Mollusca > Scaphopoda > Dentaliida > Dentaliidae > Pictodentalium > Pictodentalium vernedei. The sequence continues at coordinate 646,788,392 of CM062296.1, read as the reverse complement.
GTGCTTATGACTCCTTAGTAGAGCGAGCTCATTAAACTCGCAGGTTACACTCCAAAGAAGCTTTCCGAATTTTTGACTGCGAGAGTCGCCATTTCCTCGAACGGGGACGTGGCTGGCGTTACTTATTCCCAATTCCTTATTCGACATTCGCTATCAACCGATAAGACCGGTTGATAACGAATGTCGAATAAGGAACTGCGAATAAGTAACGGTTGTCACGTCCGTTCCTCTAACCCTGTGCAGAAAGAATTAAAGGTTTAAGTGACAGGTCACTTGTTTCAATGGTGGCCTTTAAATTTTGTTTGTAAATGTAAATTGTTAGCGCCTTTTTACCCCAACTTGTGCGGGCATTATGTTGCCTTATGTTGTCCATGTTGTCTCTTACATCCGAATCTATGGGAATCTATGTCACTACCCCCCCCCCCCCTCCCACCCACACACCCCAATCACCCCCGCGGCCTTATCATGGCGGTCGGTGACTGTCTTTGATCGAGTTATTTATGGAATTATAGATATGTTTACTATTAAACAGCTAAAATGGAAGTGTCAATGACACTGTAGCTTAACTTGTGTGTTGTGTTTGATGAAAAGGATAATGTTCTATGTTTATGAAAGGATTATGAAATAAGACAAGAATTGTGATAATTGGGAATATGTTCATTTCTGTTCCCTGTATGCTATGTTTTTGATAAAAATAATATGAGGTGTACACTGTACTAAAGAGCTGAGGGGTGGGTTAATATGACCTCACAGTTAATGTATGTGGCCCTCACAGTTAACGTATATCAACGAAAGTTACCAAGTTACAGTGAAATTATTTCCAAACGAGCCATCATATCAAGTTACATTGAAAACCCTTCATAAATATGGCCTGTAGACCGTGCTAAAGGTTTTCGGGATTCGTGCCCCTGTAGCCGTCAGTTTCCCAATTGCGTCCAAAGGGGACGTTCTCATCTAGACATTATATAAAGTCAAACCTACCAAGTTACAATGAAATCCCTTCATAAATATGACCTGTAGACTGTGCTAAAGGTATTCGGGCTTCGGGCTCGGGCAGCCATAATGGTTAAATGATCGCAACCAAAAGGGGACATTCTCATCTGGGCATCATCTGGAGTGATCCTACGAAGTTACAATGAAATCCCTTCATAAATGTGACCTGTAGACTGTGCTCAAGATTTTCGGGCTTCGGACACCTGTAGCCATCACAGCTGACCAATCACGACCAAAAGGGGATGTCATCATCTAGGCATTATATGGAGCCAACCTAACAAGTTACAATGAAATCCTTCCATAAATACGACCTACAGACTATGCTAAAGGTCTTTGGGCTCGGGAAGCCATAAATGCTGAATGATCGTGACCAAATGGGGATGTTCTCATCTAGACATTATTTTGGAGTCATCCTACCAAGCTACAATGAAATCCCTTCATAATTATGACCTGTAGTCTGTTCTAAAGGTTTTCGGGCTTCGGTCCCCTGTAGCCGTCACCGTTGCCCAATCGTGTCTAAAAGGGGACGTTCTCATCTCGTCATAAAATGAAGTCAACCTACCAAGTTACAATGAAGTCACTTCATAAATATGACTTGTAGACTGTGCTAAAGGTTTTCGGGCTTCGGGCTCGGACAGCCATAATTGTTGAATGATCGCAATCAAAGGGAATAATCTCATCTGGGCATCATCTGGAGTGATCCTACGAAGTTACAATGAAATCCCTTCATAAATATGACCTGTAGACTGTGCTCAAGGTTTTCGGGCTTCGGCCACCTGTAGCCATAACAGTTGACCAATCACGGCCAAAAGTGGATGTCATCATCTAGGCATAATATGGAGTCAACCTAACAGGTTACAATGAAATCCGTCCATAAATATGACCTTTTGCCTATGTTAAAGGTTTTTGGGCTCGGGCACCCATCAAGGCTGAATGATCGCGATCAAAATGGGACGCTCTCATCTGGACATTATTTGGAGTCACCCTACCAAGTTACAATGAAACTCTTCATAAATATGACCTGTAGACTGTGCTAAAGGTTTTCGGGCTTCGGGACCCTGTAGCCGTCACAGTTGCCCAATCACGTCCAAAAGGGAACTTTCTCATCTAGACATTATATGAAGTCAACCCACCAAGTTTCAATGAAATTCCTCAATAAATATGACCTGTAGACTGTGCTAAAGGTTTTCGGGTTTTGGGCTCAGGCAGTCGTCACGGTTGGCAGATCACGCCCAAATGGGGAAATTTTCATCTAGACATCATATGGAGTCATCCTGCCAAGTTACAATGAAATCCCTCCATACTAAACATGACCTGCAGACTGTGCTAAAAGTTTTTGGGTTTTGGGCTTGGGCAGCCAACACGGTTGACAGATCATGCCCAAAAGGGGATGTTCTCATCTAGGCATTATACAGAGGCATGCTACCAAGTTACAATGAAATCCTTTCATAAATACGACCTGTAGACTGTGCTTATGGTTTTCGGGTTTTGGGCTTGGGCAGCCATACCGGCTGAGCAATCGCGACCAAAAGGGGACGTTCTCATCGAAACATGACCCCAAACCTGCATATGAAATTTCGTGACGATCAGACAAAAACTGCGGGGTGTAGCCCGTGCTAAAGGAAAATGTGAACAGACTCACAGACTAACAGACTCACAGACTAACAGACTTCTGCACGCGTGATGGCAATAGCTTATCTTGACTTTGTCAAGTTAAGCTAAAAATTGGAACTAGTCAAAATGTTACCTTTACATTAATATGAACAGAAACCTGAAAGTTGGATAGCAATTCAATTTCTTTATTGATCACATAAATTTAACCTACTTCCAGTTCACAAAGTCCGTATACGACGGGAATATGCGATATATAGAATAAACGTGTAGTGTTTTCAAGTAAACAAATATTCTACGAGTAGGATTAAGAATGAAACCGACGAGCCTCTGGAGAGTCGGTTTCATTTTTAATCCTGCGAGTAGAATATTTTTTTTACTTGAAAACACAATACGTTTATTTTGTTTACCCCATCAATCATTTACAGGGCAGTCCCGACGAAATCGTGCTGTTTCTCGCTATAAAACACTGCGAGGAGTGAGGAGCACATTGGTACAATTCGATCGACAAGCAAAACTGCCAGAAATAAACATGGCGCAGTGATACATTTCTGTCTGAAAATAATTCCCCTACAAACTTGAGCTAAAGTTGCAAAAATACTTTATTAAATGAACAATGTTTATCTTTCTTATTTTCCTTGTTTATTGTTGTTTTTTTTTTCGTCGTCGATTCAACTTGAGTTTTATAAACAGAGCAGACGACACGTGCATTTGTTTATTTATACTTTCCTAATTTCGAAAATGAAACATCACTCATCGTGTCCCCGTCTTTCACAATGAAGCTTGTATGCTTTTCAAAGCTTCATTTCGATTGATTTACTTGGTGTTTTCTTTGTTAATTGTTGTTCGTTTTATTGTTAGACAGAGCTGAAATGTACCATATATTCTGAAACTAAACCTTTCAGCGACGGTCAACGTTTGATAAACGTCGGTTCATTATGTCTCTCGCAAACGTAAAACAGGTCATGACAACACTAATGCGGTAGAGATCAGAGGTCAACAAGTCCGTCTCTGCTACAGGAATAAATTCTTTCAGTGTTAAACCTACGGTGAAAATTTATCATCCTATTAGCAGCTGCTACTAGGTGAATAAAAGCAAAAATTTATCCAAAACTTTTTTTGTTCCAATAAACGTCCATTTATGGGATAAACAGATGTACGAGGAAGGAGTAAATTTCTGTCGCTTCGACAAACTTTATTGTCTCTATATCCCGATAAATTCGGTCTTTTGATTGGTTAGAATGCCTTGGACAAAAAGCCATGGCAAAGGATGCACCCAGCATCCAAGGTATATGAGAGCCTGCAACATCCAGGGTATAAGCACACGCGAAACATCGGGGGTATATGGTTTAAATGAAAGCTTTCCGCTTTTGTTCGCCTCGAAATAAAAATCTAACCAAAAAACCCGAAAATTATTATTTATTATTATTTATTGGTGTTCAAGGTCACATATTTCTGCACAATGGCTAATCATGACCAGGACAGTTTAACGGGTGGAGGAAGCCGGAGTACCCGGAGAGAACCACCGAGTAACCGCGAACAACTGTCAGCTCCCCAACATACTAACTCCACACAAGCAGGGTTAGCATTGGTTGAAGACAAGTACAATATCGACGTGCAATACGCCTTAGTACACGACGTCACCGTGCCCCAGATGAGCAATGGGGGTGAAGTGTCTTGCCGAAGGACACAACACAGTTGCCGCAGGTGGGATTCGAAACGAGGACCTCTCGACTTGCAGCCTGCATCTCTACCTACTGAGCCACCGCGCCCCCTAAACCCGAAAATAGTCACAAATATCATCCGATTTCCGACAATTCAATCATAAAAATAAAATAAGAGCAAATAATTCGTTCCCAAAGTACCAATGTGTTCTATGAGCGAGTAGGCACATAGAACACATTGGAGCTCAGTGGACGATATATGTCAACAAAATACTGTTTACTAGTTTCCTTAACGACCAACGGAATGTAATTCTATCTGTTATCTTATGGTCCATGTGACTGTGGAACTGAGAAATGCGTCTACAAATGTATTTCCAATATGTTTGTATTATGTTTCAAAGGGGACAAAAACGTTATCTCCGCCAACATGTATGGTATATGGAGATTTAATACCTGGATGTCTCATTTAAACACCTCGCCTGTGGTTCGGTGTTTAAAAACCGACATTCAGGTATCATATCTCCATATACCACACAGGTTGGCGGAGATAACTTATAATGTTGGAACAGATTGATCAATTAAAAAGAAGAAGCGAAATGCGTTAAACATGTGAAAAATTTGCCACGATAATGTTTTCAAAACAAACAAGATTTAATTATTAAACTAGCAGTGACAGTCGGGGTGGGTTGAGGCGAGGGGACATAAAAAATGCAGAATAACATGCAGGGGTGGATGTGTGGTCCGAGGATAAAGCCACATACATTTTTTCACCGCGCTGTAAAATGTTTACTGAAGAGTTCAAAAGCTCAAATATTAGCAAACTGCACATTTGTATCAACTAGAAAGACATTTGAGCTGCAACTCAACCTAGTTATGGTACTAGGGGCATAGTGGGATCTTAGTAGAGATGTTCAGAAGTCATGCTGGAGAGCTGTAATCAAACAGCTAATCTGTTCGAGACATTTTGTAAGTGCCTACAGACTGAAGCAAGCAAACTCAAAATCATGCATATTTGTTAAATATAATTAATATTATCACACAAGATTATTAACTGATAGATTGCTAAATTAGTTTTAGATGTCAAAACTTGTTCACATTCTGGGTTTTGTTACATTTCAAGGGCACTTTCTCATAATTTGAAACAAGACAATTCCATACAGACAATATAATGTCACTTCAAAGTAAGGCCCCGAGAAGCTTCGAGATTCGATTCGATTTCGAGTCTCAAGTTGCTATTCGGTTCGATCGAATCAGCTGCACGATTCGTCTCCATTCAAATCTTTTCACCGGAACATAGTTTGGCATCATTCATCTTCGTCGTCTCACAATACATATAGTTCTGGTGGATATTGATCATACATAATATTGAAAATAAAGATTGAGTGTTGTTTCCGCTAATCTAAACAGAAACAACATCCGTACCCATGCTACCAGCTATGCTAACCCCAGTCTCACTAGACACAACCACTGTTGAAAGAAAGTGTAAAGTTTCCAGGCAATATCAACGATGGGCTGTTGCTAGCGGCTAGCCCTGTGCAGTGCCTAGTACCGACGATTCTTACACCCGCTTCTGTCTTTGAACTATAAGCCTTACAGGGCAATATTCCAACTACATCACCAAGGCATGCCTTCGATGAAGGCATGCCTTTGTGAAGTTGTTGGAATATTTTATCAGTCAGGACATGAGCCATCACTGTCAGGATAAATCAGGTTTTTGAACTATAATCCTTAATGGGATTACTCCTTCGACGAAGTCATGCCTTGGTGATGTAGTTGGAATATTTTTTTCAGTCGAGACTTGAGCCATCACTGCTGGAATAAATCAGGTTTACAGCACCCCTTCCTAAAGCAGCCATCTTCAAGTCGCCCCTGATTCGATTCGAAGCGAAAATAGGCGATTCGCAGGGCACTACTTCAAAGAAAATAATAATATGAAAATACATGACACTTAGTGGCACCACACCCAATATTGTTAATTTCTGTGAATATTTCAGAGCCCATGCAAGAAGGATTTTTCAGAAAAGAGATGGTTTTTATCACAGAGCAGGGGATAAATGTGATATAGAGCAAATTGCTAAAACTTGTACGATGACGTATGTTCACGTGGCAAAGAATATTGCAATTGCGAAATTGAGAAAGATCGTGTATGGATCACACTTGAGGCGAGCCACAATAAAACAAACCTTCATTTTTTTAAACTGACAAAATATCATAATTTGAATGGCAAATTGATTAATTAGGGTTTAACAAAACGTTCAAAAACCAAGGTTATATTAAGGATTGGGATTTTACGTCACTTTCAATAACTAAAGCTATATCACGTTGTAAGGTCCCAAGATGCAGATCAAGCAGATGCACATGATGGCCAATAAAGACCACCAACCCCTAGCAAGGAACTAACGAGCTCATCTACCCAGACATCGCAATATCCTGATGAAACAATTTAGAATTTGCTGTATCAGTATATTGGGAAGTCAATATGAACAGTCAGGCCCTTGCTGCAGTGTATTAATTAACAACCTGGCTACCAGGTACCTTGCGGGGAGCTGGCTGTGCATCAAAAACCTGGCCACCAAAGGTGGGACTATGATAACTCGATCAAGGAACAAAAATGGGCTAAAGGGTACGTGAATATTCAACAAGGTTCAACAACTCGCCACAAATCATATCTTCAGCGTGGGTCTGTTATACATCGAGTGTCTGGCCTGTCATTTTAAGGAGGGCGACTGCTCTCGCTCTCATTGGCTCTCCTAAACTAACATTTGCGTGGGTGGTAAACGCCCTCCTTGCCACATACAATGAGAGCCACGAAAGTGAACATTCTTCAGTAGCTAATCGATATCGCTCATCTTAATATGTGATCGCCCACTTCGAAACAGCCTGCTTGTAGCTATTCTCTGTTAGGCCCCAACACCAGGCCCCCCGGCTTGAGTCGGAGGCCAGATATAGGGGTCTCACAGAGACTAACTGGTAGCCATTTTGCTTACTTGTCGGATACTGACTATAATTTTCTGATGACATGCTCGTAGATGCAAACTGCGGATTCTGGCTCAGCAAAATTCCGTTTCTGGCTCACAAATGGAATTTCTATTGAAACATTTTCTAGCTTAGCTAACATCGGACTTAGACAATTTTCGCCTGACCTGGTATTTCGGCTGAGGTTAATCCAATGGGGGAAAATTCTTAGAAAAATTTCGAAATCATCCAGTTCGAGCTCAGTGCTAGAAATCACTGCATTTTTACCTGAGATGATAGTGAAGATACGCAAATCCGAGATGAGATTGAATACAGAACTAAACCGTGTTAATCGGATTTTTAAGTGTTGATCGATTTCGTCAAAATATCTCTGAAGCGAAATTACAAATCGCGAGTCAAAATGTCAAAACGTGTAATTTTATCTCTGTATTTTCAAGTGTATCATCCACGGATTTGGTCAGTTTGAAGTTGATGTCTCGGATGCGAACGATTTTTAATCGTCAAAGTGGTAAAAAGACGTGATCGTCGGTTTGCCTTTTACAGTATTTTCACGGATCGCGAGGTCGATTTGACAGAGATCTCTCTGAGGTGCGAGAATATTGCCCCTCCAATTCGGTCGAATGCGGATTTGTCTGGGTTTTTTGTAGTGTTTCATCAACAGAGGTGGTCGATTTCACAGAGGTCTGTCGGATGTATGACATTTTTAACCTCGTGGTATGTGAAATTGCGAATGCTTGGATTCAAATGGGGATGAGTGAAAGTACAGCTAGAAAGTCGTGAACATAACTGTAAAGGAGCAGAGGTTCGACTATCACATGACAACCAACAGGGACTGTGTTCGTGATGGCTATATAAATTACTGCGCGGAGGATGAAAGCGAGACACTTTTCGACAAGAGAGATTCGTGAATGTACTGTGACAGAGTGGAGAACGGCGACTGTTATTACTACACCATTTCTTGAGAGTGAAACATAACCAACTTTCAGGCAAATGATACGTGAACATCCTATGATAGAGAGATCCGAGTACTATCACCACGACATTTCAGGAGATTGGAAGATGACCAACATTCGATCAAATGATTCGAAAACATACTGAGATACAGAGATCTAACTAATATTACCACGACGTTTCAGGAGATTGAAACATACTGAGATAGAGAGATTCGAGTGCTGCCATCATACACAACTTGATGTGGGCTTTTTAAGTGTTTTCTCGGAACAAAAGTAAATCTTAGAAAACATTTTGAGATTATCAAGTTCTGGCCCAGTGCGAGATGACAGTAAATACGCGCCAGTTTGAGATGAAGTTAAGTTGAAAACAGAGCCAAACCATGTTTTTTTACTGGGCTTTTTGGTGTTTTCTTGCTGGAATTAATTGGTTTCATCGATCGAAATATCTCTGATGCGAAATGACAAATTGCGAGTCAAAATGTCAAAACGTGTAATTTTCTCTCTGTGTTTTCAAGTGTATCATCGACGGATTTGGTCAATTTGTCGGCGATGTCTTGCATGCGGTAATCTCCAATCGGCCAAATGGTAAAAAAATATATGATTTTCCGTTTTCGTTTTACAGTGTTGTTTATGGCTCGAATTGATCAATTTCGTCGTAATATCTCTCATATCAAATCACAAAATTCACAATGTCAAAAACGTGGAATTTTCCGTCTGTGTTTGCAAGTGTATCGTCGATGGATTTAGTCAATTTGACAGATCTCTCCAAGGTGCGAGAATTTTGTCCCCACTAGGTAGGGACTGTGCCAGTAAATTCCACGAGACGATACGCGCCATGGAACACATTAGATTTTTTCACCTGAATTTTGCAGCGTGTCATCAATGGATGTAGTCGATTCCGGGAGGGATCTATCGACTGATAGAAAATACTTTTACCTCCAATTCGATCGATCGCGGTTCTGTCTTCTTTTGTAGTGTTTCATCAACAGATGTGGTCGATTTCACAGAGGTGTCTCAAATGTGAGACATTTTCAACTTTGTGACGTGTGAAATGGCGAATGCTTGGATCCAAATGGGGATGAGAGAAAGTATGGCAAAACATTCATAAACATACTGTGAGAGAGCAGAGGTTCGACTATCACATGACAACCAACAGGGACTGTGATCGCGATGTATATATACGTTCTTGAGTGGATGATAGCGAGATTCTCGCTGACAAGCGAGATTCGTGAAAGTACAGCGATATAGATCTGACTACTATCACTATCCCGTTTCTGCAGAATGGAATATGACAAAACTTTTGAACAAGTGATTTGGGAGACCATATTGAGATAGAGAGATCTGACTGCTATCACCGCGATATTTCAGAACAGTGAAACATGACCAACTTTCAGCTAAGAGACTTGTGAATATTCTGCCTCAGAGCAGACGTCTAACTGCTACCACTACCCCGTTCCAGGAGATTGAAACATGACCAACTTCCACGTTAGAGATCAGTGAACATACTGTGACAGAGTAGAGATCCGGCTACTGTTACTACCTCATTCCAGGAGAGTGAAATATGATTAAACTTTGGAGCGAGAGAGTCGTGAATGTACCGAGATAGAGAGATCTGACCCCGTTGACTTCCCCATTACTATTATTACCTCATTCCAGGAGAGTGAAATATGACAAACTTTCGAACACGAGACTCATGAACGTACGGAGATAGGTGTAACCACTATGACTATCCCATTTCAAGGAAAAGGAACATGACAAAACTTTTCGACAGGAGCATAGTGAATGTACTGAGATCTACCACCACAAAAAATCTTAACAGATACTAGCAATATGAAAAAAACTATAGTGTTTTTTCCCGCTAATGAACACAGCGCCATTCACCTGACACACCTGCAAATGTTAATCCTGTCAACATTGGTGACCTGTATGCTAAATACCATCAACCCTAAATTTCAGTGAATTTTCATTACAATATGTATTCATTATTTTTCATGATCTATCACCTATATCTAGGATATTTTTGCTGAAATGTCTTGGAAAAACATTTTTCGATCATATATTCAATATTTTGCGCACCGCATTCATTTGATTGGAAAGTCAGACCAGGGGCTTTGATGTTCTGATCTTCATCAGAACTGTCGGCTAAAATCATAAACGTCGTTTCTGACAATAAATCAGAACTAGGATATTCCGAAGCGCTGCCTTCGGACGTGTCAAATGCTTAAAGTTTCACGGATAACATCATCCAGTTTCAAACGTTTTGACATTTTCGAGTGTTAACCCTTTACCTAACATGAAAAGCAGACGACACTTGCAAAAAAAATTCTTGAATAACAAATTTTTTTCATTTTTTGTCTCAAAAACATATGTTATGACCCCTCGTTGGAACGAGCTCGACGAGCTCGTTCCAACGAGGGGTCATAACCTATGTTTTTGAGACAAAAAATGAAAAATTTAATGAAAATTAATTGGCGATTTTTGAGAATAGCGTTGGCCGGTTTTGACCGTTACGTTAGGTAAAGGGTTAAAACAGCAGGAAGTAAATGTGCATTTCCAATATTGTGATTATACAGACACCTTGATAAAGGTCAGCTTATCGAGGTTACATCCCACGCATTCTATCCGGGAGTTTTGTGTTCAATTGTCCTACTCTTCCCCAACAAAATTAATGATTGACTGATTCATGTCACACCTCCAGCCTATGAATATTAAACAATAAACCTAACCACAATACTGCATAGCAAGTGTCTTGTTTGGATGTACAAATTCAAAAGAGTGAATTCTGGGTTTTTTTAATTGAAATTTAGCTGTTTTAATTGTTGATGAAACATTATGGAACCACCCCCTAAAAGGTCGCCCCAGACGCCAACCTTTCGGCTCATAACGAACATTGCGCACATGGTGGTGCAGGGACCCTCGTTCGTTATGGCGTGGTCTCTCAACCACACGCTTCATAAGCGATAACGGGACACCGGGCAAGTGGCTTCCATATGACTAATATATGACCCATTTGCTAGGCATTTAATTGAGAAGAATCACTCCAGCCCCGCGTGCCAGGCGAAACAAAAAAAAACAATTTTCGAATGAATATAAGCCAAATATACACGCAGTAGTTCCTCAGTGTAATGAAATCAAAGAAAATAAATAATTCTTCTTTTTTGAAAAATGTTCTACTGGTGTACATATAATAGGTGCTTTTTGAGTGACATCACTCTTCTTTAATGGAAAAAAATCCGAGAAATGATTACTTTGAAATATTTTTTGTGTCCAGCGATCTTGACACTTTTACAATTTCCTATGGAAATTTACATTGGAAAAAGACCGTCATTTTCTGGCTCACTTCGAGTTTATTTTCTTTTTATTTTCCCCCATTTGATTAACCTTATCCGAAATACCAGCTCAAGGACAAAATTGACTAAGTCCGAGTTTAGCCGAGTCAGAAAATGTTTCAATGGAAATTCTCATTGTGAGCCAGAAACGAATTTTTTGCTGAGTCAGAATCCGCAATTTACAACTACTCATGCTGATAAAAAGGGTAGAAATCGTAACATGTTCTGCAAGATATTATTGTATTTTTCAAACCAACATTAGATACTATATGCACAACCCAAACAATAAGGTGGAGAGATATGGTAAATTACCAATCTCGAGAACAGACCCCAGTGACTCTCCTTGTTTCATATCAAGATATGGCAAAAATATAAATTTTATAGTAAATTTTCTTTATTGTTTACTACAGGCTTGCACTACAGTGGAAGATCCTAACTCGGATAAAATACTCTGCATTTTAATCTTCCCCAAGAGATGTAGGAAAGAAAAGTGGTGTAAAAAACACCACGAAAAAATAAGCCAAAACTGGGCCGAGCGCCATCGGCGCACACCCAGTATGGGACGCTCTTCCCTTAATATAAATCCTCTACTTCCGTTAACCAATGCGCAGTGCCTCATCAATTCATCATTCTTTTGAGTCCGCCAACATAGGAGTTATGTGATAAGCGGGGAGGGAGGATTCTTACCCGAAGAAGACGGGAGAGCCTTCGTGTAAACAATTGCGGTAGGTATAATAAGAAAGGCAATTTACTATAAAATTTATATTTCTTATCAACCTACCTTACAATTGTTTACTACAGACTGAATAGACAATAGGATGGAGGGAATCACATAACCAACCCACACATAACTCAATTGCACTGGGACCGTGGACAGAGGAAGAGATCCCTAGTCCTATCAAACCATAGCATCACAAACATTAGTAAAAGACAATGAAAGATGAGGCGTATGGTGATGTGCGACGCACAGACACAAAGGGCAGTAACAGAACGGAGCTGGAACTGACCCTGTAAGAAGCTGAATGGCTGGGATTGACAACAGCCTGAGCAGAATAAAGAGGGCCCATAGAACAAAGGTCCTCTGTCTGCTCCTGCAACAGTCGCAGATAAGTGGAGAAGGTAGCATTTCTCCAGTAGGCTGCCAGCATAACATCCGACAACATGACGGAGTTAGTATAAGCCCCGAGAGGAAGACAATGCACGCACCTCGTGGCAAAAAAAAACGATTGATAATACTATCGCCAGTAGCTAGACGAGCGGAAGCTGCACGAATAGCAAGACAAATCCATCGAGAAATGGATTCAGGAGAGATCTGGCATGTGAGAAAACGCATATCCACCGGGATAAAGGCCTTTTCAAGGAAAAGTGCTGAACAAGGTTGGAGAGGAAAGGATGAGTGCCGAAACGATGCGGTACCACATATGAAAAAGGTCTCCGAAGCATGGACTTGTACCCATTGCTGGAAACCCCCAGAAACAAACAAAAACCAGAAACTCCGCAATCGGTGTGATCGAAGGAGTGACAGAAGCAACAGAGTGATCGCACACCATCGACAGAAGAACCTTCTACTTAGCCACAGAAGCTAAACCAGTGTATTGAGTGCATCCTTGAAGAAGAAAGGCAACTCCACTGCTCTTCTCTAAAACCACTATGGAGGAGACTGGACCCGATAAAAGACATGCGCGAAGGCACAATAAAGTCGGGTCGCCCTGAAACCTCCTCGAGCGATTTTGGCAAAGAAAGTCGCGACGTAGAGGGAAACATGCCGGAACCGCCGCTAACAGAGAGCGGACCAGATTGATCCACACCCACCGTGGCGACAGGGGTGTGATCGAAAGGATTCGACAACTGCAGGTTCGTATCTGGGCTAGAACCTGAGGCAGGATCGGAACCGACAGAAAAGCGTAGCCGACAAGACCGTCCCAAAGGAGGGCCAGAGCGTCCACGGCGAAAGCCAGAGCATCTGGACACGGGGACACGAAAGTGTCCACCTGATGGTTCCAACTTGTCGCAAAGAGATCGATGTGGGGACGACCCCAGAGATCGCAAAGAGACTGGAACACCGCCATGTGGAGCATCCACTAGGTAAAAAAGAACCTGCCCCGTCGGGACAGGGAGTCGGCTAGGACGTTCTGACGACCGGGAATGTGACGAACCACCACTCCGGCGTTGACATCCTGAGCGACCAGTAGAACATGCCGAACCAAATTGCACATAGGAACATCGTGCGTTCCGCCCTGGTTTCGAATGTAAACAACCACCGTAGAATTGTCAGACCACAGAAGGACCGGACAATTCGAAAAGCGGGGGATCCACTGTCGGAAACACAGAAGAAGAGCAAGAAGCTCCTTCTGGTTGACATGAAGTGTGGCTAGATCCTGGTCCCATGACCCGTGAAGGAAAAGACCTAGAGGATCCAACGTCACACCCCATCCGAGATCGCTGGCGATTACCGTCAGAACACGATCGGACGTGGGGAAGTCCAACGGAACTCCCTGCATAATCCACTCTGAACATCTGTCAGTGGAGAAGGTGACGAGGAAGAGACTCCGGGAATAGAAGCACCAGAACCATTGGATCGCCATTCGGCCTCCAACGACTGAGCAAAAAAGTGTTGGAGAGGTCAGACATGCAGTTGACCTAGAGGAATGAGATCCGTCACCGAAACGCAGAGACCAAGCAGTCGGGGAAGACTTCGAGCTGATGAAGTCCATCCCAGATGACAAGACGGAGAAGGGACCAGGTCCGACGTCTCTCCGTTTACTCTGAACCTTAGTGATGTGAGTAGGCTCAACAGTGTGATGACATCAGACTCCAGAAAAGCAGCATTGTATTGCCTCTGGAGGATATCAACTAGACAAGCCGCAGAAGACACCTTGGACTGTGTGCGATGTAAGACTAGCATATGCGACATCAGACAGGTGAAGGCCCAAGGATCCAGGCCGAGGCCAAAGGGAATGGCCTTGAACTGGAAACATCCTGGGGAATGGAGCGGCGAACTGATCTGAAAGCCTCCATGCTGAACCGAAGAGCAATGATAGACTGCGTCAGAATACTCAGATCGATAACCTGTCTGAGTCGGCCGTCCTTCTTCGGCACCAAGAACATGTGGGAACAAAATCCCACTGAAAGAAAGTTTTCGATTACCTCGATTGTCCCCTTTGACAGGAGATCGCCTATCTCCGAGGTCAAAAGTTCCTAACGTGTAACGTTGAAAGGGACTCATGTTGGAAGAGGCACTCTCTACTTAGTGGAGTGCCTCAACCTGGGACGAAATCGAGGTGACTACTGCCGACGCCTACCCCACCCTGTGAGTGAGTAGAAGTGGCGGTAGGAGGATCAGCCATTAGCTTCGCGGAGGAAGCAGAAGGGTACTTGTTAGGCTTTGGACGGCGCCGGCCTCCAACAGAAGGCCAATCAAGCTGACTAAGCAGCAGCAGATCAATGGAATGACGAAGGGAGCCACCCCGGACCGTCGCCACGAAACCATGGAATAGTCGCGGACCCGCCGAAAGAGGCAGATCGAAGAGCAGCGCACTGCCCCTCAGGAAGGGGACGTCTTGTGTCCAGCACAGCGCACCTGCGAACTAATTCCGCGTAACAGGCATGTGTGTGAGAAGATGCATGAGCGCCTTGAAAAGCACACACAAAAACAAAAACTTGTTTGTCGTCAAACTCTGCAGATAAGCAGCAATGCAGAGACGACGTGATCGAAGAGAGAACGCATTCCAGCATCCCTCCCGATAAGCCCAACCTGGACTCCAGAGTCCCATATGGCTGAGGAGTTGGAGTCCCGATCCAAGACCGTCACAGTCTGGCAGACTGACGGATTGGCGAAATCGTAGGAACGATAACGCACCAGAGGCAAAAAGTGCCAACCTTGATGAAGAACGACGTCTTCATAGCCTTGGAACCCAGCTTAGAGTCCCAAGTGGTAAATGCTTCAACCACCGGTACCGACAGGCACGGTCGAAGGCGCCCAGAAGCATGTTGCTCCACATTCTGTAGGCGTGCGACCGATGATCGCAGCCGGGCTGACACTGTCGGCTGGTTTGACGGTTTGAGACCTGGAAGGAACCCAAACACAAAGACAAGTGCTGTCAAGAAGACTGTTGGCTCTCGACGTCAGGAATGTCAGACTCATCCCACGACTCAGAAGACATATAGCCAATCATGGGCAAACCAGCCAACGCCTCCCATGGTATGGGCACACCAGGGGATCAGAAAGCGACCTGTTTCCAATCTCGGGAGGCGGCGCCACAGGGGGGGGGGGGGGGCGGAAACCACTCGTAGCCTCGCTGGAAGCAACGGAAAAGGCTCTTTGACAGAACCTAAGTGAGCAAGGAGAGGGCCTCCCTAAGCTCACTGACTGTCGGGACGGAGCGACGTGGGAACGAACCGACAAAGTGGCTTCACTCCTGACCCATTTACCAGCGAAGTGTCACAATCCTCAAATACACCCGACGCGGGGCGACGGGCTGCAGCCGAAAACATCTGAAGGCAGATGTGTAGTGGGGTATCACATACTGCGAGGATCAACAGAGCGGAAACTCAGGAGAGTCACCGCGGACCTCTGCGGGACAGAAGGTCCAGGCTGCACAAAAAGCGTTGGTCACACAAAACTGGCCATGGGACCAGAGTGCGTGGACGGAAACGCCACGGAGCTCATGGTGACCCCAACATGAACATCCGAATCCAATGAGAAAAACTGAGGTACTCGACGGCTGAGAGACCACAGTAGAGGGTTCGGCCGGCAGCCCCTTCCAACTTCGCCAAGTTGAAGTCAGGGAAGGCTGAGGCCAATACCCCACGTCTGCACTACCAGACATCCTTGCAGACCCCTGTTTGGATAAAACTGCTGTGCTCAACGGCTGAGAGGACACAGCATGGGGGTTCGGTCGGCAGCCACTTCCGACTTCGCCGAGTTGAAGTCAGGGAAGGCTGAGGCCGATATCCCACGTCTACACTACCAGACACCGTTGCAGACTCCTGCATGGAGAAAACTGCTGTACTCAGCGACCGAGAGGACACAGCGGGGTTCGGTCGGCAGCCACTTCCGACTTCGCCGAGTTGAAGTCAGGAAAGGCTGAGGTCGATACCCCACGTCAACACCACCAGACACCTCTGCAGACCCCTGCAGGGATAAAACTGATGTGCGCAACGGCTGAGAGGACACAGCAGTGGGTTCAGTCGGCAGCCACTTCCTACTTCGCCGAGTTGAAGTCAGGGAAGGCTGAGGCCGATACCCCACAACCACACTACAGACATCACTGCAGACCCCTGCAGGGTTAAGCCGAGGCCGGCTAAAACGGTGACCGATGACGTTGTAGATGGAACAGCAGTCGCAGCAGATACGACGGGAGCTGTTGGAACTGGCGGAAAAGGGGAGAAAGCCACCTAGCTCGGCCTCCAAAGGAGGAGACACAACCCTAGTGACAGCCTCAGATGTCGACTGGAGAGGGCGCATAGTCCCGGAACCAGGCATCTCTTCACCAGAAATCCAACAGCTACCGCAGTATCCACCACGGTAAAAAAAAACTGCACATCCCCCACGTATGGGGAATAACTCTCACCAGATGTGGTCGTGTCGGGAGGATCCGAAACGACGGCGTTCCTCACCCCCGCGGGTGCGGGAGGAGCTGCACATCACCCACAGAGGGGGTGTAACTCTCACCAGACGTGGTCGTGACGGGAGGCCCCGAAACGACAGCGTTCCCCACCCCCGCGGGTGCGGGAGGAGCTGAACATCCCCCACGGAGGGGGTATAACTCACACCTGATGTGGTCGTGTCGGGAGGCCCCGAAACGACAGCGCCCCCCCCCCCCCCCGCCGGTGAGGGACGAACAGCCACGAGAACAAACCGAAAGCGAGGGCAAATGCAATTGCCCTAAAGGAACCGAACTGGAAATAACAGAGGTGAGAACAGTAGATGAAAAATGTGAACTCAACAAATACATAAATTACAACACCCCCAACTACGAGAGAAAGTGGCAGAAAAAATAACCGGTGGGTACACGACAGAACCCAGACGGCCGACAGGGACCTAAAAACGGAAATTCAGCCCTCAACACAGTGAAGAAATCCTGTCCATACAGTCCCTCATTGACACCTAACTCCAATAATAATAATAAAATTTATAAACCGAAAAATTTTATTTCCGAACCGCGTTGACACGATGCCGAAAAACATTCGCGAAAACGGAATATATAAATAAAATTCAATGAGAATGTGGTTGAAAATATTAACGTGAATATAAAAAACACAGTCCTGTTATTATACGATCTTCAGATCCATAATTCCAGTCACAGGAAAACCATTATCGACGAGTTGAATTATCACTGTTTCGTAATGCAAATGGCGGAGACACATCTTTCACGTGTCTCGGATAAAAAAGAATGATGAATTGATGACGCACTGCGCATTGGTTAACGGAAGTCGTGGATTTGTACTAAGGGAAGAGCGTCCCATACTGGGTGTGCGCCGATGGCGCTCGGTCCAGTTTTGGCTTATTTGTTCGTGGTGTTTTTGCACCACTTTCTTTCCCACATCTCTTGGGAAAGATTAAAATAGAGAGTATTTTATCCGAGTTAGGGTTTTCCACTGCAGTGCAAGCCTGTAGTAATCAATTGTAAAGTAGGTTGATACGAAATGCACCCCCCCCCCCCCCAACAAAGTTCATTTAAGGCCGGCCACAATTGCTCTCCTCCCATTTTGAAGTTGACAGGTCTGAGGTGTTATGATGCCGACAATTCCGAACGGAAGGCAGATCCACAAGATGGCCTCAAACTACAAGACTACAGCTTTCTGCATTCAAAATTAGGAGAATATGACAAAAATATAACAGTTTGCTTTACCACGGCTCAGATCCCAAAACGGGGACCCCCACATCTGTCATAACATTAAGCTTTACCCACCTGATGATCACTGCAAAGTTAGGATACTGTCACTTTCGAGTGGGGAGTCTATTTTACCCCAGAAACACGCACATGGTAATCAACGGGGAAGCAAGGAGACTGCAACAATTAGTAGTAGCAGGAAACTGACAAACTTGCTCACATAAGGAACCGAGATACGACTAATGATAACATTTTCGTATCGCCAGATATACCTACAGACTTGAATAACCAAAGTACGTGGCACATATTATAAAAAATCAATTTCTATTGTCCTGCAAAATAACATTCACACATTGCATACAAGACTAAAACTATGCATACTGAGCTGGAGTGAAACTAAGTTTTATTCATGTAGCTACTGGAGTCATGTCAGAGAATTCTAATGCACACGTGTCTGTCTCTATTAATGGTCAGAAAGGAAAATTAAAAAAAACTTTAATATTAGAAGTCACTCAATCTTCATGTGCAACCAATGTAGAACCGTAGACATGGTAGGGTTATAATCACAATAGGACAATGAGGTAATTTTTATCAGTAATTGTATGGTCCGTTTTCAATTCGCTGTAAACTGTTGTTTTAGTTTGAAAACAACAAAAATATCAAACAGAATTCGAGTTCAAGATCTTGAATAACAGGACAATATGACTATTGTACATAGAACCCATCATACTGTTTGTTTGTTTGGGGTTTTACGTCGCTTTCAACAACTATGGCTATATCACATTAGTTCCCAAGATGAAGGCAGAGTTACTCAAGCAGATTCACTTGCGAGGAACTAGCAAGCTCATCCACCCTGGCATCTCAACATGCCAATTGAACAAATTCCTCGGAATTTGCTAAATCTGCACCAGAACCGTCTACATGAACAGCCAGTCTATGGCCGTTGTGCATTAAAGACCTGGCTACCAGATGTGGACCTATTATACCCGGGCCCAAGCAGGATTAGAATCCATCATAAACCTGGTCCATGTGATAATCAGGAAACTATCTTTAAAGGGTCATTAATGACAAAAGTGTTTGTTCACAGGTAAAATATACCGAGTCACTTAATAATTTCGTTTGATCAGGTGAGCAAAATTTGCTTATCATCATATTCCAAAATCCTGAGAACTATAGAATGCAATAAAAGCCAAAGGCCACTCAAGAGTATTATAAAAATGAGTGCGGTTCTCCTAAATACCAAAAGCCCTAAAACAGCTCAGCGCCCATTCACCACCCACCCCCACCCCGAAATTGCTCTTCCACGGTCTTTTTTGAGAACAAATTTACTTTCTAGTATGTGGTAAGCATTCCCAAGCAAATTAAAATAAATTTAAACTCAGATACCTTCGTCTAAGTAGTTCGGGGGTGGATGGGTGTGGGGGTGGGGGTTCTGGTATTTAGTATTTTTCTTCTAAATACCGGAACCCCACCCCACACCCAGAACCTCTCAGATTTTTCCTAGAACCTCCCCTAAATAATATATTAACACTGGTTTCAGAGAAAATATTCCATCTCCTGATTGTTTTATGTATCACAGTACTTTCCCTTAGGCGACCATTATGACGCAAAAACTCGTATTTTCCCTCAATAGGTTTTTCTACCCTGTTACCTAATGAGTAAGCTGAGAGGGATAAAATTCACAGCTTTCTTTGAAAACTACCCTAATCCCAAAATAAAACTAAAATCTGCGTCGGCATACACTACTTTTGAGAAAGATCTGTCTCATTTAACCATACGGCAAGAAAATTAGTATTCCAAACCCTACAAAACAATATGAATGTCAATTTTGTTTAAAACATTGGGGTTGCAGCTAAATCAATAGACAGCGCCATTTTATCGTGATAAGAGACCCCAAGGACCCTAAATCGCTCACCTGATAAAATAGTTTAAATAAGGATTTAAGGTCACATACGAAATCTACATGTCAATATGGCTAATCTAATTTGACCGTAGTAGGGGTGGGGGAGAAGGGTCTGTTTGGCGATATGTATTTTTCGTGGGTAAAATCATTCAAATCCCTTCAAAACTCATTTTGAAGCAAAAAAAAAATCAACCAGTTTAATCCATCCACCCCCCCCCCCCCTCCCTTCCCCAATAGGGTGAAAGGTATTTTTTGCACAAAATCACTAAACATTTCTTTAAATCTTGTTCTTAAGCAAAAAACTAGAACACTGACAGGTCAGCAAGGGCCCGGGTGGGGAAATAAACTATACTATGAGAGGAAACATACTATGAAAGAAACGGCCAAGAAAATGTAGCTCCAGGCAGATAAGTATTTGAATGGAAAGTTCAATATTTATTTATAGAAACTTTGTAAAATTTACCTTATTATAGGTTCATTGTGAGGTCAATGAAAATTTTCTTGCAGTCAAAAGGGAGCTTCGTTTGATCAATTTCCATACTGTGTATAAATATTATGAGAATCGGTCAAAGAAAAGTTAAGTTATCGTATGACAAGGGAATATGCTGGCGGACAGACGGACTGACGTACGGATGGACGAACAGATGGGCAGAGCTTGTGTTCAAAGGGAGCTTCGTTTGATCAGTCTCAATTGTGTGTGAATAAATTATGAGAATCGGTCAAAAACAAACTGAGTAATGATATGACATGTGAAAAGTTGTCATTATTTACGATTAAAGTCCCATAAAGCCAGAATGACAAACCTGAAAATCATAAAAATTGAAAAGCGTATAGCCTTTACTGATTATAACATTGCTACAAGATTTCAACAGATTAGGCGAAAGCATTATTGAGTTATCATACGACAGGTAAAAAAATGCCAATTCTTTGAAGATTCAAGTCCAATAACTCTGGAAAGAAAAAGCGGAAAACCGTCAAAAATGAAAGCGTGTTTCCTTTGATCAAGTACAATATTTTGTATAAATATTATGAAAATTGGTCAAAGGAATCTTGAGTTATCTTACGACATACGTATATGCTGATAGACAGTTGGATGACAGATGGATGACGGACAGACGGACAGAGCTTGTGGTCAAAATGGAGCTTAATTTGATTAATAACAATAATGTGTATATAAATTATGAGAATCGGTCAAAAGTCAAAACAAACATGAACAATGATATGAAAAGTGAAAAATTGTCATTTTATTACGATCAAAGTCCCATAACTCCAGAATAATAAACTTGAAGTTGTTAAAATTGAAGAGGGTGTTGCGTATACTGATTGTAACATTGCTGCAGAATTTCAAGAAATTCGGTGAAAGCATTATTGAGTTATCACACGACAGGTAAAAAAAATCACCATTTTTTAAGATTCAAGTCCCATAACTCCGAAGAGAAAAAACAAAAATCCGTCAAAAACGAAAAAGAGCTTTGTTTGATCAATTACAATATTGTATATACATACTATGAGAATTGGTCAAAGAAAACTTGAGTTACCCATACGACATAGGATTTTGCTGACGGACAAACGGACAGAGTGATTACTATAGGGCTTCCGCCGAAAATCGGCGGAGCCCAAAAAATGAACATTTTGACCAACAGACCCACCTCCACATCCTCAGGACACCAAGAGTACTCACGGAACCCCATTTGGATAAACTTTAATCCTATGTATTCACATTTGTACATCTAACTAAAGTTTGCCAGCTCTGTTATGCTTTAGCAATGTTCATTTAAAAATATAATCGATTCCACATTGGGTTCTATGTTAAATTTTAAATCTCTGGAGCCCACCAAAATCATTCAAATGTAACACTTTGGACAAACTTTAATCTAGGAGTCATAGTAATACTATATACCAAATGTCAAATTTATTTATTTATTGGGGTTTTAACGACACGTTGGACAGCCAAGGTCACCTCGTGTTGGACAATTGTATGGGGTGGAGGAAGCCGGAATACCCGGAGAGAACCACCGATCAACAGCAAGCCTGAAAATAATCAGACTGTCATCTGCAGAATGAGGACCCCAGAGGGTGAATTTGATGATGCTACCCTGCACAGCAGGGTAGCATCACTAAATTTATCCTCTATGAACCTCATTCTGGATCAAGGTCTCAAGCCTAAACAGAAAGAGGTACCCAGAGGATACATTGGCACACTGTATGGGATAGCATCAGCAAATTCACACTCTGGGGACCTCATTTTGCAAATGACAGATTGCTTATTTTCAGGCTTGATCAACAGTGAGCAACTGTCAAAGTTCCCCAACATCCTAACTCCATACAAGCAGGGTTAGCATTGTTTGAAGACAAGTGCACCATCGACGTGCAGTACACCTCAGCACACAAGGCCACTGAGCACCCACGAGGGCGATTGGAATTAAGTGTCTTGCTCAAGGAAACAACGCGGTTGCCACAGGTGGGATTCGAACCGGGGACCTCTCTGCTTTCACCTCCACCAATTGATCCACTACAATAGTATAATTCTATCACTATCACCTCCACAAACTGATGCACTACAATAGTATCATTCTATCACTATCACTCTCGGCTTGCAGTCTGCATCGCTACCTACTGAGTCCCTTCGCTCCCAGCCAAATATCAAAAGATTCTGCATGGTGAATCAAAAGAAGATCTTTCCAGAATATTCCTCATGCTACACTAAGTTAATATTTGGGCTTCGGCAGAGAGCCCAAATATGTGGCCAGGGATTTGATCTGAACAAACTTGAATCCCACCACACCAGGGAGGTCAATACTATGTAACAAAGGAATTTGACTCGTGAATGGGAAGAAAATAGTTTTTAAAGAATTGTCCTTATATTGCACCAAGTTAAAATTGGGATACCACAGGGAGTTCGAATACGAAACCAGGAACTTGATTTGAACAACTTGAATCTGAACCTCTTAAGGATGCTGCATGTTATACATCATACGATTCACACTGGTGGATCTGGAGAAGATGATAGTAGAGGGGAATTGAGTGTTCGAGCTCAGCAAAAATACATTTCGAGCTCACCCCAACATTTGGCTTGAAACCAATGGGAATTTAGCTTGAAACATTTTTGAGCTCAGCTAAAATCTGACTTGGTCAATTTTCACCTGAGCTCGTAGTAAGGTTAACCCAATGGCGATTTATTTTAGAAAAATAAAAAGCAAATAAACTCGAAGTGAGCTCGAAAAAGACGATATTTTCTCCACGAAAATTTTCCTTAGGAATTTGTGGAAGTGCTAAGATCGCTTGCCTGGGACATTTGCGAATACGAACCCTCGTTCTCACCACTCGAAGTGAGCTCGAAAAGACGAAGTCGAAAACGTTCCATTTCCATAAAAAATTCACAAAGGAATTTGTAAGGCGCGGCGATCTGGACAGCCTTCGGACTGGCGATTTTACACACGCAGTACTTTTGCTCTGTTCAATTCGAATGGGGAAATTGTTGAGTACTGTAATTGTGTAACTGATTGCG
Source organism: Pictodentalium vernedei (assembly GCA_031216915.1). Taxonomy (NCBI): domain Eukaryota; kingdom Metazoa; phylum Mollusca; class Scaphopoda; order Dentaliida; family Dentaliidae; genus Pictodentalium; species Pictodentalium vernedei. The sequence continues at coordinate 646,764,619 of CM062296.1, read as the reverse complement.
GATAGAAGAGAGAACTAGAGGCTCCACAGAGCCTGTAATCGCTCACCTGGAAATACATATAAAAATGTGATTTCCCATATGTTTTCCATGGTAACTATGAGCTGCAATTGTGGCCATGTTTGCAACATTACATCAGAATTACACGATGATCATTGGTAGAAGGTGTCCCAGTCTTCAATCACGTGAAGTTTCAAAACATTTGAATCCATCAAACAGAATCATAAAATGTCTCTGGTGGCCACATTTTCCAGCCAATGGGAACAAAAAGAGGATCGTTTGTAGAGGGCCTCCTATAGACCATTCTTGCAAAGTTTTGGTTCACGTCAGCTTAATAGTTCCAGAGAGAAGATGAAAATGTGATTTCCTATAGTTTTTTTCTATAGTAAATATAAACCGCAATTGTGGCCATGTTTGCAAAACGATCAACATTAAAATGAGGAAGGTTGGCGGAGGGTATCCCAGTTATCAACCATGCAAAGTTTCAAAACATTTGGCCCTGTGGTTTCAGAGGAGAAGAGTTTTCAAAATTGACCAATCAGAATCAAAGAATGCTTCTGGTGGCCACATTTTCCCACTCAACAGGAATAAAATGAGTAACAGTTGTAGAGAACCGCTCATAGACAATGCCTGCCAAGTCTGGTTCCCATTGGCTCAGTACTTTCAGTGAAGATGATGAAAATGTGATTTCCTGTAGGGTTTCTATAACTATAAGCCACAATTGCAGCCATAATTGCAACCCGATGAAGATTAAAATAAGGATCACTGTTAGAGGGGGTTACAGCCATCAGTCACATGAAGTTTTTTTCAAACCATTTGGCCTTGTAGTTTCAAAGAAGATTTTCTTGAAAATGCACACATTTATGAATTCTGTTTCAAAAAAAAAAAAAATCAGTAAAAAAGGGTTAAAATATTTTGAAAATTACATTTTTTCAGACAGTATTCTCTTTCAAAATAGCTTTTGGATAGTAAAGGGTTACAGGAATCTTAAAAGATATACAATAATTACAGTCATCTGAGCTGACATGATTGCAAGATAATAAACAAACTTCCCCAGATTTTCTAAATCATCTGTCAACTCTTATCAAACATAATTTGATTACAGTTGAAGATATCAACCTACAGTTGCACTTGTTTTACAGTACAAGTCAAAATAAGTTGTGTACGATAATCATATAAACTATGTATCTTTTCTCTTCCTACACTGATAAGACCAGAAGCTGACATCATTTTCTGGAAAGCTCTCACTGATAGCTTTTCCAGAAAATGTCAGATTCTGATCTTGTCAGGACAGAAGCTGCAGTCTTCTTAGTTTATTGCAGTTATGCTACAGCTTATTTTGACTTGTACTGTATACACAATCTTTTTGGGATTTTTTTTCCTCAGTTCTCAGTGGAGAAAAAACTGGAACCAACCCTTACCAGATTCTCAAAAAACAAGTATTTTGCTGACAGTACTGATCTTCGAGCAGACAAGAGAGTCATTGGGTTAAGCATTAGAATATAGCCTTTGGTGGCCACATATTTCCATTCTTTCATAGACCATTCCTGCGAAGTTTGGCTCACGTCGGCTCAGTAGTGCCAGAGAAGAAGATGAACATGTAATTTCCCATAAGGTTTCTATAGTAAATATAAGCCGTAATTGTGGCCATGTTTACAATCCGATCAAAATTAAATGAGGATCGTTGGTAGAGAGGGTCCCAGTCATCACTTATGTGAAGTATCAAAACATTTGGCATGGCAGTTTCAGAGGAGAAGATTTTTGAAAATCCACCTATCAGAATCAAAGAATGTCTCTGGCGGCCATGTTTTTCAACCCACGGGAACAAAATGAGGATCGTTTGTAGAGGACCTCAAATAGACCATCTCTACCGGGTTTGGTTCACGTCGGCTCAGTGGTTACAGAGAAGAAGATGAAAATGTGAAAAATTTACGAACGCCAGACGACGGACGACGGACGACAGACGACGGACGACGACGGACGCCAAGTGATGAGAAAAACTCGCATGGCCTTTTAGGCCAGGTGAACTAAAAAAAATTATTGGCAGTTCATTTTTTTTAACTTAAAAAGAAAAAAAAGAAAAATTTAAAATCAGTCAAAAAACATTCAAATATATAACAGGAAATTAAACAAGAGGCCCCACGGGGCCTGAAGCGCTCACCTTGAACAGAACACGATATAAACAGAGTCCAAGAATGAATCTACATTAAGCAATTCAACTCCATAGGATACATTGTCAACCCTTGAGCCACTCAGGAGTAACAAAAATAGTTCAAGCATCATGCCTTTTCTTCAGTTGATCATAATGTAAAATGTGAAGCTCCCCTATGAAGCTCCTTGATACAACCAATGTGGATTAATCTCAGTTACACACCTGAAGAGGGTAATGAATACAAAATTCTAATTTTTCAGCTACATGGCCAATTCCGACTCCCACAGGGAGCCCAAATATTAACCCGTGCACTCGATTTGAATAAAATTGAATCTGACCTGCCTAGAGATGTTGTATACAAAAATATGAATGCATTCTGACTGATGGACCAGTAGAGATTTTTTAAAGAAGTTTCCTCATATTGCACTAAGTTAAAATTTGGGCTACCAAAGCGAGTCCAAATATTAACCTACAGAGCCGATTTGAACAAACTTGAATCTGTCCCCCCTAGAGATGTTGTATACCAAATATGAAAGCATTTTGACTGGTGGATCTGAAGAAGATTTTTAAAGAAATTTACTCATATTGCACCGAGTTAAAAATCGGACTACCAGTGGGAGCCCAAATATTAACACAGGAAACCAATTTGAACAAACTTGAAACGGACTCCCCTAGAGCTGCTGTATTGTGTCCAAATATGAACCAATGGGCTTTATTTTAACAAACCTGTATCTGACCTGACCCCTCCCCCCCCCCCCTCCCCGGATGCTGTATACTGAATATCAAAAGATTATGACTATTGGTTCTGGAGAAAAGATTTTATTTTTTTATCTTTAGCAAATATGCTGACTCAGCATTTTTTTCCATGTCCTCTACAGAACACCCTAACATAAGCGATGGCAATGTTCTTTTAGCATTCAATTCGACTTGTCCCAAGTATGCTTCATACCAAATAACAGTTCTCTGTTCCGTGTGGTTTGGGAAATATTGGCATTTGAAAATATTTCTATTTTTAGCTCCTGGTGTTCCCGTGGGGATGCGGGCATTCTTTTTTTTGCACGAGTCAAGTACCTATGACCCAAAACCACATACCGAATTTCGTTCAAATTGGACCATCGGGTCAGAAAATACAAATTTTGGGCGGAGCCAAAATTCTTACCCCTCCCATTACAAGCCAAATATTGCTTCACGAACGTCGTTTGAACAAGCTTGAATCTACACCCCAAAAGGAAGCTCCATAACAAATATCAAGTCATTGTACCCACTGGTTCATGAGAAGAAGATTTTAAAAATATTTTGCAGCATTTTCCCCCACCCCCTCCCTATGGGGCTGGGCATGTTGGGTTGAATATAAATGCAATGCCCCTTCGGGACCATCACTCACATAAACTTTCACTTGAATTTGCCCTGTGGTTTTGGAGAAGACCAAAACATGGTGTTGACGGACGACGGACGGACGACGGACAGAGAGCGATGAGATTAGTTCAGCTTGACTTTGTCAAGGTGAGCTATAACAAAATAGAAAAACAAACATACAAAAACAAACGTCTGTGTAACTAACTATAGAAACAGAATTTACTGCAACCAGTAAATTCAAGTCTGTGAAAGGGGTTAAAGCATCAGAAATAAACAAACTAGAAAGAGAATCGTTAATAGTATGGAAAGATATTCATACAGGAATCATTTTTTCCAAGAAACCAGAAAAAGCATACACGCAGATTGCATTCAAAGGGTTCTATCAAGGAATCAGAAATGGACATTTTTTGCTCTGACACTTATTTAAATGATGTTTAGCGCAGTAATGTGAGTATGGAAAGGGTTATAATTATTCTCACATTGCATGAAGCTCTTTGGAAACCACATTGAAGTCTTGAGAGGGTAAAAAATCTGATTGAAATAGCAGATAACAATTAATGTTTGACAGCTACTTCCTCTTTTGTTTACATTGTCTCCAATGTGGATAAATATAACATAGTATTGCTTCAGGATAATTTACTGTAACAGGAAATTGAAGGCCGTGAAAACCATGTGGAAGAGTGGGCCGTACTCAAGGGCCCTGGCGAGCTGAAAAACTTTGGGGGGGGGGGGGCGAGAACTTGTGACTGTATGTCAGTATGCCATAAATCAGCGACGTTTTCGAGTTATCGTGCGGACAAGGAAGTGATGAGAAGACAGAAGAAGAAGAAGAAAAAAGAAACCACACAAAAAACATAGTCTGTGTGTTTCACACGGACTAATAAAAAAAGAAAAGAAAAACGAAACCATACAAAAACAATGGTCTGTGTGTTTCACACAGACTAAATATGTCGGATTAAAGATGGGAATTATACTTACTCTCTAGCAGTTGAGAGGTAATACGTTGTAGAAGTTAACGGTCTTTTGGTGCCCTTTAGTGTCTCTCAAAATAACTTGACCCACATTTAATTCTTTTTGCTTTCCTCTATCTGAGACAAAAGACCAGTGCTTGGTCTTTGTCACAGCCGGATGAAAAGCGTTCTAATAGATCATTAAAAGTTGCCATACAAATATTCTTGTAAAACTTACAATTTTATAATTCAATGCATGTATGAAAAAAGACTCTAGGTATGTAACTCTGCATATCTTTAATTTAGGGATTTAACCAGTCATACATTGCTGACCGAGCTTGGGAGGGGGGGGGGGGGGGGGGCTCGTTCAACCAGTGTCTGGCTGAATTTCATTATATCCTTGTTTGTGATAAATTGAAAGATCTACGGGCAAAATATATAAATCCATACTACAGACGAAACCCGAGTATGTACAAAGCGCAGAGCCTTTATACCAGTGCAAATACTAAGCAACTCTGTAAACTAGCAAAATTCATCAGAGCCTTCAAATCAGTGTTAACAAACTTTTCCGACTGAAATCAAACAACCCTCTACCGTTACTCTGAGTTTACTACACCCTACCGACCCTTAGACGAAACTCAAGTATGCACAAAGCCCAGAGCCCCCTTATCTGTCCAAATACAAAGCAACTCTACAAAACTTGAAATAATTTTTATTAGAGACGAAAAATCATTGACAAGAACCTTGACGGCTGTAACCAAACAATCCCTTCCCATTAAGCCGAGTTTATTGAATCCTATCGACCATGAACCCGGATAAAGCTCTACCATAACAATGTTTCCTTGATGAAACAACCAAAAGTACCTGACCTCGAATCGAGGCGTTTTCCTCCGATGACGTTGACCGGAAATCGAAAGTAAGATTAGAATATTTGTAAACAAAGACGTCACTTTTGGAATTTACCCCGATGCATCTCTGTCGCTATGTTTTGAAGGATTTTGATGTCCAAGATTTGTTCTTGTATATGTGAAGCACATTCGGCCACAAGTTGTTCTCGGGAAATATTGTATTATCAGTTCTGGTACGAATACTGTAGCAGTCTTTCAGGAACCTGTGGTGCCTGCTGTCAGCTCTATGAGTTGATTTCATATATTTTTCGTGTTTGTTCTATACCTCCCAACCTTCGTTTTGATGTATAATCTGTGTATATGTAATTCGAATTCAAGGAATATCAGAGGTGGGAATTTCAAAATATACAAAATTTCATTACTTAAATAGCACCTCAATACGTCGTCACAACATAACTTGGACATTTTTTGGAAAATGTTCACAATGCCCAAAATACGAATTAAAGCGGTGAATAACGACACATTATATACCAAAATAATGACAAAAGTATACAAAACCCGAATCAATCCATTTTTTGAAATTTTTAAAAAAATTACAAAGAAATTGCCAGCCGCATAAGTAACCGTCAGGATAAACAAGGAATAGATCGGTAATTCGAATGTCTGAGTTGTGACATTACGTGTGGTGTGCATGAAAAATTTGAGTCCAGTTCAGCAAGCTAAGTCTTGTATTATACTAACACTTTAATGTCATAGCGAGACACCTAGGCTGGCGTCCGCGTTTATTTTTGTATACATATATATATATATATATATATATAATGAATTATACCATGTAATGCAGATGAAATCAGTGAGAATCAATCTCTTTTCCAAATTTCCTGCTTACGGTACAGAATACAGAATTCGGCCCTTCTGTTATGCATTTTTTAGGATGAAAGACTCTGACGCCGATGGGGATCGAACCACTGCCTTGATGAGAGTTGACTTCTGCGGCACCAATCGCCTAGCGAAACTGGACCAGCGCCATAGACCACTCGACTACCGACAAGCCCCAAAAAAAGGCATGCTAGCAGATCGAGCGTCCATGGAACTGGGACAGTCCACACGAAATTACTCGGTATCCCTCAGAATTAGTTTTTACAATGAATTATACCATGTAATGCAGATGAAATCAGTGAGAATCAATCTCTTTTCCAAATTTCCTGCTTACGGTACAGAATACAGAATTCGGCACTTCTGTTATGCATTTTTTAGGATGAAAGACTCTGACGCCGATGGGGATCGAACCACTGCCTTGATGAGAGTTGACTTCTGCGGCACCAATCGCCTAGCGAAACTGGACCAGCGCCATAGACCACTCGACTACCGACAAGCCCCCAAAAAAGGCATGCTAGCAGATCGAGCGTCCATGGAACTGGGACAGTCCACACGAAATTACTCGGTATCCTCCAGAATTAGTTTTTTACAATGAATTATACCATGTAATGCAGATGAAATCAGTGAGAATCAATCTCTTTTCCAAATTTCCTGCTTACGGTACAGAATACAGAATTCGGCACTTCTGTTATGCATTTTTTAGGATGAAAGACTCTGACGCCGATGGGGATCGAACCACTGCCTTGATGAGAGTTGACTTCTGCGGCACCAATCGCCTAGCGAAACTGGACCATATATATATCAATTTTTACAGTGATTATCTGTTCAAACAACAAACTATATACCATCACATATTCTATTAAACATAATTAAATAAAGTGACCAAATATACCAAAAATCCCTTCATAGAAAGAATGTTGCCGCCCAGGAAAACCCAGAGATAAAAATTTCTTTAAATATTATAAAACCAAAGAAAGAACTCTGGAAACCTGTAATCGGTGCAAGTGCCACATCCCCCTCCGGGAAAAGATGCCGATCATCACCTTTATGCCAAAAATATAATGTATTCAAACGTTTACGTGTATGTACACGTGAGACGTTCTCAGACAAAAAAAAATTATGCAGGTATTAAAAAGCATGTACTAAAATATGTCTTCTCAATATTTATATTCAGAAAATTAATAAAATATTTCGAAGTTTGGTATCAGTTGAACGGGTGTCACAACTAGAATGAAACTATACTTAACCTCATGCCCCAATTCTGCGCAGTAAATTGACCTTTGGTCAATACTGACTCAACATAAAAAATTATTGGCTAATAGTAACACACACCCCAATTCTATTGGCTTGACCATAACACACCTGATTTCATTAGCTAATAATTTCCCGCCGCCAGTTTACCGTTAAACTTCATCGAAATAACAAAACAATATTTTTCCGCTATTCTAACGAAGCGCGAAAAAATACAATTAACGCCCACCTTTGACTATAAATAGATTCCTCACTGAACTGAACTATTTCATCTCCATGACAATAAACAGCCCAGCTGTGTTTGTAAATATTGATGGAAGCATGCTAAATTAGTTTGCAAGTCGGGGAGGGGGATTGGAAATGCAATAACAAATCGCTCAACAAATAACCAGACAGACTGATGTGTACCATGGGGGCAGGGCCGTAAATTTGGGGGGTGGGGGGGGGGGTGGGGGGCAGGATGAAACCCACCAATATTTTCGTGGAGTTTTAATAATTTGTCGTTCAGGTTGATAAACCTAGCTTTGGTGCAAAAAAAAATCCAGCTGTGTTTTCAAACCTGGGCCAGAGGTCTGCAAAATATGTATTTTTTTGCGACACGCATGAACGAACCACACCAAAACATTAAATTGTTTACATTAGGTCCAAGTTTGGACTACCCAGGGCCATGGTCGGACCAACAATTTGTTAAATAATGGTTCTTCAGTGTCGCCAAACACCTAATAATTTGTGCAAGGCAAGCGCCAGACAATTCCCGACCAGGGGTCGAGGGAGAGGGGGGTGGGGGGGCTAGATATTCCGGGAGGTGGGGAGGGCCAGACAAGAAATACCATTATTTCGAGAGGTCATAAATTCAGTTTCTCTGACCGAGGAAATGGTGCTTTTTCATAGATTTAATTTCAAAATTTCAAAGCCGGTCGGTGTGAGAAATTTTGAAGTTAAGCCTATGAAAGGCGCCATGTACTAGCTCAGAGACAGAGAATTATGGTATCTCAGTCCGGTGTCTTCCCTTTAGACCAATTCTCTTTAGACCAGTTCCCAAAAGACCAATTGGTTGTGTGTCATCCTTCATGTGTTGACCCTTTACCTAACGTTACGGCGAAAACTGTCCAGTGGCATGTACAAAATTTTATTGTTTTCAATTTTTGTCTCAAAAACTTAGCTTCTGATCCCGCATTGGAACGAGCTCGAGGAGTTCGTTCCAATGCGGGATCAGAAGCTAAGTTTTTAGGGGTCATAAGCTATGTTTTTGAGACAAAAATTAAAATTTTTAAGTTGTTCAATAATTTATTTTGCAAGTGTCATCTGCTAACCGCGTTGGGTAAAGGGTTAACTGGTGATTTTTAAAAAATAAATTTTCTAAAATTTGGAGACTTAATCATGTTATCGGTTTTCAATTTCGAGGTTTTCTTGATCATTTTTAGAAAATGTCATTCTACATGTTTTAACTGGTGACTTTTTAAATAAATTTTCGAAATGTTGGAGACTTAATTATATTTCAGTGCTTACCACAGGCGCTATTTTCCGAAGGTTGGCCACTGTCTTACAGTGAATAGTATTTATTTATTATATGTTCTCTCTTTTTTGGCATCTTTCAAATGAACAAGCTGAAGATGAATTGAACTATAATGGCAAAGGTCCAACAATTATTTGGTACAAATTGTGAAAAGTTTGAACATAACATTTGTACAAGTTTTGAATGCAAAACTTCCCGTATTTTTATATATAGGTATATTCTTGATTAATAGACGATTATCCTCAATCAATAAACATGAACGGGCAATCAGAGGAAACAAAGAACAGATTATCACACCTTGTCGAAGATACTGACATGATTTTTTTTTATTAGGGTTTAACGACACATTAACAGCCAGGGTCATATCATGTCGGTGACAGTTTTACGGGTGGAGAAAGCCGGAGTACCCGGTGAGAACCACCGAGCAACGAGGAGCAGCTGCCAGCTCCCCAACATTGTAACTCTGTACGGCAGCACAGGCAGGGTTAGATTGGTTGAAGACATGCGTATCATCGACGTGCAGTACGCCTTAGTACACAGCGTCATCGCGCCCCCATGTAGGCAATCGGGGTTAAGTGCCTTGCCCAAGGATACAACGTGGGTACTGACATGAGACAATTTACTGCAGTAGACTTTTCTCTTTGAAAGTAAATAGTTAATTTAATCAAATTAATTATGGCAAAGATGACAATTAACTAGTATAAAATAGAAAACACCGATAAGGATTTTAGGAAACGTTTGTACAAAGGCAAATAGTACGTTTGCAATGGATTTTTTAAATAAGGGTGTGTGTGTGTGAGGAAGGGGGTATGCCTTTTATGATCGGAAACGGAGTTTTGGGGCGCAGTCGGCCCTGTGAGCCTACAGCTAGTCTGCCCTCTGCCATAGCCGAATCTCCGACACCCTTTTCCGATGAGAAAAATACAAAGAAATACAATATGGACTTTCCTGGCAAGAGAATTGGGCAGCTGCCCAACTGCACAACATTGTGAAGGGCAGAAAGGTTTTGTTCACCTTTTGGAAGATGATGCTCATATCAAAAACTGTGTCGGGTAACTAATTCAGGCCTCGCCGTGAGGTTTGCAGCAGCCCAACTCTTTCCTACATTGCACCACTCTTCGACATTTTGGCCAGCACATCAATAATTATTCCGATGTCTTTCCAGAGACGAGCGACGGATCCAGTCATCCAGACCGTTGCTATATGGTGAAATAAATAATATCCTCCTACCTCCCTACGGTATCGAAGCACCGACACCCCCCCCCCCCCCACACACACACACACCAGTAGGCCAACACACACAAATATATGAGTAATTCCGTATCCCCCACCCCCACCCCCACACACCAGCTCGACCATTTTTCTTGCTAGTGAAAGCCGCCCTGATATTTCAATATATGGACGCCGAAACGTCTCAGGCCGCGAACCAGGTCTCAAACATCCCAGGGGTGAAACGTCCAAGAACCACCACACACAAGCATTCCTTCTTCGTTCATTTAATTTAATTATGTATGTAAACTGCAACTTTCAAAGATTTCACCAAAAATACAATTCCATTCTCAACTTACCTGAAAAAATCGTAAATCAGAATTTTTCCCAATTTGTTAAAAATTACCAAGATTTTTTCCGGTCAATGTTTCATCAGCAAATGACATTTAAAGATTTTGGTAATTTTTTTTAAAACAGTTAAGTTTAAAGGCCAAAAATAAAACGAACTTGCAGGATTTATTTGAAATTATTTCACATTTCCATCGCGCATATAAACTGGTGGTTTGTTTTATCATCAAAACTGTTTATTCCTATTACATTAATACTCCAGGCACATTAGACATAAAAATGAGAAAGTAAGGAAAAAAATCGGAGAAAGCTGATTTTTTTATATGTTTCCGGGACACACATTGCGGATAAAGTGTGAAAAGTCCCCGCGAATCCGAGATGAGCTTTTTTAGTTATAGCGTTTTTTTTATGAAAAAAAAAATTTAAAAAAAAATTCGACCCAGCTCCATATTTCTCATTCTTATTCGCCTTAGTAGGGTGAGAATCATAAATATCGTGCTGAATTATATTGAGAATACATATCCCCGACAGAAAATGCCAACTTTGTACCAATCCTCACACTCAATGGTGAATTCACGAAAATGTACAAAATTACGAAAAAATTTTTATTGTTTTCATACACACAACGGTACACAGCGTCCATTAAATCAAATCTACGACTACTTTGGGAGTTAAATTATATATCAAAAATTGCAGAAAAGCAGTGGTTTTATAATGACATATAACAATAGTCATTTATTCCATAATGAACTGGTGAAACGTGTGAAATATTAACCATACCCCCTAAACTCAAATTCAAACGGCATCGACTTTTACAACAGCTGACGCTGTCAATCAAGAAAGTGTCAACCATCTACTGTCAAAATTACACGAACTGCTCCAGAATGCGTCCGTAGGACGCACAGGAAAGCTTTGGGTACAATACTACGAGCAAATAGGTCTTCTCCAGTTGTTCTTGAGAGCAGAGCGCACAGGCGACTGGGAACTCCACACATATTGTGTTCGCAATATGATTCCAGTATTTCACGCAGGTGGTCATTTTGCATACGCAAAAAGTTCTCATCTCTATTTGCAGCAGATGAATGAGCTAACAGAAATAATGCAACAGGATGATTTGAAGTTGTTCACTGAGAAAGGTTACTTTACCATAAGGCGCTCAGATAAATTCTGGGACGGGATATATTCTGATCAGACCATAGAGCAGTGTTTAATGAGAATGTTCAAGCTCCCTGATGGTCTCACACATGGCAGGGGAATAACCGATAGCACTGTTGCGAAGTGGGTACATGGACTACCTCTTTGCCTTCCGATATGTAATGCTCTCGAAAATTTTGTTCATGTTCACACTGGTCATGGCGAACAACATCGGGATCTCCGTCAAAGTTCACAATTGACTGATGCCAATGATATCACCAAATTATTGAACTGGCTCAGAGTGCATTCCCCCTTTCAGAATAGAGATCCACTACAATTAGTCTCTATAGCGACCGGGCTTGTGGCCGACGAAACTGTGAACTGTGACCAAGTTCGCAAAATTGGTGAATGTTGCGTATCGAATGTTGTAAGCAAAACGTTCAACAGCATCAAACTACGACGTGTTGACACTGTGAAGTCTCTCGCATCGATGGCAAATAGCATCAAAGTCCGTGGAAGTAAGGTAGTGATTGACCCCACAATTCTGTTCAACCGCATCACATGTGTTATTCAGTCACAAGCAGAGATGGAAGAGTATCTCAAATATGAACTCGCCCCGAAACCACCAGCATTGTTTGGTTCTGCTGGAATGAGGAAGACACAGAAAAGCACGCTCGGTAAGATCCTCAAAACATACGGTTCCGAGCAAACTAAAATCCCAGAACATTCTCTGTTTGTTGTAGATGGTGGATTTTTATTGAGGGCAGTTGTATGGCCTAAACAGTCGTCATATAAGGACATATGTACATCATGTTCCAATTATCTAGTGAGACATTTTGGGGCGAACGTCGTGGTTGTTTTTGATGGTTATGCTTGTACAATGTCGACAAAGGGCATGGAACAAGCCCGTAGATCTAAAGACAGGTATTCCATTGATATCAATATCTCACCCGAGTTACCAGCCACCATACCCCAATCCGATTTCCTTGCAAATGCCAAGAACAAAAACCAACTGATCGATCTTCTAATGCAGGAGCTATCTGCTATCAATATTCAGTCCAAGCAGGCCGAGGCTGATGCTGATGTACTGATAGCCGAAACTGCACTTGACATCGCTCAAGATGACAACAATGTTGTCGTTGTGGGAACAGACACAGACTTGTTAGTCATTCTTACCTCTCGAGTTCAACCGGGATGTAATATTCACATGATGTATTCCATTACCCCAAACTTACTAGTTTCAGTTAGTGAAATAGCAACCAAAATGGGTGACCATAGAAGCAACCTCCTTGTAGCACATTCTATAAGTGGTTGTGACACTACTTCTGCACACTTTCGAGTTGGTAAGAAGAAAGTATTCAGTACAATTGTCTCCGATGTTACTAGCGACTCACAACAGTATGTCAACACAATTTTGGCGGATGACAGTACACCAAGTGCAGTAGCCGCTGCCGGGGAACAACTTCTCCTGATCTTATACGGGAGTAAAACTGTTTCCTCTCTCGCCCAATATAGATATGTCACTTACAAGCGTTATGTAGCAAAATCTAAACTGAATAAACCCATCGACCTAGCCTCACTCCCACCAAGCAGCGATGCTGCACAACAACATGTCTACAGATGTTATCTCCAGGTCCAACAATGGCTGGGCACTTCGCTTCCTCCGACGGATTGGGGGTGGTCGCTAGACAATGGACTTCTTGTACCGACTGCAGCCACAAAGCCATGTGCCCCCGATAACCTACTGAATCTGATCAGTTGTGGTTGCAAGAGTGCTTGTACAAAAAGGTGTGGGTGTAAGAAGGCAGGACTCTCTTGCTCAGGTTTGTGTAATTGCAGTTCGGATTCTTGTAACAACCACAGAAACACTGTCCTGTCGGAAATTTCTGAGTTCGATGAATAATATGTATATAGGTCATGTCATTTCTGTATATAGCGTTGATAATAGTCAATGTAACTTAATCCATGTTGATTGATTTGTACATTCTGTAAATATTAGGCCTAAAAAAATAAAAAATCTGTTTCTCAGGCCCTCCCGCATGGTCCTTTTGGCTGTCGTATGCTCTCTTTTTATAACCAATTTAAACTTAAAAAAATTAAAATTAAATGGTTTATGTCTGATATTTTACCCAAGTTAAAAAAATTGATGAATTTGTCCCTTGAGAGCAAGAAGGCTTTGCAATGCTTTAGCATTGCAAAGCCTTCTTGCACTCAAGGGACGAAATAAACCATCACCCATGCTATTCTGTAGATTATGAGGCCTAAAATTTGAACCAAGAACATGAACTTTTGATGGCAAAGACGTAATTACTGAAATAAAAAATAAAATAAAAAATCGCTCGCCCGCATGCAATTTCACAAAGAATGGCCTGAGAAACAGAAGATCTACTTTGTGTGGCCTTATTTATTGATTTTTGTACATTCTGTAAATATTATTTATTGATCTAATGCTGCCAGACACAGACGTGTCTGTTCGGTCCCAAGCCCGAAAATAGTTGAGTTCTCATGCTGACGAATTTTATGCCAAAAGGGGAACTCGGCCAGAAGCAGAGGGGGTCTTCCATAATGTCTATTTTGTAAGCAATGATAAAAGTCTTCAAATGGTGGTGGATTTTTCATCGTCTGTCCAACTAACATCCCGTTCTGTACTACGCCCCTTTGGGCAAATCCGTTAGGAAAATCGTCATTTTTTGCGTAAATCCGATACTTTTTTTGTGAATTTTCAATAATTTTTCGCAGAAATTGTCACAGAATGCACATTTTCCTCTAGGTAAATGTATATTAGGCATTATGTAGCTCGAAATACGCGTAAACAAAAAATACAGTTGGATCAATTCGAGGTTACAAAGTTCGTGCGATTTTTTTTTATTTTTTTCAAACGCGTTTTCGAAAAAAGGCTGTAGAAAAAAAAGCTCAACTGGGATTTTAGGGGACTTTTGTCTACTCGTTCAGTGACATGTACTCGACATTCCCTGAAAAAATCAGCTTTCTCCGATTTTTTTCCCTAGTGAAACCTAATGTTCTTGGGCTATAAATAAACGTGTATATCTTTAATATATTCATAGTACGTTTTCACTGTCCAACAACTTTTCTTCGTCTCAAACTGTCTTCAAACATTGTGACCAGCTTCACAACGTGTTTCAGTTCAAATGCAGGGGTGTCGCTCATATCTGTGCCGGCGTCTCATTGGACGACCGAGTTTTGTAGGTGGGATTAGAATCGTGTCCTTGTTTGGTAATCTGAAAAACAATCCTCGGATTAAAACGTCATATTATTGACAGATTTTCTTCATACACATTCTGTCAAATTAATAGTTTTATAACATTTTGAACTTGTTGAACAAAAAAGTGTCCTTTAGTTTTGAATTCACTTGCTCCTGTTTGAGAATTAACCCTCGTGGTGTGATTTCATGCTAGGTCGTAACGATATCGTAGTTAATTGTCTTTGCATGGGATTCTCCAGTGGATATTACTAGTAACGAAATGCGGGTCGATCACCCCGACTTTATCACTTGAAAATCGGGGTGATGAATCGGAGTCTTTAATGCAATGTACACGTAATGAATAAAATACTCCACACTCCATACTCGGAGAAAGCATATTTATCGTTTCGTCATCAACGTGGCGAGAACGCTCAGAGGAAAATAGATGACCACAAACGCTTCATTCTGTTCGGGCGACACGTTTCTTAAGATCACGTGGGGTTTGGGCAAAGTTGGGAAATGACTTGATTTCCCACGATCTGAAATCTTCAAACATTTCACTGCTGTTTTGAATCTGGCAGACGATGTAATGTACAACTCACGACACATTCACAGGAAAATATTCAACTTACAATGTGATAATTGCGAGATACAGTCCATAGTCGCGATGTTGAGGTCCGAAACTGTGCAATGTGACGCAAGTGTCAGCAAGGGATTAATACGCCACCGATTCGAACTACTATTATTTGGTTGGTGACGATGATCAAAAGATAAAAGTGGAAGATTATATTTGAAAACAAAAACACATTCACATTAACATTCATTACCGTCCACGCAATTGTATTCTTACGAGAAAGTAATTTTACAGCCGCCGAACTACATTAGTGACGTAAAGAAGGCTTGATGAAATCTGCTACGAAAAAAGAAGACCAATGTCAAGGAGAATAATCAGAAAGCTTCCTTTTCACCAAATATAGCGAAATGTCGTACCATCGTAAATTTAAATATCTCCCTCGCATAACCGCATCGTGTATAAGACGGATCAACGTCGATTTTGAGCACTGTTAGCACTAAAAGGTTGCGAAAATCTATGTGTGTTGACATTCTGTGGACAGAAATAGAAAAATTCCGCTAGGCGAACAAAAATTATCGAAATGAGACTACAACGTGTCATAAGTGTTTGGATGAATGAATTTAATAACCAACACAATTCAGATATTGTTCAAGCCGGTAACCCTCCGCCTATAAAATTAGTATTGGTAAGCAGATCAGTTATTAATGTTCTTCAATATCACAAGAAAACAACAGTCAAGTCTCCCCAAACAGCAACTACGGTAGGCCGATAGTTCCAAAACAAATGAAGCATACCAAATCATGTACATAAATGAAGTGAAAACTGGTACTTCTAACTAAGTTTAGCCTATTGATGAAAGTATTCTTCATGCAGGACAGGTCATTTTTGGTTGTTTTGGTCACACTTGAAAATTCAAATGACACTTGGCAGCTGTCATTGCCCATACAACTCCAGAAATGGACACACATAATACTAAATGAGGAAGTTTGGCAGTTTACTCTTTTTTGGTGCATCAATCTCATCGTATTCTACCAATTTGAAACAGATCTCATGCAAAATGGCACAGGATAGTGGGAGGGGGTATGGTCACAGCAGACTCACAAAAGGCACATTGGACATTCTTCATTTTTCATTGATGCATTCTCTCATGACTCCATACTTGTTCTTCTGAACTGTGTGGATTTGACCCTTGGTGAACTTCATAAAAGGTAAACAAACACAAGATAAATGGCAGCCTTTTTGAAATGTAGGCATCCTAAATTACAATTGGTCTCGTGGTCCGTTCCTTGCAAAAATGATAAAAAAGATTTCTCCGAGTCTGCACCAGAAGGATTGTAGAATTTAACTATTCACTAAATTTGATGTATTTTATTGTATAAAATCTGATCTCGTACTTATGCCATAGCAGACTTTCAGGCAGTGCTTTCTGTCACATGGTAACGGTTCCATGGCAAATATTGGTTTCCACAAAATGTGTGTTTTATTCCAAACAAATTAATATATAATTTATTAGGGTTATTCCTTTCTGACCTTCTCTGGACTTTGGAGAAAATTACCTGAAATTTGAACAAATTTACGTTGGACGACCACTTTACCTTTGCATGAATTAAACTAAAGTCCATGCAATTTTTAAAAGGCTGTTGACACAGTTACAGTAACGTCTGTAATTATTTCTAGTAACACGGGTTGACTCAAGTGTGTAGGAACGATTTAGATGCTGAGCGATACGATTCGTCTCGTATTTACGAAGCAGAACACTGTACAGATTTGGCTGGGAATAACTTGAAATTGGGAAACACCTTTTTATTTTGGCCGCTGCATCGATAAATAATACGAAATATCTGTAATTACCGATGCTGAAGCGATAATTTCTATCGACTGGGAAAATATCAATATTTAGCAATACCGCATTATACTTTATTCGAAATTCAGTTTGGAAAATGTTCTAAGTTTTGGAAGTTGATTTATTTGGAAACGGTTTCCGGCATGATTAATGTCGTTCTTGCGTTTGAGTTTCATTTGAAAATCAGTTTGAAGTCAAATGACAAGCAATGTTTGTGCACGTTTGGGTGATTTAGTCAAAGGGTTTGGGTCGAAATTATTGATTTTATTGAAGCCCCTCCCATGATTGATCACATGACACAAACAATTGTTTATGTACCTCCCTATAAAAAGTGCTGCGCAATTCGAACCGACGGATGCCTGCTCTCCTCCCTTAATCTTAATATCGATATGAACCTATCTGACTAAAACGTGCCATAAAAACTCAAGTAAGAATCAAACCGGGGAGGTAAATAGCAGGAATAACACCCTCGGGTGTGGCTCGTGATTGTTTGCCCTGCTCTCCACCTTAATCCTAATCTCGACCTCTACCGATAAAGGGGACCCAGATAAAGTCAAGTAGGAATCAATCAGCGGGGGCAAGAAGCAGGGAGCACCCTCGGATGTGGCATATAAGCGTCATAGCCTGCTTTCGCCCCTTTTTAACCTAAAACAATCCACTCTACCAAAGATGGCTCCATACTGTGTTAGCACTCTTACTCTACTATATATAACCTACTAATTCTGTTTTTATTTTAAGCAGGTACCGACAAAAGTTTTTTTTTAATCATCCATCTCCCAATAACCGCTATGGATCAACTTTAACCGCTATGGAACATAGTAACTGCTATAGACTAAGATCATCCTTCACTCCATCCTTAGAAGTAGCCATCCACCTCCTGGGAGGCGAGCGTTGGTCCTGCGTCCCATTATTTCCCCTTTTTGTAAACGCCAGTAGCGCATTCTACCCTGTCAAATAGGTTACCCTGCTGGCCTGCCCCCGAACCAGGGAAATTCGGGTCTTTTTCTAGGTGGTCCCCGAAAGGGGCCGTTGTTGTTTTTTCTCCACGATCCGACGCAGTCCTATAAAAGAACTCAAAAAAAAGAAGCCAACTCCGCCAACTAAGATCAATTGCCTGAGGCAGACTATACTTGCCAATGATGGCCCACCACAATATGACAAACCTATAAGTGGCAGATTATACTTGCCTGAACACTTCCATCACTACACCCTCGGATAGAGGTAGCACCTTTGCTGAAAGGAGCCTCTCTCGCTCTGGTCCTCACCCGGGGGTTTTGACCAAAGAACACCAAAAAGACGAGCCACAACTCCCAAGAACACCATCCCGGACACCTGACATTGTAGTTGTATATAGCTGTGTAGAAGTATTCTAACAGTCTGCTCCAGTTGTATAGAGCTATGTAGAAGTATTCTAACAGTCTGTTAAAGCTGTATAGAGATGTGTAAAAATATTCTAAGAGTCGATTGCAGCTGTATAGAGTTGTGTGCAAACATTCAAAGAGGAGAGGTAACTGCCTAGCTGAGAATGCACAGTTAATTCATTGTTGCATAAAGTGATATTGGTTATTGTCACTGTGCTTTGATTTGTGCATTTCATTTGACTCTTCAAAGTTATTTAATTTTAAAGTGTTGAATGAAATTGAAATTGAATTAAAGTCTAGTAATATACAGAAGTATATTTACTTTGGTAAATTAAATTACCTATAAGTTATTACAGTGAATAAACTGCATCACACAAGCTGTGTGTGGGGATGCCACTATAACAGTATGTGTTGAAATGAATGAGTATTAACAAATTTTTGCTAAATACTGTAGGTGATTATTTCACTAGCAGTGATTGTTGTGTGACAGTTCTGGTGGGGATACCACTAACAATAATAACACTTTGGCCGGCCGCTGATTTGTCGCGGTTCTCGGATGAGAAGGCCTTGGTTACCCCTGTGCTCCCAACTGCCTCCCCATTCCCACGCTTCTTCTCTCCTCCTAACAATCGGATATGAACTGCTTGATGACATCCCTTGCCCCATTCTTCCCAATCTCTTCCATTAGCATATTAACCCTCTCCTTTGAGTCTCCCACTAACCACGTGTCCTTCTTTCTCCCATCCCACTTCCCCATTATACTGCCAGTGAATCTTATTCTTTTAGACTCGTATTTTGGGCATTCTAGAAGAAAGTGTTCCAGGGACTCCACCACGCCCAAATTATTTGGCACTCCTATTCACTGTTTTTCCCCATTTTGTCCCCTCAGCTCCAAGGATCGCGACCTCAGCTTGAACAACAGTGCCCCCCCCCCCAGAGGTGTCATCAAGGTGCTCTTCAAAACCAGGCTTCTCTTTATCACGCAGGCCACCCAAAGGCCTCTTTGATTTTACCCCCTCTCGGCAATTACGGTTACAATCCTCCATGACCCTTTCTCTGACGATTTTATTTTACTCTGGTTTGCCCCAACGTCATTAGTGAAGGCTCCCAATATAGGGACATGCATTTAATACTGAATTCCCCATACCCCAGTTAAAATCTTTTTCCTACCTTCAAAAATGTCACAATAGGGACAAAAATGCCACTATAGGGACAAAACCCTATGGAGAATCCTATGTTAAATTTGTCCCTATAGTGGCTCCATTGGGGTATGGGGAATTCAGTGTTAAATGCTTGTCCCTATAGTGGCAGCCTTCACTACTAACGTCAAGGTCCGAGATCTCAAATGAGTAGTTCTCAACTAGCTCCCTCACTTGGACCATCCACCCCGTCTTGATATTTGGGTTGAAACTTATCAGGAACACTGCTTTACACGATCGGCTGTCGGGAAGATTTACCAAATAATTAAGATAACAGAGTTTCAATAGGTCTATCCTGTCCTTGATCCTCATCCACCTAAGCCCACCCCTGATTGCTTCTAGCGCTGCGGCTTTACTCGACCCCGTTATCCATCGGCCTGCATCGTTCTGCAGGATTTCCAAGCTCTTTTCAGCCGTCTGGTTTAAGGGTACCACTTCTGTACCGTATGTTATACTTGGCAGACCAACCATTTCCAAATGGTTTTCCCCACGAAAACCTTATTGAAACTGTTTCTCCCTATAAGTTTCGTTTGGTTAAGAATTCGCTTCCCCTTCAGAATCAATTTATTTGTGTGGTTTCAGTAGATGCCTCTTCCTGTGATGTTTATATTTAACCCCAGATACTCGTAGTCACCTGTCTCTCCTACACTAAGAAATTTTCTGCTACCTTCCGGAATGCACAACTCCCCCACTCTCCACCTTTAAGTGGGGTCCTCTCTGCGGCCCACGTGTATAACTTTGCACTTGCTTTCATTAAAATCGAGTCACCATTTGCTCCCGTATTTCCCAACAATTCCCAACATTTTCGCTAGCCCCTCTTCGCTTTCGGACACTATCACCATATCGTCTGCAAAAAATAGCCCTGGGATCTTCAAGTCCCCAACTGCTACCCCCTCGTCGCTATGCAGGAGTTTATCTCCTAAACCTTTGATGTACAACGCGAAAAGAATTGGCGAAAGATACACCCCTGTTTTAGGCCTATCTGCATTGGCACACGTTGTGTTGTAATGTTTCTCAAGCTAAGTTCACTCTGTAGATCTTTATATAATGCTTTCATAATTCCAACAAACTCGCCTCCCAAGCCCAGAGCCTCCAGCTTGCGCCACATACCCTCCCGCATAATCTATCGTATGCCTTTTTAACATCCAAAAAAGCCATAAACATTTTTTTTGGCTTTCGCGGATTCTATCATTTGGGATAGCGTAAAAAGATGGTCAGTGACTCTCCTTCCCTTCCTGAAGCCATTCTGGATTTCTCCCAAAATACCCTTCTCTTCAATCACCTCCTCTAATCTCTCATACAGGACTTTACAGAAAACTTTTCCAATGTTGCTATTAACAGAGATCCCTCGATAGTTATCCAAAACGTCCTTTTCCCCCTTTTTGTGAATAAATGTCACTTTGCTTTCTCTCCACTCCTTTGGAACCTTTTGTTTTTCTATGGCTAAATTGAATAGGGCAGTTAGGCTTTTCAAGAGTTCCTCTCCCCCTTTTTTGGTAAACTCGTTAGGAATTTCATCCACCCCTCTCGCTTTTCCATCCCTTAATTTTGAGATCACCTTTCTCACCTCCTCCGTTTTAATTTCGCTGCACACGAAGTTCCATAGATATTCCTCGACCTGGTTCGGACACACCGGTGGGTTTCCCATGCCCCATCGCTTATCATTTACCTTTTCCCAGTGCTTGACTAGTTCTACTGCGATTTGATCTTGCTCGTCTGTAACTCTGCCATCTACTTTAATACTCCGTGGGTTACTTCCTTTGTTATTTATTCACCCATTTCCAAAATACGTTCGAACTTGAACCTCTGTCGTTCTTATCGCCCAAATAAGACTGCTATTTCGCACTCTCCGATTATCGTCTTCAATCTTATTTACTTTATTTTACTCTAGTAACAGTAAGTTGTGAGAATAAGCACTAACAAAGCTGTATGTTAGACAAATACTGTAGGTGATTATTTCACTAGCAGTGCATGTTGTCTGACAGTTCTGGTGGAGATACCACTAGTATCAGCAAGTGTGTGTGTTAGCACTGACAAATTGTGTTATAAACAATTACTTTTGGTGATTATTTCACTAGCAATGCATGTAGTGTGACAATTTTGGTGGGGATACCACTAGTATCAGTAAGTATGGGCGATAGCACAAACAAACTGAATTATAAACAGTTACTGTAGGGGATTACAGTTCTGATGGGGATACCACTAGTACGGTAACAGTAAGTTGAGAGAATAAGTATCAACAAGTCTTGTGACAGATACTGTAGGTGATTATTTCACTAGCAGTGCATGCAGAGTGGCAGTTCTGGTGGGAATACCACTGGTAAAGTAAGATCAGATTGTTGAATGTAAGCAATAACTGACTGCAATATTCTGTAGGTGGTCACTCCACTAGCAGTGTAGAAAGTTGAATGAAAGGGATGTAGATTTTGATAGATATTGCGAGATTTTATTTAGTTGTTGAAAATAAGTATAATCAATATTTGACATGTCAGCTCCGTTATAGATTTTGCAGATTAAGACTTGAATAGCTATAACCATTTATTTTTATATATCTTTGATTATTATAAGAGCTGAATTGTTTGGTGCTGTAGTACTTTATGCATAATAGATACCTAAAATGAACTTGTTTTATTATTGGGTGACGTTTTTATACTGAGTTTCAAGAGTATAAGCTGCATAATCATAGCATTGAGGTCAACAGTATTAAGTGTTATGATTCATTGAGTTATGATTTGTGGTTTTGGTGTTTGTAATTGTTAAGCAGCATTGTGTGGTGCATAGAGTGCACATAGACACAGTTTGAGTTATTGATGTCTATAAATACATGTTATACTGGTTATAGTGTGGTGCCGACTGCAGGTAGTACCGAGATATTACATGTCTGTGTAGTGCAGTTTATTACCAGTTAGTGTCGTGCAGGTAGCACAGATTCACTTTGAGGTGTTTGTGCCTTAACGCTGTGGATGCAAAGTCATAGCTACTGAAGTAAGTCCTCATTTCGTACAAGTTAATTAGAGTTCAAGATTTGAGAAAAGATATACTGAAATATTTGTGGTAACATTGTGTTGTGCACAGAGCACAGGGACACAATTTTACTGAGAATGTTCTAAGTTAGTAATTAGGGTTATATCATATTACTTGTATGTTACATTTATTTTGTTTGATACTGTTCTGTTCGGGCAAGAGCCAAATATTTGTTGTGCTAGGTTGACATTCACTGGTTTGAACTTCATTGCAGTGTAATGTTGAGTTAATTGTACTGAAATCACAGAAAAACTGAGTTGAACACAGTGAGATTACTCTGCAGTGTTGCTCATTTTCTGCCAGCTTGGATTTTGAGAGATTTCAGCTAAAGACAGTAAGAGATTGAGAGCCATAAATAAAGAGATATATTCGTGTGTGCCAAATTTTGCTGCTGTGTCATATATACACATATTTATATATATGTATATATATATATTGTATTTATGCACTCATTTTGTTTGTTGTGACTAAATTTAGTAGTAGTTGAGATTTGTATTTTATTTTCTAAGTTATTGTTGGCCTTTGAGCTCCCCATCACATTGAAGTGTTTATAGATCGTTTTCCCCAAACGTGGGGTGGCGTCATCCTGACTGTGACAACGCTGTTTCACTATTCGCCACATGTTTATGTATCATTGGGCAACCAGTGATCCATAGGGATACTGCGAATAGAAAATAGCAGTCTTAGGGGTCCCTTGGTCGCTGGGGTTCCATCAGGTCTCCCAACTCCTATTCCAAAGAGCTCCTGGGCGTCGCAAATGTGTAATTGTTCTTACATTAAGCCGTTAATTTACAAGTTATAATTTCCCGAAAAACTAATAGACGCGTTGCGCAAGAATTTGGACACACTGGCCGTGACATTGTTGTTAACAATTTTATGGGACTATCTAAAAATCACTGGAATGTTACCTTAGCTATACTTATACGCGATAATAGATAATTTACCTGAATCTTTATTGACAGCAGAACGGACTGGATCAGTGTGGGTCAATGGACTTAGCTTGGGGCAGTGACATTCTGTGAATTGCAACTTTGTAATTAACCAGCTAACGGATAGCTTATTAAGAGGGGTCTTTTATCAATTCAGAAAAGTTATCGTTTGGCTTCTTCACCCAGTTGGATTCATTTTAGTCGTACAGGGTTAAGAAACAAGGAATATGAATCCACCTGGGTTAAGAAGCTAAACGATAGTAACTTCAGTCATCAAGTCCGTTTTGACAAAATGGATATACAGAACGTGCAGAGTGCACTATCACTAAATCGCCCGCGGAGTGGAGATTCCACCCAAGCAATTATTGCAAATTTGTTGCAAAGCGTAACAAGCACAAGCAAAGTTCCAGCCAACGTTCCAGCTTGTGTTTTTTGTCCATATGTACAAACTTTGAAAGTAATACTTTGAGTAATAGCTTCACTCTGCGGGTGATTTTGTTAGAATCTACTCTCAACGTTCTATAGACTGCCACTGCAGTAATAACGGGGTTTCAAAGAGAAGAGAACAGAGTGCGAAGCGAAAGAACGATCTCAATTTTCAAAACTTTGGTTTCAAAAGTGATCTCTTTCGCAATCAGATTGTGATCTGGTCCGACATACATCCCCCCCCGCCCCCACTACCGCCACCCCCCCCCCCCTACACACACAAAAACCCTTAAAAACGTGGAGTGGCGTTCAGGGTTTAGTCAATAAAGTACAACACAATAGAGACGTACACGAGAGATCGAGATTGAATCCAATGACAGACAGAAGCCGTGGTGGCTCCTGCCCAGAACTTGCACGGGGCCGTTGGATGCTTAACTGATAGAGTGATAAGTTTTTTTGGTTGTCGAAATTGTATTCCCATGTTACTGCTTTGTTACAATTTATGGGGGAGTGCCTTTTGGCACTCCTCTCCCATAAATTGTAACAGGGCAAAACCACACAGACTAAATAATATCACACCACAAATTAATTGAAGAACTTCCACAGAATATGAAGCATTCAAGCTGTAATACTCGCACTTTAGGATAAAGGCCAAAAATGGGCTTCCAGGAATCAACCAGTTAATCGTTCACTCTTGGAGTCTAACAGGAGGTGGACATTACGGAACCGAACACCACGTATTATCCTTTTCTAATATATTAACTGGCAAATCGGCAGTTAATCGGAAGAATGAGTGATAATCGAATAGGCAAACAATTCATAATTATTTATTGACGGGCAGATAGATAGGGCCCCATTGAGCCAAAAGGACGCCATTCCCAGCGGGACTCCTAGAGACGGGATCTCTAGCTTTTGTTCACCCTGCACCCCGGTCCATAGGACGAGTCGCCACTGATTTCACAAATATAATACTACCAAAATCAAGACCAAATGAAGAGAAACAAACGAAATTAGCATCCGGAATTCTATTTTCTCATATTTCTTTTTCGACAGGTGAAACAGTTTTGGGCGTACAAAAACCACACAGAGACTTTCGATCGGGTCGAAGAAGAGCAAACCGAGAATATAAAAAGAAGTAAATAAGAAACACTTCTGCTCCAGGGCGTAGCGACGATGACTGATTAGAGGCTGTGGTGGTGGTGGGTGGTGATGCGGGGGGGGGGGGGGGGGGCAAAGTCCCTATTGAAGAAATGTTGCGCCCCTGCAGTAGTGTTTCTTGAACTGCTGACATGTAGACTGTCAGTAAAAATCATTTTGTGGTAAGAATTGCGTATTATTATACACCCTATTAAAATAACCAATAAAAGTGCAGAAAAGGATCACGTGCTTTTCCAATTCTGCTTAGAATTTCAGCCTTTCCAAATTGGGCACCAGAATATCACATTAGACAGCTCTGCAGACTCAGCATATTTATATGGTAAAATGGTTCGTGTTTTAATTTATCAAATGATTCAAAACGCCCTTTCTAATTGTTATTTTATGCATTCGTAAAACGAGGTCGAGTTTTGTCACTTGATCTGTCTGTTCAAGAGAATTTGTCCGCTAAAGTGGTTTAATCGACTTGGCTGGAACGAAGAAAAATACATGTAATTGCGAGAACGAAATACGAGGAATGTGTATTTCCCCATTACAAAATTCAAATGGACAAAGTGTGAAGCTGAAAATGAAATATTATTACTCCAAAGAAACCCCAAAAGTTATAAGCTCGACTCCCACCTCCACACTGCTGTCGACACACAAGTTTTGAAGAGGGATCGGGTCCATACAGAAAACAACAGCATCTATTCCTGTGTAACTGAATTAATATAACCACTGTCGTCTCTCCCACAGGGAGAGGGATGAGTACGACCAGGGAATCAGGGTTTCGAGGGACGCATAAAAAAACACTTCTTTTTCTCAAATACTTGGTGGCTCTTAGATTCCAGGTAAGTTCTACAGGATATCGGGAATTTGTTTTTATGAAGTTCCTCGGTGTGTATATAGATGAAAATATGAAATTTAAACACCATGTTTCTGCAGTATGTTCAAGAATGGCAAGTGCAATTTTTGCCCTAAATAGGGCAAAGAAATTTCTCCCCGCAAAGGCAATGAAAACTTTGTACTTTTCATTGATCCACTGCCATCTCATATATGGTATTCAGGTTTGGGGTCATTCGACCTACACCAACAGAATTTTCAAGCTGCAAAAAAGAGCCGTCCGAATCATAACTCGGAAGGCATATAACTCGCACACAGACCCTCTTTTCAGAGATTGTGGCATTCTGAAATTTAAAGATCTCTACAGCCTTCACGTCTCCCTCTTTATGCATGACTGGATGAACAAAAAACTTCCTACGTCATTCGACAACACCTTTCAGATCTACAGAAACCCTTCGGGGATGAATACAAGGCAGACTGGTAAAATAGAAACACACAAACCAAGAACTCAATTTTCTGCAGAATTGCCGTTCCACTCCTTCCCAAGAATTTGGAATAGTATAGACCCTCTAACTCAGCAATATAGTAGACCCAAGTTCAAAAAATCATTAACGCATAAAATTTTAAGTACGTATTCCAGCCCAAACTTCAAGTGCGACAACCCAGCCTGTCCCGATTGTATCCGCCATCAAAACTCTCTGGTATCTCATCCTCCTCCCAGCACATGACCTATTGATCCCATCTAGCCGCATGATTCAAAAACAAACTATTAAATATTCCTGTCTTTGAAAAGAACGTTTGTTACACTGATGCCAAACCGTGTTGATATATATATATATATATATTTTTTTTTTTTTTTTTTTGTGGGAATGGCAGGAAGACAGCCTTTTAGGCTATGCTATTTCCATGCTGTGTACTAGGTTATGTTCTTATAGATTGTAATGTTATGTTGTTAATGTACTAGTATACTGCAGAATAAAGATATATTATTATTATTATATAACAACAGCATCTATTCCTGTGTAACTGAATTAATATAACCACTGTCGTCTCTCCCACAGGGAGAGGGATGAGTACGACCAGGGAATCAGGGTTTCGAGGGACGCATAAAAAAACACTTCTTTTTCTCAAATACTTGGTGGCTCTTAGATTCCAGGTAAGTTCTACAGGATATCGGGAATTTGTTTTTATGATACTCCAAGCATTCCCTCTATCACACACACGGTGTATCCCGTATATGGCCAATGGAGGCGCAGGGCTCCTATCTTCCCCAAATCCTGGGTACCCTAATACCTCTCCACCACCAATGACTTAAGCAGATAAAACTATCCCACTTTTTCAAGACAGTAACGTCAATTTCACGAGAAACCTTTAGCTATTACAATATCAAATCTCATGCAACGCTTTTGGTTTGTTGCGATTAGTTGTTTGGACTATTGTGCTGTAATATCGAATTACATTTTTTCAGTTAATACGATATATTTAACGTTTTTTTTTTTTTAGAGGATTAAATATAGGTAACTCCCCTCATTTCCCTCCCCCCCCCCCCCCCTCTTTTAGCGGGGATCTTCATCCAGCACCGAGGAGAGATGGGTGGTTTCGAGAAGTATGTCACACATCCCGTAATGGTTAAATTTCACAGCGTTGAGTAAAACGTTATTTAAAAATTCATTTATTTCCTAAGTCCTCATACAGCCACAAACTACTGCCACATTTAAATTGCTTTGAAAAGGTTGTTCCAAGTGTTTTCTTTCATGGGTACTAAAACGATATATATATATAGGTTGGGGGCGCGGTGGCGTTGCGGTAACCGGTTCTCGTCAGATCACCGAAGATAAGCAACGTCGAGCCCGGTTAGTCCTCGGATGGGTGACCGTCTGAGCGATCGATTCGGACTCCAGCGTTGTGTCCTTGGGCAAGGCACTTAATCCCGTTTGTCCACATGGGGGCACGATGACGCCGTGTACTAAGGCGTACTGCACGTCGATGGTGCGCACGTCTTCAACCACTCTGAAGCTGACAGCTGCTCGTCGTTGCTCGGTGGTTCTCTCCGGGTACTCAGGCTTCCTACACCCGTAAAACTGCCACGGTCATGACAGCCATTGTGCATAAGTATGTGACATTAAACATCAATAAATAAATAAATAAATATGGGTTGTATTTATCCTTGAAATGTTTTTACATCATTGTTGACTGCCTGAGCAGGCAGGCAGCCATGATGTGGAAACATTTTTAAGTCATGTGCAACTGTGTACATGAGAGATCACGGTGACTCAGTGGTTACGGCATTGGACTTCCAGCTGAAACGTCCACGATTCGATCCCTACCTGGAGTAACTTTGTTCTGTCCTTGGGCATGGCACTTAATCTCAATTGCCCGCGCGGGGGCACGGTGTCACTGTGTACTAAGGCGAACTGAACATCAAGGGTGAAGTTGTCTTCAAACAATTTTAACCCTGTTGGTGTGGAGTCAGAACGTTTGGGGAGCCTGACAGTTGATCACCGCTGCTCGGTGGTCTTCTCCGGGTACTCCGGCTTTCCCCACCCGTAAAACTGTCCGACACGAGTGACCCTGGCTGTCGAAAGTGTCGTTAAGCCCAATAGATAAATAAATAGCTGTATACATGTATATACATCAGGTAGTAATTATTGTAAAAATTAATCTGAAGCTGAATTAACCCTTTGAACTCTAATGGGGTCTTCCATGCCAGTTCAATGGCATCACTTAGAAGAGTCCATATTCACTATTTGGGATAGACCAATCAATATTTTCAACGTGCAGCCTCTGGGCTGCACGTTGAAAATATTGATTGGTCCACCCCACACATTTACTGAACAACCATCCTGTTCAAGGACGTTGTGATGTATCGTGTTCCTGGCCGGATAAAAACGTCCACTCGTTTTCAAAGGGTTAAAGTGTTAAAGGTAAACATCTATTAATTCATCAAAAAGACAACTCACAGTTACAGCTTCTATGATAACTCGCGGAATCCAGGAGTCCTGACACAGCCTTGGCAATAATATGTTCTCTTTCGCGAACTGGGGAAACGCCCGTGCTTCTCAACAATGCACTTGTATGTGACTAAAGAACTCAACAGTGTAAACATTTGCTAATTTCGGGATCAGTTTCAACAAGGACGAGTTGTACTCAGAGTAAATGCTATCGTGCAGGTATACATGTATCAAAACGTTCCATATTATAGCCTGAGGTGAAGAAAGCAGGACACGAAATATGATTTACAAGTCTTGTCTCACTGACAAACAGTTCATAAACAATGTTTAAAACCTATCACATTTCACACGGAGCCTCAGATCATACAGAGTGAACAATGAACTGACTTGACAGTTTGAGAGATTTTACAATAGAAAATCTGATCAGCGCAATCACAAAATTCACCACTCAATAATTTTTTTTCATTTTTTTTCCTGCAAAACACAGCTCGTGATACCTAATTGTGATGAGTTCGTTGAGTCAGAAATTGAAAATTATTAGTTGATGAAAAATTTCTTTCACACAGGTTTTGCATCTGTTATTCCTGTTGGGGTGAAGGATTTGCCTATTTTATAGCCTGACGGACATAATCGCTTATTACTATTCACAGAACTCCTGATTCGAATATTTTTTATTATTCTTTCAGTTTCTGCCTCATGACACATGGTCCCCTCTTTGGAATGAGCTCGTCGCGTTTATTCCATTGAGCGGTCATCAGCTTTGTTTTGGTGGCAACAAAATGAAAATATTTAGTTATTTAGGAGACTTTTGTAAAGGTGCCAGGTAAAGGGTTAGCTCAGGTTCTGACATCACTTTGAACATCGGAATATTTTCCTCCTTTAAGGTGTTACGACTTCTCTCAAAAGCGCCTCCTACAGGTGCACTGTACAAGCCGAGAACTCGGAAAAATAAATGATGATAGTAGTATAGCACGTATGAATCGTGCCTTACTACCCGGAGTTTTGCTGGGGAGCAGTGTTAAGTTCCCATAGGAACCGGAGCTTTTTGGGGGAGCAACTTTTGCCGTTGCAAAAGTTCGGCTCCTTGAAGCTAGATCCGACAAGTGGTGTAGCTGCTGCATATATAGTATGCTATGGTATGTGCTGGAAAAAATGATGTTGAAGGTGGATTTTCTTGAAAGTTTTTTTCTGCGAAAGGGTTGACGTTGCTATTGACGTCGTGACGTCATGATGTCAGGCGACGTCATAGAGACGTTGACCGCTGTTGTTGTCCACTATGGTTCCGCTCCACAGTTTCGCACTATTGCACAGGGGTGAAGTCTTGCCTTTGACAATAAATAATTCCACCACATTCAGATTGTTTATTTCTACTTAGTCAGATAGTGTTATATGTTTTTTGTGGATTTGGGAAATGTAATACAAGTAATGGGTTAGATAACTAAGTTACAGGATATTTGCATTTGAAGAGAGTGTATGGCATGTCACATTTGGAAATGCCTGGAAAACTGTGGAGCGGAACCTTAAAGAGCATTCTGCCGACGGTGTCAATTCTTGAACCAGGAAGTTCCTTATTTGTGTTTGAGTTATAAATACACCATTTTTCAAAAAACATTTCATTATTTCTGGTTTGTGTGCTATTGTTAGTAGTAGTTAACATTCATCAAGTGATATCTCAGCACAACTGGAAGGAAATAAGTGGAAATTTTGAGAAATTTATTGATGTAGCCTAATTTCGCACTTGTTTTGAATTTTCGTCAAGATTTCAAAAACATAAAGGTAGAGCACTGCCTTTCCTAAACACCGAGCCTTGTATTTATGACAAATTTGTGCAGTTATGGACAGCCTGGTTGTTACTGTTGACCAGAGATTCGCAGTTATGGTGTCTACTTTTTCATTTTGGTCATTGGTGTCATGTCTGTGTGTCATCCGTCCGCCAAGCTGTTCACGCTTTCATATCTAGAGAGCAACACCCCCCCTCCTCCCCAAAGCTATGGTTATTAGTGCTTATTGTTTTACATTTTGATTGTATTTAACAGTGCTATTGGCAGGACATGGGTAGTCAATGTGGCTGGTGGTAATAACAAAAATACTTTCTGAAGTGGCTCAGAGAAATGGGGAGGGGGTGGGGGGTGTTGAGGTGGTGTGGTGTGGTTGTGAAAATCGGGTAAAATGACTGAAAAAGCTATGCGGCAATCAGAAAGGACATGCTGTATCTTTTTACTGGTTGAAAATAGAGACTTGTGGTTTTTGTTCATTCAACTCGGGATAGACTCCAGATTATTTTGCCTGAGTGAAATCCAGGGGGAGATCACTCTTGTTTTCTCTTTAAGGTTCCGCTCCACATTTCGCACTATTGCACAGGGGTGAAATTCTAAACAAAGGGCGTATGTTGAAACTAAGGCCATGTAAAATAGAGATATATTTTTAGTATCAGATATATGATTACATTAGGCTTTTTGTTGGACAAGAGAATTTGAAGTTTTGGTCCCAAGGTTGGAGTCTGATACATGGGGGTAAATTACCAGATGAATTATGGGAAACAGTGGCTTCGAAAAATTGGCTATTTTTTTTAATGTAATTTTTACACGGGTTTGTTACCAGACAGGTAACTAAAAAATGAGACGGAAACATATAATTTTTTTTTGGCATTTTAGAAACAACTGATGCTCTGCTCCAGGGGTGGGTAGGTGGGGTTGGTGGGAAAATTCTGCTTTTGAGGCTGCTAGGTGGCTGAAAATGACTGGTTTCGGTATTTTTTCGAGCAATTTTTCAGGCTGAAGTCTTGCCTTTGACAATAAATAATTCCACCCACATTCAGATTGTTTATTTCTACTTAGTCAGATAGTGTTATATGTTTTTTTGTGGATTTGGGAAATGTAATACATGTAATGGGTTAGATAACTAAGTTACAGGATATTTGCATTTGAAGAGAGTGTATGGCATGTCACATTTGGAAATGCCTGGAAAACTGTGGAGCGGAACCTATATAATCTGACATAGCGTTGTTCGGGTCAGGGGGTGTCAGACTTCTCGTAAGTGGGGGAGGGGGGGGGGTCTGGTAGTAGTGGTGTATATCCATGTTGGTATACTATTAGCCCTTAGGCCTTTATATTATCCTATGTCTGCTATAGCTAGGTCAGACAGTATTGTGGGGATGGGGGTCATGCATGGTCGCCCAGTGTGGTATTGCGAGATAGTCCTTGGTGGTTTAGATTGGCAGTATAGGATGAATGATCTGTTGGCCTATTACCCCCATAGTACTATTAATTTACCGAGTCCTTTGTATTATCTTATGGCTGGCATCGGTAGTTCGTAATGCTAGGTCAGGCAATATTATAATCGTTTGTTTAGAAAGGGGGCATATGATGTACGGTCTATACCCTGTAGGTCCCCTGTTAGTCCTCGGTATTATTAACCAACCGATTGCTTTGCATTATTATGACTGGTATAGGTAGTACGTTATGGCAGGTCAAGTGGTATTCTGGGGTGGAGTTAATGCCTGGTAGTATAGAACGGCAGTATAGTATGGGCGATATATACCTCTGTGCCCCCCCCCCCCCCACCACCCGAAAGCCATTGGAACTACTAATCGACTTAATGCTTCATAATTTTTTCTGTACTGGTATAGGTAATATGTAATGCGGGGCCAGACGTTATTGTGGGATGGGTGGGTGTAATACATGGTCGCCTAGTGTGGTAGTATAGGGTGTACGCGTTGTACCCCTACAGGTCCCATGTTAGCCCTTAGTACTATTAATCCACCTAATGCTTCATGTTATCCTATGACTGGTATAGGTAGTATGTAATGGTAGGCCAAGCGGTATTGTGGGTAGGGATAATGCCTGACTGTTTAGCAGGCTAGTATGTATATACCACTGTAGGTCTCTTGTTAGCACTTGGCACTACTAATCCACCAAATGCTTCATATTATCAAGCGGTATTGTGGGGCGGGGTTAATGTCTGGTAGTACAGAACTGCAGCATCTTAGCCGTTGATAGTATTAACCTATCGAATGCTTTGTATCATCCTGTTACTGGTAAGGTGGTACGTAATCCCAGTAGTTCCTACCCTATTCCGAGTACTCTTGTTCTTGTTGCATTTATCAAGATCATCCAATCAGGTCGCTTTATCATCACGACTGGTCTTCGACACCCCTTTTTCTGAAATGAGACTATGAGGGCCATGAGAAATCCCTCAATGAGGTCTAATTTACTATCTCGCTAAGCCTCATCTCTGCATTTAACAGCCATGCCCCATGGAATCCCTTTTTTGGAAAACGTTTGTGGCCATGGAATCCTTTTTTACTGAAATGAGGTCATGAGGACCATGAGAAAATCCCCCAATGAGGGATTTTTTCCTGGTCCTCGTGGCCTCAACCGAAATGACCGAAATGAGGCCATAAGGGCCATGAAAAATCCCTCATTGATGGATTTTCTCATGGCCCTCATGGCCTCATTTTTGAAAAAAGGGATTCCATAGCCACAAACGTTTTCCAAAAAGGGATTCCATGGGACATGGCTGTTAAATGCCGAGATGAGGCTAAGATGGATAGTAAACTAGACCCCAATGAGGGATTTTTCATGGCCCTCATGGCCTCATTTCAGAATAAGGGATTCCATAACCACAGACATTTTCCAAAAAGGGATTCCATGGGACATCGAATCTCTTTTTTCTGAAATGACTCCACGAGGGCCATGAGAAAATCCATCAATGAGGGATTTTTTTCATGGCCCTGATGGTCTCATTTCGGTTGAGGCCACGAGGGTCATGAAAAAATCCCTCATTGAGGGATTTTCTCATTGGCCTCATTTCAGAAAAAGGGATTCCATAGCCACAGACGTTTCCCAAAAAGGGATTCCGTGGGACATGGAATCCTTTTTTTCTAAAATGAGGGCCTTGAGAAAATCCTTCATTGGTGGATTTCTTCATGGCCCTCATGGCCTCATTTCAGAAAAAAGGGATTCCATAGACACAAAGGTTTTCCAAAAACGGATTCCATGGGGGGGGGGGGGGGGGGGGACATGGCTGTTAAATACCGAGATGAGGCTAAGCGGGATAGTAAATTAGACCTGATTGAGGGATTTCTCATGGCCCTCATAGCCTCATTTCAGAAAAAGGGTGTCGAAGACCAGTCGTTATGATAAAGTGACCTGATTGGATGATCTCGATAAATGAAACAAGAGCAAGTGTACTCGGTATAGGGTTCGAACTACTGGGATTACGTACCACCTTACCAGTAACAGGATGACACAAAGCATTCGATAGGTTAATATTATCAACCGTCAAGATGGGACCTACAGGGGCATATACCAACCATACACTGCTGCAGGTCTGTGCTACCAGGCATTAACAACCCCCGCCCCACAATACCGCTTGATAATATGAAGCATCTGGTGGATTAGCAGTGCCAAGTGCTAACAAGAGACCTACAGTGGTATATACAGACTAGCCTATGCTATATTACCGTTCCTAAGTACCACGCATTACCCCAACCCCACAATACCACTTGACCTACCATAACGCACTACTTATACCAGCTATATAATAAAACAAAGCAATCAGTTGGTTAATGGTACAAACTAACAGGGGGTCTACAGGGGTATATATCGCCCATTCTTTACTACCGTTCTACACTACCAGGCATTATCCCTACCCACACTACAGCTTGGCCTACCATTACATACTACCTATACCAATCATAGTATAACATGAAGCACTAGGTGGATTATTAGTACTAAGGGCTAACATGGGACCTGTAGGGGTACAACGCGTACATCCTATACTACCACACTAGGCGACCATGCATTACACCCACCCATCCCACAATAACGTCTGGCCCCGCATTACATACTACCTATACCAGTACAGAAAAATATGAAGTATTAAGTCGATTAGTAGTTCCAATGGCTTTCGGGTGGTGGGGGGGGGGGTGGGACAGAGGTATATATCGCCCATACTATACTGCCGTTCTATACTACCAGGCATTAACCCCACCCCACAATACCACTTGACCTGCCATAACATACTACCCATACCAGTCATAATAATACAAAGCAATCGGTTGGCTAATAATACCGAGGACTAACAGGGGACCTACAGGGGTATGTACCTTGTATCATATGCCCCCGTTCTAAACAAACGATCATAATATTGCCTGACCTAGCATTACGAACTACCAATACCAGCCATAAAATAACACAAAGGATTATGTAGATTAAAAGTACTACGGGTGTAATAGACCAACAGATCATTCATCCTATACTGCCAATCCAAACCACCAAGGACTATCTCGCAATACCGCACTGGGCGACCATGCATGACCCCCAACCCCATAATGCTGTCTGACCTAGCTCTTGCAGACATAGGATAATATGAAGGCCAAAGGGCTAATAGTATACCAACATGGATATATACCACCACTACTACCAGACCCCCCCCCCCCCACACTTACGAGAAGTCCGACACCCCCTGACCCGAACAACATTATGTCAGATTGTATAGTGGACAACAACAGCGGTCAACGTCTCTACGACGTCGCGTGGCATCATGACGTCATGACGTCAATAGCAACGTCAATCCTTTCGCGGAAAAAAAACTTTCAAGAAAATCCACCTTCAACATCATTTTTCCAGCACATACCCATATATATACCCACAGCCCTGTGTTTACAAATATCACTATACATACCATAGCATACTATATATGCAGTAGCTACACCACTTGTGGGATCTAGCTTCAAGGAGCCGAACTTTTGCACCGACAAAAGTTGTTCCCCACAAAAGCTCCGGTTCCTATGGGAATTTAACAATGCTCCCCTGGAAAAGCTCCGGTTAATGAGGCACGATGCATACGTGCTGTACTACTGATGCTTGATAACTAGTGGTTGAAGAACCTCTTCGACCCTTGAATAGATAAAAATATAACAGGGTATACAACTCCTTTTTGCAAATAAAACCAGCCCACCCTCTTTCTATTCGTCTCAGATTTGAACCACTTTGTGTATTGCTCGAATATCAGATGTTATGCGAAAGAGGAGACAGTTACTCCTTGCATGCTGCTGGCAGATATTCCTGCCCGGGACAGGCAATCTCTTTTCATTAAAATAAGTAAACTTTGAAGATACATAACCAAATGTCCCCATGTAAATTCTATAGACCTTCTGACCAATGGTTTCTTCAGTGAAAGTTTCATGAATGCTTCATCAAATCTATTCATGGCTGCTTCACAGCAGCCGTGACTAGATTTCCTGAGAAATATTTTAAAATTACTCAGCGGGTTAGGAGTTAAGTTTTACACTGGTGTATCGTGTGCACCACACACAGCGGTTATAATGGACGTTAGCACGTTGAGCACGGTGGAAGCTTAATATAAACAGGACAGCGAATGCACAATGTTGTACATGCGTTGTTTTATCTCGCCTTTATCTTTCTTATTCTTTCTCACTATTCTTTCCTTTTCTTCCATAGAGAAAGACAGGAAGACAAAGACAGGAAGCCTTCCCCTGCCAGTATACATTTATTATAGATTTTTTACTATATGCTAGCCTGTGAATTATCGCAAATTATCTAAAAGATATTTCTCGATATCCATTGACTCGGCAGATATCGAGAAATATCCCTCAGTAGCTTCCTAAATGATTCCACGCTTCAGCGCATGACGTCGCCTTGAAAGAACGATCCGCTGATCTTTGTTATTGTTTTGAAAGGTGCGCATTTGAGGTCGAATTGGGTTGAATATTGTGAAATAAAATGTCTTGTAGTATATAACAAAAAAGAAAGTCTACTCTATTTTAATCAGTATCTGAAATTCTCACATGAGTGTGGACTTGAAAGTTTTATTTTCCACGAGCGCTTGCGCGAGTGAAAACTAATATTTTCAAGTCCACACGATGAATTTTTTCAGTAGCTTCCTAAATTGCGTTATGCTTCGGCGCATGACGTCACCTTGAATGTCGCCTTCAAGTGAATATCGTGAGTTATCTCATTCGTGTGGACATGAACGTATTAGTTTTTACTCGCGCAAGCGCTCGTGAAAAATAAAACTTTCAGGTCCACACTCATGGGATAATTACCGATATTCACTAAAATAGCGTAGATATCCAATATATATCTTTCCTGGTTGTATATTGTATATGTGTTTTGATATTGTACACTTGTATATTCCAGATTTATACACATTTGTCAACTTTGTATTTGTTTAGTATACTAGTGTATTTATTTATTTATGTATTGGGGTTTACCGACACTTTCGACAGCCAGGGTTACCTCGTGTCGGACAGTTTTGCGGATGGCGGAAGCCGGAGTACCCGGAGAGAACCATCGAGCAACGCCGAGCAACTGTCAGGCTTCATAACATACTAACTCCACACAAGCAGGGTTAGCATTGGTTGAAGACAAGTGCACCATCGACGTGTAGTACGCCTTTAGTACACAACGCCAGCGTGCCCCCACGCGGGTAATGGGATTGAAGTGTCTTATCCAAGGACACAACGCGGTTGCTGCAGGTGGGATTCGAACAGAGGACTTCTCGACTTGCAACCTGTACCTCTACCTACTGAGCCACAGCCACTCCCCCCCCCCCCCCCCCCCCACACACACTCATACTAGTGAATAAAATATCAATATCAATATCATTTGATCACTGGGTGTTCTTGCTTTATTCATAATTAATGAGAATTTCGGGTAAAAACACGAAAAAACAGCAGTATGTAAGACAAATAGGCGTTCAAGTAACTGGGTCACCACCTAAGTTTCTATAATTCCATCCTTCCATTGGCTATTCTTCGTGTGGAAACTCTTGTCATGGTGTGATACTTCACTGATTGATCTCGAAAAAAATGTAAAAACAAGACATTAGGTCACCAGATATGAATTAAATTCGATTCTCGATTAAAATTCAATGCTACGACACACACTCAATTCAGGAAACGGCTTCAGTTTAGAACATGACATCTTCTGGTTTGATCGTAAAAGCGAGAATTAATTATTATTGAACACCTATTTGTCCCAAAACATGGCTTAACTTATGGAAATGTGCTCCTTCAACGCTTCACAAAGACCGACCATAACCTATTTTCTTGAGGCAAAAAAATGTAATTACCTCGGAATTCATTTGGCAAGTGACGTTTTCTACCCGTATAATAATAAATGAATGTTGATTAAAAAAGAAACATGGCTAATTTTTTATCAGGAGTGGGAGGCCAAAATATTTGTCCAGAAAAAGAGCGATATCTGCAAGCCCCTCCCCACACAGCCAATCACGCAACTATCTGTACTTCTGTCTAGTTTTTCTTTTCCTCTTCTCTCATTGTCTTCTCTCTCTCTCTTTCTATCTGGCTCTATTTCTCTCCATAATTTTGAACTGTTGAATAAATAGAGATTGAACTGTTGTACAAATAGGGAACATAGGTGATATGGGGATGCAAATCAACGATTTGCTATCCAAACTGTTTTAATTAATTGTATTGTCATTTCTCATTATTAGCCCACATCGGATAGGCTCATTTATTAATGAACTTGGGACTTTAATACTGAAACATCAGATGTTATTACCTGAGGATAGCATCATAATCTTCAAAAGTAGGAAATTTCGCGCAGAATAATTCTCCAACTCAAAATAGGGTGATCATTTATCAGGATCCCTTCATTAATTTTGACGATCATTTTGTGTTCCCAGTTTCTTCAATATTTGAACTCGTGAGCCCGCTTTCCGGCCCAGGAACATGAAAAGTCATACTTTCATTAACTCTTTGAATCCTGGTGGTATCTTCCATATCAGTTCAATGGCAGCAATTAGAAGAGTCCATATTCATTATTTGGGGATAGACCAATTAACATTTTCATCTTGCAGTCTCAGGCTGCACGTTGAAAATGTTGATTGGTCTACCCACACATTCACTTAGCAGCCATCCTACTTAACCCTTTACCTAACATGAAAAGCAGACGACACTTGCAAAGAAAGTTTTTGAATAACTAATGTTTTTCATTTTTTGTCTCAAAAACATAGGTTATGACCCCTCGTTGGAAAATTAATTTGCGATTTTTGAGAATAACGCTGGCCGGTTTTACGTGACGTTGGGTAAAGGGTTAACCCTCCAGCGCTTTTCACAAAAATCGTCAATTAATTTTCATCATTTTTTTCATTTTTTGTCTCAAAAACATAGGTTATGAGCCCTCATTGGAACGAGCTCGTCGAGCTCGTTCCAATGAGGGGTCATAACCTGTGTTTTTTAGACAAAAAATGAAAAAAATCATTTATTCGAGAATTTGTTTTTGCAAGTGT
Organism: Pictodentalium vernedei; assembly: GCA_031216915.1. NCBI lineage: Eukaryota > Metazoa > Mollusca > Scaphopoda > Dentaliida > Dentaliidae > Pictodentalium > Pictodentalium vernedei. The sequence goes on along the minus strand of CM062296.1, from coordinate 646,725,212 downwards.
CGTCTGCTTTTCATGTTAGGTAAAGGGTTAATGGAATTATGAAGTATCATGTTCCTGGTCGTAAAAAGGGCCCCTCGGTTTCAAAGGGTTAAGTAGAATGTCTACAGAGTGAATTTGTAGGGTAGACCAATCCATATTGAGGCCTATGAATTAGTCTAACCAGAAATAATGAATATGAACTCTCCAAATTGCTGCCATTAAACTGACATGGAAGACACCACCAAGATTCAAAGGGTTAAAGCACGTTTTATTTCATAAATTGGAAAACTGATTTAGTGAACAGGCTGCACAACCTTTATCAGTATCAGTCCTCACCATTCTTCATTACAAAGTATATATAGTGCTTGTGTAAAGAGATGTGGGTGTCTATTTACTGGATACAAACTTCCCTTTAGACTTGATTTGGGGATTTTGTAGATCAACAATCATTCATCGATTCTCTATGCACTACATGCCGTGGATGGCCTTTTTCTGGAGTTAGGGAAAGATCCTAAAACAGAATTCAGCTATACACAGGACACAGCGATCTACAAGTCGGATAGTTTTCAGAATAGATGTTCAAAATATATGGTCAGTTTAATTATAACTGACAACAGTTACTGGAAAAAACATTTTAAATTTGGGAACAAATCCCGGTGAGAGGTGGGGGGAGGTGGAATCCTCGACACCATGACTACACGCCACCAGTATAAGCTTATTTACCAGATGTTCACAAGCCGGTTGCACGGACTCTTTACAGGTTGCAAACATTATCATCTTCAGCAATCGAAAACTAACGCATCACTTACGTTTTTTTATTATAAACATTTGCAGCTTATCGACTCAATCAGCTAAATTTAATGAATCGTTATCTTGCATGCATGGCTATCAGGGTGGCTTATCGATTGAATAGGTCCGCAAAGGCGACGGTAAACGTAAGCCGGTTACGTCTACAAAACAGTAGCGTATCTCCGGGGTCATGTCCTTGCCACCTCCCTATAATTTTCGTTGCCTTCCAATACATTGATCAAATGCAACTTTCACATGACATATGTAACCATAAAATGGTCTCTAATATAGGGCCATTGTGGCATAGCAGGGTTAAGTACCCCGGAAAAATCATCGTCTAGTGGATTTGGGTTAGGACTACAATCGTGGCAAGTGGCCACAGGACAATTTAAATGTTCAGTCTAGGAGGCAACCAGTTTCTGTGGAGTCTGCAACAATTCTTGATACTGCAGCCGCAGCGAAAGGGTGAATTCAAAACACATAAAAGTTACTTACAGTTTTCTACGTTTATTCACGAAACCCTAAATAAAGTTCCTACAATTTAAACTGTGAGAAAATATTCTCTCTCTGGTAAATTTATAAAATATATCAGATACGAAATGAGACTAAGTCGAAATTATCACATCGCTCTCATCGCGTCCTGTGTCTGGAACTGTTGTCTGGCCTGGCAGCGTTCGGCGGCGTTTTTCCACGAGAATAGGAGAGTGACTTCTTACACGACGGAAGACCAGAGAGAAGTAACAACTCGGGTGATTTCGTGGGTTTATATACAGTTTGATTCGTGCTTACTCGGGCAGATCTTGTTTCAATTGACGTCATAAAACACCACAGAACACCACTTATACCCCAAGATGGCGAAGAGGTATTTCTTAACCCCTTACTTCCATTCCGGGATAGTAGTGCATCCTGTGGGTATCCTATGCAAATAGTATGCATTCTCGCATTTAAAAGGACACTGGCATTTAGTAGGTGTACAGTTTCAACACTGATAGTACCGCCCCTCGAACGTGCTATCTTGCACAATTCTCAGAGCTGAAAGTGATACTGGGTGTGTTGAGGTTAGGTCGGGTCAGTATACAATGCTAAAATCTGTCAAAAGCATTCTGATGGGGTTATCATAGGTTAGGCTTATACTAGCTAATATGCCACTCATAATATCCAATTCTGTCGAAAACACCTTAGTAAGGTTACTTTAGGTCAGACTATTGTCTAATTTCGTGTCTCGTGCTCCACTTCTGTAACAAGTGTGCAGAGTACTTTTAGGTCAGTTGCACTGATGTTATGCAATGCAAATATACTAAGAATGTGAATAAAATTACATAACTTGTGCCTGAGAACAGCGTTTATACTTATTAAAGTTTATTCAACAGATAATTATTTCCAAGTAGGACTTGGCCACTCTGATTAACTGATTAACACTTTGGGAACCGAGGCTCCCAAGTGCAATCATATGACTCTGATGCGCCCCACGGAGGTTAACCCGACGCACTCCATGGAGGGCATTTCGTTACAATCCTCCCAACCAAGTCGCGAGGTCCGGTAAATTTATCGGAGCTCGAGTCTGGATTAGATGAATTCCAGAATTTACTGACCAGGATGACCTGACCCATAGAGTCAGGATGACCAATCACATGTGGTGACCAGGATGTATCAGCATCATGGTCAACACTGTGACGGGGATCCATGACCAGGATCAGACACTACCGGTTTAGCGATAAGAAATGCATTACATGGATTATTTATTAATGTTTGACAATACCGGAATGCCTACAGACAACAGGAATCACCTTGTTTTCTTAAGGAATTACATTCTCAAGTACTCAATTAATCCTAAACAAAAATAAAATTTAACTGATATTGATAACAATGATAACAATACCTATTTTTCCACGCTTCCTACATCATTATTCTATTGGTGGGGAAAAACTGATAATAAAAGGCAGTATAATCGAAGCTATGCTTCTTCAAAGGAGTTCCCCATAGGAGGTCAAAACGACACAGAGGACAACTTTGTTTTTGCTGCATCCAAGTTAACCCACAGTAGAGATGTACTATCTGAGTACAGCGAGGACAACGATATGCTACATGAGGCCCATGATGTCCAACAAGCATATCATGCATTGTCTTCTATCTCCATCAACTAAATTTTGTCTGGCTTGAAAGATTCTAAGGCTTGCATACAATTCAAGCGAGGATTGCAAGACTTGATGACTGTATTGTGCACTTTCCCATTCATAGGCATGTTCCACCTGCACATGATGGAATGTTTCACCAATGATCATCCGATATTCGCGGGGTAAATCAGGTATGGAGATTTGACTATATTCACTAGGGCGAAATGGACGGACCGGAGTAGATGTGATGAATGTATCGATCCCATTCTCCGATTCATAAGGAATTCATTGATCATAATATGTTCCGTTCCACCGTTGGTCATTCCAATAACAAATGACACTTGTACGGCTTGAACGTGCTGCCTCCCGAGGGGTTGCTAATCGAGCATCATGTTCGACTACCACTATGTGAGGCATCACCAGTTCGCGTCCTACTTCCGTTGTATGGAGACAATACCGGTACAAGACTTGAGTTCAAATCAATTCTAAGTGACCGGTGACTTCTTTTAACTGTACCACATCCCACACACGGATTTTACGCTGAAAAGCGGAAGCTCCATTGTGAAAGATCATGGGTACAGGGATACGAAATCTCTGTGTCCAGTACTCTAATTGCTCCGGAAGAAAATCTTCTGAAGTTGGGTTAACTATATGGTATGCATATGCAGTGGCCATTTTCCAAGGATTTAATATTACTTTTATGACTACAAACTATTTCAACTATGAAAACTTAAAACTAACTGTAAACAATTAGATATCAAGTGCAATAAAACAAAATAAATGTGATTGACTATACTCAATGATTGGAAAATAATTGCAAATCTCAAAAACTATTTTACACTATTCTACAGCTGTGCCGTATGAACAATTCTACTTTCCCCGTTAACGGTTCTTTGGTAGTTTTTAGTCTGTTGTCGATAGTGATGAAACTAGGAGTCACGTCTAGAATGTCACCATGTAATTTTTACAATACAAATAACTTTTTCGTTTACTCGGAGTACTTTCTTTGCTTGAAAAATCAGAAAATTATATAAGGACGTCCAAAGATGACAACAGTGCCCGACGGCGTGCAGCCGTAGGGAGTCGCCTTCTCAACTTCTGTCATTAAAACTCAAAACTCATGTGGATCCATTTCAGATGGTACTGGAAGCTTCGGCTCGTTACCAATGCCCCACCTCATGGGTGCACGGCAGTGCGGGCAAGCAGCATGCTCATGGGCACCTGCTTTTGACCTGGCCCATGCAATACCACAGGAGTAGTGGATTTGTTGTTTACATTGGCCACACTCAAATAAATCCTGCCAAGTTTTAGAAATTTCTGTTAAACAAATACAGCAAGGGTCTCCAAGACCCTTATAATGAGTTTGTACCTCTGTCATCTTGTTATATTTGATAATTTGGTTTTGTAAACTAAAGCGTTGTAATCATCTTCCCTCGTGTCGGATTAAAGCTTCACGAAGGAGCCGATACTGTTTTTGTTGTTTCTCCAGTTCATAAGTTTTCTGTACGTTACCAGGAGGAAAGAATCGTGCAGGATGCATTTGGTGCTGATAAAATCCAAATGAATCATCAGCATCTTCACTAGCGGGGTATGTACTACCAGGGAAGATCTCATGACTCCTGAATGGTCGAACCAAGCCAGGATCGGCTATTAGGTCCAGTTCAGCATCCAATTGATTTCGTTGATGGTCATAATAATGGCCATTCCAACAGGGGTCATTGACATAATGAATGACCTCGTCAGGACCGGGACCAGTGACCTCATGGGGTTCAACTTCTACTGGGAACTCCGGTAAGTTCAGAAGATGGGGAAATATTACTTTTCTTTCCTCAGAGAGATAAAAACGGTAGCCAAGTTGGTGTTGCATTATCTCTGTCTGGCCATTGGCAGGATTATAATGTCTTGTATTCCATATGCGAATGTACCGTAAGCGGCGACATCTCCATAAATCTTTCGGAAAAAATAAACAAAAGTCATTACAAGGGGAAACTGCATGTTGGAAGGCCTCGCGTTTATGTAAATCAAACATCGCCTGCTCCTCAGCGAATTCTTCAAACTCTAATGTATTTACCAAAGCCATTCCAACAGCAAAGTAATCAATACAAAATAAAATATATACGACTATATTTAAAACAAAGAAACCACTATGTCACAATAGAATTACGTATAGTACACTAAAATTTACACTTGATAGTACGCTCCCCTGGGTTCGTCTGCAACTTGGTGCACTCAATCAACACTCTTTCCACCAACTTTCAATTTTGTTTGCCTTGATTACTGGAGCCCTGTGTGTAACTTATCTAATACACTCCAGGAACTCCGAATTTATAATAAATGGTTACACTGTTAGAACAGAATTACTAACTTCTTGGAAGAATTTTGACTAATAAACAAGACAAACACAGACGACCCGTGATCGTCATGTATCAGGCTTCCAATCAATGAATATTCATAAATTGGGAAACCAGATTCATGAAAATCTTATGTACATATATTAGGCTTGTTAGACTTTTCTGCTTATGTTTCTGCTTAGAATAATAATAATGCATTTCTCAACCTTCATTCTGAATGTTTTCATTTCGTGTTGGCAACTGATAATGCCGATACACAGTATTTGGGCCTGTTCGGTAGTCAAACGTTGACCCTGTGAAATGTCCAACATAATCTGGGTGGTACTGACGATAGACAACAAAGGGTTGAAAACTCCTTGGTCGTCCATCTGAGTGATATCGTGCTCGTCTTCGACGACTATAGTCACGATATCTGGCACAGAAGGGAGTAAACTCTGCTACATTTCTTGGCATGTGAAATCTATGATGTACACTGCTGGTAGTAGTCACCCGGTGACTATAATACTGCAGAGGTTCACTTATCTCACCCTGCTCATTGATTTTTGGATATTGTAAATCAGGGCAATTGTATATCACTAAATATCGAGACCTATTTGCAAAAGTTAAATGAGTATCGATAGCACTGTCATAATAATATATTAACTCTCGCTCAACCTCTATATATAGTATATTCAAATCAAAATCAAAATATTGACATCCAAATTCATCCTCAATGCCTAAGAGATCTGTATCTTTCATAAAATCTTGTTCATATGTATTGGGTCGTATGATATCTCGATCAAAGTCATGAGGAGAGGCCAACGGGTGAGGTGTCCCAAAAAACTCGCTCCTTGCCCACTCCCACGGTCTCGGTTGAATATCGATTATAGGCTGCGAGACAACATTAGTAGGTAATGGAGTAAATTGTCTTGCTTCTACATCACTTAAAGGAGGAGTGTGTACTTCTAATTCAAGATCAGCTCGTGCAAGTTCGTTCTGTATCACACTGATACCGGACTCTGCTGCATCAGAGTCCAGAACAGTGGTAGAATCACTAGGCATAGAATCACTCGTGGGTGTGGTCATACTGGAAGAAGTATGTGATCCTACTGTAATGTCATAAACAAATCCACCGAGTCCATATTGGCTCTCAGGGTCTCGATGAATAATTGCATCATGGGTTCTAACAGGTAATCTTGGAGGAAGAACTAACGTTTCCACGGTATCCGTAGGCGAATAAGGTGGAAGTCGTTCAGGTGTATATAGTAAAATAGAGTCAGTAGGAGTTTGAACACTACTTGGAGGGGTCGACAAAAGGTCGGAAGATGCTATAGAAGGTGATGGTGATGCTTCTATTGATGCCACTACAGATACACAATTATCAGATGAATTGCTATTTATATTTACGTTCATACTAGATGAATTAGTGTCTTAAAAAAGTTCTCGTGAAACGGTACTATTACTGTCAGTTCCAGTACTAACTGTACTTGAAGTTTCATCATCATATAAATTGTCACGATCATTATAATAACTCTGGTAATCAGGGAAATCATCGATCCCACTGTCAACACTAGAATCAGATTCTGCCATTTGTACACTGATCACTGAAACAAAAACACACAGTGTGTGAACTACTGTTTTTCAGTTTCTTTGTCTATATCAAACATAGTTATGTGGACATTGGCAGAATCCACATCATGTTGTACACGGGGATATATTGATTTCCTATTCGGTTGAGGAGAAGGTCTAAAGTTTTGAACAGCTTTTCTCATCATGACTCTAATACTCTTAGGAGGTTGTTGTGGTTGTTGTGCTCCAGTTGGATTAGCAGAGCTGAAGGCTGTGGTCTAGGTCCCATACTAGTATAGATTTCATCATCGGCAAATGCAAAATTAGACATTTCACTATCATCAACAGCAGAAAAAGTCGGTTTACTTTTATGGTTTCTTAACCACTTGTATATCTGTTTGTGTCTATCGGCTCGATAGCACTTCCAAAGCAGATATAATCCTATTATTAATGCAACAGTCGCGAGAGCATAAGCCCACTTAGGGACTTTAAATGATTCCGTCATTTGTAAATTTAGTGAGTCAAGTTCATGAATTAAGTCATCCATGGGTAAGTCATCTAAATGGTCTATTCCTTTTGGTATCGTAAACGTCGATATATTCACTCTCTCTATGATAGGTTTCCACATCTGTCGTTGTAACAACGAGAAATTTGATAACACCGTCTTTGTAACAATCCATAAAGTAGAATTATCCCTTTTATGGAAATAACTCGGCAACATTAATTGACCGCTCGATGCCATACATAATGGTTTTAATTCCAAAATTCCAACTGGCAGAAGAATCCGTTTTGGTTTCGGATTTCTTCGTTTTGGACACGTAATTGAGAATCGTAGTGGGACATCTGTCGTGATGTACCACATTCCTTCATCGATTCTAGTACTGAACGGGAGGTCGATATTCAATCGAACTTCCGTTTGACATAAGTTCGGAATCTCTGATTTCATGTTTAAAAACAAGGCTAACATACAACTTGTCGTCGTATGTATCATTCGTACGGCACCTAATAAAGGACAAAACAACTTATTGTTATCTACACATTGGTCATGTCCTATTTCTGGGACATACTTCGTCCTTTCTTTATTAATAATTAATATGTCAGATTCAAGAGTATATATTGCTACTAATTTATTTGTGACTCGCAACGCGTTCTTGGTTACATTGACAAAGGGTACAGACAAAGCCTGCACCTTGAACACTTCGAATTGTAAGTTAGAATTACGTAAGGGGATCTTCATAAAGATCACCAGTTTATCGTCGTCATAAATGGCAGCCGTCGTAAGCAAATGATAATATTGCCATAATTCTGTCGTCAGATCTAGCGGCAACATTGACTTATCATCTAATTGAACTTCAATACTCTTTAATACTGAGGTCAATAGTGAAGGATCCACTATTTTCAGTGATAACTTCTTATCGGCTAGGATATCCATTTGATCATGTAATCCCCGTAGAGTGGTTTCTGCAGTGATTATCATTGATTCCAATTGACTCATTACAAACTCAAGCTGATGATAAGCATGAGTGAAATGTTCAAGATATAATATTCGATCTTCATGATTCTGAACTACTTGATTGACTCAACCTTGAAATAACATCAATTCGCGCGATATATTTAACATAAATTCTCTGTTTTTCAGAATCACTTCATGATTCATCTTAATGAAGGTTAAACTTTGTTTTTGAATATGTTGAATCATTGCTTGATTAGTACTTACACGTCTCAAATTATCTGCTATCCCATCTAAATCTGACTGGGACACAGTTCTGAAGAGAAAACTCAATCCTTCACCTTCAAAGTCGAACAAACCTTGTTTCTTCCGAGACGAGATTATTGTATGGCCATGTAATCTGCGGTAATCGTTCAGATCCTCTTTTACTCATTTCACACGATTATTTAGGTATCTGATCTCCTGGTGTATATCCATTATAATCGATCTTAATGCAACGGCAAGAGTAGAGTTTTCACCATTTACTTCTACAAAAGTCTGTCGAAAAGCTGTGGTTGTAGCATTATACAAACCATCGGTATATTTCATACTTCAATCAAGTCTACACACATATTGTATAAAAGGCTGAAGTTTATAAACAAACATTGTACTCCAATCACTAGTTACCATATTTACTTCTTTCACTTTCTTAAAAATCACATTATTTCTAATAATAGTATGTCCATCTATTATTGTAGTCAAAAGACCAACTAATAACATCCAACGCAACATCTTGCTCCTACAATGAGAAAGGAAGCAAGAGTTAGCGCAATGAGTAATACGCGATTCAATTACTTTCACTCTGACGATTTACTTCCCGGGTGTAAAAGGTCAGAAAGTTAATCTAACTACAAGAGAGTCTTAGTCAGTTCGCGAGGCTGACAAGAGCTCACTCATAGTTTCGTTCCAAACAAATCATAAATCAATATAATTTTGTTACTCATTTTACACTTTCTCTCATCTCTCTCAAACTTAAAGAGAGGCATCTGCCATTATCCGTTATGTATAGTTTTCATTAGTCTTGGGGTAACATTTAATCACTAGTACTCCAGGTAGTAGGAGGTATCATAACCGCTCCTAATTCTAATTTCTCGCCTGGTTCTTTAATCTTATTATGGTCTCTTAACACAGCTTGTATGCAAGAGATCATCTCAGTTATATCTTTACTTGGTTGTTTTGATTGAGGCTCACTACTTTGGCCTTTTTCTTCAGTTATTTGCAATTGATCAACTTCCATCGTTGAATCATTTACTCGATCATTTCGATCGTTAGCAATGAACCTTGATGGTTGTTGATCAGCTGAAGGAGCTTGTAGCTCTTTCATACATTTCTTGTAATCTCGTACCTGTTGTACTTGTTGTCTTAATTCTGCTAACGGAACACCATCTTCTTCTGAAGAAGAATGTTCTCATCTTTGTCTTTTATTCTTAATGAATGACGTTAAGGGGTGTTTTTCTTGAATCCCTTGCATATCGTCACCTTCATCACTGTCATTACCATCACTACTGCTACTGTATTCAGTAGTCGACTGTTCTGATGGGGCAGCATAACGTTGTATTCGTCGTGCTCTAACAGGTTGGCCAGGTTGAGGCACCTCCCATTCTTGAGGCGCTTTACTAAGTCTTTCTCCATGACACTTTATTATTCTTCGAGTTAATTGATCTTGTATCTTGTAACTCACTGGACCTGTTCTCTCAATGACTCGAAATGGGTAGTCCCATTTCGATTCTAATTTTCCTTTAGATTTACCTGAGGAGTATAAAACAGGATCACCTACTTCAAAGGTGATATCCTTTGCTGTAATATCATGTAATCTTTGTTGTTTTAATACTCATTTCTTTTGTGCAGCCTGTTGTTTTCTAAAGGCTTTATGTTGTTCCTGAATGGCTATATTATGAGGTTCTTCACCTACATATTTTTCTCGAGGTTTAAGTATATTGTCGAGTGGTAAAACCACATCTCTGCCATACACCAGATAAAATGGAGAGAATCCAGAGGATTCGATGCCATTAAACCTGATGGCTGCCATAGCTTGGTTTAGGAATAAATCCCATGTTTCTAATTCTTCTCGAGCTAGTTTTGCTAAGATGTCATTCAGCGTTCTATGTAGCCTCTCCACCTTCCCATTAGATTGTGGATGGAAGTAGGAAGTGGTTACATGATGTATCTTGAAATAGTCAGTTAAATATTTCATCACTGCATTTACATTTTCAGATCCATTATCTGTTAATATTTCTAAAGGACATCCAAATCTTGGAAAAATTTGATCTATTATCAAGTTAGCAATTGTTTCCGCCTTTTTATCAGGCACTGGAAACGCTTCAGGCCAGCCAGAATAAATATCTATGAAGGTCACAATATATTTGTTTCCTGATAAAGTCTCAGGGTGTGGACCACTCATATCCAATGCTATTTTAGCAAAAGGGTATGGAGGTCTATCAGTCTCTTGCAATGGCAAAGTGTGAGCTCTGGTGTTACGAGCTCGACACACAAGACAATTTTCTACATGTTTATAAATATGTTTATATAAATCTTTCCAATAATATTTTCTACTGATATTATTGTACACTTTGTCTATGCCAAGGTGACCTAATTCACCATGGTATTGTTTCAACACATCTGCATGTAATTGTTCGGGTATGCACAAGCGTACCCGTGGGTTATGGTCAACTGTACTGATGTAATATAATACTCCCTCAATCATGAGGTATCTACTACTAATGTGTGCAGGGGTATTGTTACCTTGATACTTCTTAATGATTTCTACAATCTTGTCATCTTTCTGTTGCTCTACCTTCATGTCCAAATCTTTGTAATTAATTGCTTGTGGTTCAGGTGGAACCTGAGGTTCATCTGTGATGACATGTACATATCTTTGAGGATCAATTTTGTTACTATTTATAATTCCAATTTGTAATGCTTTCTGATTTTCCACATTATCCATCTTGTACCCGGGGTCAGCGTTCACGATTCCTTCAGGTAAACGAGAAAGTAGGTCAGCACATGTATTCTTTCTACCTGGTAAATATTCAATCTTGCAATTGTAGCTAGCTATCTTCAATGCCCAGCGTTGTACTTTGGCATTGTTTTGCAGACTTTTCAACAAGTACTGCAAGGGGGTGTGGTCTGTCTTAATAACAAACTCTGCTCCCTGCAGGTAGTTATTGAATTTATCCAAAGCATATGAGATAGCAAAAGCTTCTTCTTTATGAGATAGGAAGACAATGGATTTTTCATCAGGTACTTCAGGTAGTTGACCTGTTTTGTCATCACATGGTTGTGCCAAAACCACTCCGACACAGTGGCTACTGGCATCTGTGTAAAGCACGTAAGGCTTTCTGGGATTTGGATATGACAAATGAGCAACTTGAGTTAAATGATCTTTCAACTCTTGAAAGGCTTTTTGATGTGTATCACCCCAATGAAATCTTGCATATTTCTTTGTCAGTTCTAATAATGGTTGAGCAATTTCACTGAACCGAGGGATAAATCTACGGTAGTATGAAGTCATGCCCATAAAAGATCTCACTTCCGTTACCGTTTTTGGCGGATTTAATTTTCGAATTTTCGAAGTCTCAGGTTTAATTCCATCTTTACTAATTACAAAACCAAGATAAGATGTTTCAGATTGAAAGAAGGAACACATCTTAGCTTTTAGCTTCAGTTTATGTTTTCTTAGTCGACCAAATACTTGTTTAATGTGGTCAATATGAGATTTTATGTCACGGCTGAAAATCAAAATATCGTCAAGGTAGGCCAGAGAAAAATCCTCTAGGCCCTCCAAGACGCTTGTCATGAGGGATTGATACACCGAGGGCACATTAACGAGTCCAAAGGCCATTACATTGAACTCATAAAGGCCCGTATGACAAACAAAGGCCATTTTAGGTCTGTCTTCTTCATCCATCTTGACTTGCCAGTAACCTGACTTCATGTCAAGGGTGGTGAAGTATTGACATCCATTCAATAAAGTAAAGATGTTGTCAATCAATGGAAGCGGCCAGTTCGTAACTTTCGTGACTTCATTGAGCTTGCGGAAATCAACGCAGAAGCGTTTTGAGCTGTCTTTCTTGTCCAAAAGTAAGCACGGAAAACTCCATGCACTATTTGACCTTCAGATAATTCCGGATTGAAGCATTTCTTCAAGTGCTTCATCCATAATTTTTCTCTTAAGTAATGGAACTCTATATGCTCTACTTTTTATTGGTGGCGCATCACCTGTGTCGATGCGCATCTTAACTGTATCTGTCTGAGTTAATTCTTTATCCGTTTTTGCAAACAAGTCTTTATTATTATTGATGACTGGCATCAACAGGTGTCATTTGTCTTCAGGCACCTGTATCTGTGATCTGGTCTTCAGGTGTATTGTGAGTTAAGATCTGATTAATTTCTAAGACTTTTTCTTCCTGTTCTATTGGCTCAAGTTTTCCAATCAAACATCCCCTTTTTAAGGTGTAATGTTTGTTGGTACTGTTCACCGACAGTACAGGTATGGTTTCATTTCCATTAGTGACTATACTGTTACTAACTAAGAGGCCAGGCTGTTCAGCCACGTGACCTTTAGTCAGTCCATGATGTTCTAAGTATTTTGTGTCAAAGACAGATTTTGCAGCGGAAGCTTTTGCTGTACACAAACAAGTGGATTGTGGTTTAAGTTCCACCTGATTGATCAGTCGAGTAAGACAACTCACCTGTATATCTTGAACAATAGGTATATAGTGACCATATAATCTCAATTTATGAAATTCCCAATATAAATTAACTCGATTGCCCCTTATCCAATCCATTCCTAATAACATACTTCGATTCAATTCATTTATTACTAAGAACTCATGCACCTGATAAATTCCTTGAATATAAAATTCAAGTCTCACTTTTCCTTGAGGGAGAGTGTCATTCCCAGTAATACCCACAATGTGATGCAAAGAATTTTTATCACCAACTAATTTCGGTCGGTGTTTAAGATTTTTCCAAAATTTTGTACTAATACAACTTGTCTGTGCCCCTGTATCTAATAAGGCACGTACTCGCTGTCCTTTGATGTTCACTAAGACACTATTCAAAGAAGCAGCCCCATAATTTATGGTTACTGTTTCCGGTTGAGAATTTCTAAGTTTTTGTTGCTGTTGTTCCCCATTTGGGTAATCATCATTGTTTACTAAGTTATTTCCCTTGGTTTCCATAGAGTGTTTCACTTCCTGTTGACATGGGTTTTTCCAATTACTTCCCCTTGGGTTTTTCCTGTTTTGTAGTTTTGGGCTTTTCCCAGGTGATTTCTCTTGGCTCCTTATTCTTGGATTCTTATTTCCTGATTCAAATACTTCCTGTTTCTGTTGATTTATTTCAACACAACCCTGCTTACCTGGTTGATTATAGTCACAAGACTTTTTCATAGTTTGATTTTCATAAGCATTTTTCATATAAAGCATAATATCAGGGTCTACATCATCTACAATGTGTATCTCTTTTAAGTGTTTAGGAGTAAAGTTTTGTAGAACTCTCACATAAACATCTGCACACTTCTGTTTAGGTACACCATATATCCCGCTACTGATGAGTGGGATAGCTATGTTTACAAAATTTTTGTTGTCACATACCTGCAATACTTTTTGTACAGTACTGTATAAAACATTGAGACATTTATTTTTATCACTGTAATCATTCCAGCATGGTCCCACACCATGTATCACTTTTAAACATGGCAACATTCCACAAGTGGTAGTCATATTCTCACCTGCTGGAAGATTTCCATGCTGTTGAATATATTGTTGACATTCTTGTTCAAGGGCTGGACCAGCTCCAAGAGCTATAGCTCTGGCAACACCTCTGCCGTGGGTTAATTGACTATTAGCCACATTCACCATAGCGTCAGTAGCTACCTGAGTTATTCCAGTCCTGTATACTTCTACTTCCAGACCACAGGTGGTCTGATAGCTGAAACAATTTTGTGAAGTACATTTTTCAGGCTGACTGTCCTTTGCAGGGCAGCCATTTTGTGAGTTGACCTTGAGTTTCTTAGGCCTACCAGTCAGAGGAATGGTTATGAATTTTACTGTACAATTTTTCCTATTATGTGTGGTCTGACCACACCTTGTGCATTGAATGGCTTTACTTTTCACTGGAGGAGAATCATTTTTGGTTCTCCTTGTTTGAGACTGAGTTCTTGGCTTTATATTACATGTTTGATTACCCGTATTTCCACCTGTCTTATTATTTACATTTTTACAAATATTTATACATTCATTTTGTACATTAATTTTTACGTCTCCCTGGTGATTTCCATTTTCACTTCTGTTGGGCGCATGTTGTGACTTCTCATTAACTCTGCTCATTGCCCCATATGGGCAGAGTTCCCTTCATTTAAATTGACTCGGCAATCACGAGCGAAGTGGTTTGGCTTCCCACAGCGAAAGCAGCAAAAGGTCGCCCCTGGTGACCTCTCACCTGCTGGCTGAATATCAAGTGTTCTCACCTGCTTGGTCAAGTTAACGCGACAATCGCGTTTCATGTGACCAACGCGGTTACAACGATTGCAAACCGGTCGTGAAAATTGTGTCGGTTTCTGATATCTGTTGTAATTTTGTCCTCCCCTATTTCGGTATTGACTATTGTACTGATTTTTGTTCTGATTCTGATATGGAGGTCGAGCATAACCTCCACTGTAGTTTTTTGTTAAGATATTCACCTTATGGCGTCGGCGCGCCACACCTATGTCCATGGGAGTCTCGTCTCTCGTCTCCAAAGGGAGATCTACATGTTCTTTCTGTTCGTCGATGGGGTCACGAAATACAGGGTCCCGATAGCGTTCATATTCTTCATTTTGTCGGTCAAATGCCTTCCCAAAGGGCGCTTTTCCTTTGGCGGCTTCAGAACGGGCGCGAAATTTGATTTTCGCGGCATTTTCAAATAATGCTTGACTAACAGCGTTTTCTAGCGTTTTGGGCATGCGACGGATTAGTTTCATTCGAACATCGTTGTCATACAACCCTTCACAAAAGTAATCTGAGAGGTTTTTCTGGATGGTGGGGTTATCAATTTCCTGATCAAAGGCATCTTTTGCAAGATCAAGCAGTTGCTCAGCATATGAGACAAGAGTTTGATTTTTCCCCTGTCGCATATGGCGCAACTGATTGGTAGCCATGGAGTTATCCATTGTGGCGCTATAGCGACTTTTCAGTTTGCCATACAGCTCGGACCAGGGAATTTCAGGATTTTTCTTCATTGTTCTTAAAATAAAATTAGCAACTACAAAGTCACTGGTTTGAGCGGCGATTTTAGGTCGTCGCTTCTCTTCTTCATCATTTGTCTCACAGAAAAGGTCAAGAGATTTTATCCAACCCCGAAAATTCAAGGGGTTCCCGTCAATTTTTTTAATATGGGAATGAATGGACTGAGCCTGAGTGGCGTTAGCAGTCTTTGCATTACTCTTTTCACTTTGGCGCACGGTTTCATGCAGGTCGATTATTGCAGAGGACGTGGGGTCGTTGGCTCGTTTTTCAGCGTCTGCTAATTGTTTTTTGACTCTCCGCAGTTTTGCTTGTGCAGTACCTTTCTCATTAGCCAGCTGTAATTCTAAATCAGCTTTCTGCTGCACCAGTTCTGCTTTAACTTGGGCGAGGGATGTCTGCGTTTGATGAAGGGTTTGTTTTGAGGCAGCATGCTGCTGCGACAAGCTCTGAGTTTGAGAGCTCATTTCAGCAATTTGCAGCTCCTACTGACCCACAAGACCTTCCTTTTCTTGTTTCACTTGAGTAATTTCATCGATTAACCATTGCTCTCTGTCTGTCAGCGGCGTTGTCATTTTTAATGAAGTTTATTACTATAAAACAAAATTTACAATTTAATTTTTCTGCTGTTAACGAACGTAAAATGAAGAAAATTGCACCTACCTTGCTAGCACTACAACTGTTGAAACACTCACGGTTGTCTTTTCAGAATTTCCTGGAATTCCTCGAGATTTTTCACAACTGTTTGAGTTTCCGTTTTTCTCTGATGTTCAGTCAAAAGTTCAATATATCTGATGAGCAACGCTCGGTGTGACCAGTCGAGCGTGGTTTGGATGTGATAGCAATTGGCGGACGGCGTCAGTGTAAATAATGGCTCGTTGGACATGCAATCAGTTCTATCATGGAGTTGTACCAGTTTTGGATTCAGAGGGCGCTGTCTGCATCTGCTGCCTTAAAAATTTCAGCTGCCAGGCGTTCAATTCACCTGTAAAATTAAGGGATGTCTGTCCCCCATAAATAACATCAAAAAGTTCTCACAAGTTCACTGAGCTCCCCAGCGGCAACGTTTTAAGTCAATTTCGGTGTCACTGGGTCCGTTAGGGTTAATAGATGTTTCTAGAATGTTCACCCAATCGTTTCAAGTGAGTTAGAAGTCAGAGTCCACATCCTGACGAATGGCACCATATAAACTGGCCTGTGGCATAGCAGGGTTAAGTACCCCGGAAAAATCATTGTCTAGTGGATTTGGGTTAGGACTACAATTGTGGCAAGTGGCCACAGGACAATTTAAATGTTCAGTCTAGGAGGCAACCAGTTTCTGTGGAGTCTGCAACAATTCTTGATACTGCAGCCGCAGCGAAAGGGTGAATTCAAAACACATAAAAGTTACTTACAGTTTTCTACGTTTATTCACAAAACCCTAAATAAAGTTCCTACAATTTAAACTGTGAGAAAATATTCTCTCTCTGGTAAATTTATAAAATATATCAGATACGAAATGAGACTAAGTCGAAATTATCGCATCGCTCTCATCGCGTCCTGTGTCTGGAACTGTTGTCTGGCCTGGCAGCGTTCGGCGGCGTTCTTCCACAAGAATAGGAGAGTGACTTCTTACACGACGGAAGACCAGAGAGAAGTAACAACTCGGGTGATTCTGTGTTTTTATATACAGTTTGATTCGTGCTTACTCGGGCAGATCTTCTTTCAATTGACGTCATAAAACACCACAGAACACCACTTATACCCCAAGATGGTGGAGAGGTATTTCTTAACCCCTTACTTCCATTCCGGGATAGTAGGGCATCCTGTGGGTATCCTATGCAAATAGTATGCGTTCTCGGATTTAAAAGGACACTGGCATTTAGTAGGTGTACAATTTCAACACCGATAGTACCGCCCCTCGAACGTGCTATCTTGCACAATTCTCAGAGCTGAAAGTGATACTGGGTGTGTTGAGGTTAGGTCGGGTCAGTATACAATGCTAAAATCTGTCAAAAGCATTCTGATGGGGTTATCATAGGTTAGGCTTATACTAGCTAATATGCCAATCATAATATCCAATTATGTCGAAAACACCTTAGTAAGGTTACTTTAGGTCAGACTATTGTCTAATTTCGTGTCTCGTGCTCCACTTCTGTAACAAGTGTGCAGAGTACTTTTAGGTCAGTTGCACTGATGTTATGCAATGCAAATATACTAAGAATATGAATAAAATTACATAACTTGTGCCTGAGAACAGTGTTTATACTTATTAAAGTTTATTCAACAGAGAATTATTTCCAAGTAGGACTTGGCCACTCTGATTAACACTTCGGGAACTGAGACTCCCAAGTGCAATCATATGACTCCGACGTGCCCCACGGAGGTTAACCCGACGCACTCCATGGAGGGCATTTTGTTACACCATACAGTCTATAAATGCCCCAGATTTGCTCCTAGATCACTGAATTTTGCACAATTTTCTTGGGAGAGGGAGGCCTAGTTCTAACTAGGACACTCCGACTGTTGCTCCCCTCCTCCCACTTTCCGTAAAGGGAAGTGGGAAGAGGGGAGGGGGGTAAAAACCGAAGGACACCACTTAAGATTAGGGGAGGCCACCATCACCCCTCACAATGGCCTTCCAAATATCATGTTTGCCCCTCCAGATAAAAAACAATCCTGGCACCCCCTATTATAGAATCCTCACTGCGCGCCTGCCATAAAATGAGAGCCGATTTGTCCGCGAACGAGTCGATTGGGTCGACAGACAAACCTGGCTCCGATTGCGTCCACAAAACCAAGCCAATTGTGTCGCAAACCGTTTACGTCCACAAAACGCAAAACAGAAAGTGTCGGAATGTCTGCGTTGACAGGGTTAATTTTGATTTTATCTCTTTTGAAGCTTAATTTCATTGGTTTCATGAATATAATGAAAATTAGGTCAATATATCTGCAGGTAATATAGATATCATTTGCCGTGAAGCGGGAATTCAAGCAAGAAATGAAGGCTATCTTTTTACACGAAACCTGATACACATGATGTTACTAATGAAGTTGTGACATTATGATGCGCAAGCGACCTAATAGAGACGTTGGCCGCTGTTGTTGTTCACTGTGCAAGGCGACATTACGTTGTTTGGGCCAGGGAGTGTCGGCCTTCTCATTTTGCACTGATATGGTGGTATAGTACGGGAGGTATATACCCCTATTGGTCTCCTGTTAGCCTTTAGTACTACTTACCTTGTGAATGCTTTGTATTATCTACAGCTGGTATTAGGGATGCGGACCGGACCAGATCGCCAGTGGTGGTCTAGACCAGGAGAAAGGTGGTCCAGTCTGGTCCAACCCTAGGTGGTCCGATGATCTTGCCTGGACCGGTTCCGGACCGGTCCAATCATTATAAAATACCTTAAATGAAGTGAAATGTGTTAAAATCTTACTTTTGGTAATACCAAATTAAGATTTTAACACATTTGCTTTATTTAGATATTAAGGAAATTGAAAAGGTGCCCTGCAATTTCGACTTAATCTCGCAGTATTATTTATTATTATTTATTGGTGTTTAAGGTCACATACTTATGCACAATTGTTGCGATGTGAGCCCACAGGGGGTTAACTGCACTTGTCAGCTCGGGTAAGAGCTCGAGCTCTTGGGGTCTTTGTTGGGGAATTCATTAGACTCGAGTTTATTTAACTTTTATGCTGATTTTCATAGTTTTGGAACAGCATTAAACAATATAATGAAATTACATGGAATTGTATAAGCTGGCGACCAGAGTACAGACGTACTCTGTGGGTACACACCAGATGTTCTGTTGGCAATACCAGGCATACCTTTGAGAGCCAGTATCGTCAACAATGCAGTAACATTTGAGGATTTGTTGACAGAAGGGACAATAACATTCGGCAGTATTACTGGGATGTTGGTGTTCGAACTGTCTAGCAAATCATAACTTGTACCTGGTGAAACTCCCCATTGAACTGGTGACGCTGACTTGCATTTTTGCATCAGTCACCGGGACATTCCGCCGGTTAGCTGGCGCCCGGCGGAATACTAATTTAGAGTCAAGATTCCATGGACTGCATGCAGACTGACCGACAGTCTGCATGGCAGTATAAGAGTCTACAAAATGGGAACTGCCACGTCAAGGGACTTTCCCTCAGTTTCCCTGAGGTCGGGGAAAAACTGTTGATGGTCGTCACGTACCCCAAGTATTGCATCAGAAATCTGGTGAATATAAGCACCAATTTCTGACTGCTTAGACAAGTTGACTCCTGGCTCCTGAAAGAACACTGACTGCTCCACCAGAAGAAACCTAGATGCCGCCACAGTGTGTAAGGTATGAACTTTGATTGTTTGTAACATTGCTTGTTGATGCCAGAGACAACGACTTTTAGTCGCGATGAATTATCTTTGATCTTAAATAAAATAGTAGATAACTTGGAACTGGTCTTCCGCTGTATTATACACAACAAGTTCGTGAAGTTGCTGAATCCAGAATCTGGAGCCTGTGTCTGATATCGTCTGGTAAGGAAACTCAAATGCTACGGGCTGGTAGATCCTCACAGAACCCCCAGTAAACACATCGTGGAAAAATCAAACTTGACGATCATAGATCGATAAACTTTTCCTTCCATTTCACAACAGACGAATATTTTATTGGTGCCGTGTCTGCAGATTTTGCAAAAATCAGTGACCATACACCGTAAAGTACCCATGGGCAATGACGTGCCAGCAGCCAGTGACTCAACCGAGCTCACCAACAACTGTACAAGTAACAGACATGCGCAGTGGTGGAAACAAATACAGCGTAAACCAAACGCACGCAGTGGTAGAAAACAAAAACGTGTCATAGTAATAGTGCGCGACAGTACGAATTGTGTACTACTCGTGAAAAAGTGCAAATTCCTGGAAGGAGGAACGTGGTGGAACAACATTCAGAACAGTCAACAAAACTGCTAGTGTAACATTTTGATATTTTCCATATTTAATCAGCAGAAAAATGGATAGAAACATGGATGAAATTCAAATTAGGCAAAGGGCTGAAGCAATTGCAAGCCAGCAACTTCAGGAAATGCAGCAGCAGCTGGACGGCGTGACTGCACGTCACCAGCGGCTGTTGGATGCTGAAAGGGCTTCCTTGCAAGCACAAATGCAAAAACATGAACGTGATCTAACCGAGCAAAACGCGAACCAGGCAAAAGTATTTCAAGAACAAACTAGAGGAAGTGATTGTACCTTCGGAACAATACACAGTATTTCCCTTAGGGGTTTTACTCACTGTTCTACTCAGCAAGTCCTAAGGGAGCTTGATACCAAATAAAAATTTGAATTTTTGGGGGGGTTTCGTGAAATGTTTTAGCAGAATGGTGTTAACCAACTAACGTTTTGTGTCCTTGATTAATAGAGAAGTGTATTACAGTCATTCCTGTGAAAAGTTCAAGTCAATCACCCCTTCCAGTTCAAAGATATCAGCTCCCGCATATTTGGGCGTTGTTGGGCGCTTTTGGCTGAGAAAACATTTTCCGCAATATGCGGATAGTTTTATTTATCAGAACTAATGAATAGAGACATAATAAAGTAAAAAAAAACACAAGAAAATTTTTTTCAACTTTTGGTCACAGTGTCCTGAAGCCATGTTTGACTGCTAGCAGAAGCCAAATGAAGAACAACTCCAATTCTAAAAGACGACAACTGTTTATGTACGCTGTGAATTCAACATTTCTAACCTTAGAAGCTTTCAAATCATCCCCGTTGTTGAGTACTCAGATGGCAAAGTAGCCCGGTCGTAACAAAAATTTCCGACTTTTGGTCGAAAATTCTAAGTCCAAACCGAAAATTTTTCTGGTGCAAAAAAAGCAGACCGAAAATTTTAAGTGTAAAAAAAAAAAAAAAATTTTCGTCTAAAAATTTAACGAAATGGATAAAAAACGAAAAAATTTTTTTCGATTTTTTGGCCTCCATTTTGGATTAACGAAAAATCGAAACGAAATTCTTTCGATTTTTCTTATAAAGCGGTATTACTGCCTTCAATTTGGATCCCTTTTAGAGGGCTCATTATATTTAAATCTCGATATTTCAATCCAAAATGGCCGATTTTCGAGATAACTTTCCATTTTGTGAAAAATTTTGACAGAAAACATAAAAAATGGAAAAAAATACCGATGATGTTTGTTTTAGACACGAGTAATTCTGACAAGTTTGTCAAGAAATTAAGTCGATAGCTTTTTTTCGTTCATGAGACATTGGCCTACAAATGTTTGGGCGTTTTGGGGCTTTTTGCCCAACAAGAAACATTTTGCCCCGTATACTGATGGTTTTATTTATTAGGGCTCATGGCCGTCATTAATAGTTTTTTTATTTATGAGAAATAATGAAGCTAGACATAATAAAGTAAAAAAAAAACACAAGAAATTTGTTTTCAATTTTTGGTCACAGTGTCCCATAGCCATGTTTGACTGCTAGCAGAAGCCAAATTAAGAACAACTCCATTTCCAATAGATGATAACTGTTCATGTACACTGTGACTTCAACATTTCTACCCTTAGAAGCTTTCAAATCGTCCCCCTTGTTGAGTACTGTGACGGCAAAGTAGCCCGGTCGAAACAAAAATTTCTGACTTTTGGTCGAAAATTTGTCCAAACCGAAATTTTTTCTGGTGCAAAAAAAATTTTTTTTTCATCTCCAAATCGCCTGAAACGCATAAATAACCGAAAACAAAAATTCGATTTTTCGGCCGCCATTTTGGATTGTCGGAAATTCGAATAGAAATTTTTTCGATGGTTTTTACAATTCGGTGATACAGTCTTCATATCTAAGCCATTTTAGATGGTTCAGCATATCCCTGTCCCGAGATTGAGTTAAAAAATGGTAAAATTTTGAATTTTTTTTTGTTAGGAAAAACGTTTTGGCAGAAAGGTGTTAACTAGATACATTTTTGTACCATATACTGATAGAGGGGTGTATTGCTGACATGTCTGAGAAAATTTCAAGCCAATCGCCTTTTCCAGTCCAAAGATATGATCTGCCGAATATTTTTGTGTTTTTTGGCATAAAGGGTTAACTAAAACATTTTCAGAAAAATGGGAATATGACGATTAGTTACAACTTATGACCCTTTATGAGTAAAGAAACTTTTAAAAAATCGTTAAGAGCGTTTTCGAGAAATAGTGAAAATAAAAATTGTGGAAGAATAATAATAAAAAAAAAAAAAATAATCTTTGCAATAACAAATAGATTTTCCCTTTAGGAAAATCCAAATTAAAGCCCTAAATTTTCAGATCGTAGAATTACAAATACAGCTTGCAAACATGAAAACGCGGGAGTACAGTGAACGCGAGATTACTGAGCTCGATTTGAGCCAAGCAAACAGTGACACAGCCACACAAGCTATCACTAAAATGCACAAAACAATTCTGGCTAGTAGAAGAAATGCTGCTACCACAGCTCACGCAATGCAAACTCAGGCCCTCCATATCCGTAGATTTGATGCTAACCCAAAGAATTATCGCACGTGGATTAAAAGCTTGAACTTGTATTGGACAACTAACAACATTCCGCCATCACAGAGAAAATTTATTGCTGCCCAAACAAGCGACTATGTAGTCAGTGATTTTATTTTGAGACAAATTGAACAAAAACCCAAGATACGGTGGGAAGAGCTCCAGAAGGAACTCAAGGGAAGATACTCTGAAATTATTGACAAGAGTATGGTGAGAAGTTATTTGTGCCATATGAAGCAAGAGAAAAATGAGACCATAGTGTCCTATGGCAAACGATTACTCGATCTTGCCAAGAACGTGTATGGGAAACAAATTGACGGGGAATCTGAACAGAAAATGTTGGCAGATTATTTCACTGATGGGCTATGTCAGCCCGACATACAGTTAAAATTGATTAGAAAGGAGCCCGAGATACTCAACAAAGCTATGTCAATGGCAATATTTGAAGCAGGAGTTAAACACAATCATAAAGCCCGGGGAGAGGCAGCAGGCCTAGAAAATTATGAATATCCAAAATGGGATGACAGCCCGGGGAATGTAGGTGTCCCCATGGAGGTTGACGCGACGCGACAGAAAAATCGCGTGCATTTAGCAACTACAGGGAGACAAAATTCTCAAATTCAAAAGCCATATAGGCAGGGTCAACAATATAGGCAATGTCAGCCGAGATATCAAAATCAACAGTATCAAAACAAAAAGTTTGTTCAGCCAAGGGTTAATCAATACCCCATATACCCCAGACCCACTTGCCATCTCTGTGGGAGACCAGGGCACTACAAATGCGATTGTAGGGTGAAAATCACGCGACAGGTGAGAATGCTAGAGGTGCAGGCCCCACCCCAACAACAACAAGTGCGTACCGACGGTGTGGGATAGACTAGATTCAGTCCAGGAGCTTGCTTTCGCTGTGATCAGGTAGGGCACTGTGCCGCCTCTTGCAGAGTTAATCTAAACGAGTAAAACTCGATCCTTGTAACGTAAAGGGTCGAGTCTCAATCAATACAGTCACCCTAAGGAAATGTCAAAAGTGTAAGGTGATAATAAATACAGATTCAAATTATTCTGTTCATAATTACAAGAGACAGTATTCAAATACTCACCCCAGTGTTATTTATAATCCACATTTGGATAAATCCAGTCCTGTGAAGCAGTCAGAAAATTTTCATAGAAAACAGAATTGGGATAAAACACAATTAGCAGAAAATACTACATGTACTGAGTTACATAACTAAGTTTATAGTAGAAATAGTAATAAAATGGGATGAATGCATAACCCACCTCATATCAAAAGTTCACCAACTGTAAAATCTGGAAAATTAATTTATACTAATAGACAATACAGTGAAATTAATCAGAAGAGGCATGTTAGAAACGCAGGACTTAGAGATAGACAATCCATTAAACAGGGACTCAATGTTCAACAAATAGTAACCCCTACTGTAAAACAAGGAAAATTGGTATACTGTAAAATATGTAATACTGAGGGACATAATAATAACACTTGTAAAATGAAATTACGAACTATTCCTTTAACTAACAGACAACAAGTTCGAAGGAAGGAAACTAAACCTAACAGTAAAACAAAGAAAGTCTCAAACTCTAGTGTAAATGTTAACCCCAAAACTAGTAAAACAAAAACAGTTAACCCTGGTCTAGAGCCAATTGCTGAGCCAATTGCTAGAACAAGGAGAGACCCCACTCCAAGTGTAACAAAAGAACCACTTGAAATTAACCCATGGTTTCCCCATGAGTGTGAAAAATGTGGAAGTGAGAACCATTTTACTCGGTATTGTGAGGGGATTGAAATGTGTGACATGTGCCCACAATGGGGGCAAGGCACACATTTTACAAAAGATTGTACTCGAATTTTGCCAGAAAAACATTTCAGTCCAATCGAATTGGCAAATATGAGGAAAAATAATTATTATTATGAAAGATATCCCAGAAATCAACCATTGAATAGGGAAAATCAAAAACAGAAATTGTTAGAGAATCAAAAATCAGTAACTGAGATAAAATCTCAGGAGAATGCCCCTGGAAAGCAGAAACAGAAACAGGAAGTAAACATTCAGACTAAACCAAAACCAAAACAAGGAAAACTTCAGCAAACTGCAAAACCGAAAGTAGATGGGAAATTTAATGGTAAACAGGAAGTGAAACCAAAACTTCAGCAAAATTCTGAAACTTCTAAAAATGGAACAGGAAGTCAATCAAAACAACTTCCTACTACAACAGGAAGTAAAGCTAAACACCCAAAACAGACTTCACAAACAGTAAATGTTAATTATGGACCAGCTTCTTTGGATAGTGTCATGATTAACATAGGGAAGCAACTAGTGAGAGCCTTATTAGATTCAGGAGCTCAAACTTCTTCCATTAGCACAAAATTTTGGAAAAATTTGAGACATGGGCCAAAGTTATTGGGGGATAGAAATACTTTACCTCAAATTGAGGGAGGAACTGGAAATGATGTTAGACCCAGGGGTCTAGTGAAACTTTATTTTTCGATCAATGGAATTTCTCAGGTACATGAGTTCTTAGTCTTAGATGAACTTAATCGAAGTGTATTACTTGGTTTAGATTGGATCAATGATAATGTAGTGAACATTTACTTTGAACTTAGAAAATTGAAATTACAGGGACAGCTTATACCTATAGTGAAAGACTTACATGTTAGTTGTTTGACTCGATTGGTGAATCAGATTGAACTTAAACCTCAGACCATGTGTGTTTGTACAGCAAAGGCAATAGGGGCCCACCCAACTTTTGACTCTGATTATTTAGAACATCATGGTTTAAAGGAAGGTTACATAGCTGAACAACCAGGTTTACTTGTTAGTAATAGTGTGGTAAGTAACAATGATGGACATATTCCTGTGATGTTAGTGAATACCACTAACAAACACTATACTTTAAAGATGGAATTGTGCTAAAGATAGAACCTGTAGCACAAGATAAAAAGGCAGTACAAATGGAAAAAGGTTTTAGAAAATTAAATTCAGATGGGCCAAAACCAGAAAAAAAACACTTGATGAAAAAGATATGAAGGTGCCAGTTGATAAAAGGGACATAACTCTAAAATTAATTAATGAGAATCTAGATTTATTTGCTTAAAGTGATAAGGACTTAACCCAAACAAACACAGTCACCATGAAGATTGATACAGGTGATGCCAAGCCAATTAAAAGTCAACCATATTGGGTACCACTTATGAAATGTAAAATAATGGATGATGCAATCCAGGAGATGCTTGACACTCACATAATCCGATGCTCAAACAGTGCTTGGAGCTTCCCTTGTCTCTTAGTAGACAAGAAAGATGGCTCTAAGTGCTTCTGCGTGGATTTCCGCCAGCTGAATCAAGTTACGAGGACCACGTGTTGGCCACTACCTTTGATTGATGACATTTTTACCCTACTTAATGGTTGTAAATACTTTATGACACTTGGCATGAAGTCCGGTTATTGGCAAGTCAAGATGACCCTAAGACTGCATTCACGTGTCATAAAGGGTTATATGAGTTCAATGTCATGGCTTTTGGTTTGGTCAACATGCCAAGCAAATTTCAACAGCTGATGACCATAGTCCTGCAAGGACTAGAGGACTCTTCACTTGCATATTTGGACGACATTTTGATTTTTAGTAAAGATGAAAAGTCACATATTGAACATGTTCGGCAAGTATTTAACCGACTGAGACAACACAAGTTAAAAGTAAAAGCTAAAAAGTGTACTTTCTTTGAGAGTGAAACAGCTCATCTTGGCTTTGTCATAAGTCAAGATGGCATCAAACCTGAACCCACAAAGGTCGAGGTCATAAGAAAATTAGTACCTCCAAAAACAGTGACCGAGGTTAGAAGTTTCATGGGGATGGTTTCTTACTATCGAAGATTTATACCCAATTTTAGCGAAATAGCACAGCCATTGATAGAACTGACTAAAAAGCATGCTAGATTCCATTGGAAAGAAACCCACCAAAAAGCATTTGAATACCCGAAGGAAAGCTTGACACAAGTAGCACACCTTTCATATCCTAACCCACGAAAACCTTACGTCTTATATACGGACGCATCTCATTCATGCATAGGAGCTGTATTAACTCAGCCTTGTGAAGGTGAGGAAGGTCAAATTCCATGTGTACCAGATGAGAAACCAATTGTATTTTTGTCACACAAGTTAGGTGACACACAACAGAAATGATCAACCTTTGAAAAGGAAGCTTTTGCTATCTCTTATGCTTTGGACAAGTTCAACAATTATTTGCATGGAGCTCAGTTTGTTATTACAACAGACCATGCTACATTACAATACATGTTGAAATGACCCCAAAACAATGCGAAAGTTCAAAGGTGGGCATTAAAAATAGCGAGTTAAAATTGCAAGATTGAATATTTACCTGGAAAACAAAATACCTGTGCTGACTTGCTGTCAAGGCTACCTGAAGGTATAGCAAATGCCGATCCAGATAATCAGATGGATCAAGTAGAGACTGAGAAAACACTAAGGGTATGAGTAATAAACAGTGATAAAATTAGCCCTAAACAATATGCACATGTGACAGTTGAACATATGGAACCTGAAGAAATAAATTATAAAGATTTAGACATGAAAGTGGAGCAAGAAAAAGATGCTCGACTTATGGAAGTACAGAAGAAATACTTAAGTGATAATACCCCAGCTAATATAAGTAGTAGATATCTGATGATAAGGGGAATATTATACTACATTAGTGCTACTGACAACAACCCCAGGGTGAGGTTGTACATACCTGAACACTTACAAGGTGATGTACTAAGACAATACCATGACAACTTAGGACATTTGGGAGTAGATAAAGTGTACTGGAATATTAGTAGGAAATATTTTTGGCCTGATTTATACAAAAACATCTACCAATATGTTTAAAAATGCCATACGTGTAGGGCAAGAAACACAAAAAGGGTTACATTATCTATGCAAGAAGCCGATTGACCACCTTATCCATTTGCTAAGATTGCTTTGGATATGAGTGGACCTTTTTCCAACTACTTTATCGGGAAATAAGTACATAGTTACTTTTATTGATTTGTACTCAGGTTGACATGAAGCATTTCGAGTACCAGATGAAAGAGCAGAAACAGTTGCAAATTTGTTAATCGACCAAATTTTCCCAAGATTTGGCTGCCCACTTGAACTATTAACTGATAATGGATCAGAGAACTGTAATGAGATAATGAGATATTTGACTGAACATTTAAAAATTCATCATGTGAAAAACATCTTACTATCACCCCCAATCCAATGGGAAGGTCGATCGTTTCCATCGGACCTTGAATGATGTGTTAGCAAAATTGTCTCATAAAGAATTGGAGACCTGGGATTTATTCCTGAACCAGTCCCTGGCGGCTATCAGATTTAATGGAAGCGAGTCCTCCGGGTTCTTGCCCAATTATCTGTTATATGCCAGAGATGTGGTTCTTCCATTAGACACAGTTTTAAAGCCCAGACAAAAATATGTGGGAGAAGAAGCCCACAAAATAGCTTTACAAGAACAACACAAAGCATTTGTGAGACAACAGAAAATGCAACAAAAGCGAGTAGAAAAACAGAAATGTCTTGGAGATGTAAAGGCGAAACAAATAACATTCAATGTGGGAAATCCCGTAATGTACAGGGATGGAAGAGAAAAGGGAAAATTAGAACAAAAATGGGAATACCCATTTCGAGTAATTGAAAAGACTGGACCTGTAAGTTACAGGATCAGAGATCAAATGACAGGCAGACTTATTAAATGCCATGGGGAAAATCTAAGTTTGGCTCCACAGGAATAGGAAATGCCGGAGTTGGTGAAAGCAAAATGCCGTTTAAGATATGTTGCACCCCAAGCGGAAAAAGAAAATAGTAGTAGTGATAGTAGTGATGAAGAGGAGCATACACCTATGGCTCCTTTAATCCGAGAAAAATGACAAGTAAGACAAAATTCGTCTTCCGAAGAGGAAGGAGTACCCATGGAAGAATTATGTCAATGATTACGACAGTACTGCAAGCAGAAGAAAACTTCTCAAGTTCCTCAAGCTTCTACATCAGCACAGGAGCCGATGGAAGTAGAAATGCTAAATGTAGAACCCCAAGTAGAACACTCCGATTCTGAGTCAGAGTGTTTCTCTGACTGTAGCATTAATCAAAGAAAGAAAAAGAAAATTCCAGTGACAAACGTACAGCCTGCTGTATGACCGTCCAGTGGGACACAAATTGGGGATCTAATTGAGAATATTCGCTCCACCCTTAGGTAGGGTGGATGGCAAGAAATTCGTAGAATAGATTATCAACCCTGGAGCACCCAGGAGTAAGTAAGAAAATAAAAACGCTATATGACTATGAGGGAGGATAGGATATGCATCATGAGAGACTAAAGTATATTGACTTATAATCTGACAAGAAAGTAACATGGTGAAGTCGTTTTCTGGCCTGCACAACCAGTTTGGCGATTTCTCTGTGTGGTAAATTTCTCGAGTTTTACTGGCTGGTCATAAAATGAGAGAGTAAATTGGAACTCAGTTTTGAGAATCACTCATGATGCTAATCTGTGTCTTCCTTCTTGTTGTAGGAGCAAGATGTTATTAACTTGGTTTATGGGAAGTTTACTGACATTGACATTAACAGTTAGCAGGAATACCATAATCTGAAATAACGTCATCTTTACAAAGGTAAAAGAAGTTTATATGGTTAACAGTGAATGGACAACCATGTTTGTGGCTCAGGTAGCGCCATTTATCCACTACATGCAGAGAGTGGACAATAACATACGCTTTGTGAATCAATTTTATCAGGAACTCGATGTAAATTTCAGAAAAAATCTATCAACAAAATAGAAACATGACTGACAATAACACTTTTAATCTTGCGTTACATTTGATATTTGTGGATATGTACCAGGAGGTCAGGTTTATAAATAATCATTTCGAACGAGTAAAAGGGGACCTGGATGATTATCGCCAGTTAAAAGGGCATACACCCTCATCTCGAAATAAGCGAGGTTTAGAAAAATTTCATAGGTGAAGGAATGAGTTTCTTATTTGGCACAGCCACTGAAGGGGATGAAAGAAAATTTACAACGATTGACGGTAAATCAGGCAATGATACAACATGTTCAGAATCTAAGTTTAAGCTTAATAAAATTAATGTATCATGCCGTACAAGAGAACAGAGAATTTATAGTGAACTTATCGCGAGTAGTATCGCTTTTTTGTGACCAAGTAGAATTGGTATTACAAGGACCTGAAAATCGATTAACTCTTTTAGAGCATTATGTACAGTCTTTCCATCAATTGGAAACAGTATTGATACAAACTGAATTAATGTTAACCACCGCAGAAAAGTATATGGATGATCTGCATGAACAAATGGATTTGCTTGCAGATGAAAAATTATCACCCAGGGTCGTCAATCCTACCTTAATGACTTCGGTATTAACGAGCATTCAGGATAGGCTTGACGAACACACCCAACTTCCGTTGAAACTTCAGAAAGAATTATGGCAGTATTATCATTTGTTGACAACAGCGACAGTATTTGTTGATGATAAATTGGTCATTCTAGTGAAAGTGCCGTTGATTAACACCAATTTTCAGTTTGAAATTTTCAACGTACAAGCCTTGCCCATTCCATTCATGAATATAAGTAAAAAGGCATCCCATAGTGCAAATAAAATGGTAGCCATTTTTCGACTTGAAGCTGATACATTACTTGTTGACAAACAAAGAACCCGATATATACCAGAAATAGGTCATGATGATTGTATAGATGATAAGAAATTGTTCTGTCCATTACGAGGTGCAGTCAGAACTATACATACCACTTCCAGTCGCTTGTTGGCATTATTCCTAAACATGAAACCCGAGATAAAGAAAATATGTACAACTGATGTGAAATTAAATATGGATTTACCTTTTGCGACACGTATTGAGGAAGGTCTTTGGTACATCACTACTGATGTGCCATTGCGATTCTCAATTACGGGTCCAAGATGTAAGAATCCCAAACTGCGTTGAATCATGCCGCTGATTGGTATCTTAGAATTGAATCCGTTATGTATAGCCACAAGTGGACAACTATTGTTAAACAGTTATTTTCATCGTCGCGATAATATCACGTATTTAGTATCAAAGACAGTCTTGCCCAATTTCTCGTTGACTCAACGACAAGTTTGGCAACCTGTGTTCAAGAAAGTGAATATAACGAATTTCGCAATTCCGAAATCTATTAAACATTTAGATGAATTAAAAATGGATGACCTATTAAACGAACTAGATAAACTACAGTTAACCCTGATAGAACCATTTGAAGTACCAAAGTGGGCTTATTTTGTGGAATGTATGTTTCTTATTTTGGGGATATACTTATTGATAAGATGTTTCAGGGCACAAGGCCATATTAAGTTGCGTAACATTATTTTGCATTATAATAATAAACGAAAGCGGAATTCTAATTTTTCTGCTGATGTATGTGGAATGTCTAATGTTGCATTTAATGATGATGATGATCCTTTGTATACAACTATGAGACAACCAACAACTACTCCAAGACCTATGACACCACCTTCAGGTGAAATAGTGACAATCTTGAAACAATTAGTAAAAGATACAAGAGACTCAAAGACAAAAGTGAGACAGGACCAACCTCAAGCGTCCTCGTCTCCTCCTCAGTTATACCCGACAGTGAACTATGACATAGATACTGGAGAAGCAAGTGCGAACTTAAGAAAACGAGACAATACTATGACAACAATAACTTTAACTTAACTAATGAACTAATGTTGAACAATATTATTTGTGTTTGAGTGATTACAATGAGTGACTCAAGTAGTAGTGAAACAGTAGATACTGACGAAAGTGAAACAGTTGGTACAGAGCATCATTGGAGGGGTCAAATGGATGAGGAGGCAGAACACCAACTGAGTGATCGGGAAGAAATTTCTGTCACTCCCTTTGTAGACACTATGTACCCATTACCCTGGGAATATGCTGCTTATGAATATCTGAACAATGGTGAACCTCCCCCTGCCGTTTTCCCTCGAACTGGCCGAAGACCTGCAGTGTTAAATAATGTGGTTCAACCAAATACTTATGAACTGAGATATTTTCAGGTTCATCGTGCATTCACATCCGAAGATGCCTTTGGATGTGTTTACTATGATTTTCAAAATATTGCAGTCACAGATGAAATTGAACGAGATATAGTTTATTAGTATGATTCTGCTTGTCTGACCCACATTTTGTTTTAATGTCTTTCTCGAGTTCTCCATATCTTAAATTGTCCAGATTTAGTGTATTGAAGTCAAGATTTTGAAAGACATTATCATAGTCACAGAATAATGGTAAAAAGTTTAGTCCATGAGATGTGGTATGTACGACGACACATCGGGAGGTGTAATTCATGGGGTAGATTTCTTAATTGGAGAGCTCGATGGCGAGCTCGTTTTAGGTCCAGTGGACTCCCGAGACCTAACCAGTATTATGTGTTGTACAAAGTTACCCATCCTGATTTTGATGGTGGTATTTTTAATTTTAGGACGGGACCTAATACCATTTACTGATCCTTCATCATGCCATCTCAAATGCGAGAGTTGTAAATAGAAACAGTAACATAACTTTGATGGTGAAAACCTAACAGTTAAGGGATTAGTTCCTTGAGGTTTTATTGATAGTTGATTCTTATTTTTAAGTATATTGTGTTTTATTTTCGTAGTTACTTAGTTAAGATAGCAGAAGCGGAGGTTAGTGGTGAAGATAGTTATGGTCGAGCTAGGAGAGCTCGACAATCTTATGCATGAACAATGGCTACCGACCTGTTAGGTACTTTAACCAGAGCAGAGGTCGAAGGAATGCTAGGACATAAACTTCGTGATGCCAGAGACTATTCTGAGCAAGTAGTCTCTGGATGTCGATGCCTATTGTATGGCGAACCCATTCCAGACAAAGTTAAATGGCTCATGGAACATCGAGTGTTCCAAATGCAGTATCCCCAGATGGAAAAGAAATATGTATTAGAGAAAATAAAATTTTTAGAATTAAGTTATGATCATTATTACAGTGAAACATTCTTCCTGCCCACGGTGAGTACGTCGATAGTACATCGACGAGAAGAAGAGGCTTCTTCCTGGGGCGTGCCGACGTACACACTGCTGTACAGATGGAAGCATCCTTGTTGGACAGGGCGAGAGTATGTGAACCCTCGTCTACGGTTAACGATAGTTACTGGAATCGATAATTGGTGGATTCAGAAACATTTCATAGAATTTGGCAGTGCCCTCGATGGGGAAGAGGGAGTAAACTAATTATAGCCACTGAAAATATTTCTCTTGCAGTTATTTCACGGTCTGTTAGTACCATTCTGCAGACTGTGGAGAAAATCCAAGGGAAATAGCGGTCGTGTGCGGTTGTCTTTTTGATCCTCTGTAAGCTATAACTGATTTTCAGATATCTTTGTCAAAGTTGTACAAAAGCTTACAGATTCGAAAAGTGGGGCACCGGTACCCCACATAAGACAATCCCAAAACTAGTACGTGTGTGACTTGACTGTCAAAGAAGGTATTAGAAGCACACAAACCCACGGGAGAGAGTGCATAGAGAAGGTGTGTAATATAAATTGTAAAATAACTTTAGTTTATATTCATTTAATTCGTTTTAGTTATTATTAATTTTCGTTTATTTTGTTTATTGGATTTGGAGTATAGTTGTAGAAGAAGAAATACGAAAATGGCATCGGTACTCGCTACAAACGTTAACCACAGCGAAAATTTTGATGAGGAACAAAATTGTTATTTTGATCAACAACAGCATGTCCCTGAGGGACCACACGAAACAAAGTCGTTGTTACGTATGGGTCAAATGGGACATTGTTTGCTCCGGTTTTGGGAGGAGATGTACTTCGAGACAGCTTTAAACAGTTGTAGTGTGTGACGCTATGAAGTACATCTCCGATATTTGATAACAGAAGATGATTTTGTCTTCCCTCATCTGCATGCACAACAAGCAAATGACCGTTTTGCAGAAGAGGCCGAGTGTTTGTGGATGATCGGTGATCGACACGTCTGTCGGGCAACTGGCTTCCCAGATAAGGTGATCAGGTACTGGAATAACCAGTCCTGGACAGGCC
This sequence comes from Pictodentalium vernedei, assembly GCA_031216915.1. Lineage (NCBI taxonomy): Eukaryota > Metazoa > Mollusca > Scaphopoda > Dentaliida > Dentaliidae > Pictodentalium > Pictodentalium vernedei. Next base: position 646,691,099 of record CM062296.1, on the reverse strand, counting down.
TCTACTATATGGATGCAACCCACCGTATACGGCCATTCCGAAGCATTGAACTACACGAAGTTGAAAAGTTCACTGCTGATCACCCAACGTATGTGGATTTGAGCTTAGAACATTGGAATGTTTTTGAAACATTGGAGTGGGAAAGAGCTCAACCCCAATACCAATTAGTAAAAGAAGCACTCGACGAACACAAAATTCGTTTAGACACTATGAACAGTGTACAAGTGGTGAAACCGGGCATTGTTGTGTTTGTTTGGAGGACATACAAGTGGTGAAACCGGGCATTGTTGTGTTTGTTTGGAGGACATACAAGGCGAAGCTTTGGCTTATGAATGTCCTCGCTGTAAAGCAAAGGTTCACCTCGTCTGCGGGCAGACGTGGGTTGACATGGCCACACTGTCAAAGACATGTCCAAAATGTCGCATGGATGTGAAGTGGGGGAGCGTTTGACACCTCACGAGTTAGACCTTGTGCCCATATGAAAAACTACTCTTTGGCTATGTATGAGTAGATCATATTCCTCGGTACCGATGCACAGGTAATAAATAATTTAGCAATTGTGGGGTTTAATGAAGAGTAATATTTTGGGTTTTCTTGAGTACAATTGAGCATTTTTTGCATTCTTTTTGACTTGTGTGCGGCACCCATTCCCTTTCCTTGGTCTGAACAATCATTAACCCTGTGTTGTCCCTTCGCAAATCGGTTTCCTTTCTGAGTGATCAAGTCCCTCTGGGTTTAGATCCTCGGTTGGGTAGGAATGTTGCGAAGTGAGCCCACAGGGGGTTAACTACACTTGTCAGCTCGGATAAAAGCTCGAGCTCTTGGGGTCTTTGTTGGGGAATTCATTAGACTCGAGCTTATTTAACTTTTACGCTGATTTTCATAGTTTTGGAACAGCATTAAACAATATAATGAAATTACATGGAATTGTATAAACTGGCGACCAGAGTACAGACGTACTCTATGGGTACACGCCAGATGTTCTGTTGGCAATACCAGGCACACCTTTGAGAGCCAGTATCGTCAACAAAGCAGTAACATTTGAGGATTTGTTGACAGAAGGGACAATAACATTCGGCAGTATTACTGGGATGTTGGTGTTCGAACTGTCTAAAAAATCATAACTTGTACCTGGTGAAACTCCCCATTGAACTGGGAACGCTGACTTGCATTTTTGCATCAGTCACCGGGACATTCCGCCGGTTAACTGGCGCCTGGCGGAATACTAATTTAGAGTCAAGATTCCATGGACTGCATGCAGACTGACCAACTGTCTGCATGGCAGTATAAGAGTCTACAAAATGGCGACTGCCACGTCAAGGGACTTTCCCTCAGTTTCCCTGAGGTCGGGGAGAAACTGCTGACGGTCGTCACGTACCCCAAGTATTGTATCAGAAATCTGGTGAATATAAGCACCAATTTCTGACTGCTTAGACAAGTTGTCTCCTGGCTCATGAAAGAACACTGACTGCTCCACCAGAAGAAACCTAGATGCCGCCACAGTGTGTAAGGTATGAACTTTGATTGTTTGTAACATTGCTTGTTGATGCCAGAGACAACGACTTTTAGTCGCGATGAATTATCTTTGATCTTAAATAAAATAGTAGATAACTTGGAACTGGTCTTCCGTTGTATTATACACGACAAGTTCGTGAAGTTGCTGAATCCAGAATCTGGAGCCTGTGTCTGATATCATCTGGTAAGGAAACTCAAATGCTACGGGCTGGTGGATCCCCACAGAACCCCCAGTAAACACAACGTGGAAAAATCAAACTTGACGATCATAGATCGATAAACTTTCCATTCTATTCCACAACACAATGTCTAATCGTGACCGTGGCAGTTTTACGGGTGGGGGAAGCTGGAGTACCCGGAGAGAACCACCGATCATCGACGACCAACTGTCAGCTCCTCAACATTCTAACTCTGTTCAAGCTCCGCTCAAGCAGGGTTACAGCGGTTTAAGAAATGTGCACCATCGACATGCAGTACGCCTTAGTACACGGCTTCATCGTGCCCAAATGTTGGCAACCTGGATAAAGTGCCTTGCCCAAGGACAAAACGCGGGTCGTCCCGGACGGGGATCGAACTCGGGACCTCTAGCATATAAGTCCAACAGTCTACCACTGAGCCACCGGGCTCCCTAATCTGGCAGTAATAACATTGTCAGTTTAACTTTTGTTTTGTTTTTAAGATTTTTTTATTCAGACACAGTTGTGAAAAAACATCTATATAATACAACTAGACATTGCTAGACATGGGTTTCTACATCAAGTTATACATGTGTGACTTCGTACAATCGAGGTTCTGTAGCTAATAAACAGTGAATACGAGTATAACAATGTAGGAGTTAAATTCAATCACGATATTAGATAAAAGAGTGTTTCAGAAGCAGGTTTGAAAGCTCAAGGAGGAATGGTAAAGCACAAACCGCCGCGCCTCTCAGAAGTTTAAAGCGCTTGAACTAGTCACACTCGAACTGAAAACGAGCTGGGCCAAACTTTCAACTATCATAAGATAGTTGCCAATCCGGGCCACTTCGCCTTCAGCTCCAATGCCTTTTTAGATGGGAAAACACCAATGGACATTAATTCTATATTTTTGTACACTTTTAGTTGTTCAATGAAGCTTGTGAAAGCTGGAGTGCTCCCTCTCACCTTGCAGGAATAAATGAATTTTTATAGATAAGAATACATATATCTATTATTGATTCCGTTTTCTCGTTGTTGTTGTACCGCAAAATTACATCTTGTTTTTCGAGCGACAGTATGATTCCACATCCCTCTTCTAATTTTTCCTTCAAGTTTATTAATATAGTTTTCGAAAAGGAACATTCAAAAAAGAGGTGCAAGACGGTCTCTTTAGAATTATTACAGAAGCTACACAGTTCTGTTGCAGATAAATTATATTGATAAAGTTTAGAGTTTCTGTAGAGAATCCTATGTAGTATTTTGTATTGCAGTCTCTGTAAATAAGAATCATCAGTGACTGTGAATGAATTTTTATATATCTGCTTCCAGTGATCAGACTGTGAGCTGCTATTCAAAATTTCATTCCATTTTCTTTGTGTTTGTAGAGGAGATGTAGCAAACTGTTGCAAGAATATTGGACAAAATGCCTGACAGACCTTTTGGGAGTGCTTAAGTTTTTCAATATTTTCATTTTTTATGTCGTCAATTTTTCCATACTGTCTCATTGTTTCCTTCCACAATTTTGGAATAGCATGAATGACTCCCTGTTAGACAGTGAATAGTATTTTGAGATTGTATTTTTCGCACAAATCATTAAAAGGTAAGATTTTTCTATCCTCTGTTAAGAGATCATTGATAAAAAATACATCAGCCTTGAGCCACCGTTTATCAAGAAATGTATATTATTAATTTTTATGTTATTATTATAGTAAATTGGTTCTGAAAATATCTCTTCTGGAGTCAACGTATTATTTTCGTCCAGAAGTGACCAAGCAGTAAGAACATTTTTCCAGAATGGGTTTAGAAGTTCTCCTATTTTGTGTAGTCCTCCTTTATGAAGGTGCCATATTTTGTTGCTTCCGAGGTCTTCGATGTCGTTTAAAACAAGAGTCTTCCGAGGAGCAAAGATATTTAGGTCTAACAGTTTTTTGATCCAAGGTAGTTTTAGTGAGTAACTGTAAGCTTTTAGGTGGGGGAATTTAATTCCTCCATTTTCTATAGTATTTATTATTGTAGATCGTTTTATCTTATCATTTTTCCCTGACCATAGGAAACTGAAGAATTTAGTTTGTATTTTGCAAAGAACATCTTCAGGGGGATCGGGTAAAACCGACAGGCAGTGTATCAAAATCGGTAAAACAAGCGACTTGACTACTGCAGTCTTTCCAATTAGAGTTCCAATCCGTTTCTAAATTTCCTAGAGGATGATGAAAAACAGATCTTAGAGGGTTCTTTGACCAGTTCTGAATACATTTATGCACTTAAAACAATGCAAAACAACAAAAAACCCGGTTCAGATGGTTATACAGCAGAATTCTATAAGTTATTCTGGAAAGATATTGGTAATTTCTTGATAAACTCACTGAATTACGGCTATAATACAAAAGCACTATCAATTACCCAAAGAGCTGGTGTCATTACGTGCATACCCAAACCAAATAAATTGAAATTACACATGAAAAATTGGCAACCAATAACTTTAATAAACGTCGATGTAAAAATAGGATCTATCGTCTTTGCCAACCGCATGTAAACATTCTTGCCGAAATTCATTTCGGAAACTCAACTGGGCTTCATAAAAGGAAGATATGTTGGAGAATCAACACGTTTGACATTTGATCTAATCAAAAAATGGTAAGTGCAAAACATTCCAGGAATGCTTGTATTATTGGATTTTGAAAAAGCCTTTGACTCGCTAGAATGGACCCTCATCGAAAAAACACTACGTTTTTTAAACTTTGGACCATCAATAATACAATGGTTCCATACTTTCTATAACAATATATATAGTTATGTTTTGAACAATGGTCATTGCATGGAACGTTTCAACCGACCCACAGAGAAGAGTTAGACAGGGAGATCCCCTATCCCCGTACCTCTTCATCCTCTGTGCTGAGATCACCAGTGCAGCTCTAAAAAACAACACAAATATCAACGGAATAAAAATAAATGACTCAGAATATTTAATAAGTCAATATGCAGATGACTCATCTCTTTTTGTAAGTGACGATGGTCACTCCTAAAATGCCGCCCTTGAAACGGTGAAATCATTTTATAATCTTTCTGGACTAAAGGTAAACTTCGAGAAAACGCAAGTGATTTGGATCGGATCGAAGAAGGGTTGTGGGGAGGAAATACAAACTGGCGAACAAATCTACTGGAATCACCGAAATTCGCCTTCAGCTCCAATGCCTTTTTATAGCACGTATGAATCGTGCCTTATTACCAGGAGTTTTGCCGGGGGAGCAGTGTTAATTTCCATAGGAACCGGAGCTTTTTGGGGAGCAACTTTTGCCGGTGCAAAAGTTCAGCCCCTTGAAGCTATATCCGACAAGTGGTGTAGCTGCTGCATATATAGTATGCTATGGTATGTATAGTGATATACGTAAACACAGGGCTCTTGGTATATAGTATGGGTATGTGCTGGAAAAAATGATGTTGAAGGTGAATTTCTTGAAAGGTTTTATCCGCGAAAGGGTTGACGTTGCTATTGACGTCGTGACGTCATGATGCCACGCGACGTCATAGAGACGTTGACAGCTGTTGTTGTCCACTATACAATCTGACATAACGTTGTTCGGGTCAGGGGGTGTTGGACTTCTCGTAAGTGTGGGGGGAGGGGCGGTCTGGTAGTAGTGGTATATATCCATGTTGGGATACTATTAGCCCTTAGGCCTTCATATTATCCTATGTCTGCTATAGCTAGGTCAGACAGTATTGTGGGGATGGGGGTTATGCATGGTCACCCAGTGCTGTATTGCGAGATAGTCCTTGATGGTTTAGCTTGGCAGTATAGGATGAATGATCTCTTGGTCTCTTATCCCCATTGTACTATTAATTTACCGAATCCTTTGTATTATCTTATGGCTGGTATTGGTAGTTCGTAAAGCTAGGTCAGGCAATATTATAATCGTTTGTTTAGAAAGGGGGCATATGATGCACGATATATACCCCTGTAGGTCCCCTGTTAGTCCTCGGTATTAGTAATCAACCGATTGCTTTGTATTATTATGACTGGTATGGATAGTATGTTATGGCAAGTCAAGTGGTATTGTGGGGTGGGGTTAAAGCCTAGTAGTATAGAACGGCAGTATAGTATGGGCTATATATACCTCTGTGCCCCCCCCCCCCCCCACCACCCGAAAGCCATTGGAACTACTAATTGACTTAATGCTTCATATTTTTTCTGTACTGGTATAGGTAGTATGTAATGCGGGGCCAGACGTTATTGTGGGATGGGCGGGTGTAATACATGGTCGCCTAGTGTGGTAGTATAGGATGTACGCGTTGTACCCCTACAGGTTCCATGTTAGCCCTTAGTACTATTAATCCACCTAATGCTTCACTTTATCCTATGACTGGTATAGGTAGTATATAGTGGTAGGCCAAGCGGTATTGTGGGTAGGGATAATGCCTGGTAGTTTAGTAGGCTAGTCTGTATATACCACTGTAGGTCTCTTGTTAGCACTTGGCACTACTAATCCACCAGATGCTTCACATTATCAAGCGGTATTGTGGGGCGGGGTTAATGTCTGGTAGTACAGAACTGCAGCAGTGTATGGTTGGTATATGCCCTGTTGGTCCCATCTTAGCCGTTGATAGTATTAACCTATCGAATGCTTTGTATCATCCTGTTACTGGTAAGGTGGTACGTAATCCCAGTAGTTCCTACCCTATTCCGAGTACTCTTGTTCTTGTTTCATTTATCAAGATCATCCAATTAGGTCGCTTTATCATCACAACTGGTCTTCGACACCCCTTTTTCTGAAATGAGGCTATGAGGGCCATGAGAAATCCCTCAATGAGGTCTAATTTACTATCCCTCTTAGCTTCATCTCGCCATTTAGCAGCCATGTCCCATGGAATCCCTTTTTTGGAAAACGTTTGTGGCTATGGAATCCTTTTTTTTTTAAATGAGGCCATGAGGGCCATGAAAAATCCCTCATTGATGGATTTTCTCATGGCCCTCATGGGCTCATTATCCCTACCAACAATACCGCTTGGCCTACCATTATATACTACCTATACCAGTCATAGGATAACCTAAAGCATTAGGTGGATTAATAGTACTAAGGGCTAACATGGGACCTGTAGGGGTACAACGCGTAAATCTTATACTACCACACTAGGCGACCATGTATTACACCCACCCATCCCACAATAACGTCTGGCCCCGCATTACATACTACCTATACCAGTGTAGAAAAAATATGAAGCATTAAGTCGATTAGTAGTTCCAATGGCTTTCGGGTGGGGGGGGGGGGGGGGGGGGCACAGAGGTATATATCGCCCATACTATACTGCCGTTCTATACTACCAGGCATTAGCCCCACCCCACAATACCACTTGACCTGCCATAACATACTGCCCATACCAGTCATAATAATACAAAGCAATCGGTTGGTTAATAATACCGAGGACTAACAGGGGACCTACAGGGGTATATTCCATGCATCATATGCCCCCGTTCTAAACAAACGATTATAATATTGCCTGGCCGAGCATTACGAACTACCAATACCAGCCATAAAATAACACAAAGGATTATGTAGATTAAAATTACTATTGGGGTAAAAGACCAACAGATCATTCATCCCATACTGCCAATCTAAACCACCAAGGACTATCTCGCAATACCGCACTGGGCGACCATGCATGACCCCCATCCCCATAATACTGTCTGACCTAGCTATAGCAGACATAGGATAATATGAAGGCCTAAGGTCTAATAGTATCCCAACATGGATATAAACCACTACTACTAGAACCACTCCCCCCTCCCCCACTTATGAGTAGTCCGACACCCCCTGACCCGAACAACATTATGTCAGATTGTATAGTGGACAACAACAGCGGTCAACGTCTCTACGACGTCGCGTGGCATCCGGACGTCACGAAGTCAATAGCAACGTCAGCCCTTTCGCGGAAAAAAATCCTTTCAAGAAAATCCACCTTCAACATCATTTTTTCAGCACATACCCATATATATATACCCACAGCCCTGTGTTTAAATATATCACAATACATACCATAGCATACTATATATGCAGTAGCTACACCACTTGTCGGATGTAGCTTCAAGGAGCCGAACTTTTGCACCGACAAAAGTTGTTCCCCCCAAAAGCTCCGGTTCCTATGGGAATTTAACACTGCTCCCCCGGAAAAGCTCCGGGTAATAAGGCACGATTCAAACGTGCTGTACTACTGATGCTTGATGACTAGTGTTTGACCAACCTCTTCGACCCTTGAATAGATAAAAATATAACAGGGTATACAACTCATTGTTTCAAATCAAACCAGCCCACCCTCTCTCTATTCGTCTCAGACTTTAACCACTTTGTGTATTGCTCGAATATCCGATGTCATGAGAAAGAGAAGACAGTTACTCCTTGCATGCTGCTGGCAGATATTCCTGCCCGGGACAGGCAATCTCTTTTTATTAAAATAAGTAAACTTTGAAGATACATAACCAAATGTCCCCATGTAAATTCTATAGACCTTCTGACCAATGGTTTCTTCAGTGAAAGTTTCATGAATGCTTCATCAAATCTATTCATGGCTGCTTCACAGCAGCCGTGACTAGATTTCCTGAGAAATATTTTAAAATTACTCAGCGGGTTAGGAGTTAAGTTTTACAGTGGTGTATCGTGTGCACCACACACAGCGGTTATAATGGACGTTAGCACGTTGAAAGATTAATATAAACAGGACAGGGAATGCACAATGTTGCACATGCGTTGTTTTTTCTCGCCTTTATCTTTCTTATTCTGTCTCACTATTCTTTCCTTTTCTTCCATAGAGAAAGGCAGGAAGACAACCAATCTGTCTGTGCCTTCCCCTGCCAGTATACATTTATTATAGATTTTTTACTATATGCTAGCCTGTGAATTATCGCAAATTATCTAAAAGATATTTCTCGATATCCATTGACTCGATAGATATCGATAAATATCCCTCAGTAGCTTCCCAAATGACGTTACGCTTCGGCGCATGACGTCACCTTGAAAGAACGATCCGCTGATCTTTGTTATTGTTCTGAAAGGTACGCTTTTGAGGTCGAATTGGGTTGAATATTCTGCAATAAAATGTCTTGTAGTATATAATAAAAAAGAAAATCTACTCTATTTTAGTCGGTATCTGAAATTCTCTCGACTGTGGAATTGAAAGTTTTATTTTCCACGAGCGCTTGCGCGAATGAAAACTAATATTTTTAAGTCCACACGATGAATTTTTTCAGTAGGTTCCTAAATTGCGTTACGCTTCAGCGCAGGACGTCACCTTGAACGTCGCCTTGAAGTGAATATCGTGAATTATCTCATTCGTGAGGACATGAACGTATTATTTTTTACTCGCGCAAGCGCTCGTGAAAAATAAAACTTTCAGGTCCACACTCATGGGATCATTACCGATATTCACTAAAATAGCGTAGATATCCACTATATATCTTTCCTGGTTGTATATTGTATATGTGTTTTGATATTGTAAACTTGGATATTCCAGATTTACACACATTAGTCAACTTTGTATTTGTTTAGTGTACTAGTGAATTTATTTATTTATGTATTGGGGTTTAGCGACAATTTCGACAGCCAGGGTTACCTCGTGTCGGACAGTTTAACGGGTGGCGGAAGCCGGAGTACCCGGAGAGAACCATCGAGCAACGCCGAGCAACTGTCAGGCTCCACAACATACTAACTCCACACAAGCAGGGTTAGCATTGGTTGAAGACAAGTGCACCATCGACGTGCAGTACGTCTTTAGTACACAACGCCAGCGTGCCCCCACGTGGGTAATGGGGTTGAAGTGTCTTATCCAAGGACACAACGCGGTTGCTGCAGGTGGGATTCGAACAGAGGACTTCTTGGCTTGCAACCTGTTCCTCTACCTACTGAGCCACAGCCCCCCCCCCCCCCCCCCCACACACACACACACATACACACTCATACTAGTGAATAAAATATCAATATCAATATCATTTGATCACTGGGTGTTCTTGCTTTATTCATAATTAATGAGAATTTCGGGTATAAACACGAAAAAACAGCAGTATGTAAGACAAATAGGCGTTCAAGTAACTGGGTCACCACCTAAATTTCTATCAATTCCGTCCTTCCATTGGCTATTCTTCGTGTGGAAACTCTTGTCATGGTGTGATACTTCACTGATTGATCTCGAAAAAATGTGAAAACGAGACATTAGGTCACTAGATATGAATTAAATTCGATTCTCGTTTAAAATTCAATATGCTACGACACACACTCAACGGCTTCAGTTTTGAACATGACATCTTCTGGTTTGGTCATAAAAGCGAGAATTAATTATTATTGAACGCCTGTTTGTCCCAAAACATGGCTTAACTTATGAAAATGTGCTCCTTGAACGCTTCCCAATGACCGGCCATAACCTATTTTCTTGAGGCAAAAAATGCCATTACTCCAGAATTCATTTGGCAAATGACGTTTTCTACCCGGATAATAATAATAAATAAATGTTGATTAAAGAAGAAACATGGCTAATTTTTGTCAGGAGTGGGAGGCCAAAATATTTGTCCTGAAAAAGAGCGATATCTGCAAGCCCCTCCCCACACAGCCAATCACGCAACTATCTGGGCCTCTGACTAGTTTTCCTTTTCCTCTTCTCTCATTCTTTTCTCTCACCCTCTTTCTATCTGGCTCTACTTCTATCCATAATTTTGAACTGTTGAATAACAGGGATTGAACTGTTGTGTTGTACAAATAGGGAACATTGGTGATATGGGGATGCAAATCCACGATTTGCTATCCAAACTGTTTTAATTAATTGTATTGTCATTTCTCATTATTTGCCCACATCGTTATTAATGGAACTTGGGACTTTAATACTGAAACATCATATTCTATTACCTGAGGATAGCATCATAATCTTCAAAAGTAGGAAATTTCGCACAGAATAATTCTCCAACTCAAAATAGAGTGATCATTTATCAGGATCCCTTCATTAATTTTGACGATCATTTTGTGTTCCCAGTTTCTTCAATCTTTGAACTCGTGAGCCCGCATTTCCGGCCCAGGAACATGAAACGTCATACTTTCATTAACTCTTTGAATCCTGGTGGTATCTTCCATATCAGTTCAATGGCAGCAATTCGAAGAGCCCATATTCATTATTTGGGGATAGACCAATTCATATTTTCATCTTGCACGCTGCACGTTGAAAATGTTGATTGGTCTACCCCACACATTCACTTAGCAGCCATCCTACTAAATGGAATTATGAAGTATCATGTTCCTTGACGTAAAAAGGTCCCTCGGTTTCAAAGGGTTGAGTAGAATGTCTGCATAGTGAATTTGTGGGGTAGACCAATCCATATTGAGGCCTTTGAATTAGTCTAACCAGAAATAATGAATATGAACTCTCCAAATTGCTGCCATTAAACTGACATGGAAAACATCACCAAGGTTCAAAGGGTTAAAGCATGTTTTATTTCATAAATTGGAAAACTGATTTATCATATGACTCGTCCGTTTTGTTCACATTAAAACATTTGATATTTTGTTTTCATATTGATCAGTGATAAATAAAGCCTTCCGTCAATTTCATTGGTCAATTTCAAAACTAGACAATTTGATTGGTTGAACAAACTAAAACTGGGCCACATTTTCATAATTTACATAATTAGAGTTGGGAGCTTTCATTGGTCAATTTCAAAACTGGACAATTTGATTGGCTAAACAAAATACAACTGGGTGACATTTGCATAATTTCAGTAGGGAGAATTTACGTTATCTGTCCTGTTTAGGGTTGGTTATATTGTATTAATCTTTTACCCACAAGAAAAACGCCATTCATTTTTTTTTATATTTTCACTTTTTGCTTCCAAAACATAGGTTATGACCCCTCATTGGAACGAGCTCAACGAGCTCGTTCCAATGAGGGATCATAACCTATGTTTTGGAAGCAAAAAATGAAAATTTTTAGTTATACGAGGATGTTTTTTCCAAGTGCCGTCTGCAACTCAAGTTAGGTGATCGGTTAAAAAGTCATACTAAGTGGCTAATTTGTGCGTGTGTGTGTCATATGATAAACAGAATATGAAATGAGTGTTTTTTCATATAATATTTATGAAACTCGTCCGAATTTTCCGTTTGCGCTCGCCAGAGGCTCGCCAAAACGGAAAATTCTTAGACTCGTTTCATAAATATTATATGAGAAAAACACTCATTCCATATCCTCTATTTAGTAAACAGGCTACACATCCTTTATCAATATCATTCCTCACCATTCTTCATTACAAAGTATATATAGTGCATGTGTAAAGAGATTTGGGTGTCTATTTACTCGATGCAAACTTCCCTTTAGTCTTGATATTGGGATTTTGAAGATCAACAACCATTTATCGATTTTCTATGCACTACATGCCGTGGATGGCCTTTTTCTGTTGTTAGGGCAAGATCTTAAAACAAAATTCAGCTGTACACAGGACACTGCGATCCACAAGTCACACGCTCCGATACTATGCGTCGGATAGATTTTCAGAATAGATGTTCAAAATACATGGTCAGTTCAATTATAACTGACAACAATTACTGGAAAAAAACATTTCAAATTGGGGAGCAAATGCCGGTGAGAGGTGGGGGAGGGGGAATCCCCGACACCATGACTACACTCCATCAGTATAAGCTTATACACCAGATGTTCACAAGCCGGATGCACAGACTCTTTACAGGTTGCAAACATTATCATCGTCAGCAATCGAAAACTAACGCAGCACTTATGTAAATTTATTATAAACATTTGCAGCTTATCGACTCAATAAGCTAAATTTGATGAATCGTTATCTTGCCTGCATGGCTATCTGGGTGGCTTATCGACCGAATAGGTCCGCAAAGGCGACGGTAAACGTAAGCCGGTTACGTCTACAAAACTGTAGCGTATCTCCGGTGGCATGTCCTTGCCACCTCCCTACAATTTTCGCTGCCTTCCAATACATTGACCAAATGCAACTTTCACATGACATATGTAACCATAAAATGGTCTCTACTATAGGGCCACTCAATCTATAAATGCCCCAGATTTGCTCCTAGATCACTGAATTTTGCACACTTTTTTTTTGGGGGGGAGGGGGGGAAGGGAGGACTAGTACTAACTAGGACGCTCCGACTGTTGCCCCCCTCCCCCTCCTCCCACTTCGCGTAAAGGTAAATAGGAAGAGGGGGTAATAACCGAAGGACACCACTTAAGAATAGGAGAGGCCACATCCCCCCTCAAAATGGCCTTCCAAATATCATGTTCGCCCCCCCCCCCTCTGGAAATAAAACAATCCTGGCAGCACCACCCCCTCCCTATTATAGAATCCTCGCTGCGCGCCTGCCATAAAATGCGAGCCGATTTATCCGCGAACGAGTCGATTGGGTCGACAGACAAACCTGGCTCCGATTGCGTCCACAAAACCAAGCCATTTGTGTCGCAAACCGTTTACGTCCGCAAAACGCAAGACAGAAAGTATCGTCATGTCTGCGTTGACAGGGTTAATTTTGCCTTTATCTCTTTTAAAGCTTAATTTCATTGGTTTCATGAATATAATGAAATTTAGGTCAATATATCTGCAGGTAATATAGATATCATTTTGCTGTGAAGCGGGCATTCAAGCAAGAAATGAAGGCTATCTTGTTACACGAAACCTGATATACATGATGATACATTCACATAGCTTGTATCACTTTTCAGTTCAGTAAGAAAAATTTACACCTCAGGGCATATATTTCAGAGATATTTTTTAATAATTCCAACGTTGATTATTCAGTGAATAATCTGACTGAATGCTCAGCGATGTCGTTAGAGTCATTGCAAATTTGTATGTTTTAGATACTGCACTTTCTTTACCATCATCCTTCATGGCGGGGTTGATCATTTTCCTCCAAATGGCTATCACTAAATTTAGTATTTTCAGACGGCCGATAAACTTTCTTATTTCCAAATGGTATGAAATACTCCTTTTTGATTGGCTGATATTTTATTTATGTATTGGTGTTTAAGGTCACATACTTATGCACAATGACTAATCGTGATCGTGACAGTTTTTCGGGTGGAGGAAGCCGGCGCACTCGGAGAGAACCACCGAGCATCGACGAGCAACTGTCAGCTCCTCAACATTCTAACTCTGTTCAAGCTCTGATTGAGCAGGGTTACAGCGATTGAAGACATGTGCACCATCGACGTGCAGCACGCCTTAGTACACGGCCTCATCGTGCCCCCATGTAGGAAACCGATATAAAGTGCCTTACCCAAGGACACAACGCGGATCGTCCCAGACGGGGATCGAACTCGGGACCTCTAGCATAGAAGTCCAATAGTCTGCCACTGAACCTCCGAGATCTCTTGACTGGCTGAGAGGTACGTAAAAATTTTAGTCCACAGTATATTTTAGTTGTTACAGCAGATTGTTACGGTGTAAAACGGTGTAAAACGGAAATACACAATAACTTGTAAAAGGACTGGAAAAAGTCCTTTTTTATTTATATTATTATAAATATTTATTTACCAGCTCATTTATGTTTGAAAAAATAAAATATGGTTGCACCAAATTTTTTAATGAAAATTAAAATACACATGTGTAGGGATTATTTATTAGTCTGTGTGAAACACACAGACTATTGTTTTTGCACGGTTTCTTTTTCTTTTTTTTCCTTCTTCTTCTTCTTCTTCTTCTTCTTCTTCTTCTTCTTCTTCTTTTTCTTCTTCTTCTTCTTCTTCTTCTTCTTCTTCTTTTTCAGATTCCTGGGGCATCAGGGGTGTCTGTAGGGGTGTTTTGAAAGTGGGTCACGCCCATATCTCAGGCGTGGTGTGACCTACAGACCTGAGACCAACACCAAATGAGTCGATACTCGATGGAGGTTCAAAATATGGGTCAAGGTCACGGAGGTCATCTAGGGGTCATTGAGTGCATTTTTCAGAATTGCTGGAAATCACATTTTTTGCCCCCCCCCCCCAAAAAAAAATTATTCCTGACGTACACACATTCATTTTGACGTAAAAAAGTGGGAGTGGCCAAAAATTTTGAAAGTGGGTCACGCCCATATCTCAGGCGTGGTATGATGTATGGACCTGGGACCAACACCAAATGAATCGACACTTGATGGAGATTCAAAATTTGGGTCAAGGTCACGGAGGTCACCTTGGGGTCATTGAGTGCATTTTTCAGAATTGCTGGAAATCACATTTTTTGATCCCCTAAAGTATTCCTGACATACACACATGCATTTTGACGTAAAAAAAGTGGGAGTGGCCAAAAATTTTGAAAGTGGGTCACGCCCATATCTCAGGCGTGGTATGATGTATGGACCTGGGACCAACACCAAATGAATCAACACTTGATGGAGATTCAAAATTTGGGCCAAGGTCACAGAGATCACTTAGGGGTCATTGAGTGCATTTTTCAGAATTGCTGGAAATCACATTTTTTGACCCCTTAAAATATTCCTGACGTACACACATGCATTTTGACGTAGAAAAGTGGGCGTGGCCAAATTTTTTGAAAGTGGGTCACGCCCATATCTCAAGCGTGGTATGACCTGCGGACCTGGGACCAACACCAAATGAGTCGACACTCGATGGAGGTTCAAAATATGGGTCAAGGTCACGGAGGTCATCTAGGGGTCATTGAGTGCATTTTTCAGAATTGCTGGAAATCACATTTTTGGCCCCACCCCCAATTATTCCTGACGTACACACATGCATTTTGACGTAAAAAAGTGGGCGTGGCCAAAATTTTAGAAAATGGGTCACGCCCATATCTCATGCGTGGTATGACGTATGGACCTGGGACCAACACCAAATGAGTCGACACTCGATGGAGGTTCAAAATTTGGGTCAAGGTCACGGAGGTCAACTAGGGGTCATTGAGTGCATTTTTCAGAATTGCTGGAAATCACATTTTTTGACCCTCAAAACTATTTCTGACGTACACACATGCATTTTGACGTAAAAAGAAGTGGGCGTGGCCAAAATTTTGAAAGTGGATCACGCCCATATCTCAGGCGTGATATGACCTACAGACCTGGGACCAACACCAAATGAGTCGATACTCGATGGAGGTTCAAAATATTGGTCAAGGTCACGGAGGACAACTAGGGGTCATTGAGTGCATTTTTCCGTATTGCTGGAAATCACATTTCTTGGATCCCCTAAAGTATTCCTGACGTGCACACATGCATTTGGACGTAAAAAAAGGGGGCGTGGCCAAAATTTTTGAAAGTGGGTCACGCCCATATCTCAGGCGTGGTATGACGTATGGATCTGGGACCAACACCAAATGAGTCGACACTTGATGGAGATTCAAAATATGGGTCAAGATCACAGAGGTCGCCTAGGGGTCATTGAGTGCATTTTTCAGAATTGCTGGAAATCACATTTTTTGATCCCCTAAAGTATTCCTGACGTACACACATGCATTTTGACGTAAAAAAGTGGGTGTGGCCAAAATTTTTGAAAGTGGGTCACGCCCATATCTCAGGCGTGGTATGACGTATGGATCTGGGACCAACACCAAATGAGTCGACACTTGATGGAGATTCAAAATATGGGTCAAGATCACTGAGGTCACCTAGGGGTCATTGAGTGCATTTTTCAGAATTGCTGGAAATCACATTTTTTGATCCCCTAAAGTATTCCTGATGGACACACATGCATTTTGACGTAAAAAAGTGGGCGTGGCCAAAATTTTTAAACGTGGGTCACGCCCATATCTCAGGCGTGGCATGACGTATGGATCTGGGACCAACACCAAATGAGTCGACACTTGATGGAGATTCAAAATATGGGTCAAGATCACAGAGGTCACCTAGGGGTCATTGAGTGCATTTTTCAGAATTGCTGGAAATCACATTTTTTGTCCCCCTAAAGTATTCCTGACGTACAGACAAGCATTTTGACGTAAAAAGAAGTGGGCGTGGCCAAAAAATTTGAAAGAGGGTCACGCCCATATCTCAAGCGTGGTATGACCTACGGACCTGGGACTAACACCAAATGAGTCGACACTCGATAGAGGTTCAAAATATGGGTCAAGGTCACGGAGGTCAACTAGGGGTCATTGAGTGCATTTTTCAGAATTCCTGGAAATCACATTTTTGACCCCCTAAAGTATTCCTGACGTACACACATGCACTTTTACGTAAAAATATAGGGCGTGGACAAAACTTTTGAAAGTAGGTAACACACATATCTCAGGCGTGGTATGACCTACGGATCTGGGCTAACACCACATGAGTCGACACTCGATGGAGGTTCAATATATGGGTCAAGGTCACGGAGGTCACCTAGGGGTCATTGAGTGCATTTTTCATAGTTGCTGGAAATCACATTTTTTTGCGCCCCAAAGCATTCCTGTGATTCATACATGCATTTTTACGTTAAAAAAGTGGGCGTGGCCAAAATATTTGAAAGTGGGTCACGCTCTTATCTCAAGCATGGTATGATGAATGGACCTGGGACTAACACCAAATGAGTCGCCACTTGATGGAGATTAAAAATATGGGTCAGGGTCAAGGAGGTCACATAGGGGTCATTAAGTGTATTTTTCATAATTGCTGGAAATCACATTTTTTGACCCCCCAAAGCATTCCTGAGGTCCATACATGCATTTTTATGTTAAAAAAGTGGGCGTAGCCAACATTTTTGAAAGTGGGTCATGCTCATATCTCAATCGTGGTATGATGAATGGATCTGGAACTAACAACAAATGAGTCGACACTTGATGGAAATTCAAAATATGGGTCAAGGTCACGGAGGTCACCTAGGGGTCCGCCTGAAAGAGGTCACCAAAGTCATCAAGTGCGTATTATTCAGAAATACTGGGAAATGAATTTTATTACACCTTAATGCATTTCTAAGGTTTATGAACGTATTTCATCACTCAAATTAGTGGGCAGAGCCAAAAATGTCCATTTCTGATTCGAGTATCGAACCCTTTATATGCTGGTCACATATATGCCTTTTCTGGTTTCTTATAAATAATTGTTCTGATTCCAGTATGAATATCTATAAATACTGTTAATGAAAACCCATTTCTGATTTGTTTAAAAATATTTTACTCCTGAAAATAAGCCTCCATAAATTCGCTTTCTGTATAGTATATTCCTGATACTTTAACCCTTTTCACACAGACTTAAATTTACTGGGTGCAGTAAATTCTGTTTCTTTAGTTTATGTTGTTATTTTTGGAAGGGTGTGATGCGTTTTGTCTTGGTGGCTACTTAATTAAAAATGTCTAACATTAATTTTAGGAAACGCTTTGCAAGTCACACTGAAACTTAAATTTTAGAAAAGAGAACAAAGGTAATACCAGTAAAAACAGCCAATTGCAACAAAAAGTGTGCCAATTTACTTAGAACATATTTAATAGGAAAATGAGAAAATGTGGATTTTAAAAACTATATTAGCTGTTGAGTTAACAGAACGAAGGGATTTGGAAATAAATCCATTATTCTTGTGACTTCCGGGGTGCATGGGATTTCACACCGGTCTGGGAACGTATACACCTTCTGCTGCGCCTCGGTGAGTATGAGTCCCCAAACCGGCGTAAATTCCCGTACACCCCGGAAGACACAAGGAAAACTAATATTATCATTTTTGCAATTTTGTCTCTGACCTTTGAAATATTGTCATTCCGAATTTACTTGAAATTCGTCTGATCAGTTTTAGCAACTGAAAGTTTAATCTTGTGTGTATTAAACTGCTTATAACGAGTGCATATCTCTATGCAAAGTTGGGTGTTGAGATGTGGCGTTATCTTGCCTGCATGGCTATCTGGGTGGCTTATCGACCGAATAGGTCCGCAAAGGCGACGGTAAACGTAAGCCGGTTACGTCTACAAGACAGTAGCCTATCTCCGGTGGTATGTCCTTGCCACCTCCCTACAATTTTCGCTGCCTTCCAGTACATTGACCAAATGCAACTTTCACTTGAAATATGTAACCATAAAATGGTCTCTAATATAGGGCCACACAGTCTATAAATTCCACAGATTTGCTCTTAGATCATCGAATTTTGCACATTTTTTTTTGGGGGGGGGGGGAGGCCTAGTTCTAACTAGGACGCTCCGACTGTTGCCCCCCCCTCCCCATCCTCCCACCTCCCGTAAAGGGAAATGGGAAGAGGGGGGTAATAAACGAAGGACACCACTTAAGAATAGGTGAGGCCACATCCCCCCCTCCTCAAAATGGCCTTCCAAATATCATGTCCCCCCTCTAGGAATAGAACAATCCTGGCACCCCCCCCCCCCTCCCTATTATAGAATCCACGCTGCGCGCCTGCCATAAAATGCGAGCCGATTTATCCGCGAACGAGTCGATTGGGTCGACAGACAAACCTGGCTCCGATTGCGTCCACAAAACCAAGCCATTTGTGTCGCAAACCGTTTACGTCCGCAAAACGCAAGACAGAAAGTATCGTCATGTCTGCGTTGACAGGGTTAATTTTGCCTTTATCTCTTTTAAAGCTTAATTTCATTGGTTTCATGAATATAATGAAATTTAGGTCAATATATCTACAGGTAATATAGATATCATTTTGCCGTGAAGCGGGCATTCAAGCAAGAAATGAAGGCTATCTTGTTACACGAAACCTGATACACATGATGATATCGGTATGCATTCACATAGCTTGTCTCACTTTTCAGTTCAGTAAGAAAAATTTACACCTCAGGGCATATATTTCAGAGCTATTTTTTAATAATTCCAACGTTGATTATTCAGTGAATAATCTGATTGAATGCTCAGCGATGTCTTTATAGTCATTGCAAATTTGTATGTTTTAGATACTGCACTTTCTTTACCATCATCCTTCATGGCGGGGTTGATAATTTTCCTCCAAACGGCTATCACTAAATTTAGTACTTTCAGACGGCTGATAAACTTTCTTATTTCCAAATGGTATGAAATACACCTTTTTGATTGGCTGATATATTATGTATTGGTGTTTAAGGTCACATACTTATGCACAATGGCTGATCGTGATCGTGACAGTTTTTCGGGTGGCGGAAGCCGGTGCACTCGGAGAGAACCACCGAGCATCGACGAGCAACTGTCAGCTCCTCAACATTCTAACTCTGTTCAAGCTACGCTTGAGCAGGGTTACAGCGATTAAAGACATGTGCACCATCGACGTGCAGTACGCCTTAGTACACGGCCTCATCGTGCCCCCATGTAGGAAACCGATATAAAGTGCCTTGCCCAAGTACACAACGCGGATCGTCCCAGACGGGGATCGACCTCGAACTCGGGACCTCTAGCATAGAAGTCCAACAGTCTGCCAATGAACTACCGAGCTCCCTTGACTGGCTGAGAGGTACGTTATAACTTTTAGTCCACAGTATATTTTAGTTTTTACAGATTGTTACGGTGTAAAACGGTGTAAAACGGGAATACACAATAACTTGTAAAAAAACTGAAAAAAGTCCTTTTTATTTATATTATTATAAATATTTATTTACCAGCTCATATTTATGTTTGAAAAAATAAAATATGGTTGCACCAAATGTTTTAATAAAAATAAAAATACACATGTGTCATGTAGGGATTATTTATTTATGGTGTTATTTTTGGAAGGGTGTGATGCGTTTTGTTTTGGTGGCTACTTAATTAAAAATGTCTCACATTAATTTTAGGAAACGCTTTGCAAGTCACACTGAAACTTAAATTTTAGAAAAGAGAACAAAGGTAATACCAGTAAATGCAACCAATTGCAACAAAAAGTGTGCCAATTTACTTAGAACATATTTAATAGGAAAATGAGAAACTGTTAGCTGTTGGGTTAACAGAACGAAGGGATTTGGAAATAAATTCATTATTCTTGTGACTTCCGGGGTGCATGGGATTCCACACCGGTCTGGGAACGTATACACCCTCGGCTGCGCCTCGGTGAGTATGAGTCCCCAAACCGGTGTAAATTCCCGTACACCCCGGAAGACACAAGGAAAACTAATATTATTATTTTGCAATTTTGTCTCTGACCTTTGAAATATTGTCATTCCGAATTTACTTGAAATTCGTCTGATCAGTTTTAGCAACTGAAAGTTTAATCTTGTGTGTATTAAACTGCTTATAACGAGTGCATATCTCTATGCAAAGTTCGGTGTTGAGATGTGGTATATCGTTCTGTCTAATCACTACAGACTTTGACAAAATGGAATCCCTAACTACTTTAGTATACTGCTTGTCGAGTGATTTGCTCCTTCCTCAATGTCCGACAACTGTTAAAGTATAGCTGGAGGTTTTCAGGCCTGATGACCTGCAGCTTTGCCAGTTCAATCAGTGTTATATGCCCATAGAAACTGGAGCTTTGCAACATTTTCCGGTCAGAAACCACTGCCCTGTCCAGCTTGATCCGTCATGTTGTGTACTTATTGTATGTACACAATAGTATAGTAATCTATACTTGTATACATGGCTATGGTTTTGGATAAACAGTATGGGTGTGTGATGGAAGATTGATGGGGAAGTTGAGTTTTCTTGAAAGTTTTCCCTGCGAAACGGTTGATGTTTAATGAAGTTGTGACATTATGATGCGCAAGCGACGTAATAGAGACGTTGGCCGCTGTTGTTGTTCACTGTACAAGGCAACATTATGTTGTCCGGGCCGGGGAGTGTCGGCCTTCTCATATTGGACTGATATGGTGGTATAGTACGGGGGTATACACCCCTATTGGTCTCCTGTTAGCCTTTAGTACTACTTACCAAGTGAATGCTTTGTATTATCTACAGCTGGTACTAGGGATGCGGACCGGACAAGATCGCCAGTGGTGGTCTGAACCAGGAGAGAGGTGGCCCAGTTCGGTCCTCTCGGCCCAACCCTAGGTGGTCCGATGTTCTTGCCTGGACCGGTTCCGGACCGGTCCAATCATTATAAAATACCTTAAATGAAGAGAAATCTGTTAAAATCTTACTTTTGGTAATACCAAATTAAGATTTTAACACATTTGCTTTATTTAGATATTTTATAATGATTGAATTGGTATACGTATCGACAACACCAAATTTATAATATTACGAAACAAAAGCGCAGTGATCCATTTCTAAAATGACATCCGTGGTTAAGGAAATTGAAAAGGTGCCCTGCAATTTCGACTTAATCTCGCAGTATTATTTATTTATTTATTATTATTTATTGGTGTTTAAGGTCACATACTTATGCACAATGTCTAATCGTGACCGTGGCAGTTTTACGGGTGGAGGAAGCCGGAGTACCCGGAGAGAACCACCGATCATCGACGAGCAACTGTCAGCTCCTCAACTTTCTAACTCTGTTCAAGCTCCGCTCAAGCAGGGTTACAGCGGTTGAAGAAATGTGCACCATCGACATGCAGTACGCCTTAGTACACGGCTTCATGTAGGCAACCTGGATAAAGTGCCTTGCTCAAGGACACAACGCGGGTCGTCCCGGACAGGGATCGAACTCGGGACCTCTAGCATAGAAGTCCAACAGTCTACCACTGAGCCACCGCGCCCCCTAATCTCGCAGTAATAACATTGTCAGCTTAACTTTTTTTTTGTTTTTTAGATTTTTTTATTCAGACACAGTTGTGAAAAAACATGTATATAATACAACTAGACATTGCTAGACATGGTTTCTACATCACGTTATACATGTGTGACTTCGTACAATCGAGGTTCTGTAGCTAATAAACAGTGAATATGAGTATAACAATATAGGAGTTAAATTCTATCACGATATTAGATAAAAGAGTGTTGCAGAAGCAGGTTTGAAAGCTCAAGGGGCAATGGTAAAGCACAAACCACCGCGCCTCTCAGAAGTTTAAAGCGCTTGAGCTAGTCACACTCGAACTGAAAACGAGCTGGGCCAAACTTTCAACTATCATAAGATAGTTGACAATCCGTGCCACTTCGCCTTCAGCTCCAATGCCTTTTTAGATAAGTATACACCAATGGACATTAATTCTATATTTTTGTACACTTTTAGTTGTTCAATGAAGCTTGTGAAAGCTGGAGTGCACCCTCTCACCTTGCAGGAATAAATTATTTTTTTATAGATAAGAATACATATATATATTATTGATTCCGTTTTCTCGTTGTTGTTACATCTTTTTTTCAAGCGGCAGTACGATTCCACATCCCTCTTCTAATGTTTCCTTCAAGTATATTAAAAAAGTTTTCGAAAAGGAACATTCAAAAAAGAGGTGCAAGATGGTTTCTTTAGAATTATTACAGAAGCTACACAATTCTGTTGCAGATAAATTACATTGATAAAGTTTAGAGTTTGTGTAGAGAATCCTATGTAGTATTTTGTATTGCAGACTCTGTAAATAAGAAACACCAGTGACTGTGAATGAATTTTTATATATCTGCTCCCAGTGATCAGACTGTAAGCTGCCAGTCAAAATTTCATTCCATTTTCTTTGTGTTTGTAGAGGAGATGTAGCAAACTGTTGCAAGAATATTGGACAAAAGGCCTGACAGACCTTTTGGGAGTGCTTAAGTTTTTCAATATTTTCATTTTTTTATGTCGTCAATTTTTCCATACTGTCTCATTGTTTCCTTCCACAATTTTGGAATAGCATGAATGACTCCCTGTTAGACAGTGAATAGTATTTTGAGATTGTATTTTTCGCACAAATCAGTAAAAGGTAAAATTTTTCTATCGTCTCTTAAGAGATAATTGATAAAAAATACATCAGCCTTGAGCCACCGTTTATCAAAAAAATGTCTATTATTAATTTTTATGTTATTATTATAGTATATTGGTTCTGAAAATATCTCTTCTGGAGTCAACGTGTTATTTTCGTCTAGAAGTGACCAAGCTGTTAGAACATTTTTCCAGAATGGGTTTAGAAGTGCTGCTATTTTGTGTAGTCCTCCTTTATGAAGGTGCCATATTTTGTTGCTTCCGAGATCTTCGATGTCGTTTAAAACAAGAGCCTTCCAAGGAGCAAAGATATTTGGGTCTAACAGTATTTTGATCCAAGATAGTTTTAGTGACTAACTGTAAGCTTTTAGGTGGGGGAATTTAATTCCTCCATTTTCTATAGTATTTATTATTGTAGATATTTTTATCTTATCATTTTCCCTGACCATCGGAAACTGAAGAATTTAGTTTGTATTTTGCAAAGAACATCTTCAGGGGGATCGGGTAAAACCGACAGGCAGTGTATCAAAATCGGTAAAACAAGCGTTTTGACTACTGCAGTCTTTCCAATTAGAGTTAAATTTCTGAAGGACCAATCATTGAGTAACTTTTCAATTTTTCCATTTTGTTTTAAAAAATTGTTTAGTATATAGTTTCCATTGAACAGATTAT
The DNA here is from genome assembly GCA_031216915.1 of Pictodentalium vernedei. Taxonomy (NCBI): domain Eukaryota; kingdom Metazoa; phylum Mollusca; class Scaphopoda; order Dentaliida; family Dentaliidae; genus Pictodentalium; species Pictodentalium vernedei. Next base: position 646,667,121 of record CM062296.1, on the reverse strand, counting down.
ACTCTATTCCCAGTAATGTAAAAGAATTTTGGTGATTCCAGTAGACTTGTTCGCCAGTTTGTATTTCCTACCCATAACCCTTCTTCGATCCGATCCAAATCACTTGCGTTTTCTCGAAGTTTACCTTTAGTTCAGAAAGATTATAAAATGATTTCACCGTTTCAAGGGCGGCATTTTAGGAGTGACCATCGTCACTTACAAAAAGAGATGAGTCATCTGCATATTGACTTATTAAATATTCTGAGTCATTTATTTTTATTCCGTTGATATTTGTGTTGTTTTTTAGAGCTGCACTAATGCTCTCAGCACAGAGGATGAATAGGTACGGGGATAGGGGATCTCCCTGTCTAACTCTTCTCTGTGGGTCGAAACATTCCGTGCAATGACCATTGTTCAAAACATAACTATATATATTGTTATAGAAAGTATGGAACCATTGTATTATTGATGGTCCAAAGTTTAAAAAACGTAGTGTTTTTTCGATGAGGGTCTATTCCAGCGAGTCAAAGGCTTTTTCAAAATCCAACAATACAAGCATTCCGGGAATGTTTTGCACTTACCATTTTTTGATTAGATCAAATGTCACATATGTTGATTCTCCAATATATCTTCCTTTTATGAAGCCCAGTCGAGTTTCCGAAATAAGTTTCGGCAAGAATGTTGTTTTCAAGGCGTTGGCAATGACGATAGATCCTATTTTTACATTGACGTTTATTAAAGTTATTGGTCGCCAATTTTTCATGTGTAATTTCGATTTATTTTGTTTGGGTATACACACAATGACACCAGCTCTTTGGGTAGCTGATAGTGCTTCTGTATTATAGCCGTAATTCAGTGAGTTTATCAAGAAATTACCAATATCTTTACAGAAGAACTTATAGAATTCTGCTGTACAACCATCTGAACCGGGGGTTTTGTTTTTTTTTTCATTGTTTTAAGTGAATAAATGCACTCAGAACTGGTCAAAGAACCCTCTAAGATCTGTTTTTCATCATCCTCTAGGAAATTTAGAAGCGGATTCTTCGCGTCAAAGAATGTCTTCATAGTTTGTTCGTCAAAGTTAGTGCTGGATATTTGTGTTGCATAACGATTTTGGTAGAATGTTTATTGTTCATTAGTATTTCTTTCAGATCGGTCGTTTCAGATCCATCGGATTTAATCAATTTGGAAATTATTTTTTCCGTGTAATGTCGTTTTTCAAGGTTACAAAAGTATTTAGTTGCTTTTTCCCCCTCAACCTTCCATTTCGCCTTTGTTCTCAAAATAATCCCTCTTATTTTTTTCTCTCTAAATATTTTCAGCTTGGTTTCTAATGATTCGATTTCTTGTATGACTGATGCATCACCACTGTTCAAAGTTTGCATAAGAGCACTTAATTTTGTCTCAATTTCTTGTTGCGTTTTATTCAACTTTCGTTTCAAGAATGCTGAGCACGAAATCGTTTTGCCTCTTATCATAAGTTTTAACGTTTCCCCAAAAAGTTGATCATTTATAGTAAAGTTTTTCTTTTATTATTATTATTATTATTATTATTATTATTATTATTATTATTATTATTATTATTATTATTATTATTATTATTATTGTTATTATTATTATTATGCTTGGTATATTGTTCTATGGTTTCTGCGATGACTTGCTTTATGGCATCCACATATTCTGGGTCACTCAAAAGACTGTTATAAATTTCCAAAGTCCCTTTCCCCGAGGTTGACTGATAAAAGATAAATTAAGAGTAATCGGGTTGTGGTCTGACTTATATCTAAAAAGAATATCTGTTTTTTAAAAACAAAACATTTGTAAATCGGAGGACATTGTCGATTTCCTGCAGGAGCGTTAAGAACAAAGCTATCACGCAGAGCAGTTTGTACAACCTGTCGGCCAATTACGTTTTCTGTCTTTGTAGTTTTCCGTAGAAACCAGAGCCGAAATTGTAAAATATTCTTTCCCCGAGTCTGAAGTTCAAAGTTTTTAATTTAAAACCCAGTCATTGGCATTGCCTATCTATTCGTGTTTTTTGCAGTTGGTTACTTGTGCCATTGGAAGCTTGTTTGTCATCAAATTCAAACTTAGTTGTTTTTGTTCGTGAAACTGTGAATATATTCCATTTTCGTATACTGTGGTCAATATTTTGATATATAATATGCCTCAATTTACTTATTTTATAAGTATTTGCCCCATTGGTAAAAAGATGAAAAAAATTCCCAAAATTTTATTTGACGACCCCTAAGGTGTGTTGACACCATTGCTGATATGAAGGGTCCGTACGATACATAACATTACGAGAGTCAATCCATCGTCGTATTCAGTCGAGTGGTCAAAACCAGATCGGTCAGAGTAAACAGGACGCCGTGAGCATCATATTTGATCTGAATTCGACAACATAATGGAATATGACAGTATGCACCGGTTGACTGTTGTGGCAATTCGTTAATGACGTGGCGAAGTGGTTTGAAAATTGAGTGTGGCTGCTGATATGTAAACAACAGAGAAAGTTGCATAAAAATTGTTGAGTAAAACATTTGCAAACAGATTTCAAATGGAAAGTTTGTCAAGTTTATTAATCGTAAAGGCGTTCGAATTTTTATATTCCTTTTGCAATTTCCTCAACTGGAAATTCTGCGCACGTCAATTGAGCCTCGTTTGAGATGAGCTTGATATGATTTTGAAAAAACTGAGACCCTCGTTTTCCGGCATTCATGAATTTATGAGCAGACTATGGCGTTGTTGGCGAGATATTTTGAAAAGTCATATAATACATAAGGATTCCGACTAGAAGCATTTCAATGTACCAGTTGTATTGTATGTCGAATGTGTTGGCAGAAACGTTTTGTTTGAAACCTCCCCACCCTTAACCACCACAACCAGTCAAAGCTATCTACCCCAATGCAAAATGGACTGAAAGAGTAAAATGTGGCTAACCGTGAAGGTTTAGAGTGATCACGTTCCAACAAGGCACCATACTGTTTTTGTTAAGCCACGCTTTGAAGAGTAAATATGCAGAATTTACCAACATTTCATTTCTATTTTTATAGTTGTTAGTCTGCGTATATGCATGAGCTGCCCATTAATCCTTTTCCTAAAATTGATTACAGACATAAGACACTACAAAAATATTAAATAACTAGATTCTTTTATTTCTTTTCCTCCAAAACATATGTTATTATCCCTCATTTGAACGACATTTGGATGGTTTTGAAGACAGAACTTAACGAGGGTGAAGGTCCAAGGACTGGCACCAACGACCTGATGTCGAGTTTTTCTTGTATTTCACGTGCGCCGAACGCGCGGGTGAAATACAGAAAGAAACTCCAGTTTGGATAGTCGATTTCTATCCTTCGCACTCTTCCCTAGTTATGTGCTGTATTTAAACCACGTTTCAACTTGAATTAAGTGAATGGGACTGATATTTGTAACGAGAAATATCACCTTCGGCAGTCTATTTACATGCCTCCTTGACACCGTCTGGTGTCGATACATTTTATTCACACCGCAACGTCTCTCAGACGTGTAATAACCAATCAGGCACGTTCCCCTTACCTGACGTTCTTACACATAGTCCAGATTCCACGCGTGGTATGCTCAACACATTCCCCAATGTATGTACGGTATCGAGTAACGTTTAATGCACACAACAAGCATAGCATAAAATGAAGTATCAGGTGGTACCGTTTATTTTTTTAGACGAAAATTGAAAAAATAAAACTCGAATTATAGCGTCGACTGGGATAATGCCATTACTTTAGATAAAGGGTTAAGATATGGAATTTGCTCGGTCTACTCCAATGTTTTTTTTCAATTTAAGCCACTCAACATTGTGTTCCTGAACAGTTCGTTCAGTGCAATGCTTTCTACAACAAACAGTAGAATGGACCGTGGCATTAATTTATTTATGTGGGTTTTAACTGGTAAAGTGCTGAGTTTTTCCGACAACAAATCAAAGCTCATCATATACTGCTCTATTACATTTAATTGGATAGTGCCTTGTAGGCACTATCCAATTAAATGTAATAGAGCAAGGTATTGTATAAAAAAATTGATTCATATCAGGGACAATAAAGGCTTCCTCAGGCAAAATGTAGCTACAGACAGTTATTGCCTGTCACTTTTAGTAAAGCCCAAAATAGGGCTTCCAGCACTCTACCAGTTAATGACACTTTCGACAGTCAGGGTCACCTTGTGTAGGACAGTTTTACGGATGGGGAAGCCGGAGTACCCGGAAAGAACCACCGAGAAGCGGCGAGTAACCGTCAGACTTCCCAATGAACGTAATAAAGATCACTTCAGTCATTTGGAGCTGAAGAATTAAACTGCCATTCCTTAACAATGTGTTGTACGTAATGGCAATGCCGTCTAGTTATGGAGCGCTTGTCTTACCATTACCCATTACATTACCAGGTGCAACACTATAAAACTTTTACAGTTGTATTTTCTAGAATTGTATTTTCTAGTTATGACTTTAAATGGGTTGAAGTGAACCATTAGCATTTTCAAAGATGTGGCAATTTGCCTGTTGGCAAAATGCCATGCCTTAAAATGCTGATGATTCATTTTAGTCAGTTATATTAAGAGGTAGAAAATACAATTCTAGAAAACACAATTGTAAACGTTTTATAGTATAGACTATCTCTCCCAAATCGTGTTTTGCTGATCGCAGAGAACGGTCCTCTTTCAATTAGGAATGCAGACCGGACAACACCGCCAGTGGCCGTCCGGTCCAGGGGAGAGGTGGTCCGGTCCGGTCCGGTCCAACCCTAGGTGGTCCAATATTTTTGCCTAGACTGGTTCCGGACCGGTCCAATCATTATAAAATACCTTAAATGAAGTGACATATGTTAAAATCTTACTTTTGATAAAAATTAAGATTTTAACACATTTGCTTAATTATTTAAGATATTTTATAATGATTGAATTGGTATACGCGTTTGTGTTAAAAAAAGCATCAAGTTACTGCCATCTGACGGGCAAGCTTGGTAACTCTGGTCATGTTATATAATACTCTGTATGCACATTTTGGAAATGTGTTGAGTATTTTGAAATATTTTCTCATATCCATCATTGTAGAGAAGTTAGAGAGGGAATAAACGTGCTTACAGCATGTGACTGTGACTCACTGTGGAGTCTGTAGATCGCGTTTCCCGCTATCCTGCACATGCTATATGTCATATAGCATGTGGAGGATGGCGAAAACGTGAACTACAGATTAAATGTTATCAGTGCTGAAAGACTTGGAGCATTTGCACCATCTATCTTTAAGTTCTTAACCCAGTCATATACTATATATTTATAACAGTATATGATTGGGTTAAGAACTTAAAGATAGATAGTGCAAATGTTCCAAGTATTTCAGTACAAAAACGTTTTGTTCTTAGCATTGACAACTGACATATTCCAGATAGATTGGTCAATTTCCGACATGCAGGTATGCGTACCGGTATTCGGTATTGGATGTAGTGACTTGGAGTTAGATATTGTCAGCTATAGGCTATATCCCGATTTGCAACCAATCTTCAGTACATTGAATGTATATAAGCCCATGAAGGTTAGCTGACAACTTGACATGGTAATTCCGAATTAGCTATCTTGTCTGACATCAGTCATTATCACTAGCAATATGCTTACCATTACCCATTGGAATTACGAAACCACTTATACAACTACCATGTTCTCGACATTTTGGCCTTTTCTGACAAATTGGGTATTACCCAAATTACCCAGTGTGTCAGATATAGGCCCAAATGTCGAGAACATGGTAACTGTATAAGCAGTTTCGTAATTTCGGACATTCTCATTTCAGAGAACTGAAGTTAAAGAGGATATTTCTGTAAAACGCTTATTCGTTTCATCAAGGATCGTTGTTTTTGTTCTGGTGCAAGCTGTCAAGTTAGAGAAGAACGCGTTTAGAAAGTGTCCCGCTAAACATCTATCCTCTAAAGTGGCAATGCCTGACTTTATAAAACGGCTTATTGTAATCGATAATGTATATTGTAGACTATATAGTCACTTGGCCTTTTGCCCCAACAAGAATAAAACTATAACTATCGTCTCATATTTGTGTAATCTACAATGCATAATTATTGTAAACAGGTCTCTTGCCAGTGCAGTGTGGAACTGTAAACAGAAAAATAATTCCAAAACACTTGCAATTGTTAACTTGTTGCATCATGTTGGTTGTTGGTTGTCACACGGAATCACATAAACAGTAAACACAATACACGTGTATTCCTTGTCAGTCAAGCATTTCATATGTTTTCAAATCCTTCTTCTTGGACGAGACGCTTGCAATTCCCGCAGTCGCACAAACTACGCATCCGTAGGTATTTGGGAAGGTGGCGCTTCCCAACATTGTCATGCAAAAATGATAACTTAGCCACTGTATCGGGTAATAGAGATTTCGTATTGAAGTAATAATGTCTCCTGTAACACTGAACAAGCATTCACTTGGCACACTAGTAGCAACTACGCACATCAACGTTTTCACCAATTCAGACATGTATGGAAGCGTATCTTTGTGTAACTTCCACCAATCAAGTGGGTTAGTATTTATCCCAGCCCACAGCAAGGTATTGTGCCTACTTATTTCTGTCATTGCGAAGTCTGAATTGCTCGAATTACGTGGCACGTGTGCTCCAAGCATGGTGCCAAGAAGACGACCAAGTCTTTTCTCTTCGCATAGTGTCGGTGCTGTCGGATCCCCAACACCTGGCACCACAGAATCACTTCCACAAGTATCTGATGCCTGCGCTTGTATACACCCGATTATCCCCGTAAGTTCTGATGTCACCTTTGCCTCAATAGTCGACCTCGCCTCCAACTTGTTACAGAAAGCACGGAAACGAGGGTCTATATATGACCCCATGTCCACTTGATTTTCTTCATCTTTCATATCGAAGTATTTGTTTATCTTCAGTTTTGCTTGTTCCTTGAATTTCTTGATTCCAGGCGGGTCGTTTACTTTCGTTTCCAAGTGTTGCCCTAACTTTGCTACAGCTGGCCCAACCGCCGATATTGCCACATACGAAGAGGAACTTATCCAAACTGTCACAGCATAAAATGGTCGTAGAAGTGAAATTAGTTCGGAGACGAGATTCCACTCAACTTCAGTGGGGAAGTAAGTGGGCTTCGGAGCATTCCTGTGTGGTAGGGTGTCATCTACAATGGTGGTTATGTCTTGACAGCATTAAATACATCTTGAATGAGTCTCAATGTCTTAAGTTTCTTTTCTCGTTGTACAGCCTCCATTTTATCAAGCAGGACCCTGCTCTTGCGGAAATGCATTACCCGTTTCTTACAACAGTATATGGCCGCAGTTACTCCCCTAACATTAAGTCCATCTTGTACAGCTAAGTTAAAAATATGGCCGAGGCATGGGAATCGTTGAACATGTAAGAAGTCTCTGCAAGATTTGATGTTCGAACTGGCATTGTCGCACGTTGCCGCTTCTAACTTGTCTCTCAGCAGCTCCCATGTGTCCAACATTTCGAGAACTTTGTCAGCGATACTTTCCCCTGGGTGTTCTCCGGGAAAATATACAGTGTGATGCAGTGTCTATGTCTAACACTCTCTTATTCCCATGAATTTGAAATGAAATGTACAGCCAAACTGATATATGAATGCATTGCCTTAGATGTCCATCTATCAAAAGTGGCACAGAAGTATGTGATGTTTTCTTCAAATAGTTTCTGCACTGTAGCTTTCCTGTCGTCGTATAGTTTTGTAATTTCATTGTCCACTGTGTTTCTCGAAGAAACTATGAATCTCGGATTTAATGTGTAAGAGTACTGTAGAAATCCAGGGTCATTCACTATAGATATAGTCGGAATATCTGAACATATCATCTCAGCGAGATTCCGTTTACATTGCGCGTATCGAAGACTATCTTTCTTTCTAGTATTCTTCTTCGAACTCGGATTTACCGACTGCAATTCCTTGTAGAAGCGGGATAGATACGGATGATGATGCAGTTGAGGATGTCTTTTTTACATAGTTCAACATGATCGTGTGTCTTTTGGCTGGTGGTTCAATCACTGTATCGAAAATGTCTTCATGGTGCCTCTTAAAATGTTTTTTTTTTTTAGTTGGACTGGCCACCACCACCTTTCTTTATTTTTTTACTCGCATTTTACACATCGGAAACACCACCTACATCATTCTTTTCTGGATACAGATACCCATATACTGGGTCATTTGCCAGGTGCGAGTCCCGTAGTGTCCCGTGTTTTAGTATCGTTCCTGTACTTGTCGCTGTATTAGAATTACAGAGCGATTCACTAATTTCACTAGATTGAGTATAATTTGACTCTCTAGAAGGCTCCATTATTATTTTAAATTTTAACAACTGGTTATGCAATATTTTAAACAAACGACCGGTAGGTAGCGTTACAGAATTACAAATGATTTATTTGGAACCATCTGGCATCTGCCAACGGCCCAACACTCAAGTCAGTGAACGTTTGCCATGTGACATTGAAGATTGTTAGTTTGTCACTTGTTACTAAACCAAGCGCGTTCCAATCAGTGTCACCACCATCAAAGAATGTATCTGACGAGTTGTTATGAGATTACACACCAGATGACCTGTGTATTGAGTCTATTGACTGGTGATTAGAGCTTTGGATTTCCGTACCAGATAACCCCAGTGCTAAAGCTAGACATACATCTATGTATTAAAGTCTGCGAACTGGTCCAGTACCGGACCACCATGTGTGGACAGGTCCAAAGCGGTTCAATGTACCGTTTTTTTGCGGTCCGGTCGGCATCCTCAGCTGGTATATGCAGTACATAATTCTATGTCAGACGGTATCGTGGGGAATTGGGGATGGGGGCAATGCATGGTTGTATAATTCGGTAGTATAGGATGACGGTTCGTACCCCTGCATGTTCAATGTTAGCCCATAGAGCTATTATACCACTGAAGGCGTTAAACTGTCCTACAGTTGGTATAGGTAGTACATATTGCTAGGCCAAGCGGTAATGTAGGGTGGGGTAATGCAAGGTTGCAAAGAACGGTAGTATAGGATGTATGGTATGTGTCTAACTGTTGTTTCTCTATTGCAGAGACTGATGGCGTTTATGGATACCAAGTTATATTGTACATGGTAGCCTATTCCCGAACTGTTGGATAATGCTGGACAGTAACTGAACAGGAATCTCTGGAAATAGCTCACCATGTGAAAACGTCACCAATCTTGGAATCGGGGAATCACTATTCTGAGTGATCGAATGATCTTCATGTATGGGATCTGATCAGGGACCATGATAAGAAAAAAAACGGAGACCGCTGTATATTTTACGCTCACTGGTAGAGCTAGAGAGTGCATTCGTGAACTCACACCAGCGCAGTTGAGAGCTGATGGTGGTGCTCAGGCTATAACTGACAAACTCGATTCTCAGTCCTTGAAAAACAAGAATAAAAGGGCATATTTGTCATTCAATGAGTTTTATGACTATGAGAGACCTTCTGGTATTTCGATGACAAATTTAATAAAGCGCTTTGAATATCTGTATCATAAGGTATCATGGAACTAAATATTTGAATTCGAGCTACCCGCCTTGAAATGTTGTACGGAAATGATGCAATCTCTAAAAATAAACAGCTTTGGGAAAATAGATTGTTTCAATAAACGTTTGAAACATTCTGTTGACATCTTGCACTATTGTTGAATATTCCTGATAAAAAAGAGGGTGATTTGATGACTTTTGGACCTAAAAATACAATTTACTTTTTGTGTGTTTTTGTAGGGAATTCCCTGAAAATATGTGCACGTGACCGGTACTTCCCTTCGTGTCAGTTTTTTCCCTCTTATTTGTTGCTTGACCTCCGGTTTTCAGGTCAGAAAACGTTGTCTGAAGGGCTCTACTTGACAAAGATATTTGAATGCCAAAATTAAAGTGATGCGATCATATTTTCTTTCGCCTGAACATTATAATGATCGCCTATGGGAAAATATTTAATTCTGTGATACCATAGACTGCAACAGCATGATATAAAATTACCAGAGGAAGTGAAGGTGTTCTTTCTCTTGAATGCGGCAAATATGTCTGAGGAGAATGAGAAATCGGCGCGTGCTACCGTTGGTGATCTTACTTATGACAATATAATAATAACCAGAGGCCCAAGTGAGCCTAAAACGCACACCTGGCCCAAGTTGTCAAAAGAGTTGAGAGTATCAGTAAATGATCAGCAGCAAGAGCAATTTTTTGATTTGCTTTGACACCACCAAAGGCACCTGTTTGGCCATTCATTTCTAGCAAACTCTGTTCTGTGAAGTATTAAAAAACAACCGAACAAAATTTTTGTTTTGTTTTCAACTACTGTGGTTCTCTCTACCCCTCACCCAAACAAAATTCCGGTATAAATGAAATACTTTTGACCCAGTTATATACTACATAACAAATTTGGTTCACATCTGCCTATTGGATCTGAAAATAGAAATTTTGAGTGTAGCCGAAATTTGGGAGAACAAATTTTAATTTATTGAGTTTCTTTGAGAAAAGTGAATCTGCATCGCTAAAGTAAGTTCCAAACAAGAAATCTAAGCATTATTGCAAGTGGCTTATAAAAAGAGGATTTTAAAAGCATTTTACACTTATGGAGCATTAACCCCACCCCATGGGATATAGTAATTTTGGGGGGAGAAAATCAGAAGAGTAAATTCCACCAGCCCGACGATGACAGCAGCTTCATTTGAACAAAGGAGTAAAGGTTTACTCCAAAGACAGTCTGTGCCATAAATGAATGAATTTGGCCCAGTGGTTTTAAAGTATAAGAAAAAGTTCAAACCAGAGAAAGAGAATTTTACTGCCACTAGTAAATTCAAATCTGTGTGAAAATGGTTAAAGCATCAAAATTAAAAACAGAAAGAGAATTTATGGAGGCTTATTTTTGGGGGTAAAGTATTTTTAAAGAAATCAGAAATAGGTTTTCGTTAACAGTATACATGAAATAAAATCTTTGGAACCCACATTGAAGTCTTGAGAGGGATAAATTAAAGACATTCATACAGAAATCAGATAAATGTTTCCAAGAATCCAGAAAAAAACATATATGTGCACAGCATTGAACGGGTTCAACGTGAAATAAAATCTTGGAAAACACAGTGAAGTCATGAGAGGGGTAAATTAAAGATATTCGTACAGTAATCAGATTAATTTTTTTTTCAAGGAACCAGAAAAAAGTGCATATATGTGCACAGAATTGAAAGGGTTCAACACGAAATAAAATCTTTGAAAAATACACTGAAGTCATGACAGGGTTAAGTTCAAGATATTCATGCAGGAATCTAATCAATTTTTTTCCAAAGAACCAAAAAAAACATATATGTGCACAGCACTGAAAGGGTTCAACATGATATTAAATCTTTGTAAAACAAATTGAAGTCATGAGAGGATTAAATTAAAGATATTCGTACAGGAATCAGATAATCGCTTTTCCAAGGAATCAGAAAAAACATATATGTGCAAAGCATCGAAAGGGTTCAACATAAAATAAAATATTTGGAAAACATTTTTAAGTCTTGAGAGGGTTAAATTAAAAATATTCATACAAGGAGCAGAATTTTTTTTCTCTGTCACTTATGGAAGTCTCGAGAGGGTTAAAACATTTCAGCATCATTTCCAATCCCCTTAGGTTACAATAATAAACAGCATGTGTGTTTGGCAGGTAGATGTTGATAGAAGTTGATGGAAGAGATAAAATTGGAAACTTTAACAATTTGAATAGGGAAATCTTACTGCAAAAATGCTGACTCATCATTTGTTCAATACCCTCTACAGGACACCCTGACAGAACGGACAGCATTTTGTTTTAATCAATCCATTCTACTGGTCCTAAGGGTACTTCATAACGAATAACAGTTCTATGTTCTATGTGGTTTGGGAAATATGGGCTTTTGAGTTTCAGTTTGCAAACGTTTACGGACGACGGCATCCATCAATTACTTGGGACCCACTTATACTACATTTGATTGAAATTGGCCCACTGGTTTTTGAAATACAAATTTTGGGTGAAGCCCAAAATGGCAATGCCTCCACAGAGTCCCCAAATATTGACCTACCAACTTCCCTCGAACAAACTTTAATTTCCAATGCGAAAAGATGTTCCATACCAAATATCAAGACATTCTCTCTGGTGGTTCGTGAGAAGACGATTTTTACAGATGTTTAAGCTTTTGGGGCATTAATCAGAGCCCGGAGATGGCAGCTGCGTCCGTTGAACAAAATAAGGGTATACTCCATAGATGGTCTGTGCAATATATGTTTGAATTTGGCCAAGTGCTTGTGAAGAAGATGTCAAGTTTGCAAACGTTTACGGACGACGGACGGCGGACACCAAGTGATGGCAAAAGCTCCCACCGACTTTCAGTCAGGTGAGCTAATAATAATAATAATAATAATAACCAGAAGCTCAGGTGAGCCTAAAACGCTCACCTGGCTCAAGTTGTCAAAAGAGATAAGTGTATCAGTAAGTGATCAGCAGCAAGAGCATTTGTTTGATTTGCTATGACACAACCAAAGGAAACTTTTTTGGCATTGATTATTACTGGTTCGAGGAAAGCTTTCTGGCAAGTTCTGTTTTGTGAAGTATTAAAAAACAACACCCGAACCAAATTTTTGTTTTGTTTTCAACTGCACTGTATATCTCTACACCCCCACCCCCCCCCCCCCCCCAAAAAAAAAGAAATAAAGAAAAAAAAATTACGGCATAAATGAAATACTTATGACTCAGTTATGTACTACATGACAAATTTGGTTAACATCTGCCCATTGGATCTGAAAATTTTGACCCACTGAGTTTCTTTGGAAAAAAGTGAATCTGCATCACTAAAATAAGTTCCAAACAAGAAGTCTAAGCATTATTGCAAGTGGCTTATAAAAAGAGGATTTTAAAAGCATTTTAGTCTTATGGAGCATTAACCTCATCCCAATGGATACAGTAATTTTGGGGGAGAACATCAGAAGATTAAATTCCGCCATCATGAAGATGGCAGCAGCTTCATTTGAACAAAGGAGAAAAGGTTTACATCAATGATGGTCTGTGTCATAAATAAATGAATTTGGCCCAGTGGTTTTAAAGAATAAGAAAAATCTCAAACTAGAGAAACAGAATTTTACTGCCACAAGTATCAGAAATAAACAAAACAGAAAGAGAATTTATGGAGGCTTATTTTGGGAGGTAAAATATTTTTAAGGAAATCAGTAAAAGGTTTTCATAAACAGTATTACATGAAATAAACTCTTTGGAACCCACTTTGAAGTCTTGAGAGGGTTAAATTGAAGATATTCATGCAGGAATCAGATAATTTTTTTCCAAGAAACCAGAAAAACATATATGTGCACAGCATTGAAAGGGTCTCATCATGGCATCAATAAAATCTTTGGAACCTACATTGCAGTCTTGAGAGGGTTAAATTAAAGATATGCATACAAGAATCAGATAAATGTTTCTAAGAAATCAGAAAAAAAACAAATATGTGCACAGCATTGAAAGAGTTTGATCATGGCATCAATAAAATCTTTGAAAACTACATTGCAGTCTTGAGAGGGTTAAATTAAAGATATGCATACAAGAATCAGATAAATGTTTCTAAGAAATCAGAAAAAAACAAATATGTGCACAGCATTGAAAGGGTTCAACACCAAATAAAATCTTTGGAAAACACACTGAAGTCCTGAGAGGGTTAAATTAGAGATATTTACACAGAAATCAGATCCATTTCTTAACAAGGGACCAGAAGAAAACATATATGTGCACAGCATTGAAAGGGTTTGATCAAGTCATAAATAAAATCTTTGGAACCCACACTGAAGTCTTGAGAGGGTTAAATTAAAGATATTCATACAGGAATCAGATAAATGTTTCCAGGAAACCAGACAAAACATATATGTGCAGAACATTGAAAGGGTTCAACAAAAAATAAAATATTCGGAAAACAAAAAATCTAATTTACTTATTTATTTATTAGGGTTTAGTGATACTTTAACAGCCAAGTTCATATCGTGTCATTGACAGTTTTACAGGTGGAGGAAGCCGGAGTACCCGAAGATAACCACCGAGCAATGATCAGCAGCTGCCATCTCCCCAACATCGTAACTCCGCATGGCAGCACAGGCAGGGTTAGATTGGCTGAAGACATGCGCACCGTCGACGTGCAGTACGCTTTATTGGACAATCGGGGTTAAGTGCCTTGCCCAAGGACACCACACGGGAGTCCGAATCGATCGCTCAGAGGGTCACCCATCCAAGGACTAACCGGGCTCAATATTGCTTAACTTTGGTGATTCGACGAGAACCGGTTACTGCAACTCCACGGCACCCCACACGAAGTCTTGAGATGGTTAAATTAAAGGTATTCATACAGGAATTAGCAACATTTTTCTTCTTCCACTTATGGCAGCCTTGAGAGGGTTCAGCTTTGAAGAGAATTATTTCATTCCATTAAGCTTAAAATAATATAGAGAATGTGTGTGTTTGACAGATGGCAGGAGTCTCTGCTGTCTCTTGTTGACATAAATGATGATAAAATAGTAAACAGTCTGAAGAACTCTTTACAATTCCACTGCAAAAATGCTGACTCATCATTTTTTCATTGCCTCCTACCGTACACCCTAACCTAACCAAGGGCAATGTTTTAACCATTCCATTCTACTGGTCCTAAGGATGCTTCATACCAAACAACAGTTCTCTGTTCCGTGTGGTTTGGGAAATATGGGCTTTCGATTGTTTTTCCACTTTCAGCCTCTGGGGTTGCCACAGGGCTGTGAAAAATCTTTTGGGGCATCAATCAATTACTTAGGACCCACTTATACTTCATACCAAATTTGGTTGAAATTGGCTCACTGGTTCTTGAAACAGAAATTTTGGGCAGAGACCAAAATGGATATGTCCCCACAGAGAGCCAATATTGACCTACCGACTTCTCTTCAACAAATTTTAATTTTCAACACCAAAGGATGTGCCATACAAAAAATCAAGGCATTCCCCCTGGTTGTTCGTGAGAAGAAGATTTTTAATCAGTTTTAAGCTTTTGGATCATTGACCAGAGCCCGAAGATGGCAGCTGCTTCATTTGAACAAATATAAAGGGTGGTATACTCCATAGATGGTCTGTGCAAAATATATTTGAATTTGGCCTATTGGTTGTGAAGAAAAAGTCAAGTTTGCAAAAGTTAATGGACGACGGGCGATGGACGCCGAACGCCGAACGCCGGACGCCAAGTGATGGCAATAATCCCACTGACTTGCATTCAGGTGAGCTAATAACTAGAGGCTCTAAAGCGCCTGTAATCGCTCAACTGGCAGAACTACATATAAAAATGTGATTTCCCATACGGTTTCCATAGTAAATATGAGCCGCAATTGTGGCCATGTTTGCAACATTACATCAACATTACATGAGGATCAGTGGTAGAAGGTGTCCCAGTCCTCAATCCTGTAATGTTTCAAAACATTTGCCCTTGTAGCTTCAGAGGAGAACAGATTTTAAAATCGACCAATCAGAATCAATGAATGCCTCTGGCGGCCAAGTTTTTCATCCTACATGAATAAAATTAGTAACACTTGTAGGGAACCTCTCATTGACCATGCCTGCCAAGTTTGGTTCACATCGGCTCAGTAGTTGCAGAGAGGAAGATGAAAATGTGATTTCCCATACGGTTTCTATAGTAATTATAAGCCGCAAGTGCAGCCATATTTGTAACCCGAACGAGAGTACATGAGGACCGTTGGTAGAGGGTGTCCCAGTCATCAAGCATGTGAGGTTTCGAAACATTTGGCATAACAGTTTTCAGAGGAGAAGATTTTTGAAAATCCCCCAATCAGAATCAAAGAAAGCCTCTGGCGGCCATGTTTTCCACCGCACGGAAACAAAATGAGGATCGTTTGTAGAGTACCTCCCATAGAGCATTCCTATCAGATTTGGTTCACATCGGCTAAGTAGTTCCAGAGAAGCAGATGAAAATGTTATTTCAAATAGGGTTTCTATAGTAAATATAAGCCACAATTGCAGCCATGTTTGCAACCCGATCAACATTAAATGAGTATCATTGGTAGAGGGTGTTCCAATTATCAGTGACGTGAAGTTTCAAAACATTTGGCCTTGTAGTTTCAAAGGAGAAGATTTCTTGAAAATCCACACATTTATGAATTCTGTTTCAATACAAAAATCAGTAAAAGAAGGTTAAATATTTTGAAAATTACAATTTTTTCAAATAGCTTTGGATAGATAAAATATTATTCAAATAATTTGTCATATCTTAAATGATATCATAATTGACTGGTCAGTTCTACATGACGGTATACAAAACAGTATTTTTGATAAAAACATGAGAGTAATATTAACATAATTGCATGTATAGCTGCAAACTTGTTTACAGTGCAAGTCAAAATAAGTTGTAGGGTAACCACTATAAACTATGTATCTTTCTGTTCCTACACTGATAAGACTAGAGGCTGACATCATTTTCTGGAAAGCTCTCACTGATAGCTTTCCAGAACATGATGTCAGATTCTGATCTTATCAGTGCAGGAGCAGCAGTATACTAAGTTTATTGCGGTTATGTTATAACAAATTTTTCTTGTACTGTATACACAATAATAATAATAATAATAATAATAATAATAATAATAATAATAATAATAATAATAATAATAATAATAACAATTAATTTTATGTATACATTCGAGAATCTCGGACAAGTAACGGAAAATGCCCGCTAGCTCGCCAACACAGATCGCGCAAAAGGTACAGTCAGTGAGAAATGGTCGAAAGAACGAAGATTACACATAGGTATGCGGCGAGAGAGAAGATCACACAAGTATGCAGGAGCAAGACCATGAACGCATTTAAATATCAGCATGAGAATTTTAAAATGCACTCGACTTTGGACTGGAAGCCGATGTAGATTCTGCAAGATGGGAGTGACAGGATCGAAACGCTTAGCAATACTGATAATTCGAGCAGCAATCATCTGGATCCCCTGCAGTTGCTGCAGCAATGTACATGACAGACCAAGGAAAGGAGGACTGCAAGAATCCAAATGAGATGTTTCCAAGGAGTGAACCAGTTGCTCCAAAGCTCTACCACAGAGAAATAGATGCGATTTACTCAGTTTTCCGAGCAATGAAACAGAAGATTCAAAAGATTTTTGGTGAATATGTGCTACAACAGTGAAATCGGAATCAGTTTTTCAGACTTATACTCAGCGACGGAACTGGCGAGGACGCGGTAGATGGGGAAGAGAAAATTCTATGTAGCAGCATGTGTCCACAGAAATGAATGGGAATGTAAAGTTATTGCAGAGACCCTTCGAAAATATGTTTATGTATTTTCATGAGATGAGACACTCATTGGTTGTAGACACCTAGCTGAACATGCTATAGATCCTGGAGATGCCAAACCAATAAAACAGCCACCTCTGCATGTTCCTATGATGCAGAACAAAGACTTATGATGGAACAGATGGGGAAGAAAGGAATTACCAGAAAAAACCCTGTTCTCCATAGGCATCATCCATTGTAATGGTTAGGAAAAAGAATGGTAAACTGCAACTATGTTGCGATTACAGACCAGTTAACATGGTTACTTGGAAGACTGCGTTTCCACTTCCCAGAATTCAAGATTGTCTTGATGCAGTTTCAGGATCAGTGTGTTTTTCGACATTTGATCTTGTCTCAGGGTATCACCAAATACCAGTTAAGCAAGAAGATATATCTAAAACAGCATTTCTGACAAATATGGTTTATATGAGTATACCACTATGCCCTTTGGTTTAATATCGGCGCCAGCAACCTGTCAGCGGGTTATGGAAACTTCCCAACGTGTCGACAGTAGATTAAATGTATTCTTTTCTTTGGTGATATTGTTGTATTTGGGAGAAGTTTTAGCGAGCAAATTGAAAGAATTGGCGAAGTTTTACAAAGCATAATCGAAGCAGGGTTAAAGTTAAAACCAGAAAAATGTCAAGTATTCCAGGAAGAGGTCGCCTTCCTGAGGCATGTCGTGTCGAAAGAAGGGATACAGCCCAATCCAGACAATGTTATAAAAATCGTCAGTTGGAAAATAACTATCAGTAGGTAATATTTGCCGATATACTATCACTTGTACATGTACACGTACAACATACGTTCACGATGCATTCACCAACGTGGAATTCAATGTTAAATCACACGCTTGTTCATAAAACTGTACATGATCTTGAATCCCCCCCCCCCCCCCCCCCATGTACAGTTGTGACTCCTAGATCGCACTTTTAACGTTCAAATACTCGTGGTGAACGCGCGTTTTTAAAAAAAGGGTGAAATTGTACATCTTCGCTTGTATCTTGTACGTAATTTTTCGTCGACGTTCTCATCGCAGATCAGACCATGGATCCATCGTTGGCGAACGCGATCAAAAGCAAAAATTCTGAGTCATCATCAAAAAACAGTTTTGGGGACTCTAAATCAGCGATTCAGAACTCGCAATTGTGTTGGTACAGATGATTCAGAATCCGCAATTGTTTTGAGGCGGTGGGTTTTTTTTTTCCCATTTATGACATTATTAGGGGAATTCCTCCACTATGAGAAATTCTCAAAAACTCAGCTGATCGAGCGATCGGATCGCTCGATTCTCGTAAAAAACTCGATCTGAACGAAGAGTGTTGTTGTCGTCGGTGTGGTTGGAAATTTGCAAGCCCGCTGTCACGTTTTTGATTGATATATATATATAGGGGAGAAAAAAAAATATATAAATAATAGTTATTTAGAAAATTAAATATATCAAATCGAATAGATAATTAAAAAAAAAAAAATACGTAAATCATGAGCGATTCTCAGACTATTAGAGCGAGGTTTCTTTTAAACATGCTGATGAGAGCAATACGCAATCTGTGTGAATGAAGAACTACGTCCCATCTTGTTAGAACGATGCATCGGATGTCGGGATCATCTAGACTTTGATCACGAGAATCATTCATGTCTGACGATGGAAAGGGAAGATATGGTCGTCATGTATTTCGAACCGGCGTTCGAACGCTTTAAATTCAATGATGTGATAACGTTTTGGAAGAGATTAGTCTTCTGTAAGAATCGAGACAGGCCCACAGATTCGGAAGAACTGAAATTGGCACGTAGAAGTTTGACTTTAGAAGACAAGGGATGCATCAAGAAATTATTGCTGAACGAAGCATACATCTAAGTTTTTTTTCGTTGATATAAAAATAAGGGAGAGTAGAAAATAAAAAAAAAAAATAAATACACACATAAATTTTTTTTTATCTAATATTAGAAAGAAAGAAAAAAAAAACACAAAATGAGAACCAGAAATAAATTGTATCCGATGTTAGTGGATGACGAGGATGAGAAGCCGAACAGCGTTTTGTCGACGGCGCCATCGCCAGAAGAAAAAGAAAGAGGAGAGAGGTATCGCATTGATCAAATCAGTAGAATCCAATTGTATCTGACTCGAGAGAGAGATTATCTTCATTCCCTCAAGAAGAAGTATTCGCGTTTCGTGAAATTCGTCAACGCGATCGACACGACACTCATCACGATTTCCATGGGTTTACACGCGGCCGGCATCGGATTGTTGTCGACCGCGGTCAGCATTCCGATCGTGTTGACCATAGAAGGAGTGGCTCTCGTCGCTGGATTGTTTAGCATGGTCGGAAACTTTTTGAGTAGGAAATTATATCTGAAGGCGAGGAAACACGACAAGATTCGCGTCTTGGCGGACTCCAAGATCGACACGATATCCGAAATGATCTCTATGGCGTTGAAAGACGGTAGGATATCGGACGGAGAATACTTCGCGATATTGAGCAAGAAAATGAAATACGATGCCATGAAAGAAGCCGTGAGAATCAAGACTCGTCAGATCATCAAGGAAGAGATGAAGGATTCTCTCGAGGAAAAGGGGAGGAATTCAGTTAGATGATAGAACTCAAGAGCAGCGATTGAAAAAAATATATATATATATATAATAAGAACAGAATTTAAAAAAAAAAAAAAATATTAAATTTATATATAAAATAAAAAAAAACGAAATTAATTTAAATAACTCTTCAAAAAATGTATTGCGTAAAGTGTAAGAGAGTTACCGAGATGAGTAATTCTAGAGTAGTGCGAACTAAAAACGACAGATGGATGCTTCGCAGAATTTGCGACGTGTGTGGTTCTATCAAGACTCAATTCGTCAAACAAAAGAACGCGAGCAAAGGTAAAGGCATCGTGAATAAAATGATCAACAATCTACCTTTCGAAATGTATCTGCCCGGTCACAGTTTCACGGGACCCGGAACGAAATTGAACAAGAGACTCAACGCCGATCTGACACCCAAATCTTGGAGCAAACCCGTGAATAGGGTGGACGCGGCCGCGTACGATCATGATCTGTGCTACGCCGGACATCCCGACACCAAGACTCGCAACGACGTCTGCAACAAAAGCATGTTGGGGAGATTGAGAGGCATATCGAATCCGACCAGGAGAGAGAAGATTGAACGTTCGCTGGTCGGCAATCTGATCGGTGTGAAACGTTGATTCGGATGGGGCGTTCAAAAAAAAAAGCACATCTGAAAAGAAGAAGAAACGATTATTGACGAGCGAATTGGCCGAGGAGTTACACAAACCCATAGTGCGTAAATTTCGAAAGAGAAGGGTGTTCGTGAAGGGATGGATGACATTTGGTCTGCCGACTTGGTCGACATGAGATCGTTTTCGAGGTGGAACGAGGGCGTCAAATATCTATTGACGGTCATCGACGTGTTTTCCAAATATGGTTGGATCAGAGCTTTGAAGAATAAATCGGGACCTTGCGTCGCCGAGGCTCTGAAGAGCGTGTTCGACTCGTCTTCTCGAAAACCGAGTAAATTGTGGGTGGACAAGGGAAAAGAATTCTACAACAAGGACGTTCGTCGATTGGTAGACCTCTACTCGATCGAAAACGAAGAGAAAGCCAGCGTGGTGGAACGCTGGAATAGAATGATAAAGGAAAAGATGCACAGATACTTCACGGCGAATTCGACCAAGAAATACATATACGCTCTGAACAGTCTGGTCAAAGATTACAACAACACCCGACACAGATCGATCAAGATGACTTCCACGGAAGCTAGCGATCCTCGAAACGAAAAACAGGTCTACGCGAATCTATATCCCGAGAGATCTAAGATCAGGAAGAAGTCTAGAACGCCGAAATTTGCGGTCGGCGATCGAGTGAGAATTTACGCTTATAAGAAGCACTTCGAAAATGGTTATACTCCTCGATGGACCTCGGAAATTTTCGTGATCATCAAAATATTTCACACCGATCCGGTGACTTACGAAATCAAAGCTTTGGATGGAGGAGAGATCATCGGAAAGTTTTACGAACAACAACAATTACAGAAGACGAAGTTTTGATGAAGAACACAATTTTTTTTTTTATTTACTCTCTTTAACATTTTCTTGTTTACACACATATATATAAGAGAGAAAAAAATAATAATAATAAAAAATAATTAAAAACTATTTTTTAGATAAAGAAAGCAAATTAATTAATAAACAAAAAAAAAAACCTAAAAATCCTTTAAAATGACAAATATACTAGATATAGCACAAAGCATAGTGAAAGATGAAAGTATTCAAGAATATGAGGTTCACGAATACGAACCGGTAACCGGGACGAGTTTGAACAATGCAGGAGAGATAAGAATCAACGTCGAAACTCAAGATCTATTCGTACATCCTAGCGAGAGTTACATAGTGGTGCAGGGACGTCTCACCAAGCAAGATGGGAGCGACTACGCCGACGACGACACGGTTACTCTAGCCAATAATGGCATCATGCATCTATTCAGTAACATAAAATACATGCTATCCGGACAAGAGATAGAATCTGTTTTTCATCCCGGTCAGGCCACCACGATGTTTGGACTCTTGACGTATCCTGATGATTTTTCGAAATCCAGAGGACTTAATCAGTTGTGGGTGAAAGACACCGTAGGTCCTGCTAGCGCAGGCGCCGCCGCGATATTCGACTACGTCATCAAGACGTCCAGACCTAAAGGAACGTTTTCGTTCAGGATACCTTTGAAACACATCTTCGGATTCGCAGACGATTACAACAAGATCATGCACGGATTCAAACACAATCTGACGTTGATTCGAAAAGGAAACGACAATGCAATAGTGAGACTCACCACGACCGGTGCGGGTAAGATAACTCTACACAAGATATCGTGGTTCGTTCTGCACGTGGAGCCTTCGATCGTGGAGAAAGTGCGTCTCTACAAGATCATAGAATCCAAGAGTAAATTACCCGTGGGATTTAGAATGAGACAGTGCAACACGGCTAGCATTCCTCCCTCCACGAATCACTTCGATTGGAGATTGACGGTGAAATACGCTTCCGAGAGACCGCGTTTCATCGTGGTTGCGTTTCAGACCGATAGGGACGGGTCTCAGGAAAAGAATGCACTGCTGTTCAATCACTGCAGTTTGAGAAACATGCAAGTGTTTCTGAACGCCACGAGATATCCAGCAATCGATTACAATGCATCGTTCGACAAGAACGATTTCTGCAGACTGTACGGTGACGTCTGATTTTAGAAAGAAGTATCACGGTCTAGACGAATTGATGAGCAACCCCAACATATCTCCCGGCGAATACAAGTCGATGTATCCCATGTTCGTATTCGACGTCAGTAAACAGAGTGAATGACTCAAGTAGCGTGTTAGACATTCAGATCAAGATGCAATTCAATAGGAACGTGCCGAGAAAAACCGAAGCCTTCACCCTGGTCCTGTCAGACAGAGAATTACAATTCGAATCAGACGGAAATAAGATGTCGATCATTCGATGAGAGACGAATGTGAAAAAAAAATATATATAAATAAAAATTTAAAAATTATTATAAAAATGAATGATAAAGAAAGAGAATACTTAAGAAGAAACAGACGTGTTTTGATTAAAAATATTTCACAAGATTCGTTAGCAATAATTCTAGACACTTTAGTCGAAACAGAACCTTTGATATTGACTGATTATATGAGACGTGAAATCGAAAGTAACATCTTGATAGAAGATAAAACCAGAAAACTTTTTAGACACGTTGACGTATGGAGGACCGACTGCTTTTCGAGAATTTATAAAAGCTCTTCGAAATGCTAAAATAGATGTCGACGCGTGTTTTGAGATAGGTGATCCAATTTCACGAGATGAAACATTATGAGAAATAACGTATTAAAACAAAACCTCAAAAAAAAAAAAAAATAAATAAATAAATAAAGTAATGTGATCTACAGAGATTGAACATCTCTCTATATCTCATTACTTTTTTTTTTGTTTTTTAATAATCACACATTATTATTTTTTTAATTCATTATTTTCCACGCGTTCACTGTTTGTTCAAAGGATCTAGTTCGATCAGTAGACTCACCACGGAAGTGGCGGCTTCAGGATTATTGGTTTTTGTGACGTAATTAATCCTGTCTCCGGCGTTCACTTTGAGAGGCGTGCCGAACGTGCTAACATTCGCGTGTTGATTCTCAGTCTTTTCGACGCTGTATCTCTTATCGCTCTCCACACCATTCATCATGAGATTGACGACCGCTCTGTTATTCAAATCCGAGGAAGCCAGACTCATTCGAAGGATTTCACCTCCCAACGGCATGGGATATCCCACCTGACTGTGTTTCGATCTGCTACTTCCATTTCTGAAAGACCACTCAGCTTTTCCTTCATCTAAGGTGCCGGCCTCTTCGGCCCACACGGTGATCAATTGTCTAGCATAATTGATTTTCTCCACCACCGAAATCAGGGTGCAGGCATCCGTCATGTGCACGGGTTCCGGTAGATTCGTGAGCGCGTGTCCACCCATGTCTAGTTTACCTTCCATGATGTCACCCTTTCTCCAGACCGAGTTGTCGTCCACGTACTTTCTGCTTACCACGCTGGAATCGAATTCGGGATCGTGATCGAGACCAAATAAATTGTGACCGTTCATGTTGATGCCACCCTCCATGGTTCCGCCAGATTGTTTGTTCAGGTAGAGATCGTCCACTTGCGATTTTAGGTATTCTTGCGATTGTATCACGGCAGAATCCACGTAGCCCTTGTTGACCGTGGTTGAGTCCGCATCCGTGTCATCAATCTTCGACAGATTCAATATCTTGTGGAATCCCGCATTCAGATCCGATTTCATTTCACGTCTGTCAGACTTTCTCTGTTCCAGATCAACGTAGTGTTTGGTCGCCACGTCCTTGGGATTTGTGGGAGTGGCCACGTTCGTTATCTTGTTAGAATTGGCGTTCAATTCCGAGTGCATCGTTTTCAGAACGTATCTATTTCTCAGGTGTTTGCTGAATCTCACGTGAGAGTCGTCCATGTATTTCTTGGTCATGGCATCGGTGGGATCTACGGGATTCGTGACGTTCACCAAACGTTTGGATTTCAGATCGAGATCGTCGGTCATGGTTTTATCCATGTAATTATCCAGCAGGATTCGTTCGAAATCGGCGTTCCCCCTGTCGACGTATTTTTTAGTCGCAGCATCTGCGAGATCTATCGGCTCGGGACAATTGTAGAGCTTCTTATCGTTCATGTTCAAAGGTTCTTCTCGAGGTTCGTATCTCCGAACGTAACGTTCGTCCAAGTTGGCAACGTCATAACCATCGTCGACTTCGAACGTCTTCCTCTTCTTTCTCGGGTTGACTTTTTCGTCGTCACTTCTACCAAATTTATCGACTGGCATGTTGTTGTAAGGATTTTTTTTTGTTTTTAGAAAAAATATATTCAAAACGCAGTTTATTAAAAAATGAACTATGTTATTTTATTTTTCGTTTTTATTCGATCAAAATTTTTTTAAAATAATTTTTTATCTTTATATATACTATAAAAAAAAAGTCTCTCTCTAATGTAAATCATTGAGAATGTCTTGAAATCGATCTTCTTCAGACCATCGCTTGAGAATGTAGAGACACAGGTGACCTCAAAACACTTGATCTGGTAATTGCACTTGTTCCGTGTTGTAACGAACCATCGATTTGTTGAAATATTTCTTTATTTCTTTTGGCGGTGAGATTCCGTAGCTGTCGAAATAATAATTTTTCTTCTTCCCGTTCTTCATCCACGCCACCCAGTGAGTGCCTTCACCCGATGAATCATCTAGATTTAAAATTCCGCATTCCGATTGTTGGGGTCTTCTCTTCGGCAAGGCATCTCTGGAAAACACTCCTAGAAAATCTTCGATTTTCAAATCTTTTGCCGCATTCAACAGATTGATGTTGGATAGGGGTTCGTTGGGTAAGACGACACCTTCTACGGATATCTTTATTTTCTTATTCATAAATAAGTATATATTTTTTTTTATTTATTTTATTATAATCTACTAAAAATGACGTTATTTTTTTTCTTTTTTTTTTTTTTCTTTTTCTTTTTAAACTAACTTTCTCGATGTCACTATCGATTTCCATAATTTTGTGTTCATCTAATTCTTCTTGATTTTCTGGAATCCTATCATCCACAATCGTATCTGGAATCTTATCATCCACAATCACATCTAGAATCCAATCATCTCCATTCATATCACCCAACACCTTCTTGCTGTCGTTCGATTGAATGTTGGATGGGTGATCGACGGGATAATTGCTCATGTCAAACCAATCGGCCACGTCCGGAGATATATCTCAGTAGACGTCTTTCGTCTCTATCTCGTAAACTAAACTGTCCGTGTTGGTGAACAGTAGTTTGGCTTTGTCACCAAATTTTCGTTTGACGTAATCGTAGTGAAACTCGTACATCAATCGCTTGCTGATATCTAAGATGATCAGTCCGAGATAATACGGTTTGTCGAACTTCAGATGCATCTTTTGCATGTGAACGGCCACTAGATTTTCGTCGAATATGGTTCGGTGTTTGTAATTGGGTCTCGCCACTAATTTTTTAGCTTTTTTCTCAGACGTGACGAGTCGAACATCGGTTCTCTTCCTGATGTTTTCCATCGATTTGCCGTACACACAGTTGTTCATGAGTTTGAAGAAATCTTTTACGAAATCGTTCTCGGCTCGAGTTCTGAGATTCGTTTTGAGATTGATGTATTTTTTCATCCAAGGCTCTTCGTCGAATCGAATGATGCGATGTATGTTGACTAATTTCATCCTGTAATCGACGTACTGTTTCAAATTCTCACTGTAGACAACATAGTTACGTTTGTTAAATAAATTGGGAATGAGTTTTTCCTCGTCTCCTTCGTTCGGTTCCATTCATTCGGTAGCTAGCGGATAATTGTTGTGTGGATCGTGTAATTCTTCCGGATAGTTCAAATCGACTTCTAAAATGCAAGGATAGTCTCTCCATTTTTGCATCTCTTCCGGTTCCTTCACCCATTCGAAATTTCCAATCGGTAAAGGATGACTCATAGCCCAACCGTACAGATTATTGGCGTCCCAATACTGTATGTATTTAGTCGACCGTTTCGAATCGAAACCTTCTTTCATGTAGGGATTGTTAGCTTCAGAATGTCTGTGGGAGATCATCGAGACGCCACCTCTCGCAGCCCTTTCGAACATGAGCAACATGTCCACGTCGGATAATAATTCCAATTGGACTTCGGTGGTCTTCAACAGAGTGTCCCACGCCAGACCGGGTGTGGTGAAATACCAAGCGGGATCCAGGTCGTAATTTCGATGACAGACGTCTCGAAAATTTTCGAACACGTCTGCCAAGAGCAGAACGTCGGTCTTCAGATAGAGATTGTGATAATCTCTCATGGTTTTCATATCGAATGATTTCCACACGTTTTTGGCGTGTTCGTAATTCTGGACGGAAATGTTGGATTTGTATAATTTCGAATAAAAATCATCTTTCAAAGGTAGTGCGGTGTCTTCGAATCTCTTTAGATCGTTCATGTAATCGTAAGGATAGACTCCTTTCCTCAACATGACATCTACTCGTTCTCCGAAATGTTCGCTCGTGATTTTAAATTTATCCTTGCTCATGTTATCGACTAATTTTTCCAGAGCGGTCGACATGAATTTAAAAGTGTCGATGAAACGTATGCCTCTACGAATGGATTTCGTTTTTTCTTTCAACGTATTTCCGTCGATTACTCTTTTCTTCTCCATGAGCTTCCATTTTGTGAAGGAAATGTATCTTTCTTCGCTGTTTGCGATACAATTTAATTCTTCGTGTGAGGTGCCGAGATTTTTCACGAACAGATGACTGTCGTAACCCGAGAGATTGTGAAACATCACTGGATAGAAAGTGGCGTCTCGATATTTTAAATTACACTTGCTGTGAGCCGGACCATGATACAGACTCGTGTAATGATCGTGGTCTCTGACCTTCTTATTTTCCTCTGAATTCTCGTCGAACGATTGTCTGCATATGTGACATTCGGTGGCACTGTTATTTTCCTCCTCCTGCTCTTGCGTGATGATCATTTTCGCCGGAGTTTTGAATTTGTCGTATAACATTTGAATTTTCGATTCTAACTTTTCCACGAAACTTTGTGCCACGTCGTCGACTTCACACTGTTTCGTGTAGGTGAAGGGACCCATGTCGTGTTGCGAGTCGAAAGTGCATTTCACGTAAATGCAATAGACCGAAGGTATGTGTTTTTGATATCTTTCGACGTAACTTTGAATAGCGTTGGATTGACAGGAACTCATTTTCGCAGTGAAACATTCGAAATCGGCGTACACGACGAATGGTACTTTTAACCTTCTATTGTGATTTTCAAACTTCACGATGGTGTTGGGTTTGGGCATTTCGACGGCGACACCTTAATTTTCGTTGCAATATTCTTGATGTTTCGCCAACGAGTCTTCGCTGTGACATGTAAACATATCTTATGTCCATGTTTATTATTTTGTTTCGACAGTAATTGGGTCGGATGTTTAACCCAACAATAATGACGATTGTCACCATTCGAAATCAATAATAAAATAATCGTCTTTTCTCTTCCGCGATACGAAGTCTGTCTGAGAGGATAGATCGTTCGTTTTTCGTCATCGTATCCAAGAACGTTCAGCGCTACGGTGGGATTTTGAACCTCGAAACGTTCGATATGTTTGAACTCTGTTGGAAAAGTCACTCCGGTCCAATCGAGATTTTTAGAAGTTTCCTCGTAACGAGAAACTCTATCAGAGTTTATTTCAACAGGGTATAAAGCGGAGGTGACTGCCCATTTAAAACACTGATCATCTTTATTTCTCACGTTGACCACGGCATGTTTCTTAGTCAAGAAATACGGTAATTCCAAGTAGGAAGATCCTTTCAACGGATCGTTTTTAGTCATGTGAATTTCGAGTTTCAACACCTCATCGAACGTCCAATTGCTACCTTCATGTTGATAATTCGCGAGAGACGTCAACATCTTGTCTTTCATCTTTTCAAAAACGTCCGATAGATCTGAACCTCAAAATATGGGTTCGGCGTTAGATCTGAAATATGCATTTTTCACGATGCTCTCGCCGGACTTCACGTCGATTTTATTCATTATGCAATGGAGTATCATCTTAATTTTTAATCCCACGTTCATGTGTTCGCAAAACAAATCCAATACTTCTTTCTTCACCTGTTCCATGAACAATTTCGGATCGACTTTCTTCAACGAGGGAATCACGTCGAAAGTTTTAAAAATGTCTTTGATCGCACTCTCCCATTCTACGGGTTTCAATTCGAATAGTTCTGCAACGAGTTGTGTTACATATTCTTCTCCTTTCTCTTCGTCGATTGCTCGTTGAATTTCGCTCGATATATCTCGTTTGTCTTGAATCTGAAGTGCATCACTCGTTTTCGTTTTAGTTTTTCTTTTCTTTTCTTTGGAAACTTGATGTTCATCAACGGCTTTTCATTTAGTCGTCTTCTTATTTTTCACAACCGATGCATCTTTTGACGTCGTTGCTATCGACATTTCGTTTGCCTTTCTATCGTTTTGCAAATATTCTTGTATGACTTCAATTTTTTTTGATTTAGTTCTATGCTTTCTGAAATCTGAAATTTGTAATAGTTTACAAATCTCGTTTAACTGAGATATGGTTTTCTCATTTAAATTTACCATTGTTTTATCTGTTTGCTTCATTTGTAAGAATATTTTTTTTTGGGGGGGGGGATTTTGTATTAAATAATTTGTTAAAAAAAGTTTTGCTTTTTTACTCTTTATATATATAATAGAAAAAAAAAAAAGTTAAATTTTAAATTCAATTTTTTTTTCTTTAATGTGTTTTTATTCAAAAACAATTTAAGACCGCTTTTATTTCTCACTCGCAAACCGAACACATTTTCTCGTCTTCGGAATGACATTCTCTACAGTAACGCAGGTGTGCGCACGGTAGAAACAAGACGTTTGCTTTTACCTCAAAATTGAGTTTGTAAGAATTTTTTTTTTTTTTAACTTTTATTTATATATAAAGAGAAATAAAGAGAAACTTTTTTTAACAAATTAATATTTAAAATACAAAATTTAAAATATACATTATTTTGCAAGAATTCATAAAAAAACAAATAATCAATCATGACAACAACACCTAAAAGATGCGAATTGAAATTGAAACGAGACGAAAAGTATGAGAAATCCAGTTTTAATATCTATACATTACAACCACACGATCCCATCGAATTGAATGAGGTCGAGATGGTGGACTTAGAGCGCTACTACCACAAACATCGAATGTGTTTGAAAGTGGATGAAGCCACGCTCGATTTGTTTTATGAGTACCAAAGCGAACTGCTGATTAATATCATCATCGCCGAAGACAGAGAATTCGACAGAGGTGATTTATTGTTGTCCTATGGAGGTTACATATATCCAATAATCTCACTCGAACTCATGAAGAAATCGGGTGGTGAGAGCGCATTCGCCTATGAAAAAAAACTCAAAAGAGTAAAGATAAACATTCACACCATTTTCGTATGTGGAAAAATGACGAATGTCAACTTGCTAATAACGGACTTGGAAATATAAACAATAGAGAGATTGAAATTAAAATTTAACTTTTTTATATATATATAAAGAGAAAAAAAAACTTTTACTAAAAAAATTTTACATTAAAGAAAATTAAAAATTAAAAAAACAACTTTTTTATATATATAAAGAGCAAAAAAAAAACTTTTTAAACAAATTATTATTTAAATACTAAATAATCGATCATGAAGACAACAACACCTAAAAGATGCGAATTGAAATTGAAACGAGTCGAAACATATAAGAAATTCGGTCATAAAATCTATAGATTACAACGACACGATCCCATCGAATTGAATGAGGTTGATACGAAGGGCTTAAAGCACAAATACGAGAAATATAAGATGCCTTTGAAATTGGACGAAGCCACGCTCGATTTGATTTACGAGTACCAAAGCGATCTGCAGAACATCGTCATCGCCAAAGATAGAGAATTCGACAAGGACGATTTGTCATTGCCCTATGGAAATTACATATTTCCAAACATCTCATTCGAACTCATGAAGAAATTGGGTGGTGAGAGCGAGTTGACCGATGTAAAAAAACTCAAAAGAGTAAAGATAAACATTCAACACATTTTCGAAAAAGGAGAAGACACGTGTGTCAACATGCTAATAACGGACTTGGAAATATAAACAATAGAGTGATTGATTTTTAGCGAAGAAAAATAAAAAAAAAAAAATAAGATCATCTTTAGATCTCATTTACTTTTTTTTTTTTTTTTTTTTTTGTTTTCCTTCTTCTTCACTATCATCATCATAATATATTATAATAACGTTTCCTTTTCTCTCAAATTTCAGCGTCGATTCTTCTTTTTCTTTTTTTCTTTTTCTTTGTGATGTGATACGTTTATGGCAACATTTTTGTTTATCCGAATCATAATTATGAACGAATGTTGTCCATCTCTTGGTAACACTCGCATCATTACCATTCTCTTCAGAAGGTAGTGGTGACCGTGGAAAGCATCGTCTCATTCTCAACCGTCTATCCCGCACTTCATCTATCTCTTTCATTAGTTCTTTTCTTAGATATCCATCATTAGCGTCTAACCATTTTTTTTATTTTTTTGATCTCTGGCTCGCGATGTTCGTCATTATCATCAAATTGTTTCTCCACCTTTTCATCCACGTGATAAATTTGTTTCTCCACCTTTTTATCCATTTTAAATATATTATTTTATACTCTCTATGATTTTTATATTTTATATAATTTTATATTTATAACATATTCAAAATCGGTATTTTCTTAAATGGCGAATTCTCACCGAGCAACAAACCCTTGCCGAGTCGCTCGACGTTCCGTCCACTCTTCAGATAGAGACCGTTTCCTCTCAGAGAGTTGCCAATACAATCCTTTACCGCTGTCGTCTACGTGAACGCGACACACGGCTCCTCCCTTCTTCAAAAACAGTCCGCTGCCACCCATTAATTTCTCAACTGCCGAACTTGCGAGTCCCGTGAGAGCTCCCACGCCGAGAGTCTTTCCGAGAAAGGGTAGCGCCTTTGCGGCGAAGGGTAATGCTTTTGCGGCTATTCCTGCCAGTAGCGGTAGGAAACCACCTTTCATTCTCAAATTGTATCTCAATTGAGTGGGACTCATTCTCACCGTCAACCCTCTTCCATCGCGAATCGCTTTCTCCATCCTATTGATTTGACTTCTGGTCCAGGCGATCGAATCCTGACCGCCTCTCGTCAGATCTTCGTGAGTGAATTTGAATCTCACCGCCTCGCCTCGAGTTGTTAACGCTCTCTTAAGTTTCTTCCTCTGTCCTGCGGATATGTTCACGTTTTTAACCACGTATTCTGTCATAATTCTGTTTTTTTTTTTTTTTAAATATATTTACTTCAATTGTTTCTTGTTTAATAATTATATTAAAATAATTTTGTAAAATTAATATTGCGTTTATTTTATTTTTTGTTATCTATATATATAATATTTTTTTTTTTTTTTTTGCTTTTATATTTCTCTTATGTGAAATCGTATCGTCCCTCTCTCTCCGCGAAGATCTAACAGTTCACCATTTTGATCCGTCAACGTGGTTTTCAGACTATACAACGTGTCTAAAATCACTGGTAGATAAACTAAATTTCGAGGTCGCTCCACGATCTTATAACCCGGCGACACGTTTGGAAAGAAGGAATAGATCGTCGGTTGAGCGCTACTATACACGTAGCTTCCAGCAATCACGTCCACGTTCACCAGAATGCTATTGACAGCGAGAATGTCGACCGTATTTTCAGATGCCGCGTGGCCTCGATACATCTTTCGATCGAATCCCAACATCTTGCCTATAGAATCGTCCGTGTTAAAATCCACACGAAAATTATCTTCTAAATCCAACATCGTCTGTAAGGTATTAGGATTGGGAGCGAGTCTGATCTTGTTGCTTCCCTTTCCATCCGTCTTCATTCGCGTCTGAATATAATGGTTCAAATCGTCTATGTCGTAACTCCCTTTGAGAATTCGAATCTCCAACCAATCCGTTCCGTCGGAATACTTGAACGAGTTATTCTTTTCGGTGACGTTGGGAAAGGAATAATAAGTCTCCAGATTCACCAAACCATCTCGTAAGTTTTCTCTCTATTCAATTCGATGGAAGGTTCGAATTTCGTAGCGAATCGAGTCGAATCGCCACTCACCACGATTTGAATGGATTGTTTTGCAGCCGTATTCTCGGCTATCCGTTCTAACAATTCTCCATGTTCGAACATTATATTTAATTTTTATTTTTTTTTGATTCAAAACTAATTATTTGAAGATTTATTATTTTTTCTAATTTTTATTTTCACGCTCTATCTTATTATTACCATCGGAAACATAAAACTTGTCGAATCCGCACCGATATTTTCCGCGATTAAATTCGCTTGGCAAATCGATCACGACGAAATTGTAAAGTCCACCATCCCAAACCCTCTTGCAGAATCTCCTGAATTCCGCAGCGCTCATGTCGTTTGCGACGTGATCGCCGTAGATGTGATTGAGATTCTTGAGATCTTGGCGAAAGAGACATAGAAAATTAGCGTTCTCCCTTATCGTCTGTCTGGGCAATCGAAAATAATTCTGCGACAGGTAGAAACAGTCCACGTTGCTGTGTCGACCCCTAACGTAATACGATTCGCATCGGTTCTGTCTCTCCAAAAGCAGATCGTCGAAAATCGTGAGATTCTTATCTTCCGATTTCAGTTCTCTAGGATCCGGAACGTCGCTAGCGTTCTCATAAAATCGACACTCGACGTTCGAAGATGCATTTCTCTTCATCAGCTCCGTCGCCGCGCCGTCCAAAATGGTCGAGAGTGGAGCTCCACTCTTGTCGAATTCCTCCCTACTGTCAAAGATTCTGGCTATGACGTCCTTGGGCAATCTGCTATCCATGCACTCTCGAAGCAATCTGTATTCGGGTTGAAACAAGCTCTTGCCAAACACGAACAATCTGTCGTAATCCAACCAGTCGGGTCGGGACAACAGATTCATCAACAGATTGGTCTTTCCACAATTCGATTTTCCCACTATCAAGCCTCTTATGCTCTTGGGAAAGAACTCGTTATTCGACCTCTTGGTCGCGGCGTCGTTCCAAGACATATCTTTAATGTTCATCTTTGTTTTATTTTTTTTTGTCTGTTATTTTAGATTCTTTTCAAACACAAATTTTTTTTTATGTTTTTCAAACTCTGTTTTTTAATGTTATTATTATTTATTTATATCGCACCGTCGCGAGTTCTCTTCAATCCAGATCCACTCGTCATTTTGGCTAAATCTTGTATGGGCACCACAGCATCCTTAAAATCTTTCCAACTTTTCGGCGTTCGCTCTAACGCAGCTCGCTTCGCCGGCGGACTGATCAACTTGTCGATCAACGCGTCGGCTGCCCTCTTGCCAGCCACAGAAGCTATCCTACCACTGGCTTCGGAAGCGGCTTTCTTACCAGCATCCAAAGCCGTCTTCTTACCGACCTCAAACGCGGTCGATGCGAGTTTTCTACCCGCTTTGCTCGTGAACGCTCGCATTATAGAATCGACGATGCCAGAACCGCCTTGAATGTAAGTTCTGACGTATCCCCTGTTCTTTATCACCAACATATTTTATTTTTATGATATATTTTTGTTTTTTTTCACTAGTAAATCGTTTTGTCGTTTTAAATACTTTTATTATTCTAGTGTAAGAATTTACTGTTTTATTTTTGTTTGTTTGTTTGTTTTGTTTCTCTCTACTTATTATATACACATCAATCCTTCAATTCGTTCATCAGCCTTTTATACTGGTTTTTATTCAAAACCTTCTGTCTCAACAATTCGTCAGATATAGCAACTATCTGATTATCTAATCCCGTGTTACCAGCCCGTCTGCTCGCCATCAACAAACTCAATCTCTGAGACAGAGCGTCGGAATCGCTCGGAAGAAAAGTGGTTTTCACCCCTTTGCCAGTCACCGATTCGACGAACTTCTTGTTCATATCCCATATGGGTTTCACCACATTCGCCCACTTGTAACCTCTGTTGGCTTTGGGTCTCGTCTCTTTGGCATCGTTATTTCTCTTCATGCCGTGAGTTTGAACTAGAATGTCGCCGTAATTGTCGAAATCCTGTTCCGTGTAATCTCCAGGCTTGTCGTAAAGGAGCAATCTCGGCAGACCATCAGTTACTTTATATTTATTCGAACCCACGATCAATCCATCATCATCCATTTCCACCACCGTATCACCTACAAAAGTTCTACCCTCAGAATCCTTATAAATTCCATACGACTGATCTCTCTTACCGCCATCATCATCGGACGATGCGATGCTACTAGTGGTGATAGTCGAAGCCGTATCATCAGACTCGCTCATATCTGTTTGAATTCCCGTGGGAACGTAATCCGGTGTAGATTGAACGGAATACCGATTTCCAAAACTAGGAGGCAACGAACCCATTCTCAAAGAACTCTCCTTTATGGGTCTCAATTCTTCGACTATCTCCTTCCTGCTTCGCTCTTGACCCTCCGTCACGGGTTTAAATATTTTTGTGGCTTCGCGTCTGAGTTCCATCTCACCAAGACGTCTGCTCCTATCAGCTGACTGAATCCCCTTCTTAGCACGTTCATACTCGCCTAAAATTAAATCTCGGCGCCTAGGATCCATCTGTAAAAACATCTTTCGTTTTAATTGTTTTTATTTATTTTTCAAAATTAAATGTTTAATTATATTTTTTATGTTTTAAGTAATAAAAAACTCTTTCCGTCTTAATATATAATCTGAAAATATTCACATCTCAAACTGACTGTGTTAATTGAAGTTTAAAAAAATACGTTTAAACAGTACATGACAAACCGGTTTCTGATTTAACGCATTTTGACAGTAGTTTTTTACATTCGTCAAAAAGATTTTTCATTCACACATCAATTCACTGAGTGTCGAATTAAGAGAGAATCCTTTTGATGACTGCGATTGGTATCATGAATATATTAAAAATTTTACCACTCAAAACCTAATTGAGCGGAAAATGCGTTTTAAACATTCCGATAAGTGTTTTTGACTTTTTCCAACGAACGCTTAACAGTCAATCTCTCTGATCAAGACAAAACACGAATATCTATTACAGATCAACTCCCTTCGAACAAAAAAACCCTCAAAACTCAATTTCTATCCGTCCCATCAACAGAAAACAGCAATGTCTATAATACAGACTATATTCATAATCGACTCTTTTTGAACAAAAAACCTCATTCACTCATTACGATAACATGTGTTAGTTTTTTACTTCAAGAAGACGTGACTGGGTTTGCAAATTTCCAACCACACCGACAACAACAACACTCTTCGTTCAGATCGAGTTTTTTACGATAATCGAGCGATCCGATCGCTCGATCAGCTGAGTTTTTTGAGAATTTCTCATAGTGGAGGAATTCCCCTAATAATGTCATAAATGGGAAAAAAAAACCCACCGCCTCAAAACAATTGCGGATTCTGAATCATCTGTACCAACACAATTGCGGGTTCTGAATCGCTGATTTAGAGTCCCCAAAACTGTTTTTTGATGATGACTCAGAATTTTTTGCTTTTGATCGCGTTCGCCAACGATGGATCCATGGTCTGATCTGCGATGAGAACGTCGACGAAAAATTACGTACAAGATACAAGCGAAGATGTACAATTTCACCCTTTTTTTAAAAACGCGCGTTCACCACGAGTATTTGAACGTTAAAAGTGCGATCTAGGAGTCACAACTGTACATGGGGGGATTCAAGATCATGTACAGTTTTATGAACAAGCGTGTGATTTAACACTGAATTCCACGTTGGTGAACGCATCGTGAACGTATGTTGTACACGTACATGTACAAGTGATAGTATATCGGCAAATATTACCTACTACTATCACAGTAATAGAAATACGTCAGTTTGTAGGCATGAGAAGTTATTACAGGAGATTTCTTCCTTTTCCTGATTTGTTCCTGGATTTTCAAAAATTGCGCGACCCCTAGTGGAGTTAACAAAGAAAGGTAAAGTTTTCAACTAGACAGATGAATGTACTAAGGCCTTTGAAACACTTAAAAAAAATATTGGCAAGTCCAGATATAATGGCTTATCCATTAGAGCATGGTGAATATATCCTAGGTATTGATGCCAGTGAGCATAGTATTGAGGGTGTGCTCAGTCAATTACAGGATGGTAGAGAGAGAATAATATCCTATGGGAGTAGAACCTTCAACAAAGTGGAGAGAAATTGTTGTGTCACAGAAAAAAAGAGTTGTTGGGTGTGCGATATTTTATAGCATATTACAGGTAATATTTACTTGGACAAACATTTCCGGTTAGAACAGATCACCAAACCTTAGTATGGTCATTCAGTCTGAAAGAACCAAAAGCTCAAATAGAGCAGTGACTAGAAATACTATCCAGTTATAATTTTAGTACCCATCTGGACAGAAACACTTGAATGCAGATGCCCTACCCAGGTGTAAGAATCCTGGAGATTGTAATTGTGCAGGTGTTGATAGTTTGGAACCACAAATGTGGATCCTGTAAAAATGTAAAAAAGGGCAGCTGAAATGCTGAGCTCTCGGAGCTATCAAACCAAAAAACAGAAACCCAAGCTCCAGAAAAAGCAGTAGGTGATCTGGAGAAGGAGCTGAGAGCTGACATTACACAATCACAGACTTCAAATGGGAGCCACTTAAATGTTGACCTGCCATGGTTGAATGTCTACTCTAATAAAGCTATGCAAAAGATGCAGTTAGAGGATGAAGATATACGGTATATCCTGATAAAATTCAAAAGAAATGGATGACCAGATTATTCAGAAATAGTCCTGAAGTTAGATATTACTGACACATTTGGCAGACCCTAAAAATGTGACGAGTTGCTTATGAAAAAGTTTTTCAAGAAAGATGGAAGTGGTCAATATTGACAGCTGTTGGTACCCAAGCAAATTAGAAAGGAAGTCATGTATTATTCTCATAATCATTTAATGTCAGGACATCTAGGAAGCAAGAAAACTGAGGAAAAGATTTTGAGGACCTTTTACTGGTATAACATCAGAGAAGATATAGACTTGTTGGTGCTGGAATGTGAAGAGTGTGCGAAAAATAAACTATTAACTACCACTCAAAGAGCCCCACTTGTGACATGAGATTGGCGCTCCCTTGGATCGAGCAGTTACAGATCTATTGGGGCCATTACCTCTGATCCCAAGGCGAAGCAGGTACATTTTACTTGTCACAGACCACTTTACAAAATGGGTGGAGATTTTCCCAGTGACGGATCAAACAGCAGCGACTTGTGCACAGAAGATACTGAATGAACTGATAACCAGATACGGATGTTCATTACTAATTCACTCTGACCAGGGAAGAAACTATGAAAGTGAGTATTTAGACAGCTATGTTAGATTTTGGAGATCCATAAAACTAGAACTACAGTCTACAACTCCAAATGCATTGGTCAGTCAGAGAGGTTTAACAGAACCTTGTTAAGGATGATACAGGCCTATTTAGGGGGAGAACAGAGAGATTGTGACTTATATTTAGGGTGTTTGGATGCAGCTTATTGAGCACCCCCCCCCCCCCCCCCCCTATGAGAGTACAGGGTTAACCACAAACCTTATGATGATGAGCTCTCACGTTAGATTACCCATTGAGTTGATGAGTGACAGACGATCTGTTCAGAATGCAGAGATTAGCAACTATGGAGAGTCTGTCGAAAAATTGAAAAACATTATGAAAGAAGCTCATACTGTTGCCAGAAAGAACATTGAGAAGTCAGTAAAGAGACAGAAGAATTTATATGATGCAAAACAAAAAGTAAATATCTTCAAAGCAGGGGATTTTGTTTGGTACCTATCTGAGGAAGGAAAGGGGGTTACCCGGATGTTGGCACACTTGTTTGATGGACCTGGGGTGATTTTAGAAAAGTTATTTGATTTAACATACTGTATCAAGATGGATGGGTCTGGAAAGAAAAAGATTATTAATCATAACAAACTAAAGTCTTACACTGGTGACTCTCCACCTGTATGGTCAAGCAAATTAATAAAGAAATTGAAGAAAAGAAATTGATTTTTGTTGTGTTTAAAACAATTGTCTCTTAGTGACCCCATCGCCAGTTGAGGGTTGTGCTCCACCTACATATTTTTTAGTTATTTATTATTTTGCTGTAAAGGAAGGCATCTTCAGAAACAAGCTCTTCAGCTGAAGTCAGTATGGTGGCATTGAGAGGACTGGCAAACCGGTGTCTTGAATGCAGCCGCTCTGAACCATTTGTAGAGGGGGGGGGGGGGGGGAGCAGAGTAGTGGCACATTTGTTCAAAGTGCATGTTATGCTAGAACAGGTTCCTTTTTGCTGCAACCTGTGTTTATTTAAATGTCAAAGGAACAGAGACCTTGAGAGACACATTCTGGGATACCCTCTTCACTTGAAGTTATGTGGATCGATGGGCACAAGCAGTGAGACACAGCATAATTATTTGAAGAAATCTGATCATCCCTATGTAAATAAGAAAAGTGATTATAAGAATCAAGATGAGTCGGAAGGCATTTGGAGGCGGCGAGTACGTGCTGGTGGAATTGTCATAGGTCGAGCACAGCAGAATAATTCGAAAGTGATGGCAGTGGCTGAGAAGAAACCGGCACAAGAGATTAGTGTTCAGAATACTACCACATCAGTTCAACAGAAAAACATACCTTGTAGTGAGCCGGACTCAGTTTGTGACTTCGTTGATATTCTGCCTGGAATTTTAGGTGAAAATCTGGTAGGCTATACTTGTGAGGAAGGCCGGGTGAATGAATATGCAGACAAATTCAAAAGAAGCCTATGTAGTGTTAAGAACACCCCGATTAGTAAAAAGAGGCGATCGGAATTGAATACACCAGAGAAAACAAGAATGTCGTCAGCGGCTAGAAGCTAAGTTGAAGTACTGGGGTTTGACACTTCGGCAGCAATAGACATCTCAGATTGTATGGAAACACCAGTCAGCATCAGAAGATATTAAATTGTTCCCGATATATGTTGTTACAACGAGTTCACAAGCTGTTATTATATAATGTGAAATAATTATAATGAGTTGCTAAGTCACTGTAACGAGTCGAAGGGTCATTATAATAAGATGCAAAATTGTTATAGCTAGTTGATAAGTCGTTATAACGAGTTGACAAGTTATAACGAGTTCCAAAAGTAATAATGAATTGAGTAGTCATAATAATGAGTTGACCAGTTGTTAAGTCGTGTTGTGATGCCATTATGGTAAGCCGCCAAGTATTATAGTTATTATAACGAGTTTGGAAATCCCCATAACTAGTGGGTAATCGGTTATACTGACTGCACAAAGCTTTATAATGAGTTTTAAAGTCATTTTTAAGTAATTACAAGTCGGTACATCTTGACAAGTTTTAGAATGACTGCAGTGTTGTTATATACAAAGTCGTTATAATGAGCTGACGAGTCCTTTTAACTGGTACAGAAGTACTTATGTGCTGTAAAGTCATTATAACGAGTTGTCATGTCATTATAACGAACGTCGCCATAACGATTTGAAAGGCCATGGTGAATCGTGATGTTATTATAATGGTTTGTCAAGCCGCCATACTGAATTTACAGTTAGTTAATACGAGGGTAAAGACATAATAACGAATGTGCAAGTCATTATAACGAGTTGATATGTCATTATTGCGAGATGTGAAATCATGTGAAATCATTATAACGAATTGTTGTGTCAGTATATCAATTTGCCAGGTCTCTATAACAAGGAGTGAAGTCATTATAATAAGTTGCGAATTTACAATGCGTTGTGATGTTATACGAGTTGGAAGGTCATTATAATGAGTTGAAAAATCGTGGATTGTTAATTCGTTATAATGATTTCTGAATCCGTTATAAGGCGTCGAAAGTCATTTTAATGAGTTCAAAAGTTAGTTTACAAATCGTTATAACAAGTCGCGACCTCATTATAAAGAGTTGACAAATCGTTGTGAGTCGTTCTTACAACGAGTTCGCAGGTTATTATGACGAGAGTTGTGATGTCATTATATAGGATTCGGATGTCATTTTAACCTGTTGCAAAGTCTTTATAACGATTTGACATTTAGCTATAACGAGTTGGATAGGCGCTATAATGAGTGAAAAATCGTTAAAATGACCTGACACATCATAATAGCGAGCCTCAGACAACGCTACAATGAGTTGCCAAATTATTAGGTGGAATTGTGAAGTTATTAAAACGAGGTGTGGTACCATTACAATGATTTGGGGAGTCCTTTTGATGAGTACATCTAAGGTTATGACGAGTTTTGAACACACTATAATGATTGGAAAAGTCGTTATAACAAGTTGTGAAAACAACCCTTGTTGATAAAGCATTACAATGAGTTCTCAAGTTAGTATAATTAGTATACGATATAAAAAGATGGCAAGCTATCATAATTAGTATAACGTGTGCTCAAGAATTAACGAGTCGACACCATGTTACAACGAGTTGTGAAGTCGTTATATTGAATTGTGCTGGTTTTATAAAGATTTGATGTTATAAAGAAGTGTGAACGTGTTATAACAAGTTTTCAAGTTGATATATAGAGTAGTGAATTCATTATAATGAGTTGTGATGATATTATGATGACTTGACATAGCTTGACAATATGTTGTAACGAGTTGAGGAATCGTTATAATGAGACGAGTAATTAGTATAACAAGTCAATAAGTCATTATAACTAGTTAGAAGTTATTTCAAATTGTATATCGATGGTGAAATGCAATATCATTCTAATGAGTTGTTCAGTCGTTACAACGGGTTTATAAATCGTTATAACGAGTAGTGAAGTCATTATATTGAGTTGACAAGTCGTTATAACGAGTATCAAAAGCCTTTATAACGACATGACAAGTAACTATGAGTTGTTAAGCCATTTTAATGATCCGATATGTCATTTTTAGAAGTGTGAAGTCATTATACAAGTAAACAAGTCGTTATTCCGAGATGACAAATTGTTATAATGAATTTAGTTTTTAGCCAAGTCGTTATAAAGAGTTGAGAAGTTATAACGGGTTTCAAAGTTATAACGAACTGACCAGTCGTTATAATGTGTGGCGATGTCATTATGACAAGCTGCCAAGCTTTGAAGTTATAACAAGCTCCTTATGGGTTGTGAAGGTATAGTGATGTCGTTATACGAGTTGACAATTTGTTATAATGAGTTGACAAGTCTTTCCAAGGGATTGGAAATTTGTTATAACGAGTTGTGAATTCGTTACAAGGAGTTGAAAAGTCATGATAATGAGTTCCCAGCTTAGTTTACAAACCATTGAGCTCTAAACATAGTTATAACGAGTTCGGAAGTAATTATGGCGTGAGTTGTGGTGTAGTTACGAATGGGGAGGTTATTTCAACGGGCTGTAAAGTTTTTATGACGATTTGACATGTTGCTAGAGCGAGTTTGGAAGCCGTTATGGTGAGTTAGAAGGTCGTTAAACCGAGCTGCCCATTCATTATAGTGAGTCTCGGACATCGTTATAACGAGTTGTGGTGACATTGCGAAAATTCGTGGAATCGATTTAACGAGTAGAGCTGGTGTTATGGCGAGTTATGGACGCACAATAATGATTGAAACATCCTTATAATGAGCTTAAAGTCCGTTATGACAAGTTGTGAAAATATATCGTGTTGATGAAGCATTATAGTAAGTTGTCAAGTTAACAAAATGAGTGTACATCAAAACGAATTGACAAGTCATTATAAGGAGTTGGATAACAATATAACACTAAAATAATAACGAGTTAATAAGTCTTTTATAACAGATTAGATGTCGTTATAACGAAGTGTAATTGATGATAAATTGCAGTCTTATTAAAACGAGTTGTCAAGTTATAAAGTGGAATGGTGAAGTAGTTTAACGAGTTGTCGTGTCATTACGAGGAGTTGTGGAATCGTTTTAATTGGTAGAGCTGACGCTTTGGTGAATTGTTGACAGACTATAATGATTGAAAAATCGTTATAACGAGCTGCCAAACTGTTATAACAAGTTTTGAAAACATAACTTGTTGATAAAGCATTATAATGAGTTGCCAAGTTAGAATAAGAGGCTATCAAGAGCCTTTAATAGCTCATCTGGAAGAAGTACATATCCCTCAGTTATTCCAATCAAAATCAAAGGCCGCCATGCTACTTCATCTGTGCGAAACAGAAGGATGATGGTTGTCAAAAGACTTTTCCATACATTATTTTTGCCAAGTTCGGTTCACACTGGCCAAGTAGTTTCAGATAAGAAGATAAAAATGTGATTTCCCATAGGGATTCCTTGGTAACTATGAGATGCAATGGCGGCCATGTTTGCAACCCGATCAACATTACATGAGGATCATTGGTAGAGGGCGTCCCAGTCATCAATAATGTGAAGTTTCAAAACATTTGGACTTGTAGTTTCAGAGGAGAAAATTTTTCAAAATAGAGCAATCAGAATCAAAGAATGCCTCAGTCATCAAGCATGTGAAGGTTCAAAACAATTGGCCTTGTGGTTTCAGAGGAGAAGATTTTTCAAAGTCCACCAATCAGAATCGGGGAATGCCTCTGGCAGTCATGTTCTCCTTCGTACGGGAGTAGGGGTATATGGGGGGAGGGGGGTTCTGCACCACTTCCATCATGTGGTCCAGAAAATTTTGTGGTCCAGAAAAATTGAGTTATTTGTGGAAAAACCCAAATTTTTCTGTTAAAGAAATTCATTTTCTTGGAAAATGTTGGGTTCTTCCAAAAATAATTCAATTTTTCCCCGAAAACCCTGGTTTTTCCGGAAAATGTTTAAAATTTGAACATTGCTAGACCACTTTTGACGGAATTTGAAAAAAATGTCTAAAAAATTCCGAGTTTTAGAAACCCATTTTTTTGATAATTTTAACACTGATTTTACCATTGGGTGATTTTTTTTCAAATTTTCTTATGAATAGAGTTGCACGATTTGTGACCGGCGACAGATTAGCACTGAGATTTCCACTGGAAGACATTCTGAAAAAACAGTGTTTTTTTTTAAATTCGAGCTGGAAAATACGCGATCGAATGTCGATTCCTACAGTAAAAGACAACGGTTCGATCGAGGTGAATGCAAAAATTGGTCCAGAAAAAAAACTTGATCCGAGACGTGGATTTCCCACGGGAAAAGACGAAGGGTTCGATCGAGGTGAATTGGTCTAGCAAAAAACTCGACCGTTCGAGATCGAGCGCGCGAGTCCGATTGAAAACAAACAAAATGTATGTAATATATTATTATTATTATTATTATTATTACAAGTTGAGAGACGAGTGATGAAAAAAAAAATTGACCGTTTAAAAATAAAAAAAAATATATATATATATATATATATATATATAAAACAACATTCAAAATAAAAAATAAGATTACAAAAAAATAACTGCTTTTCATTATAGAAAAAAAAATAATAAATAAATAAAACAATGTTTCTACACATCAGAGATTCGAAGCGAAGGGACGAGCAGGTTCGAGGATTAATATGGAGTAAGGAGAATATTCAATCGCAGGATAGGGCCAGGCGATTGGGAGAGACGGTGTTGAGACGAGAGACGACCAAGTTGTTCACCGAGGTTCAGGAACGAGCCAGGAAAGAGATCGTCGAGGAATTGAGACCCATAAAAGAAGGTTCTCAGAGGATGGCTTCGCGCCCGGTAGTTTGGCACTGAGAACTTTCTCCGATTACATTCCGACGGGAAGCAAGACCGATTCTCGTCGGAGTAGCGTCTATAGCGACGTTACACATGCTACTCCGACGGATATCGAGTCCCATCCAAGAAGAAGAACAATGATCCCAAAAAGACGCGACCGAAGGATAGGAGAGGTTACAAGTGGAAGCACTTGGTGGAACCCATATGGAAGGATACTGACCGAAACGTGAGATCGATGACTGGAAAGGGAATGACCGACACGATATTTCTTCCACGCGATACTGATGCCTTGTTGGAGAGATTGATATTGTTGATGGCTAGCAGAGAGGCCGGTAACACTGGAGTGGATAATGAGATAGTGAGCGGATGCGGCGAATTGTTGAGGCAGAAGGTCTTTACTAGGAAGGATTATAAAGAGTTGATGAATCATTTGAAATAATAAAAATAGTAAGAGAAAAGAAAAAAAAATATTAATTA
Source organism: Pictodentalium vernedei (assembly GCA_031216915.1). Taxonomy (NCBI): domain Eukaryota; kingdom Metazoa; phylum Mollusca; class Scaphopoda; order Dentaliida; family Dentaliidae; genus Pictodentalium; species Pictodentalium vernedei. The sequence goes on along the minus strand of CM062296.1, from coordinate 646,622,589 downwards.
AATATAATATATATATTTATATTCAAAAAATAATGATAAAAAAACGAATTTTAAAAAAAAATGTTAGTGATAAATAACAAGGGATACGCTAGATCTTACGTCTGCGGTGGATCGGGCATCGTGGATTCGATGATGCGATTATTAACTCGTAAATTTACTGGCGATGCCGCGAAACAAATCGCATCGAGTGCTCTCAAAATTGGAAAGAAGATGGCGATCGATGCGGGTAAGAAAGCGGCGACCGAAGCGAGTGGTAGAATAGCTTCAGAAGCTGGAAAGAGAGGCGCCGACGCGTTGATTAATAAATTGATAATTCCAACACAACCACCTGCCAAACGATAGAGAATCGAATCGAGAAGTTGGGTAGACTTCTATGACATCGTACCGATACAAGACATAGCTAAAGTGATGAAAGGATCGGGACAGAAAGTGATTTATAAATAAAAAAAATTTTTTATAAATAATATATATATAAAAATAGGAATTGAAATAAAAAAAATAGAAAAAAAACCATAGTTCAAAACATAGTTAAAAAAACTGGTGAAAAAAAATGAATATGAAAGACATGTCTTGGAATGGCGCGATGACCAAGAGGTCGAATGATGGGTTCTTTCCCAAGAGCATAACATGTCTGATAGTGGGAAAATCGAATTGTGGAATGACCAATCTCTTGATGAATCTATTGTTGCAACCCAGCTGGTTGGATTACGACAGATTATTCGTTTTCGGTAAGAGTCTCTTTCAACCGGAATACAGATTGCTTCGAGAGTGCATGATATGTAAATTACCCAATGACGTCATGTCGAGAATCTTCGACAATCGAGAAGAATTCAAAGGACACAAGACTTCGGATATATTGGAAGGGGCTGCTAGAGAATTGACTAGGAGAAACGCCGAGTGTTCGAATGTGGAATGTCTGTTTAACGAGAACGCCGACGGCATTCCCGATCCCAGACAGTTGAAGTCGGAGGATAAGAATCTCATGATCTTCGACAATCTGCTGTTGGAGAGACAGAATTGATGCGAATCGTATTACGTTCGCGGACGTCACAGCAGCGTGGATTGTTTCTATCTGTCTCAGAATTATTTTCGACTGCACAGACAGACGATAGGGGGAATGCTAATTTTCTGTGTCTCTGTCGTCAGGTTCCCAAGAATCTCAATCACATCTATGGATATCACGTGAACAACGACATGAGCAGGGAAGAATTCAAGAGATTCTGTAAGAAGGTGTGGGACAAAGGACATCACAATTTCGTGGTGATCGATCTGACTAGCAAATTTAGCAACGGCAAATATCGAAGCGGATTGGACGATTTTTTGTTATATTTCCAATAATAATACAGAAGAAAATAAAAAAAAATAAAATAAAAAAAATATCGATAAAATATAAAAATATATAAATAGTAAATAATTAATAATAATAAAAAAAATGTGAGAACATCTACTAGAACCGATAGTCGAGAATACGGCTGTGAAACAGTCCTTTCAAATTGTTGTGAGTCACGACACGACTCAATTCACTACAAAATTCGAACCTTCCATAGAATTGAAGAAGGAAAAGAGATACAAGATGGCGTTTGTTAATCTCGAGACTTACTATTCGTTTCCCAACGTCACCGAAAAGAATAACACATTCAAGTATTCCAACGGTGTGGGTTGGTTCGAGATTCGATTTCCAAAAGGGAGTTACGACATAGATGATCCGAACCTTCACATCCAGACGAGACTGAAGACCAACGGTCACGGAAGCAAGATGATAAGACTCGCTCCCAATGCGAGTACTCTACAGACGATATTAGACTTGGGATATAATTTTCGAGTGGATTTTAATGCAGAAAATTTGATCGGCAAGATGTTGGTTGGAATTCAAATCGAAAGATGTACGTCGCATCAGAAAATATGGTTGACATTCTCGCGGTCAATAGCATTTTAGTGAATGTCAATGTGATTGTGGGAAGTTACGTCGTTGGTAGCATTTAGCCTATGATCTAATCGTTCTTTCTGCACGTTTCACTGGGTTACAAGATCGTGGAGCGACCTCGAAATCTCGTCTATCTACCCGTGATTCTGGACACGTTGTATAGCATCGAAACTACGTCGACGCATCAGAACGGTGATCTGTTAGATATTTGCAGAGAGAGAGAGAGAGTGACTATACGATTTCATATCAGAGAGATATGAAAAAAAAATAATATCTTTAAAAAAATATTAATTTTTTTTTATTTAAAGAAGTTTTAGGTTTTTATTTATATAAGAAATAAAAAAAGAAACTTATAATATTAATAATTTAAAAATATATAAAATCAAATCAAATGAAATCAAATAAAAAAAAAGAAGAAATATGACTCGATACATAATTAAAAACGTGAACATATCCGAAGCACAGAAAGCTAAACTTCACAGAGCATTGAGTAATCGAGGCGAGGCCGTTAGATTTAAATTTAGTTATCAATATCTGGTGAGTGGTGTAGCGATCAGATTGCTTGGACTAACACTCAAATCAAAAGGATGGAGAAAGCGATTCGTAATCGAACAGGAATGACGGTGAGACTGTGTCCTGCTCAATTGAGATATAATCTGAGAATGAAAGGCGATTTCTTACTGCTGTTGGTGGGACTCGCCGCCAAAGCATTACCCATTCTCACGAAGATGGTGTTACCAGCTCTGGGCGTGGGAGCTCTCTCGGGACTCGCTAGTTCGGGAGTCGACAGATTAATGGGTAGAGGATTTGAAGAAGAGGGGAAAGGGACTGTTTTTGAAGAAGGGAGGAGCCGTGTGTCACATAGACGTCGAAGGTAAATGATTGTATCTAGGATCCATAAGAAAGGGGAGTGGCAATGCTTTCCATGGAGACAGTCTCTATCTGGAGAGAATGTGGAACCGATCAGTGAAGGTTTGTTGTTCGGTCAGAATTCACCGTTTAAGAATATACCCCTTTTGGGTATGTTATTATAAAAAACAAAAATAACAATTAAAAAAAATAACAATAAAAAAAAATGAAACAAAAGGAGAGAAAACATATTCCAACAGACGTTCATTTTATGAAAAGCTTTTAGCTTTTTCTAAACATTTACACGAGTATGCATTAGAAAGAATTCAATTGGAATAAATCGTACATCATGTGTGTTTAAACGGGTACAGAACGTTGTTTTCGTTAATATTTTTATTCATATTCTTAAATCGAAGCGATTTCGAAAATATCGAAATGATGAAGTGTTCGAACGAAAAACAAAAGTGTCTTACCAAGGTTATCACATGATTATAGATATCCTAGATTGGTTAAAATACGAAGTGAAACTTGTAGAACATTACAATTAAGTGAAATATCATTACTGTATTTATTGCACGAAAAACGTAGTTAATCTATTCGATCGTGGTGGTGGCGATGAACATATTGAAACATCCATTCATGCGTGTTTCGAATTTATTAACAGATTACACTCGTTCGTGTCAAATAGATCATGGATAAAATTTCTAAAAGGTTAAAAATCACTATAGATTATTTTCCATATCATTCTAATGATGACCATGACGATAAAAAAATTATGGTTTTATGGAAATATGATAAGCATAAAATCCTTCTTTCGAAAAAAGGCATCTCTTTCCTATAATATGCATAATCGTAATAGACGAGAATTATTCATTCCTTCAGTTGATGGTTTGATAAACAGAATGTGTTATTATAAAAAGACATAATATATAAAAAGAAAAAGAAAAAAAAATAATACAAAAACAAATAATAGAAAAAAAAATAATAAGAATATAATTTATTTATTTTTTATATAAAAATAATTATGAGTAAAACGAACGATTCCATGGAATCGAGAGCTTGGTTTCTTTGAAGGGTGCTGTGCAGAGCTTACACGATCAGCCTGAATGAACAACTTCCTCGCATCTTGCACGAAAGATGTCTCGGCTGTCGGGAGGAGAGAGAATTTAACCACATTGATCATTTGTGTCTGACGATGGAATGGGAAGACATCTCACTGTGTAATTCATGCGCGCATTGGAATACGTCCGACGCAATGACAAGATCGAATGTTGGAATCAATTCATGTTTTGCATTGGAGAACCCAAACCCACTAAATCAGAAGAGTTGAAGTTAGCGCATCGATGTCTCAGCACCGAAGACAGAGGACCCATTTTGGATTTCTTGTTGAAAAAGGCGAGACCACTAAAACTTTTTTCATTAAATAATAAGGAATGAAAATAAAATACATAAATAAATAATAGATATAAATAAATAAATCAAGAAATAGAAAAAAAAAATGAAAATGGAATCTCGAAGTAAAAAAATCTATCCATCGTTAGAGAAGTTGGACATCAAGCCCTTGGCACCTTTTCTACCACCATCGCCACTAGATTGAGGAGAAAGTGACGACGTGGGCCAGAGGTATCGAATTGATCAAAGCAATAGAATTCAATCGTTTCTGACACGAGGGATAGATTGTCATCGTTTGCTCAATAAAAAATATTCGAGATTAGAGAAATTTGTGAATGGTGTGGATTTGACTCTCATCGTGACCACTATAGGTTTGAATGTTGCCAGAATCAGTCTATTATCGGCCGTCATCGTTGCTCTTCCTGTCGTGTTGGCCGTAGAATGATTGGCTTTGACTGTCGGATTCGTTAGTATGATTGGAAATTTAATCACTAAGAAATTATCTGTAAAGGCCAGGAAGCACGAAAACATCAGCGTCTTAGCCGATGTAAAGATCGACACCGTGTCAGCTAAGATCTCCCTGGCACTGAAAGATGGTATGATTTCGGACGGCGAATTCCTCGACATATTGACCGAAAAACAAAAATACGAAGTCATGAAAGTGAATATATGAGTCAAGAGTCGTCAGATCATCAAGGAAGAAATGAAGTATGCTCTCATGGAAAGAGGTAGGGAAGAAGTGAGATGATCGTTTCGTAAATTTTTGAATCCCAAAAAGATTCCGGAAGCAATCAATTGAAAATAAAATATATATATAAAAGAAAAAAAAGTAAATAAATAAATTATATATATAAATTTAAAAAAAAATACGAAAAAATAAATAATTAAATATATACGAAAAACAACAAATGTATTGCATCATATGCAAGAGAGTTACTCATACGGTTAACGTTAAAAAAGTACTGACAAAAAATAAAAGTCCCATGCTTCGTGGAACGTGTAAAATGTGTGGTTCCACCAAGACGCAATTCGTCAAACGTGGTGCTGGCCTGATGAATAAATTGATTAATAATCTATCCTTCGAAATGCATCTGCCAGGACATCAATTCACGGGACCCAGCATGAAATTAAATAAGAGACTGAATCGAGATCTGACTCCTAAATCTTGGAGCAAGCCCATCAATAGGGTGGATTCGCCTGCTTACGCTCACGATCTGTGCTATGCTAAACATCCCAACGTTGAGACTCGTAATCGAGTCTGTGATAAAAACATGTTGACGCAAATGAAAAATATACCGAATCCCACTAGGAGAGAGAGACCCGAACGTTCGCTGGTCGGTAAAGTGATCGGTACCAAACGTCGATTCGGATGGGGTGATAAAAAAAAGTGTCCAGAAAAAATTATTAACGAATGCATTGGCGAACGAACTACACAAGCCCGTCACACATAAATTTCGAAGGAGAAGTGTGTTCGTGAAGGGTCGGGATCAGATCTGGTCAGCTGATCTGGTCGACATGAAATCGGTTTTGAGATGGAACGAGGGCATTAAATACATACTGACGGTCACTGATGTGTTTTCGAAATACGGATGGATGAATCCTCTGAAGAATAAATCGGGAGATTGCATGGTCGAGGCTCTGAAGAGCATATTCGCATCGTCTTCTCGAAAATCGGATAAATTGTGGGTGGACAAGGGGAAGGAATTTTACAACAGTCACGTTCATCCGTTGGTTGACTTCTATTCCATCAAAAACGAAGGGAAAGCTAACGTGATTGAACGTTGGAATAGAACCATGAAGGAAAAAATGTACAAGTATTTCACGGTCAATAAGACCAAGAAATATACCGACGTTCTAGACGAACTGGTCGAAGAATACAACCACACAGTTTACACAGATCCCGTGACTTACAAAATAGAAGCGTTAGAGGATGACGAAGATGACAGCAGAGAAATCATTGGAACATTTTATGAACAAGAATTGCAGAAGACGACGTTTTGAGAACCAACCCTTCACTTTTTTACACATATATAGTAAGGAAAAAAAATAAATAAATAAAACAATAATTAAAAAAAAACAATTTATAATAAAAAAAAGCAAACGAATCAACACAAACAAAAAAAAACATGACGAATATATTAGATATAACCAAAGGTCTATTGAGAGATGAAAGCATTCTAGAATATGAAGTTCCGGAGTACAAAACTGTGACTGGAACCAGTCTGAACAATGCCGGGGAGATAAGAATCAACGTCAAGACTCAAGATCTGTTCGTTCATCCCAGTGAAAGTTACATAGTGATACAGGGACGTCTCACCAAGGAAGACGGAAGCGATTATGCCGATGATGACATGGCCACTCTAGCCAACAATGGGATGATGCATCTGTTCAGTAATATAAAATATGTGCTCTCGGGACAAGAGATAGAATCTGTGTTTCATCCCGGACAGGCCACCACGATCTACGGACTCTTGACGTATCTGGACGATTTTTCGAAATCTAAAGGATACAATCAATTGTGGGTGAAAGGCACTGTCGCCGACATGAGTGCAGCTAATACCGGTGCCGCCGCGAGATTCGACTACGTCGTGAAGATGTCGAGAACCAGAGGAACGTTTTCGTTCAGGATATCTCTGAAACACATATTCGGATTCGCGGAAGATTGCGATAAGATTCTCTATGGATTCAAACACAATCTGATGTTGATTCAAAAAGGAAACGACGAAGCCATCATGAGAACAGCCGCGACCGATGCGAGTGAGATACATCTGAACAAGATATCTTGGTTCGTTCCGCACTGATAGGGATGGGTCTCAAGAGAAAAATCCTTCCCTGTTTGATCATTGTAACTTGAAAAACATGCAGGTATTTCTAAACGCCACGCGATATCCAGCCATCGATTATAATGCCTCTTTCGATAAGAACGATTTCTGCAGGCTATACTGCGACGTCGCCGATTTCAGAAAGAAATATCATCGACTGGACGAATTGATGGCTAATGCTAACATCACTCCCACCAAATACAAATCGATGTATCCTCTGTTCGTATTTGACGTTAGTAAACAGAGCGAGCGACTCAAGAGTAGCGTCTTAGACATTCAGATCAAGGTGCAATTCGAACTGAGGCTTTCGCCCTAGTCCTGTCGGATAGAGAGTTAGAATTTGAATCGGACGGACAAAAAATGTCCATCGTTCGATGAAAAAATAATAATAATTAAAAAAAAGAATTAAAATACCAAAAAAAGGTAATAAATAAAATACCCCCCCAAAAATATAATTGGATTTTGAGAAATTGAATATTCAATCTCTTAAAATCCAATTACATATTTTTTTTTATTTTGAGTTGTCTCCCCTACATCACAAAAAGTGATTATTTCAATTTTTTTTTGTTTTCACTGTTTGTTCAGAGGATCGAGTTCGATCAACAGAGAGACTACTGAAGTGAAGTCTTCGGGATTATTGGTTTTCGTCTTGAAATTGATCCTATCCCCATCTGCACCTTGAGAGGTGTACTGAAGACGCTAGAGTTTAAGTGTTGATCCTTCATCTTTTCAACGCTGTCCCTCTTATAAGTTTCCATACCGTTCACCATAAGATTGACGACCGCTGTATTGCTCAAGTCCATAGAACTCATACTCATTCGAATAATATCACGTCCCACCGGCATGGGATATCCTATCAGACCGTGCAGCGGTCCGTTACCTCCATTTCCGAAGGACCATTCGGCTTTTTCCTTTTTTAACGTACCGCTTTCCTCGGCCCAAACGGTGATCAATTGTTTGGCGTATTTTATCTTTTCCACGACGGAGATCAGAGTGCAGGTATCCGACATGTGCTTGGGATCCGGTAGATTCGTGGGTGTGTGTCCTCCCATGTCCAGTTTGCCTTCCATGATATCACCCTTTCTCCAGACCGTATTTTCTTTCAAGTACTGTCTGCTGACTGCGCCGGAAGCTAATTCCGGTTCGTCATCGAGACTGAATATATTATGACCAGCCATGCCAATGCCGACCTGCATGGTTCCTCCGGATTTTTTGTTCAGATACAGTTCGTCGACATGAGATTTCAGGTAGGATTTAGAATTCTGCAGGGCACAATCCACATAGCCTTTGTTGACCACTGTCGAGTCTTTGTCCGCATCGTTGATGTGAAACAGATTCAATATCTTGTTGAATCCCGCATCCAGATACGATTTCATTTCGAGCTCGTCAGCGTTATTCTTTCTCAGATCCAAGTCTACGTATTGTTTGGTCGATGTATCGTTAGGATTCGTGGGAACGGGTACGTTGGTTATAATGTTAGAATTCGCGTTCAAGTCGGACTGCATCAATTTGAGAACGTAGTGAACTCTCAGATGTTTACTGAATCTCCCGTGAGCGTCTTCCGCATATCTTTTAGTGGTGACATCAGTCGAATCTCTAGGATCCACTACATTCACCACTCGTTTAGATTTCAAGTCGAGATCGTCCGTCATGTCTTTATTCACATAATTATCTCTCATCATCTGCCGGAAATTTTCGTGTCCTCTATCGACGTATTTTTTAGTCACGGCATCTGACAGATCAATCGGTTTGGGAAGATTGTAGATTTTCTTATTGTTTAAGTTTGAAGGTTCTTCTCGAGGTTCATATCTCCGGACGTATCGTTCGTCTAAGTTGGCAATGTCACCACCACCAACAACTTCAACCGTTTTTCTTTTCTTTCTAGAGGAACCTTCATTATCGTCAGCACGACCAAATCTATCAACTGTCATGTTTGTTTTGTTATTATTATTTAATTTGTTTTGTTTTTATTTTAATTCTAACTTTATTTTTTTTTATATTCTTTATTTATATATCTATCTGTATCAGTTTTTTTTTCTCCTCCTTTAATGTAAATCTTTGAGAATATCCTGAAAGTGATCTCCTTCTGACCATCTCTAAAGAACGTAGAGGCACAGGTGACCGCAAAACATGATCCGACACTTGCACTTGTTCGTTATTGCAAATAACTGACGTTAAATAGTTCCTTATATCTATCGGCGGTGAGATTCCGTAACTAACAAAATAATAATTTTTATTCTGATTCGAAAACCACATGACCCAATGCGTGCCATCACCTCCAGTATCGTCCAGATTTAAAATTCTACATTCCAAATCGTCGTCTTTTTTTCTCGGTAAGGCATCTCTAAAAAACACACCTCGAAAATGTTTGATTTTTAAATCTTTTGCCGCTTTCAACAGGTCAATGCTGAATAAGGGTTTGTTGGGTAAGACGACACCTTCTATGGATATGTGTCTTATTCTCTTGTTATTCATAAATATGTTTTTTTTTATTTTATTTATTACTTTTTTATTCTTTTTTTTTAATTTATAACTCGCGAGTTTTTTTAAACTTGCAACATTTCGATGTCTTCAGTCATACTGCATTCATCCTCTCGATTTTGTTGTTGAAATATCGCGGAATAATGTCCGAGTGCAAAAGTGTGTATTTTATCCTCACATATCATTCTCTTATCGTCGTCAGCAGTCAACGCAATCTTATTGATTTCTTTGGTGTACATTTCATGCTTTTCACTTTGAATCACAGTCATCTTTTTATACACCATCGAACCTTTGAAAAGACACTCTTTATACTCGTCGAAAGCGATGTTTTTATTCATCACACACGCTTGAACGCCTTTACATATCTTGATCTCTTCACCATCGAGGAGATAAGCATACAATTTTGGTCTCAAACCCATGAATTCGGTGATCTGTCTTCCACCGCTATCGTCTTTGAATTTACCTAACACCTTTTTATTGACACCCTTTGGAATCTTAGTGATCGTCGGGATAATTACTCGTGTCGAACCATTCATTCACGTCTAGTGCTATGTCCTCGTAGATATCTCTAGTCTCTATCTCGTAAGCTAGAAAGTCCATATCGGTGAACAATAGTTTGGCTTTCGAATCGAATTTGGATTTGACATAAGCGTAGTGAAATTCGTACATCAACTGCTTGCTGACATCTAAGATGATCGCTCCGAGATAACAAGGTTTGTCGAACTTTAGATGCGTCTTTGGCATGTGTACCTAAAAATCTTCTTTTGGAGGTAGAGCGACGTCGTCGAATTTCCCGATATCACTCATGTAATCCTAAGGGGAGACGCATTTTCTCAACATGACGTCCACAAATTCTCGTCGACCATCAAAATGTTTACTCGTGATTTTAAATTTCTCCCTATTCAAACTACCGACTAATGTTTTCAGACTGGCTGACATGAATTTATAACTGTCGATGAAACGTATCTCTTTACAGATGAGACTCGTTGTTTTCTCACTCGATCCATCGTCCATCTTTTAAACGACTATCTTTTTATCGACGACCTTCCATTTTGCGCGATGCAGCTCAGCTCCCCCTCGCTGACACCCATATTTTTCACGAACAGGGGACTGTCGTAGCCCGAGAGATTGTGAAATCTCACCTGATAGAATTGAGCATCTTGAAATGTTAAATTACATTTGTAGTGAGTAACGCCACGAAACAGACCCATGTAGTGATCGTGATCTTTAACTTTTTCATTATTTTTAGACTCATCATCGAATGGTTGTCTACATATGTGACATTCAGTGGTTTCCTTGTACTCTAGACGTTGCTCTGGCGTGATGATCATGCCTTTGTATTTTTTAAAATTTGTCGTATAATTCTTGAATTTGCGATTCCAACTCTTCCACGAATTTTCTAGCCACGTCGTCGTCATCTGAACGGTTAGTGTAGACGAATGGACCTGACGATTCTCGGTCATTGAAAAAACATTTCACGTAATAACAATAGCCCGAAGGTACGTGCTTCTGATGTTTTTCGGCGTAACTCCTACGTCGTCAGGCTGGCCAGAATTCATTTTCGTGGTGAAACATTCGAATTCGGCATAGACGACGAATGGCGGCTCTAATCTTCTTCTGTAGTTGTAAACGTTGTAAGTGTTAGGTTCAGGAATTTTGATGGCAACGCTTGGCTTTTCGTTGCAATATTCCTGATGATGCATCAACGATTCTTGACAATGGAACGAATTCATGCAGTTGAGACAGAAAAATCTCTCGCTCTTATGTTCAGTAGTCTGCATCGACAGCAATCGAATCATATTTTTAATCCAGCAATAATGTTTCGCCACTGCTGCCTTCTCATTTCTTTTCACGATTCGAGTTTTTGCCACTGTTGTAGATATTTCGTCCACTTCCTTTCCATAGAGTAAATGATCGATGCATTCCACTTTTTTCATGTGTTTAACGCCTTTCAAATTCAATAACCGACGTACTTTTGCTTGTAATTTCACCACTTTTTGGTCATAGGTCTCCCCATGCACGAGTTCAATCAATTGTTCTTTGGTTCTGCAACAGCTGTAATTTTTAATTCTTAGTTTTCAACAGTACGTTTTCAACTCGGATATGATAGACGAACTTTTCCACGTTGGACGTTTTTGTTTTTGGCATTTTTTATGTTAAAACTTCTTATTTAATATATATATTATTTTAGGGATTTTTTTTAAAAAAAATTGTTTGCGAATTTTTAAACTTCTTATTTTAATATATATATATATTTTTTTTTTTAATGAAAAATACCAATTTTTTAAGTGAAATTCAATTTTTTGTAACACAAAACACCACTTTTTTTAAGTGAAATTCAATTTTTTTAACACAAAAAGCATTTAACACAAAAAATAAATTAAGACGATTTAGGTACACAGCATCCGAATTAATCGTTTATACCTTCACCTCAAAAGAAAAAAAAACATTTGACGACTGAGTCCCATCAGTAAAAAAAGCAAAAAAAAAAAAAAATTATACACCGTAGAAAACCAGTATTCATTCCAATCAAAGGTGAATAGAGTTACATGAATGAGAAACACACTCACTCTAAATTTGAAAATATTAAAATATCTACTTTGCATTTCACTTCATTCAGTAATGAGTGTAGGCGTTTTAAACATGGTTATATTTTATAGTACACAGTACATCAAACTAAGGAAAAACATCCAGTTATTTATAAAAAAAATTGAACAGTCTATGATGTGAAAGCAATCACGTTCCATTAATATTTCAATCGAGTGCACATTCCTCGAGATAAAATGAAATGAAATGCACTTTTAATAGTTTTTTTTCGAGTTGTGATTTAAACATCTATCTTATAATGGACTTCATAATCTGAAATCTGTGACTAAAATATTTGTTTTGAACGTATTCTGTCCACATTGATATACAAAGAGGAATATCAGATTCACTTTATCAAAAGTTCGTCTTTCTCCAGGGATCAAATTGAATTCGTGAATCAGTTGTTCAGAAATATTTGGATATATGTTACTTCCATAGAACAATGATAAATCATCTGGATTAAAATTTTCTATCTGATACGATAGAATCGTCAACAAAGCATCGTGATATTTGTACATTAAATCCAGAGCAATTTCGTTCAGTTTTAGAGGTAAGACACTTTTCTCAAAGCCTGTGTTAACCCACTAGTCTCCACGTCTGTTTTTTTCAATAGGGTCGTGAGATTCTAACCTATAAATTTTAGTATCAAACTTTGAATACCTTTCGACCCTCTTCAATTTTAATCCGGATTTTTTAGGTGTGGAGGATTTCATGACAGGTTATTGTTTTTGTCGTAGTTTTGTTGAAAATATTTTTATAAAAAATATTAAATTTTATTGTTTTTTTTTTTAAACGATAATTATTATTAACTGTAAAAATATTTTTTTATTTTTGTTTCTTCTTATATATATATGTAAAAAAATAAAATAACAACTTTTACAGTTTTTTTTTCTTCAATGACAAAAACAAGCACGTAATGGTTGCGCCTACAATTTTTATTTTTTTAAGCAGTAAATTTTTTTTCATCACTCATCTCGCAACTCGTAATAATAATAATAATAATATATTACATATATTTGTTTGTTTGTTGTTTTCAATTGGACTCACGCGCTCGACCTTGAACAGTCAAGTTTTTTACTAGACCAATTCACCTCGATCGAACCCTTCATCTCTTTCTGTTGGAAATCCACGCCTCGGATCAAGTTTTTTTTCAGGACCAATTTTTGCATTCACCTCAATCAAACCGTTGTCTTTTACTGTAGGAATTGACGTTTGATCGCATATTTTTCCAGCTCGAATTTAAAAAAAAACACTGTTTTTTACAGATTTTTTCCCAATGGAAATCTCAGTGCACAAATCGTGCAACTCTATTCATAAGAAAATTTGAAGAAAAATTCACCCAATGGGAAAATCAGTGTTAAATTTATCAAAAAAGCAGGTTTCTAAAACCCGGAATTTCTTAGACATTTTTTTAAAATTCGTCGAAAGTGGTCCAGCAATGTTCAAAATTTATACATTTTTCGGGAAAAACCCAGGGTTTTCGGGGGAAAATTGAATTATTTTTGAAAAAACCCAATATTTTCCAAGAAAATGAATTTTTTTAACAGAAAAATTTGGGTTTTTCCACAAATAACTCAATTTTTCTGGACCACAAACTTTTCTCGACCACATGATGGAAGTGGAGCAGAATTCCCCACATACCCCTACTTACGGGAAACAAATGAGGATAGTTTGTAGCGGACCTCCAATAGAACATCCTGCCAAGTTTGCTTCACATCGGCTCAGTAGTTCCAGAGAAGAAGATGAAAATGTGATTTCCCATGGGGTTCTTATAGTAACTATAAGCCGAAATTGCGGCCATGTTTGCAACATAATCAACATTAAATGAGGATCGCTGGTAGAGGGTGTCCCAGTTATCAATCACGTGAAGTCTCAAAACATTTGGCATTGTTGTTTTAGAGAAAAGATTTTTCAATATCCACCAATCAGAATCATAGAATGCCTCTGGAGGCCACGTTCTTTTATCCGACGGGAATAAAGTGAGGGTCGTTTGTAGTGGAATTCCCATAGACAATTTCTGCCTAGTTTGGTTCACATCTACTCAGTAGTTCCAGAGAAGACGGTGAAAATGTGATTTCTTTAGGGTTTTCTATAGTAAATATGAGCCTCAATTGCGGCCATGTTTTGCAACCCGATCATCATTAAATGAGGATCGTTGGAAGAGGGTGTCCAAGTCATCAATCATGCGAAGTTTTAAAACATTTGGCCTTGTGGTTTTGGAGAAGCATTTTCAAAATCCCCCAATCAGAATCAAAGAATGCCTCTGGCGGCCATGTTTTCCATCCGACAAGAACAAATGAGCAAAATATATCGAGGACCTCCCACAGACCATTCTTACCAAGTTTGGTTTACATCCGCTCAGTAGTTCCAGAGAAGAAGATGAAAATTCGATTTCCCATAGCCTTTCTATAGTTCTTATATGGCGCAATTGCGGTCATGTTTGCAACCTAATCAACATTAAATGAGGATCGTTAGTAGAGGGTGTCCCAGTCACCAATCGTGTGAAGTTTGAAAGCATTTGGTCATCCCTGCCATGCTTGGTTCACGTCGGCTCAGTCGTTCCAGAGAAGATGAAAATGTGATTTCTCATAGAGTTTCTATAGTAATGATGAGCTGCAACTGCCGCCAAACCCACCAACATTAAATGAGGATCATTGGTAGAGGGTGTCCCAGTCATCAGTCATGCGAAGTTTCAAAACATTTGGTCTTGCGGTTTCAGAGAACATTTCTCAATTAGACCAGCCAGAATCAATAAATGCCTCTGGCGGCCATGCTTTCCATCCGATGGGAACAAAATGAGAATCGTTAGTAGAGGACCTTTCCATATACCATTCCTGCTAAATTTAGTTCACATCGGCTTAGCAGTTCCAGTGAAGAAGATGAAAACATAATTTTTTATTGGGTTTCTGTAGTAACTAAAAGCCGCAATTGCGGCCATGTGTGCTAAACGATCAACATTAAATGAGGATCGTTGGTAGAGGGTGTCCCAGTCATCAATCGCTTGAAATTTCAAAACATCTTCCCTTGTACTTTCAGGGAAGATTTGGAAAATGGCAAATCCGAATCAAAGAATGCTGGTTCACAGAGAGGAAGATGAAAATGTGATTTCTCATTGGGTTTCTATAGTAACTAATAGCCGCAATTGCGGCCACGTTTGCAACCCGATGAACATTAAATGGGAATTGTTGGTAGAGGGTGTCCCAGTCATCATCGCGTGAAGTTTCAAAACATAACCCCTTGAAGTTTCAGGGCAGATTTTGAAAATCGACCAATCCGAATCAAGGAATGCTTCTGGTGGCCATGTTTGTCAACCGACAGGAACAAAATGAGGACCGTTTGTATAGGACCCTCCATATACCATCCCTGCCACGTTTGGTTCACGGTGGCTCAGTGGTTCCAGAGAAGAAGATGAAAATGTAATTTCTCATAGGGTTTCTACAGTAACTGTGAGCCTCAACCCGATCAAAATTAAACGAGGACCGTTGGTGGAGGCTTCCCATTCATCAACCATGTTAAGTCTCAAAACATTTGGCCTTTTTGTTTCAGAGGAGAAGATTTTTCAAAATCCACCAATCCGAATCAAAGAATGCTTCTGGTGGCCATGTCCATCAAGCGACAGAAATAAAATGAGGATCGGGTATATAAGAACTCCCGTAGACCACCCCTGCTAAGTTTGGTTCACGTCGGCTCAATAATACCCGAGAAGAAGATGAAAATGTGACGTCCCATAGGGTTTCTATAGTAATTATGAACCCAAATTGTGGCCATGTTTGTACCTCGATCAACATTAAATGAGGATCTTTAGTAGGGGGTATCCCAGTCATCATTTCGTCGCCTGAGTGCTAGAATGTTTCCTATGGGACATAGGACATTCTAGCACTCAGGCAACGATTTATATGAGTTTCAAAACATTTGGCTTTGTAGTTTCAGAGCATACGATTTTTGAAAAACCACCACCAGAATCAAAGGATGCCTTTTGCGGCCATGTTTTTCATCCGACGGAAACGAAATAAGGTTTTTTGTGGAGGGCCTCCCATAAACCATTCCTGCCAAGTTTGGTTCACACTGACTCAGCAGTTCCAGAGAAGAAGATGAAAATGTAAAAAAAGTTTACGGACGATGACAGACGCCAAGTAATGGCAATAGCTCACATGGTCCTTTTGGGCCAGGTGACCTAAGATGGGTGTATCACATAACGTGACAAGTCATTACAAGGAGTTGGACAATAAAATAAGAATAAAACAATAATGAGTTAATACGTCATTATAACAGGTTAGAAGTCGTTATAACGAAATGTAAATTAATGATAATTGCAATCTACTTAAAATGAGTTGTTGTGTCATAACATTGAGTTGACAATCCGTTATAACGAGTCTCAAATGTCGTTATAACGACTTGACAAACAACTATGAGCTGTTAAGTCATTAGAGTGTGTTGCCATGCCATTTCAAAGAGGTGTAGAGTCATTATAACAACTTGACAAGTCGTTATATCGAGATTACATGTAGTTATAACGAATTTGGTTTTCAAGTCACCATAAACAGGACTGGTGCTGAAGCATTATCATGAAAACGTTATAAGCAGTTCCAAAAGTCATTAATGCCACGAGTTGGTAAGTCAGAATGAGTTGCGAGATAATTATGACAAGTTATGAAGTTATTTCAATGAGTTGTCGTGTCATTTTATAGAGAGTTAACAAATCATTATAATGTGACATGCTGTCAGTATAAAGAACTTTGATATTATTAAGCAGAGTTGACAAGTCACTTAATAAGTTGTGGAATTTTTGTAACGAGTTGTGAAGTCGCTATAACGAGTTGGCAAATCATTATAACGAGTTGTAAACGGGTTATAGATAGTTGTCTAGAAATAACGAATTGACTCGTCATAATGGTGAGTTGGCCACTCGTTATAAAATGTTGTAATGTCATTATAACGCGCTGCTAAGTTTGGAAGTTATTATAATGAGTTCGGAAGTCAGTAAAACGAGTGGACAAACAGTTATAACGACTTGTCGAAGCGACATAATGAGTAGGAAAGTCATTATGACAAATGGACAATTAGCTGTAACGAGTTGACGAATTATGTAATGAAGTGTGAAGTCGTTACAAATTGTGAAGTCATAACGAGTTAACAAGTTGTTATAGGGAGTACGTCGATCATAATAACTTGTAAAGTCGTTATAATGAGCTGATATGTCATTATAATGAGTTTTCCAAGTCGTTATAATGGGTTGTAATGCCATTAAGGATAAATATCTGACTAAAATGGAAAACCAGTCTAAAAGTCATCATCATGAGTTGATAACTCATTATAACGAGTATACAATGCATTATAATGAGATGTGGGGTCATTATGGCAAGTTGGAATATTGTTGTAACAGGTTAAGTCTTTATAACAAGTTAGCAATTCGTTATAAAGAATTGTAAATTCGTTATGAGTTGTTATGTCATTAAGAAGAGTAGACGAACCGGTATAAATAGTTGTGAATTCTTTATAATGTGTTGTGAGTCATTATTGTCATGGCGTTATACGCAATTGTTATAATGAACTGACACGTCGTTATAACCAGTATAGAAGTCATTATAATGTGTTGTAAAATTATTATATCGAGTTAACAAGTCATTATATCTAATTGTCAAGTCGCCATAGCGAGTTACGAGCCATGGCGTATTGAGACGTTATTTGTGAAGTCGTTATAATATTTTGACAATTTGTTATTACGAGATGTAGAGTTATTATAACGAGTAGACAGGTTATTATAACGAGTTGACAAGTTATTATTAAGTATTGCAAAATCATTATGACGAGTTATGACGTCCGTTTATTGGCTTGCCAGGTCTCTATAACAAGGCTCGAAGTCATTGTGATAATTCGAAAAGTTATGAGGTTTGATGGTGTTAATATGAACTGGCATTTCGTTATACTGAGTTGACAAGTCGTTCTAAGGGATTGGAAATTCGTTATAACGATTTGGAAAAAATCGTTATAAGGAGTTGACAAGTCATTATTATGAGTCTACAAGTTAGGTTACAAATCGCAATGACGAGTTGTGGAGTCGTTATATTCTATTCTATTCTTTTATTTATAAGCAAGTCGTTATGACTCCAAAACGTTGTTATAACGAAGTGGCAAGTAATTATGAATAGAGTTGTGATATCGTTACAACGAGTTTAGAAGTCATTTTAACGCATTGTAAAGTCCTTATAGCGATTTGACCTGTAGCTATAGCGAGTTGGAAAGTCACTATGATGAGTAGACAGGTTTTCAAAATGAGCAAAATGGCAAATCATTATATTGAATCAAAGACATTGTTATAACGAATTGCTAAGTTATTACGAGGAATTGTGAAGTTGTTTTAACGAGTTGGTCTGACGTTATGGCGAGTTGTTGAGTCATAACGCCTTGACAAGTCATTATACCTAGTCCCATATGTCTGTATAACGAACTGGCAAGTCATGATGAGTTGTTAAGTCATGTAATAAGTTTACATGTCGTTTCAAAGAAGTGTGAAGTCATAATAAGAAGCTGAAAAGTAGTTATATCTAGATAGGTCGTTATAACGAAGTAAGTTTTCAAGTCATTATAAAGAGGTTCTGTAGAATTCTAAAAAAATAAATTATAAGGAGTTCCAAAAGTTATTAAAACTATGAGTTGGTAAGTCACAATGAGTTATGAAATAATTATAACAAATTGGAAAGTTATTCTAACGAACTGTCGTGTCATTATAAAGAGTTGACAAATCATTATAATGACGTGTGTAGTCGTTATAACATATAAAGAGCTTTGATGTTGTTAAAAAGAGTTGGCTTGTTGCTATACTAATATGTGAAATAATTATGACGAGTTGTGAAGTCGTTATAACGAGCTGGCAAGTTATTATAATAAGTTGTGATGTCGTTCTAGATAGTTGTTACGTCGTTATAACGAGATGTCAAGTTACAACGAGTTCCAAATTTCAATATATGTAACGAGTTGGCAAGTCATAATGAGGATTTGACATGTCGTAATAATGGTGTTTAAGTCGTTATAGGGAGCTCCAAAGTTTTGACATCGTTATAACGACTTGGGAAGTGGTTATATCGAGTTGACAAGACTATGTCACTGTCATAAAACGGACTGGGGTAGCGTGACACATTAATAAGCCCCTAGCAAATAACTACAGTCCCCACCCATCATCATTATTTTGTTCGAGCCTAATTTGCGGTTTCGTTAGTCGTCATGACAAGTTGTGAGGTTGTTAGAAGTTGTTAGAATGAGTTCCTTATAAGGAGTTTATTAATCATTGTAAAGAGTTATAATCTCATTATAACGAGTTTTAAGCTCATTAAAATGAGTTCTACTGAGTTGTGTAGTCGTCGTAATGCGTTGTTAACTCATTGCAACGTGTTATGCTGTCGTTGGTATAATAGTTTCACAGACTTGACAAGTCATACTAACGAATTGCAATGTCGTTATGTGTCAAAAAGTTGTTATAACGAGTCATGGAGTCATTATAACGAGATGTGAGTTGTGAAGTCATTATAATGACCCATGATGCCATTAGAATACGATGACAAGTTATAAAAATAAGTTTATAATGTAATTATAACGAGTCGACAAAGTCGTTATATTGATATCGAAACTTGCTATAACGAGTTTTGAAGTCTGTATACAGCACTGACAAGCCATGAGTCATAACTATAACGAGTCATCAAGTCATTATAACGAGCTGCCAATTTGTAATAACGAGTTATGAAGTTATTACAACAGATTGTGCTGTCGTTAGAACAAGTTGATAAGTCGGTATAAATGTTGGCAAGTTGTTGCCTTGATTGACAAGTCATTTTTATGGTTTGAGTTCTGAGTTTTGAAGCCATTGTAACGTACGTCCGTCATGGACTGATCACTTTCATTGGATGGGTAATATTTCCACTGAGGCAATAATATTAGATTCAAAACAATAATTATAGGAATAGTCATAGAAAATTTAATTATTGAAGGGTACAAATCGGTGCTTCATTAATTAAAAAGTTTCATGATGATGAGTTTTCTTACCTGGCAGACGCCTCTGTCGACATCACTGCTTCTGCCCTCGTGTGGATTACGACCACCCATCGACGGCTGTACTGGATAACAGGCTGAGAAGTCGCCATGATGAGATGGCGTTATAACCAGTTGCGAAGTCATTATAAGGAGCTGACAGGTTATAGTGAGTTAAATAGAGAATCTCCCATGAGTCCCCGATAAGTATGTAAAATATGAACCGAGTCCACTAAATTCGATTCGGGCCGAGCTTTAGCGAGGCCCAAATCGAATTTAGTGGACGAGGTTCATATTTTACATACTTATCGGGGACGAGTTTGAGATTCTTTTTATCACATCACCGTGATTTGTTTACATTCTGTCAGAATTTGGTGAGCCTCCTTAACCCAAACCCACATTGCTACAATGTTTCGGCTTCCTTTGAATGCCCTCGTAACCCAATCACGTTACTGGGGGCCAGCCACTTTCTCGTTTAAATATAGACCCGGTAAGGTTTATGTACATCGGGTATCAATGTCTAAAGGTTATTCATTTCTGATTTTCATGAGTTAGTAATAACAATATGAACAATATTTAATGATGATAAAATTACAGCTCCATGCACATGACTTTATAAGAGACATTCGAGAAAGAAACGCTACTTTTTCTTTGGAATGTCGCGTGCTGGAGCCAGCAAAGGAAAGTTACGTCACGGTCTCAATCACTGTCTGAATCAGTGTAAACAAATATCCTTCATCATTTCGCCTCAGCTTTAGCCAGGCTTTTATTCTGATGGACATGGGTTTTGAAATTACCACCATAAATATTCTCTGAAAACATTGTGAACATTTCGCCGGTAGTAGCCGTGTGTTTTGCATCAACAGTACGTACAAATGTGTTATTTGTGGAATTGTATCCTGAGGTTAAGCTTGAAGTTGAAGGCATTGTCGTCGGCAATGGCACCTGAGCCTGAGAGTAAGACTGGGATCGACAGTCGGATTCAACATGACATTCATTCGTACTTGAGAGATTATTAAGTTCATTGGAAGTGTTACTTAAAATACGGGAAATGTTTTTGTGCTGATTTTCATTTATGTGGCTATAATTATTGATGGAAGCAATGTTCTTATGCCCTGTTATCTGCATTATGTGATGGGCTGGAATTTCTGACTCACTCAACTTTTGGACCAAGTGTTTTCTTGCATTGTGATTTGTGAGGCGTTTTTGAGTGGAAAGTCCACCAATCGTTGCCATACGCTTCATTATAGAGGTAAGTTTGTTTTTGCCTATTGGCTGCCTCTTGAACCATTGATCTCCGGATTTCATGTTCAATTGATTTGTGTGGGTTGCAGTATGAATATTCAACGCATAGGAAGCCGCATATCAATTAAGGTGATTCGCCGGTCAATAAACTCACGTGAAAAATCTCGTGGGTTTATGACCCGTGTATAATATTCCTGTTCTGAACTTGGTTATGAGGCAGTGCTTATGTGATAAAAAGTTGTTTAAAATGATTTTTTTTGTTCAGCATATCTTGGTCTTATGTTCTTCGAATCTAATGCTCTTTCGGAGATTTTCAAACAAGAATTGTAAATAATTGTTAAAGGAAAACGGAAATAACTTTTCTGCACAACATTCACAGGAATCAGAAATATATGTTTAAAAAATCGAGGATACATTTTAGTGTATTGGATTTGAAGAGTTGCGTGAAAAAATAAATACAGAAACTGGAGAAACAGACTGCAACCAGTAAATTTGGGTCTGTGTGAAGATGGTGAAAGCATTAGAACTAAATTATATAGAAAAAGAATTTATGGAGACTTATTTTCCAGACTAAAATGTTTTTAAAGAATTCAGAAATAGGTTTTTGGAGACATTGTTTAAAGATTTTCATTCAGGATAAAAGTTTTCAAGAAACTGGAAATAACTTCTGTGCATAGCATTAAATGAATCAGCAATTGATATTTTTGATTATTGTTCGTGTACAAATGCACGTACGAACATCGGGAATGCATTGGGGTAAAAAAAATTGATTGCAGCAATTCTGGAAAATGCACTCAATAACCCCTGATTACCCCAATGACCTCGACCCATAATTTGAACCTCCATTGAGTTTTGACTCATTTAGTGTTGGTTCCAGGTACATGTGGCATACTATGTTTGAGACATGAGCATGATCCACTTTCAACCTTTTTGGGCACATTCATTTTTTTTGAGTTTGAGTGAAAAATGCATGTGTGAACTTCGGGAATGCATTAGGGGGTCAACAGACGTGATTTCCAGTAATTCTGGCAAAAAACACTCATTGACCCTTGGGTGAGTTCAGTGACCTTGACCCACATTTTGAACTTCCATCGAGTTTCGACTCATTTGGTGTTGGTCCCAGGTCCATACGTCATACCATGCTTGACATATGAATGTGACCCACTTTAAAAAAAATGGCCACACCCATTTCTGGAATGTAAAAATGCATGAATGAACTTTGGGAAAGCATTAGGGGTCCAAAAATGTGATTTCCAGCAATTCTGGAAAATGCACTCATTGACTCCTGTGAGACCTCAGTGACCTTGACCCACATTTTGAATCTCCATCGAGTTGCTACTCATTTGGTGTTGGTCCGAGGTCCATACGTCATACCATGCTTGAGATATGAGCGTCACCCAGTTTGAAATTTTTTGGCCACACCCACTTTTTTAACATAAAAATGCATGTGTAAACTAAACTTTGGGAATGCATGAGGAAGCAAAAAATGTGATTTCCAGCAATTCTAAAAAATTGAACCCTGGGTGACCTTAGTGACCTTTTTGAACCTCCATCGAGCTTCAACTCATTTGGTATTGGTCCGAGGTCAATACATCATAC
Source organism: Pictodentalium vernedei (assembly GCA_031216915.1). Classification (NCBI taxonomy): domain Eukaryota; kingdom Metazoa; phylum Mollusca; class Scaphopoda; order Dentaliida; family Dentaliidae; genus Pictodentalium; species Pictodentalium vernedei. The sequence goes on along the minus strand of CM062296.1, from coordinate 646,599,669 downwards.
CATGTTTGAGATATGAGCGGGACCCAGTTTCAAAAGTATTAGGCACACCCACTTTTTGGAACATAAAAATGCATGTATGAACTTTGGGAATGCATTAGGGGGCCAAAAAATGTGATTTCTGGCAATTCTAAAATGTGACCTCAGCGACCTTGACCCATATATTAAACCTCCATCGAGTGTCGACTCATTTGGTGTTGATCCCAGGTCCATAGGTCATACCATGCCTGAGATATGGGCGTCACCCAATTTCAAAACACCCCTGCGGACATCCCTAATATACCAAGAATCTGAAAAACATAGGCGGCCGAGAACTTGTGACTGTCTATCAGTATGCCAAAAATCAGGGAGGTAGGAAATTCGTTTTCGAGTTATCGCGAGGACAAGGAAGCGCTTAGAAGACAGAAGACAGGAAAATAAGAAGAAGAAAAAGAAAAAAAGAAAGAAAAAGAAACCACACAAAAACAATAGTCTGTGTGTAAAATACGAAACTCTGCACCGGAGAACACCTACATATTTAACACACTGCATTGGTCCCACATCAGTGTGTCACACCATCCCAGAAGTACAGCTGTACAATTGTGTTCTGCATTAATAATTCTAGCTCGGTGCACTTTTAAATTTTTCGGTCCCGTCCACTCTTTGAGTGTTTGCGTCCATATATGAACTTTAGGATGCATTAAGGGGTCTAACATGTCGTCGCCTGAGTGCAAGAATGTCCTATGTCCCCTATGAGACTTTCTAGCACTCAGGCGACGATGTGTCTGACAATATTTCTGAAATATGTAGTACAAGTGTGTCAAGCTTTCTAACATCCGACTAAGTCAACTTTCAAAAGGTTTGCACCCCCCCCCCACCCCATCCCCTCTACTTTTTGTAGTAGGAGGTCTAAAATGTGATTGGCAATATTTCTGACGTATGAAGTCAATGACCACATAGTAACTCGAAAGATCTGGACATATGTTTCGAACCTCTGACTAATTTTGACTTGACTCGCATTGGTTCAAACTTTTCAATGTTGAGAGAGTTGTACGATGCTTGAGATGTGAACAGTGGGTACGGTCCACGTTCATAATTAGGGACCAATTGGATTTTCGGCATATCTGAAAATGAAAAATGCACTCAGTGACAATTGGGTGACTTCAGTGACCATGATCAACTCCTAGAGCCTACAGTGTGTTTTGACTCTTTTCGTATTGGTTCTAGGTCCGTATGTTATACAATGCTTGATTAAAGCATGACATACACCAGGAATCTATTATGGGTCATAAATCCGATGCCCAACAGTAAAATGACCGCTAGCTTACGCCCCTTGACCTTGAATCGCACTTTTAAACTCCGGGAAGTTTCGATTCATTTGATGTTATTCCAGGCCCATAAAAAACGCCGTTTTTTTTTTTTTTATTTGTATCAACTAACTTTTTATTGGTCTTGAAATACGATTGCCAACATTTCTGAAATATGCACTCCAAAGGATTTCTAGATGGGGTGGGGTGGGGGGCATTTGGGGTTGTTTATTATTGCAGGATTTGCCGCGAGTGCCGTTGACACAAACTCTGTGAGGGGAGTCTGGAGGAGCGTCTTCCCCTAAAAAATCTTTGAAATGTGCTATCAAACGAAGTGTTTTAGTGGCTGTTTCGGTTAAAATCCTCTTGATATTCTGATTAGCGAAAATGACATTTTCATCAAATTGTTTCATGACTAACATTTTTATCTTAAGCTCATTGCTGTGAACTAAAGGCAAAATTGGGACTGTTACTGATATACACTAATTCAGTTTTCCAATCATCACACAAACCTGTGCTTTGGAATTATGTTCCGAAGCTGGGTAACGCGGCGCTTACGAGTTTCACAGAGTTTGGGGATTTCCCAGTGTATTGTTGTATTTAATCAAATTATAAATCAAAGTATAATAACGTTCTTCGATTCGCCAAAAAAGTTACCCGTAATTAAATTACCGTATCATTTTATTCATCTGCCACACTATCAGCACTTGCTGAGCTCCCCATAGGGAATTATGAGAATGTTCCAATAGGATTTCCAAGTCGCATCTCGTTTAACCAGTTACCTAAATCAGCGGCCAAAACAGTCAGAAAATTAACCAAAATAAACCTACCAAGGCCAAAAATATTTTGAAAATTTCTCATTAAAACATTTATTTAACTTGTCTCCGAGCTCATGTTAAAAAATAATCCATTGTTATTTTTGAGGCTTGAGAAGGCCCCCTCCCTAGATCCGCCACTGTTTAATAATCACTGGGTTAACCCAATTACCTTGACAACTATTTTGAAAAAAGAAAACATAATTAGTTTTGATTCATTTTGATGTTGGGTCTTCGTTCATATGCCGAACCAAGCTTGAAATGTAAGCGTGACCCACTTCAAAACTAACTTTTTGAGTGCTGAAATTCGTATATAGTTATCAGGAATGCACGGGCGGTTTGAAAGTGAGCTTTCCAGCATTTCTTAGAAAGACACTGTGTGGCCGCAAATGACCCTGGTTCATATATGGCTAGTGACTGTCCAGCAATTTTCCAAACAAACATCGAGAGAGGATTGCTTGTGTTCCTGTTATCGTGTAGACATGGGGTGAAGTGGTTAAAGAGAAGGTAGAAGATTTTGGCCGTTGACAACTTTTTGAGTGCTTTGTTAATTGTAAATGCAAGGTAAGAAACCAAATACTCTATTAACTGGAGAAACAGAATTTACTGCATCCAGTAAATTTAAGTCTGGGTGAAAAGGGTTAAAGTATCACTAAAAATGTTTATAGAAAGAGATTTATTGGTTTATTTTCTGGACTAACATATTATTAAACAAATCAGAAATGGATTTCCGTTAACAGTGTTTACAGATATTCATACAGGAATCAGAACAATGTTTCTCACAAACATTTAGGAATATTTATCCAAAGCAATTTAAAATGGGATGTTCAAATTAACGAAATTTGTAAAAAAGTTGCACCCAGATTATCACAGTTAAGGAAACTTAAATTAAAACTTTCTCGTAAAACCTTGGAAAAGTTGTACCTATCATACATATTACCTCTTATGGACTATGGGGATGTTGTTTGGGACTGTGCGCCTAATTACCTTCTCAAACGACTCGATAGATTACATGTGGAAGCAGGACGCATTGTCACAGGTCTAACAAGATCAACCTCTACAGAAAATATTCTTTTGGAGTTAGACTGGTGTAGTCTAGCACAGCGTCGCGACATACACAAACATTGCACAATGTATAAAATAGTAAATCAAAAAGTACCTGATTATTTAGTTAACTTATTACCTCCGCGTGTTGGGGACCGAGGAACCTACAGCCTACGCAACGCAGATCATTTTACCATGTATCAATCCCGAACCGAACATCTTAAAAGATCCTTGCCATCCATGGTAGTGGCTTGGAACAATTTACCTCAATACGTGTCATCAGCTGAAACTGTAAATGAGTTTAAAACTAAAATTAAGTTATTAAAATTAAATCCTGTCGTGAAATCTCCGCTTTATTTCTCCTCCAGAACAAGGAAACTGAACATTCTACATTGTAGGTTAAGGAATGGCTGTAGCGAACTGAACGGTGATAAATATGCAAATTATATATCTGATACATCCAGGTGTAGTTGTGGACACGTACTTGAAAACAGTTTTCATTACTTCTTCGAATGTCCTCACTACGTAGTCCAGCGTGAAATCCTCTTTAGACGACTTTCTCAATTTAACATTACATCCACAGACGATGTTCTTTTCGGAATAACCTATTTTATCACAAAATGAAAACAATCTGATTTTTAAGTTAGTACAGTCCTTTATTTCAGGTAGCAATCGTTTTAGTTAACTCTCAACCTTACCCCTTTTTGGTGTGCCTTCTCTCCAACATCAAGTTAAGGCTCGATGATGACTTGCGATGGCCGCATCTGTACGATAAGGACACAACACTCAACTATCCTCTGCTTTCTTTTGCTTTATGCCATCTTATCCCATACCTGCATGTCGTGTCTTTCACTTCTCTCCAGCTACTATGAATTGGCTTGAAGCATGTTTATTGTATTGTAGATATAAAATGTTTTGTATTTTTTTGTTTTGTTTTTTTGTTGTTTGGTTTGTTTTCGCATATTTTTGTTAGCTGCCATTGAATGTTGTAGGAGAGGAACTTATATAAGTTTAATAACGTGTGTTCCAATCCTTTTGTCAGTTTTCAATCTGATGACAATAAAATATGTTTAAACTAACAATGTTTCTTAGAAAAAGGAAAAGGTATTTGTGTGCACATCATTGAAAGGGTTCGATCAAGAAATCAGAAATCGACCTTACTGGCTCTGCCACTTATTTGAATGATGACATACGTGCATAATCTTCAAAATTGCATGAGTTGTTATAAAATGCAATTCCTAATAGTTCTGAAAAATACGCACTTAATGACCTTTGCGGACCGCATTGAGGTGGACCATATTTTAAGCTCAACTAATTCGATGTAGGTCCCATGTCTATAGGTCATACCAAGCCTGTAGTATGAACATAAACCACTTAAAAAATATTGGCCCCACCAGCACCGGATCTGCCATATTTGTAGACGACAGCGAATGTTCATAATAGCTAGAAAATGTTAAGGTACATGGTACCTCTGGAAAATATATTGCAAGTGAAAGATTGGCAAAACACCGATGTCCCATCGATGGCCATGTGTGTTTAGAGCATCATTGTGAGAATGGAAAGGGTTATCTTTACTCTCGCATTGCCTAAAATAAAATGTTTGGGACCCATATTAAGATCTTGAGAACGTTAAAATACTCACTTTAAATACTACATTTTAACTCATTACAAACGAGCTCATTCCAATGAGGTTTCATAAGCTATGTTTTTCAAGCAAAAATGAAACAAATAATGAAAATTGAATGGCAATTTCTGTGAATATCGTCGTTGGGTAAAGGGTTTAGAATGCCTTATTGAGAGGGTTAAAAACAAGCCATTTAAAAAGTACACAGCGTCAACGTGCCCCTTCGCGGCAATCGGGATTACTTGCCTTGCCAAGGACGCAACACAGATACACATGGCGACGTTGGAACCATGGACCTTTCTGTTTGAAGTCCAACGTTGTAACCAGTTAAAAGGTCTTAAAATGCATCTAGGGACCTAAAGAAGCCGTGCGGGAAATAAGAAGATGGTTGGATCGCAAGAATGGCGGTTGCGAACAGAGGGGCAATGTGACAGAAAACGTTCTGCTGTCATCAGTTAAATGAAAGCATTTGGACTCACATTGAAGTATTAAGAGGGCTAGAAGAGACCATTTAAATATTCCATTTTATTAAATTATAATTGTGATAGGTGTTTCGAGAGAGCCACTCACCACCATTGCCTCTTGAAACCCGTCGATCTTATAATAATAACACTTTGGCCAGCCGCTGATTTGTCGCGGTTCTCGGACGAGAAGGCCTTGGTTACCCCTGTACTCCCAACTGCCCCCCCCCCCCCCCCCCCCCGATTCCCACGATTCTCCTCTCCTCCCAACACTCGGAGACGAACTGCTTGATGACATCCCTTGCCCCATTCTTCCCAATCTCTTCGATTAGCATATTAACCCTCTCCTTTGAGTCTTTCCCTAACCACATGTCCATCATTCTCCCATCCCACTTCCCCATTATACTCCCAGTGAATCTCATTCTTTTAGACTGGGCATTCTAGAAGAAAGTTCCAGGGTCTCCACCATGCCCAAGTTACACATCTGGCACGCCCTTTCACCGTCTTTCCCAATTTTTCCCCTCAGCTCCAGGGATCGCGACCTCAGCTTGAACAACAGTGACCACCCCCCCCCACCCCCCAAAGGTGCCATCAATGTACTCTTCAAAATCTGGCTTCTCTTCATCACGCAGGCCACCCAAAGACCTCTTTGATTTGACCCCCCTCTCGCCAATTACGGTTACAATCCTCCATGACACTTTCTCTGACGATCTTTTACCTTTGAAAATGCTCAGGAACATTATTTTACACCATCGGCTGTCGGGAAGATTTACCAAATAATTAAGATAACCGAGTTTCAAGAGGTAGATCCTGTCCTTGATCCTCATCCACCCAAGCTCACCCCTGATTGTTTCTAGCGCTGCGTCATTACTCGACCCCGTTATCCATCGGCCTGCATCGTTCTGCGGGATGTCCAAGCTCTTTACGGCCGTCTGGTTTAGGGATACCACTTCCGTACCGGGCAGCCCCACCATTTCCCAAATGGTTTTCCCCACGAAAACCTTATTGAAACTGCTTCTCCCTATAAGTTTCATTTGGTTAAGGATTCGCTTCCCTTTCAGAATTAATTTATTTGTGTGGTTTCGGTAGATGCCTCTTCCTGTAATGTTTATATTTACACCAAATACTCGTAATCACCTGTCTCTCCTACATCTTCGAGTGGGGTCCACTTCGCGGCCCACAGGTATAACTTTGCTCTTGCTTTCATTAAGTTCGAGTCTCCATTTGCTCCCATATATCCCAACAATTCCCAGCATTTTCGTTAGCCCCTCTTCGCTTTCTAACACTAGAACCATATCGTCTGCAAAAAATAGCTCTGGGATCTTCAAGTCCCCAACTGCTACCCCCTCGTCGCTACGCAGGAGTTCATCTCCTAAACCATTGACGTACAATGCAAACAGGATTGGCGAAAGGATACACCCCTGTTTTAGGCCTATCTCCATAGGCACACGTTTTGTTGTAATGCTTCCCAGGCTAATTTTAATCTGTACATCTTTATATAATGCTTTCATAATTCCAACAAACTCGCCTCCTAAGCCCAGAGCCTCCAGCTTGCGCCAGTTACCCTCCCTCCATACTCTATCGTATGCCTTTTTGACATCCAAAAAGGCCATAAACATCTTTTTCTTTTTTTCTTTCACGGATTCTATCATTTGGGATAGCGTGAAAAGATGGTCAGTAACTCTCCTTCCCTTCCTGAAGCCATTCTGGATTTCTCCCAAAAAACCCTTCTCTTCAATCACCTCCTCTAGTCTCCCATACAGGACTTTACAGAAAACCTTTCTAATGTTGCTACTGAAAGAGATCCCTCGATAGTTATCCAAAACGTCTTTTTCCACCTTTTTGTGAATAAATGTCACTTTGCTTTCTCTCCACTCCTTTGGGACCTTTTGATTTTCTATGGCTAGATTGAATAGGGCAGTTAGGCTTTCCACGAATTTCTCCCCCCCCCCCCCCTCTTGTTTGATAAACTCGTTAGGAATTTCATCCACTCCTCCCGCTTTTCCATCCCTTAATTTTGATATCACCTTTCGCACCTCCTCCGTTTTAATTTCTCTGCACACGAAGTTCGATAGGTTTTCCTCGACCTGATTCGGACACTCAGGTGGGCTCCCCATGCCCCATCGTTTATCGTTTACCTTTTCACAGTGCTTGACTAGTTCTGATGCGACTTGATCTTGCTCGTCTGTAACTCTGCCATCTAATTTAATACTCTGTGGGTTACTTCCTTTGTTACGTTTATTCATCCATTTCCAAAATACGTTCGAACTCGACCCCCCTGTCATTCTTATCGTCCTAATAAGACTGCTATTTCGTACTCTCCGATTATCGTCTTTAATCTTATTTACTTTATTTCGTGCTTGGTGGTATTCTTCCTTTGCTACTGTGGCCTCGTTGCTTTCCGTCCCCTTAAGTTTTCTACTTCTCTTGTATGCAGCACATTTAGCTTTTCTTCCTTTTTATGGCGCTTTCAGTTCTTCATTCACTTTGTACCCAAGTTCCCGTGTTGGCACCCTGATCTTTCCTACACTTTCCTTCCCTGCCTCCACCAGGCTCGCAACTATGGCGTCGGCCATCTTCTGGACACTGCCCCTCTTGGGTACGGTTGCAAGCTTTGGTTTCAGTTTTCCATTGAACTTCACCTAGTCAGCATCCTTTTTGAGTTCCCTAATCTCCTTAAAGCTTTATTTGCTTTTTACTAGATTTTTGGCCCGGATCGTCACTGTAATCAAGTTGTGATCACTATCCACCTCCATTTTACCCTCATCATCCACTTCTACCCCTATCACCTCCCTCCATAAATTAATATCTGTGAGAATGTAATCGATTATTGATTTTCTGTCGTTCCTCTCCCAGGTCCGTTTCCCCTTACACCTCGCGTCCCCGTTCAGAATCTTCAGACCGAGCTCGTTTGTGAAGTTCAACAGCTTCCTTCCATTCCTGTTGACTTTCTTGTCCCCACCCTCTATGCCTTCTTCATTATTACTTATGTGGTCATTAAAGTCACCCATCAGAATTATACCGAGCCCCTTGTTTTGTAATTCGGTGATATTGGACCTTAGTGTTGAGTATATAGAATCATTCCACTCGGGTTTGCTTCCCTCCAACGCACAATACACAACCCCAAGGGCAATACTTTTGTTTCTCAGATTGATCCTTACCCATCCAATTTCTTTCGATACCTCAGCCGGGGTGCTGACGTCTTCCAGGTCTGTGATCGGCGACTTTTTTAAATCCTCTTTAATGTACATGCCTACCCCTCCCCTTTTTTTCTGGCCTTCCGTTCGCCCTACACCTATCCACACGCACCCCCTTACCCTTGGTCTACCCGTTCCTCGTGTCTTACCCACGTTGCGCTTAAGCCCATGACGTCAAACTCCTCTGCCTCGATCAATGCAGCAATTTCACTTACTTTCCGGTGGAGTCCCTGGATGTTGCTATAACCCACTTTCAGGGTATCAAGGTTCATTGGCTTCCGCCTACTGGTCCCATTATTATCTAGTTCCTGTATGTTTGTATATCCTATTTTGTGTACCTCTGCTTTCCTTGGGAAGCTATTCCTATTGATTTGGATTTTTGGTCCCTTTTCCTTATCCCCCCTTGTCCCATATTTTACAACTATGGTTCGTAACACATTTCCTGTGTTCATTCCCCCCTTCACTGTTCCCCCCTCCCCTCCCTATATCAAAAAGGCTCCACCATCTGCAACATATTTCTTCCTAAGACCTCTGTACCCCTTGGGCTAAGATGGAGACCATCTCTTCCATAAAGGTCCTTTCTGCCCCAAAATGATCCCCAATTGTCTACAAAGGGTATCCAAAGTTCCTTACAATACTCCCCCAATTCCACGTTGGTCCCAATGATCCGCGAATTACGCTCCCCCCCCCCCCCCCCCCCCCCCACCGACTACCACCTAGTACGGGGAGAACCCCGAAACCACTACCTGTGCATTCTTGGCATTCAGTTGAGTTATTATGTCCTTGTAAGTCTCAATAAGCTGAACTGATTTTCTCTCCCTGATGTTGTTGGTACAACAACCACTGGGTCAGGGCCAGACCCCTTTACTAATCCACCCACTCTGTCCCTTAGGTCCTCCACCCTAGCCCCCGGAAAGCACAAATTGGTCCTGTTGACACTGTCGGGCCCACACACCACCCTATCTACCCCCCGCACTATACTACTCCCTGCAACCACCAACTGCCTTTTTCCTGTCCTACTACCCATGTTACCACCTCTGTTCCCACTAGACCGGCTCGAGGTCTTGCACTCCGCCACACTAACCCCCATGCCTACCTCCACCTCCACCTCTTCAGACCTGACCTGCTCCTCAGAATTCTCGAAATTACCTAACACACTGAATCTATTTTGGACACTGCACTCCACTTTTTGCCCACTCCCACTACAAGCCACCTTGTCCTCGTTTACTACCTTCCTAACCTTCCCTCTGACTCCTGCCCTGACATACTCCACATGGTCACCGCTATCTCCCTCACTATCCGATTCTAAACGAATACGCTTTTTGCCCCCCCCCCCCCCCCCGACTCACACTACTAGCCTGGGAATTTGACACTCTAGCCCCTACTTCTCCCCTACCCTCAACCCGACGCACCTTCCTATTCCCAAAAGACCCACTATCCACGTCAAAAGTCCTCTTCCTACTACCCACCACCTTCCATCCCCCATCGAATGCCACCCTAACTGGGGTAACACCAGACTTTCTTGCCTTCCCCAGTTTCCCCCTCACCACCTGCACCTCTTCCTCCAACTTTACATATGCCTCTAGCAGCTGCATTAACTCTACGAAGAAGGCGCACATCCGCAACTCCCCCAACTCACACCCATCCACATACACCATATCACAGTGCCTACACACATCCGACCGCTGGCCGCCCGTTGGTAACTCACTAGCCCCCCCCCCCCCCCCCCTGTGCTGGCCTCAACCACTGCCCCACCTGCACACCTATACTAACCGTCTCTACACTGCTAGCCTGAACCTCTCGCGTCAAGAAACACTTACCATCCATAGCAACCATAGCCAAAATTAGAATGAGAAACTTAAATTTTGAAAAACCGGTCGAAATCGTAAACAAAACAAAACACTGAAAATGACCCGCGCGAAGATAGGGAACACACCACTTATATCCGATAAAGAAACTAAACTAAACACTAATATGACTATCTTTTATTAAAAATCAAATCTATACAACACTAAAACAATATATATATATATATCTACAGTAACACCTGGAAGAAAAATATGGATAATTGAGCTAACTTTTGACAACTGAATTGAAAATGCTCCCCTGTTGGTTCGGAGATGGACACTCCAGAGTTATGGTTGAGAATAAATAATGTAACAGAGCGCAGGAGTTCCTAAGTGGTTGGCAGTGACCAGTAGGGGTTAATCAGGACCGATTCTCAAGTGATGTATAGGGGTTAAATTAAACGACCATACTCAGATTTGAAGTTGGACTTGGCCACTAAGTGTTAAAAGATATTTTCAGCTAATAGACCAACAAAAACTAGTTAAAATTCACGGATGATTTGGTTTAATTGGTCTAAAACATGTTATTCATATTATGCATTTTAAGGTAAAAATCAAACTATTATTCTACATTCTACATTCCAGATAAGAGAAACATTTTAATATATACCAAGGTACAACTTAAAGGAACTATAGCTCTACAGGAGAGCTATAGCTCTTAGAGGGCAGTTGACGAAAATTATTAATTTATTATAATAAAACTAGGTTATAAGCACTTTAGCCCAATTAGCCTAACAGAGCTAATTAAAACTAACCCAAAAATATAGCATACATGAGCTCTTTAGGAGAGTTTAGCTCTTTAAGAGAGGTCAGTGGGAATGGTCGTCTGCACTAGCAGTACTTTGAGAATAGTGTATGTAGTCAGCCTGGCAAAGCTATGAACTGGAGTTTCACAGCTGACAGTACCTGTTTTTGTACACTGGAGGGATGTAACAGCACCAATCAGAGACATTCTCTTAATGGCACTTTGGCACCAAGGTTTTCTGCTCTCTCAATGAAACTGAGCCGAACACAGAGAAAGACAATAGAGCCCCTCTAATAAATGAGTTTTAAACAGTCATAGCACTAACACTGTTAACAGTACAGTCCACCATGTCAGTATTGCATCATTTACCGGCATCCTGGCAGTTTTGTGATAGGTTTCAACAATTATTCAGTGCAGTTTTATGGAAAAGGTTAACATTATTCTTACTAATATAAAATTTGTGAACCCACATTGAAGTCTTGGGAGGGTTAAAAACATTAAACTGAATAACTTGTACTTTATTTCCTTGAAAAGCAAAGGGGTTCTCTCAACTTGGCTTGAAGAGCGGACATCTGATTATATTAACAAGATTACATTTAATGTTTTGACATCTACCTCCAATCATGTTAACGTTTCTCCAGTGTGATTTTTTTTCATTATGGTTTAACGACACATTAACAGCCAGGGTCATATCATGTCGGTGACAGTTTTACAGGTGGAGGAAGCCGGAGTACCGGGAGAGAACCATCGAGCAACGACGAGCAGCTGTCAGCTCTCCAACATCGTAACTCTGAACTCTGCACCGCGGCACAGGCAGGGATAGTTGGTTGAAGACATGCGCACCATCGACGTGCAGTACGCCTTAGTACACAGCGTCTTCGTGCTCCCATGTAGACAGTCGGGGTTAAGTGCCTTTGCCAAGGACACAACGCGGGAGCGCGAATCAGTCGCTGAAATGGTCACCTATCCAACTACTAATCGCCCTCGACGTTGCTTAACTTCGGTGATTTGACGAGTACCGGTTAAGAAATACAACATAGAATTGCTTGGGGATAATCTACTATTACAGAAAATTAGAGGCAGTGAACACCTTGTGACCGACTGCGCCATACTCAAGGGCTCCAGCGACCTGAAAAACATAGGGTGCCGCGAAATTTTGATGGTCTGACAGTATCCCCAAAATCATCTAGATAGGACGATTCGTTTTCGAGTTATCGTGAGGACAAAAAAGTGCATAGAAGACAGAAGATAGGAGAAGAAGAAGAAGAAGAAGAAGAAGAAGAAGAAGAAGAAGAAGAAGAAGAAGAAGAAGAAGAAGAAGAAGAAGAAGAAAAAGAAGAAGAAGAAGAAGAAAAAGAAAAAGAAAAATAGAAAAGAAAATGAAATGAAACCGCACAAAAGCAATAGTCTGTGTGTTTCACACAGATTAACAGTAGTCTGTGTGTTTCACACAGACTAACTAGAGAAACAGAATTCTGTACCGCACTTGTTTAGTAGATTGGGGCCAAAGTTCTGGTGGTAGCCACTCCAAATATTTAGCGTTTATTCTAGGAGTTCTGCCGAACCTGGTCATATTATTTGCTATTCCAGAAACCTTACATGTGCCCCGTGGAAACACTATCTGCATACACACTCTCTTTTTCTATTTGACATGACAAAATTCAGTATTCGTGTTACCTTTGATGGAAAGAGATGCAGCAATGCTTCCTGTACCATGACTGAAAATGTCATGGAAATATCTCGAGAAATGGCCGAGATACTGCATTTTTGATGAAACGAGGTAATTTTGTGAATTTGGTCGTTTTCAAGCCGATGCAAAACAGAGTAAGGATGTAGTTGGAGTGACGCCTCAATCGGAAAAGGGCCATTTAGGACTTACAATTCACTGCTATGGGTACAGAGATGGGACGACATCTAACTTTCATCATCAAAACCATAGCCAGTGGACCCCGACAATGCCTTTAAAACTTAAATAATCGCCAGAAGTTGATAGTGAACAGAAATCGCGGATGGGTTAATGGCGGAAAAGTTGTAAATTGGCTAATTTGACATTAACATTGAAGAAATAGAAGGGTCAGACATATGCCAACTGTATCATAGCTGTTGAACGGAGATGCTTGACATTTTCGGAATTTATTCTCTGATCCCTCCTCGATATTTTCTTATCTTCGTTGAGTGCCGAGGCCACATAGGAGCCGTGGGAACAGGGGGTATAATTCGTCTCTGCCTTTTTTCTCGATGTAATGGGTTTTTCTACTCACTGCTAACCTGTCACCAGCCTATTTTGGCGCTATGTTTGACCATTTGATGAACTCTTTAGCTCTAACCACTAGCATGTTAACCCTTTACCTAACGTGAAAAGCAGACGACACTTGCAAAAATAATTCTTGAATAACTAATTTTTTTCATTTTTGTCTCAAAAACATAGGTTATGACCCCTCGTTGGAACGAGCTCGACGAGCTCGTTCCAACGAGGGGTCATAACCTATGTTTCTGAGACAAAAAATGAAAAAAATAATGAAAATTAATTGGCGATTTTTGAGAATAGCGCTGGCCGGTTTTGGCCGTTACGTTGGGTAAAGGGTTAAAACAGAGTGGGAAGGTTAGAGTCAAACCGTTTATTTTAGACTGTCTTAAACTGACAATTCGGCCATTTCTGTACAAAGATACCCATTTCGTCGGCAACCGATTAATGAACATTTTTATGTGAGACATGGACCACTTTTTAGAAACTCGCTACAGAGTTGTAAAGGAGGTGTGTTTCGAGTATTTATTTTTTTGCACTCGTGGACTGGTTGTTCGAAACATTGTTGCTGGTGGGGGGAGGGGGTAACCACGTCTATTCAACACTTTCAGATATTCAGGGAGTGAAGATTTGGAAATGATAGGTGGAACCTTCAGAATTGCTCTGTAGCCCATGTTGGGGATGTGATGACACACTCTGATTCCACTGGATAGAACCGAGAATTAACTACATCACAAGAGCGTACCGCAGTGCATCTAACTGTAATAATTTCTGCCTCTATCACCTGTGGATTTGCAACTGGGCATGTGACAAGCAGTTAAATATTACTTAAATATTCCACATCAGTAATTCATAACTGTGAAAGGTGTTTCAAGAAATCCACTCACAACTCCATCCAGAAACCCGTCATTCTCTAGTTATGACTGAGAATAAATAATGTTTAAAAAACTATTTTGAAAAGTAAAGGTATCTTCTTTACACTTGGATTAAGAATGAATTTGTAATATGAGATTAAATAAACAGATAATGTTATTCGATGAGACAGTCATGGTTTACTCTGTAATAGCTTTGTATATAATCGATTCTCCCATTGTAAATAATGGGTATGTATATATTGTTTCAGTGATCACAAGTGCCAGTAAAAGTAAAAAATGTGAACATCTTGTAGCTACACCCAAACGCCTGAAAATCATAACTGAGTACAAGTTACTAACTACCAGTATAACAAAAAGCATTGGGACAGGATATTTTGTATTTGAGTTACCGTGTGGACAAAGAGTGGTGAAAAGACAAATATTCCCAACTACACCATCAAGGCATGCCTTATATGAATGTAGTTGAAACCCTAGAGAAGCAGAATTTACTGCAACCAGTAAATTCGAGTCTGTGTGACGATGGTGAAATCTTTAGAACTAAATTATATAAAAACGGAATTTATGGAGACTTAATTTCCGGAAATAAAATATCTTTAAAGAATTCTGAAATAAGTTTTTTTGTAAACAGCGTTTAAGGATTTCCATACAGGATTCAGATAAAATATTTCAAGAAAACTGGAAATAACTTCTGTGCATAGCATTAAATGTGTTATAAAAAAGGAATCAGCAATGGGCATGTTTATTTTTTTTTTGGAAAAATGCACATATAAACTTCTGGAATGCATTGGGGGTCCAAAAATATAATTGCAGCAATTCTGAAAAATGCTCTCAATGACTCCTGGATGACCCCAGTGACCTTGACCTATAATTTAAACCTCCATTGAGTTTCGACTCTTCTGGTGGTGGTCCCAGGTAGAGTGGGCATACTATGCTTGAGATATTAGTATGACCCACTTTCAAAGATTTTCGGCAACACACTTTTCTGAGTTTAAAAATGCATCTATAAATTTTGAGAATGCATTAGGGGTCAAAATATGTGATTTCCAGCAATTCTGAGAAATACACTCAATAACCCCTGGGTGACCTCAGTGACCTTGACCCACATTTTGAACCGCCAGCAGGTGTGGACTCATTTGGTGTTGGTCCCTGGTCCATATATCATACCATGCTTGAGATATGAGTGTGAGCCACTTTCAAAATTTCTGGCCACGCCCACTCTTTCAACATAAAATTGCATGTATACACCTTGGGAATGCTTTAGGGGGTCTAAAATGTTATTTTCAACAATTCTGAAAAATGCACTCAATGACCCTTCGTGACCTCAGTGACCTTGACCCATATTTTGAACCCCCATCAAGTGTCGACTCATTTGGTGTTGGTCAAAGGTCCATACGTCATACCATGCTTGAGACATGAGCGTGACACATTTTCAACATTTTTGGCAATGCCCACTCTTTAAACATAAAAATGCATGTTTGAACTTCGGGAATGCTTTAGGTGGTCAAAAATATGATTCCCAGCAGTTCTGAAAATGCACTCAATGACCCCTGGGTGATTTCAGTGACCTTGACGCATATTTTGAACCTCTATCAAGCGTCGACTCAATTGGTGTTGGTCCCAGGTCCATAGGTTACACCATGCTTGAGATATGAGCATGATCCACTTTCAAAATTTTTCGGCCACGCCCACTTTTTTTTATAAAAATCCATCTAAGAACTTCGGGAATGCATTAGGGGGCAAAAATGTGAATTCCAGCGGTTCTAAAAGTGCACCCAATGACCCCTGCATGACCACAGTGACCTTGACCCATATTTCCGAGCTTCCATCGAGTTTCGACTCATTTGATGTTGGTCCCAGGTCCATAGGTCATATCATGTCTGAGATATGGGTGTGACCTCCTTCAAAACCCACCTACAGACATCCGTAATGCCCCAGGAATTTGAAAAACATAGGTGGCCGAGAACTTTTGACTGTCTATCAGTATGCCAAACATCAGTGAGATAGGGCAATTCGTTTTCGAGTTATCGAAAGACAGAAAAAGAAGAAGAAGAAGAAGAAGAAGAAGAAGAAGAAGAAGAAGAAGAAGAAGAAGAAGAAGAAGAAGAAGAAGAAGAAGAAGAAGAAACAATACAAAAACAACATCAGTGAGATAGGGCAATTCGTTTTCGAGTTATCGAAAGACAGAAGAAGAAGAAGAAGAAGAAGAAGAAGGAAGAAGAAGAAGAAGAAGAAGAAGAAGAAGAAGAAGAAGAAGAAGAAGAAGAAGAAGAAGAAGAAGAAGAAAAAAAAAACTAGAGGCTCTACAGAGCTTGCAATCGCTCACCAGAAACTACATATAAAAATGCGATTTCCCATAGGCTTTCTATGGTAACTATGAGTTGCAATTGTGGCCATGTTTGCAACATTACATCAGCATTACATGAGGATCATTGGTAGAAGGTGTCCCGGTCTTCAATCACGTGAAGTTTCAAAACATCTGAATCCATCAAACAGAATCGTAGAATGTCTCTGGTGGCCATATTGTCCAACCAACGGGAACAAAAAGAGGATCGTTTGAAGAGAGCCTCCTATAGACCATTCTTGCCAAGTTTTGGTTCCATCGGCTCAGTAGTTCCAGAGAGAAGATGAAAATGTGATTTCCCATGGGTTTTTTTCTATAGTAACTATAAACCGCAATTGTGGCCATGTTTGCAATACGATCAAAATTAAAATGGGGAATATCGTGGAGGGTGTCCCAGTTATCAACCGTGGAAAGTATCAAAACATTTGGCCCACTGGTTTCAGAGGAGAAGAGTTTTCAAAAATAACTAATCAGAATCAAAGAATGCTTCTGACGACCACGTGTTTTCACGCAGCAGGAATAAAATGAGTAACACTTGTAGAGAACCTCTCATAGACAATGCCTGCCAAGTCTGGTTCACGTCTGCTCAGTAGTTCCGGAGAAGAAGATGAAAATGTGATTTCCCATACGGTTTCCATAGTAATTATAAGCCGCAATTGTGGCCATGTTTGCAACCCGATAAACATTAAATGATGATCGTTGGTAGAGGGGGTCCCAGTCATCGTTTATGTGAAGGATCAAAACATTTGGCCTGGCAGTTGCAGAGGAGAAGATTTTTGAAAATCTACCAATCAGAATCAAAGAATGCCTCTGGCGGCCATGTTTTTCAACCCACGGGAACAAAATGAGGATCATTTGTAGAGGACCTCCCATAGACTATATCTGCCAGGTTTGTTTTCACTTCGCCTCGGTTTTCCAGAGAAGAAGATGAAAATGTGATTTCCCATGGGGTTTCCATAGTAATTATAAGCCGCAATTGTGGCCATGTTTGCAACCCGATAAACATTAAATGAGGATCGTGGGTAGAGGGGGTCCCAGTCATCGTTTATGTGAAGTACCAAAACATTTGGCCTGGCAGTTTCAGAGGAGAAGATTTTTGAAAATCCACCAACCAGAATCAAAGAATGCCTCTGGAAGCCTTGTTTTTCATCCGACGGGAACAAAATGAGGATCGTTTGTAGAGGACCTCCCATAGACCATTCCTGCCAAGTTTGGTTCACACCAGCTCAGCGGTTACAGAGAAGAAGATGAAAATGTGAAAAGTTTACGGACGACGGACGACGGACAACGCATGACGGACGCCGACCGACGGACGACGATGGACGCCAAGTGACGAGAAAAGTTCACATGGCCTTTTAGGCCAGGTGAGCTAAAAAAGAAAAAGAAACCATTCAAAAGCAATAGTCTGTGTGTTTTACACAGACTAATTATCAAATGTTCATATCCCACATTGCTCGCGTATAGCGAGCGTTAACTGCACACACTATGTTGTTTTCACAATCCTGCGTCTTTGTACATAAAATGGGACCGACAAAACAGCGTCAGTAGCCTTTCGATGGTGGGAAGTGTGTCTATCCAGTCTCTATTCAGTTCGCGTAGCGTTAACCCTTTATCTTGGAACAAAATTCTTGAATAACTATTTTTTCGATCCAAAACATTCATAACTTGTGGTTTGTGGGAAAAAATAAACTAAGCATTTGTTCGAAATCGAACGTAGCGGAGTCTTCTAGCACAGCCCAAGGAATAAGCGTGAGAATCGTAAATCGAGTCGGTTCAACATATAGGCCTAACCTGTAAGATCTTTTTTCACAATAGGTCACTTGGATGTTTAACAGTTACTACATTTTCTACCAAATCTTTGGCCCCTGAAAAAACAATGACCACGTGAGCAATGGATATTAAGTGCCTACTAAGGCGCACTGCACGTCGATGTGCACCTGTATTCAACCAATGCTATCCCTGCTTGTGTAGAGTTAGTATGTTGGGGAGCTGACAGTATCTCGCCGTTGCTCGCCGTTGCTCACCGTTGCTCGGTGGTTCTCTCGCGGTACTTCGCCTTCTTCCACCCGTACAACTGTCGTGGTCATAATTAGCCATTGAGCAGAAATGTGTGACCTTAAACACCAATAAGTAAATAAATACATCTAAGTAATGAAACTTGTCTAATCCATAAATATACATATATAAATACATATGGCTTATATTAACCATTTATATGACGCACAGTTTTATTGTCCTTATTTCAAAATGCCATTAACATTTATTTATTTATTTATTTATTTATTTATTTATTTATTTATTTATTTATTTATTTATTTATTTATTTATTTATTTATTTATTTTATTTATTTATTTATTTATTTTATTTATTTATTTATTTGAATTTAAGGACACTTCAGGCAGCCGATGTCACCTCGAGTCGAACAATTTTACGAGTAAGAGACGCGGAGTAACCGGAGAGAACCACCGAGCAATTCTTGAATAACCATTTTTTCAGTTTTTGTTTTTTTTTTGTTTTTTTGCTTCAAAAACATAACTTCTGTGATTTGTGGGAAAAATTTACTAAGCACGCCCTAAACCAGCAATGCGACCATTTGCTCAAAAATGAAAGTAGCTCAGTCTACACGCCCAAAACGAATAAACATTAGAATGGTAACCCTGGTATGTTCAATATTTTGGCCTAACCTGTTAGATTTTTTCAGAATAGGTCACTTGCATGTTTAACAGTTACCACATTTTCTGCCTAATCTTTGACCCCAAATAAATACAATGTACACGTGAGTAATGGGCATTATGGGCTCTAACAACCAGTAGTGTAATAATCAACCAATAGTGTAATATTAACCAGTAGTGTGATAAAAATTAACCAGTAGTGTAATAATCAGCCAGTAGTGTAATACAAATCAACCAGTAGTGTAATAACCAGTAGTGTAATAAACTTAACCAGTAGTGTAATAAACATCCATGAAAACCAACAATTTTTCAACAAAATTTGACAAAATATTGGGGTGGCTCAAATCATAGTTTGGGTACATCTTATCGATTTTTAATCATTTTATCTTACGTTTAAAGGCGTTTTGCAGGTCAAACATCATTTCGTGGGTTCAATATGGCGAAGAAAGGAATTTTTATGATTTTTATGTGATGTGCGTATTTTCTGGTGTTTAATGTCACTTTCTGCATTTGTGGCTTTATGTAAATTCAAAGTTGGCCAATTATTTATAGTAATGCTGTGCTTTTGAGAGACTGCTCACCCCAGGCAAAAATTGTCAGGTTCTATCATACCAGGAAACTTATGGGTGATAAAGTGTGGTATTCAAGGGCTAGAATTGTGTGATCTCATGCGTTGTCTACAATTATAATATTTAATACGGCCCCGGCGAATATCTGATGGTCTCTCTCACATCCACCCTTTTCAGTCGCTATATCATAATGCGTGGCTTTTTCAGTCTAGTTCCCCGTTTTGAATTCTAAAATTCGTTTTATTCTGGGAGTGGTGCTCATCATATTCCTTGAGTATAGACACTCTACCATATTTTACGAAAGTGCAGTGGGGGAGGGGTGGGGTGGGTGTGGGGGTTGGTTTACCTAAAATCTGCGGTCAGTTATTTTTTCCATCTTGAAGGAAGAGATCGGTAAGGGAGTAGAGGGTATATAAGGCGAGGTAAATAGCGTGGGTGCTTTGGAGGTACACTGACATTTCCTTCTGCCATGTCAAGTGATTGTTCTCGATTACCAATGGTAGACATCTATTTAGATCCTGTGATGATTTACATTTAATG
This sequence comes from Pictodentalium vernedei, assembly GCA_031216915.1. Lineage (NCBI taxonomy): Eukaryota > Metazoa > Mollusca > Scaphopoda > Dentaliida > Dentaliidae > Pictodentalium > Pictodentalium vernedei. The sequence continues at coordinate 646,579,410 of CM062296.1, read as the reverse complement.
TAAAAAGCTTGAACTCATTCAACATGTAGAAAATACTGTTTCGGCAAACTTCCTTGATAGGTTAACACTACTCTTATACTACATTAGAAGTATGTCGTGTGGATAAATGACCTTCATTTGGGGAGAGAATGGGGAGGCCAAGAGGCGTCATAGGCACGGGACCCAGGGACGCCATGTTGTGTTGTTATGGTGGCCCGCAAGAGCGGCCATGTTGTGACGTCATTCCCATAGGGATATGTGAACTGATAGAATTAACACTTCTTTAACAACCAATGAGATCGATGCTCCTTTACACCGGGTAAAAGTTAACTAAAAATCGTATAATGTCAAAAATAAGATAACCCCCCCCCCCCCACCACGCCCCCCTCCCCCGTAAAAGTAGACGCGTGAAGTGGGAGATGAGGGTGTGGGAGACCTTTAGTGATCCGTCAGGGCCGTATTAAATATTATAATTGAAGACAACACGCAGGAGACACATCCTTGAATATCATACTTCAGCACCTGTAAGTTACCTTGACAATTTATTCTGTTATCATGAAACCTGACAACTTATGCCTGGGGTAAGAAGTCTCTCAAAAGCACAACATTATCATAAACTAGAGTGATGTCACGAATACAGCCCGAATGTCCCAGCAATGGCAATGCTTAGACATAAAATAGTCTGAGCCATTTTTGTTAACTGTTTACATAACGAATCTGCCATATCTGCACTCGTGATATACAATAATTGGTATTCGAATTTTATTTTTTCATTTCTCTACCCTAAAACATACCTCCTGACCTATTAATGGAACAAGCTTGATGAGCTTGTTCCAATAAGGACTAATAAGCAAAGGTTAGAAGTAAAACATGAAAAAATATGATGTTTCAGAAAAATAATTTGTATTGTTGGCTTCAACTTGTGTTTGGTAAAAGGTTAAAGATGCAGTACATAAAACATTGTTGGGCTATAGGAGTCAATTTTTTTTGCATGTAATAACTCCCAATCCTTCAAAATGCATTCTGGGAATAATTGCCTAAACTGGAGTTATCGGTCGGAAACCAATTGTTGACGGACAGACAGACAGATGGACGGACAGATGGACAACAGACCATTTACATAATATGACCGTTTTTACAAATGGGCGTATAAAAAAGTAATAGCAAATTTGAAGAGAATCGTATAATTAGAACTGGATTTATCTTCTGGATAACATGGGGAGGGGGAGGGGGAGGGTGGATTGATTCGACCCATATCCCCCGAAGTTTTGGAGACAGCATCAAAGTCCCTCACTCCCATTTCCATTCAATCTGTATTACTTTTGTAAAACAACAGAAGTATGCTGCAGAAGGCATTTCTTTATATTTCAAACTGTGAAGCTCAGGTAATGAGAAAAAAAGCTGCAAACAAGTAAAAGAAATCAGGTCCGTAAATGCAATTATTAAAAGGTGTATTGAACATGTAAGAACAAAAAGTGACAAAGTATGTGTTAGAAGCCCAATTTCAAATTTAAAAAAACTAAATTCGAAAACCCTTTGAAAAGGGTTAAATTAACGCAAATATTAATTGAAACCACTGTTTACAGCGTTAGTAGACCTTGCCCCAAATGAAAAACAATGACGTTGTAACACAGTGTTTGAGGAATAAAAGGTACAACCTTGAAAAGCAAAACTTTAAACCAAAACTTTAAGCTAGGAATACTAAGTAAAATTGACTCCAAAAAAAGGGTTAAATATTTCCTAAAACTGATAAAAGAAATCACTGATGTAAATGCAATCATTAAGTTGTACTGACCATGCAAGAATTAAAGTAACAAAGTATGTGGTAAAAGCCTAATTTTCAAAACAAAGAAACTAAGTCTGAAAACATGTTTAAAAGGGGTCAAAATCCTGACAATATTAATTAAAATCACTGCAGAAAGCTTCATTGTCCCAAATGAGAGCAGAGCCATTCTACTAAACTGTTTGAAGAATTAAAGGTGTAACTCTGTAAATAAAAAACTTTAACCAAACACTTTAACATAGAAGTTAAATTGACGGCAAAAAAGGGTTAATATGTCCCAAAATAACATGAAACATAACGAGAGTGATGCAATCAATAGTAATTAATATTAATTAAAAAAACAAAAAAACTGTAACGTTCACTAAAAAGAACTTTAATCACAAACTTTAACCAAAACTCTAAATGTTAACAGACGGACGGACAGATGGACAGACGGACAGACGAAAATCATGAATAGCCCTGACTGTAAAAATGCCTAATTGGCACCTCAAGGGTGTGTGTGTGGGGGGGGGGGGGGGGGCGGGTTATAAGAGTCAATTTTTTTTCCGCATGTAGTCACTCTAAATCCTTCAAATGCATTTTGGACCAAAGAAAAAATGTTGCTTAAATGGCCCAGGGGGAGGAGGAGTGGGGTAGGAGAGAGGGGGAAGAGGGGTATAGGAGTCAATTTTTTTCCCACATCAAGTCACTTTAAATCCTTCAAAATGCATTTTGGGCCCAAGAAAAAAGTGCCTAATTGGCACCGGGTGTGGGGGGGGGGGGGGGTGAAGGGGTTGGAGGGGGAGGGGTATGGGGTTAAAAATGCATTTAGGGGGGGGAGGGTGGAGCAGGGCAATAACTTCAACATTGGATAATGGTGGTCATCGAACTTGACATAGACATTGCCGCTGTAGAGAAATATTCTGAAAAGAATTAAAATCTGTGAACTATTGTTCGAGTTATGCCATAAAGAAAGTTTGGACAGATGGGCGGACAGACAGACTGACGCACAGATGGGCGGACGGAGCTCTGTGCTATATCCCTCCCTTGTGGGGAGATAAAAAGTAACAAAGTATGTGGTAGAAGCCTAATTTGAAAATTAGAGAAACTAAGTTCGAAAACAGCTTTGAAAAGGGTTAAATTAATGCCAATATTATTTGAAACCACTTTATATAGGTTCAGTAGACCTTGCTCCAAATGAAAAGCAAAAACAGTGTTTGAAGAATGAAAGGTACAACCTTGAAAAGCAAAACTTTAATCCAAAACTTTAAGATGGAAATACTAAGTAAATCTGACTGCCAATTTGGGTTAAATATTTCCTAAAACCGATAAAAGAAATCATTGATGTAAAGGCAGTCATTAACTTGTACCGACTATGTAAGAATTAAAGTAAGAAAGTATGTGGCAAAGTCTAATTTCCAACACAAAGAAACTAAGTTTAAAAGGGGTTAAAATCATGCCAATATTAATGAAAATCACTACAGAAAGGTTCAGTGGACGACAGACATTGTCCCAAATGAGAAACAGTGACATTGCACTAAACTGTTTGAAGAATTAAAGGTGTAACTTTGTAAACAAAAAAAAAACTTTAACCAAAAACTTTAACCTTAAGTTGTAAGTTAAATTGCCATACAAAAAGGATTAAATATTTCCCAAAATAACATGAAACATAATGAGAATGATAAAATCAAGAGTAATTAATGTTAATTTAAAAGAAAAAAAACTTTAACTTTCACTAAAAAACTTTAACCACAAACTTTAATCCAAACTTTAAATGTTAACAGACGGACAGACAGACGGACAGACGGACGAAAGTCATGACTATACCCCTGACTGTAAACAGTCGGGCTAATAATTGGCCAACTTTGAATTTACATAAAGCCACAAATGCAGAAAGTGACATTAAACACCAGAAATACGCACATCACATAAAAATCATAAAAATACCTTTCCTCGCCATATTGAACCCACGAAATGATGTTTGACCTGCAAAACGCCTTTAAACGTACGATAAGATGATTAAAAATCGATAAAATGTACCCAAACTATGATTTGAGCCACCCCAAAATTTTGTCAAATTTTGTTGAAAAATTGTTGATTTTCATGGATGTTTATTACACTACTGGTTAAGTTTATTACACTACTGGTTATTACACTACTGGTTGATTTGTATTACACTACTGGTTGATTATTACACTACTGGTTAATTTTTATTACACTACGGGTTAATATTACACTACTGGTTGATTATTACACTACTGGTTGTTACAAGGGCCTTGCCCAATTAAATTAAAAACACAGCGCAGTTAGAGCTGGAGGGATCGACCCGTGCACTGCACCTTTCGGTTTGAAATTTAGTGCTCTAACTACGTGGGCGATCGCGCTTTCATCAAAATCATATTAAACAATTTCACTGTTGAAGTTCTCAACACTGAACAGTCCCGCTTTTGGGTTGTTTTTTATTTTTTTATTTTTTATTTTTTATTTTTTTTTTTTGGGGGGGGGGGGTTGGGGGATTGGGGGGGGTGCATGTTGGCCAAAGTTTCTAACAATATTTTTCGGAGGAATCGCAGCCCATTTCGCCCCACCACCTCTCTTCCCTTTATTCATACACTATTTACCCAATACAAAGAAGGCAAATATGTCAATAAACTTTCCTTATATTTCTCTGTGCACATAAAACGTCTGGAATTATTTATTTTACAAAAAAGGAGTTTAAAATAGACCGCATACGTTCACCCATGGCGTATGATTCAATGCCAAGTTAAAAAAAATCACGATTGTGAAAAATATATTTCTCAGTGCATGCACATAAAAACGTCAACTGTTCGAAATTCTTCATTTTGCGAAAAAGGAGTTTTAAAATAAACCGCATACGTCCACCCGTGGCGTATGATTCAAAAAGCCAAGTAAAAAAAAAAAAAAATCACGACTGCGAAGAATCCAACAATAGGTTAACACTTAGTAATTTCAATGTGAGTTTACTGTAGCTCATTGAACTTGACCGAGGTTGAATGCATTTGAGCCACAATGGAACATTAGGTATGGTAAGCCGTTTGTGATTTCCCCAGTTGACACCCAACGCAGACCGTAGAATTCAGGATTTTTAGGGTGTAAACAGATATCTAGGTTCACCGCAACCCACGCGTGCCCCCCCCCCCCCCCCCCCCCCCCCCACTCTCCGGGCTAGATTAATTATCAGACCCAGATCACTTCCCACAGCATACGTTTTTCCATGACCACTATTTTAACTGCGTAAAACTGAACATAAATGGCTAATTCAATATACACGTTAAATACGTGTAGTTTCGCTAAAAAAATAAACAGATAACAAGCTAACTGGGGTATGCATTAACGATTTGTGTTGGTTTGCGCCATATCGACAGATAAGACCAACTTGCCCATCTCACTCTCAGTGCGCAAAAAGCGACGTATGACTGAACTGGGAAAGAAAAGATACGCACTGGATTAATCTGTGTTTTTCACCCGTACAGATCCTCTCATCTGAACGCAGATAGCCCTGAATTAGGTCGTTAATTTAGCGTTGAATATAAAACGAATTAAATATCAAACCGTTCATAACCCACCTATAACTCAAGTGAGTTCAGCTATTTATATGACACGAGCTTAAAAAAATTGCACCCATGTACTGAAATAAGGTGATATAAAGTTACGAATGTTTTTAACAACATTCAGATTGCCATTATAACAAATAATATTTTTTACAAAACCTTTAATTCAGATGAAATAATTTTTTCAAGATAAAACTATTACTTATTGATTGAAATTGTAAGTCGGTACAAAAGTTCACAGTCAGTGACCTGAAACAGAAATATTCATGAATATGTTGTGTTGTCATGGTAACCCGCGTGAGCGGCCATGTTGTGACGTCATCCCCATGATGATACGTGGTGTTAGTGCGCATGCGCAGCGCGTGTTGTTAGGGTGACTCGTGTTTCCGCCGTCCACTTTGTATACTGGAGGCCGCCATCTTGGTTTCTATGGTAGCACGTGGTTGCTATGTTACCCAATTTTTCTGCAATGGGACGGGGTATGTTCGGAGGGTATGTTCGATTGAATCGGAGTAAATCAAATTACCACAAACAACCCGACAATCCTTCCAAATCATGAAATCCCAATTTTATGGAATCGGCTAGGAACCCCACTTACGGAATCCCTTTTTAAGAATCCCTTTTTGGAAAATGCCTGTGGCTATAGAATCCCTTTTTCAGAAATGAGTCTAAGAGTCATTCGAGGAGTCACTCGAACGAGCAATTGCTCGTTAGCTCATTTGCTCGATGAACTTCGAGTCGTTCGAGCAGTATGTCGAGTCACTCGATCGAGCAATTACTCGATAGCTTATTTGCTCGATGAGCTTCGAGTCGTTCGAGCAATGACTTGTCAGTAATTGCTCGATAGATTATAAGGGGTATCAAGGATAGGTATGTCTTGGGGTGGCCCAGAAGTCGGGGCCAAATAAGTAATAGTATCCTCAGATAAGTATCCTATAAAAGGTATCCTCGATAGGTTTCCTCAAATAATACAATACCGGGCCATAGGTATCCTCAAATACTGAAATGAGTCGAAGAGTCGTTCGAGGAGTCACTCGAACGAGCAATTGCTCGATAGCTCATTTGCTCAATGGGATTCGAGTCGTTCGAGCAGTATGTCGAGTCACTCGATCGAGCAATTGCTCTACGGCTAATTTGCTCAATGAGCTTTGAGTCGTTCGAGCAATTGCTCACGGAGCAATTACTCTCTTGACTCTTTAGCTTATAAGGGATATTTGGGATAGGTATGCCTTGTGATACAGGTAATAGTATCCCCAGATAAGTATCCTATAAAAGGTATCCTCGATAGGTATCCTCAAATAATACAATACCGGGCCATAGGTATCCTCAAATACTGAAATGAGTCGACGAGTCGTTCGAGGAGTCACTCGAACGAGCAATTGCTCGATAGCTCATTTGCTCGATAGACTTCGAGTCGTTCGAGCAATATGTCGAGTCACTCGATAGAGCAATTGCTCTAAGACTATTTGCTCGATGAGCTTCGATTCGTTCGAGCAATTGCTCATGGAGCAATTACTCTCTTGGCTTATTGGCTTTGAGAATGCTTTTATTGTACACAGGGGAGATAACTGCATTATGGAGAATCAAGCACTGGTAATTATAAGACTTGGACGAGAGAACCAGAGATAGTTTGGACTGGATAGACTGTTAGTGATAGAGAAACATATGCAATATTAAAATGGGATTCTGGGAAAATCAGGCTCTGTACTCCTATTCAATAGAACATACCCCCAGGCACCCCCACGGTACTATAGCACTACGTGCTACTTTTATATGCCCAAAATGGGGCTTCACATGTCCGTTTGGTGGTTTGATGGAGATTTTGGTGGTCTATAAGGGTGGTCGGGTCTATTTGGATAATTAGATATACTCCGATTCAATCGAACACACCTCCAGGGGACCCTCGGTACTATAGCACTACGTACTAAGCAGATAAAATGGGAAATCCGTATCAAATAAAGTCAATTTCGGTGATTTTGGGTGGATTTTGGTGATTTGGAGGGATTGTCGGGTTGTTTGTGGTAATTTTATTTACTCCGATTCAGTCGAACATACCCTCCAAACATACCCTGCAGAAAAATTGGGTAACATAGCAACCACGTGCTACCATAGACACCAAGATGGCGGCCTCCAGTATACAAAATGGACGACGGAAACACGTGTCACCCTAACAACACGCGCTGCGCATGCGCACTAACACCACGTATCAGCATGGGGATGACGTCACAACATGGCCGCTCACGCGGGTTACCATGATACCACAACATGGCGCCACTGGGCCACGTGACATAACGTCATTTCCGGGGTCCCTCACCGGGGTCCTCCAAACTATCCCTCAAACATACGAGACATACTACTCTCGTGTTCTGCAATGTTCCTGTTTTCATCTGGGCTAGATTGCAAAATATGTTGCATTAGATTCTCTCGATTAGGCTTCCAGTCAACATAATCGAACTGTCTGTCCCATCTATCGTACCCAGCAATAATTGCCTATCTATTGTCTTTCCCATTGATAACTATAACACAGACCTAGTTTTTGATTTGGATACAGACGACAAGGAAACTGACTTTTAATATATTCCTGGCTGGAAAAGTATATTGAAATGTTGATTTAGTTTCCATCAGCACAATATACAGCGATACTTTAAGGTACAGTATAACCCCAAAATAGTTTAATAATGCACTGAACTCATAATTGCACACATTGCCAGTTATCACGTCAGACACCTGCAATAGGAATTAAACAACGCACCGGTTACTATCTAAGATACAGGTATACCAATGCTTTTTTGTTTTGTTTTTTTTTTTGTAAGAAGATCACTTTCTAGGCCTCTTCGACCAACTCATGAGTGCAATGAGAATGAAATATGTGTTGACCTATCGCTTATACTCACTGCTCATTTTAATGGCCTTCCACCCACACATTGGGTACCGAGTACAATTTTACAAGTAAACCTGAGCTTGTTTACCACAGTGAACAAGCTCTGTTCCACGACCAACACTAGTTGAGCATGTCTATGGTTTCATTTAAAGTACAGTAACACCAACACGTATTTTACTAATAGGTTATCATAGACTTCTAATACAGCTATCTCTGGAAAAGTACGTCCAAATATCGAATTGGTTTCCATTAGCTCAAAAGACAACGGGAGCTTAAAGGTAGAGTATCACACCCAAAAAGGTAAGTTCACTAAGGCAGTGCACCTTTACCACACCCATTGCCAGTAATCACGCCAACTATATCCGATAAAAATTAAGCAATGTACCGGTTATTACCTAAGGTACAGTTGCACCCAAATTTTCTACAGTGCCCCTTTGCCAATTATCACGCCAAGTACTTCGAAAATAATGGAACAATGTAGTAATTATTACCCAAGATACAACAAACAAATAGTAACAAAATAGGTTAATAACACCATTCCCGTTTATCACAATTATCGCGCAGGTATAATAGAACACTGTAGTACGGGACGAAGGCAGTAGAAGCTGGCCATTGGACAGGCAGTGGTCACCATTGATGAGTCGGTGGTAGTGTCTAGGAAATACGAAGGCTATAAGGTGGTCTCGGAGCAATATGCCTGACTTGAACTGAAAGTCACAAGTATTCACAGATTGCCATCTTCGGATAGATATTATCCAAAATACATCCCCATGAGAATATTATGATGTTATAAGTAACACCAAATACCGGTAGTAGTGTTTGTGCAACATGTTTTTGATGTGCACTGTGCAATATTACATAAGCACCTCTCCGCACATCCAGCATGTGCCTGTGTGCAAATGCACGATGTGCACTATAACATAAACACATCGCGGTACTTTTAGCATGCGTCTTTGTGATGCATCTGTGGCGGCGACAACGTAAACTATCATATAAGCACAGTCCATTGATATCTCGCTTCTACTTGGGAAAGGGATTCTACACACTGATACCTGCTAAAGTGAATGGCGCAGTCTAACTTAATGTTAGGAGAGACTCGAGATCAGAACTAGAGATAGCAACAGTAGTAAAGACAATATAAACTGTTAGGGCATTCATATTGCAGGTAATAAATCGAGGATTCTGAAAGAATCTGAGCCAAAGAAAACATGTGTCAGGTCCATTTGGGTAATTTCAGGTAGTTCTCCTCGGTTTGTTTGTGGTAAATCTACATGACAAAGTACTAATTACTCTCATACAACACAACAACTACCCAACTGTGCCGAAATTGACTTTATATGATTTTTATTCTCCCAAAATCCACTTTCTTCCTGCCTATCCCACGCACTAATTTTGCTTATCTCATTCCAGTATTATATCTAGATACTCCTTGCTATCTTTAGACTCGGCCTTTTATTTCTGCCAATCAGATTACTCCATTCATCTAAGACCCGCCCACCCTGTAACATTATCGAAGATCGTCGAGCAAAGATGAACATAGGTCAGACAGCGATGACTAGTTATGAAAGTCATGGGGTGGTCTAGAGGCCAAGAATCAAATATGTGCTAGAAGCCATAAAGGAGCGATAATGGCTATGGTGTAGTAGAGCTATATAGAATCTAGGTGCCATAAAGAAGCCACATAGGATCCATATCATAAGTGTCCCCAAGTACTCAGACGAGTTGAAGTCCTATGAAAAGTCACTCTCTTGAGTAATTTTTTGATAGCTTATTTGCTCGTTAAGATTCGGGTCGTCCAAACAATGCTTTTGCCAGCCACTGCGCGATAGCTTGTTTGCCCGAGGATCTTCAAGGCGTTCGCGTAATACCTGTTCCAGTCACTGCGCGATTGACTCTTGGACTTATTCTTGGGATCAGATGATGATGTGACAAAGAGCGGGGATTAGGTGAATAGAGTATCTTATTTGTCGATGTCAAAAGTAGTGTTCAGAGACAACCAGGAGTAGCTAGGACTAGACAGACTGCTACGGTGAGAGTAACCAGAACAGAGCCTGGGATAGACAAAACAAAAAACGGGGATTCGGAGAGAATCAGAACGAGATGAAGTCCATGTCTGTACTTTCGGGTAGTTGTCCGGTTGTTTCGGGTAATTAATCATACTACGATTCAATCGAACATCAATCTGCAATCCTCTTGCACTGCATGTTACTCTAATTAGCGCAAGTCGATACTATGCCAGATATGTTTCGGTGATTTTCGGTCGTTCGTTGTGTTTTTTAGGTAGATGTCGGGTTGTTTTGGGTAATTACTCCCATTTAATGGAACAGCTCCCCCAACCCTTCACATTAGAAACTCTCGATGTTTGTTGAAATTATGGTAAACTGTGGCTTCGAAAAATTAACTGTTTTTTTTAATATCATTTTTTACCAGGCATTTAACTAAAAAATGAGACGGAAACATAATTTATGTCACATTTTAGAAACAGGGAATGATATGCTCCAGGAGTGGGCAAAATGGAGGTAGTGAGAAAATTCTACTTTTCAGGCTGCTGGGTGTCTGAAAATGCCTAGTTTCGGTATTTTTTCATGCAATTTTCCAATTTGAAGCCCCCCGTGTTTGATTGTAAATTATTTCACCCACATTGATATTGTTTAATTCTACTTTGCCAGGTAGTGTTGTATGGTTTTAGTGGATTTGGAAAATGTAATATATGTTATGGGTTAGATGACTAAGTTAAAGAATATTCGCATTTGAAGAGAGTGTATTGTATGTGATCTTTGAAAATGCCTGGAAAACTGCGGAGCGAAACCATAGCTGCCACCTACCACCAGTTAGTTGGCATGTTAAGATGGCGGTCTACAGTAAAAAAACAGACGACTGAAACACGTGTTACTTTAACAACACGCGCTGTGTATGCACGATAACACCACGTATCACCATAGTGATGACGTCATAACATGGCCGCTTAAGCGTGTTACCATGACAATCCAACTAGACGTAACTGGTTGTATCACTGATAACGTCACGTCCGTGATCCTGCTCAAAGACTTGAAAAAAGGAATAAAGTCTGCGAGCTATACTACTTATCCTATAATGTTGCATATTATTATGAGACGTTAGAATAACGCTGAATAGGTATACTCCATTGGCCTTCTCACATTATGAGATGCAAAACCTATCCACCTCTGCGTCTGTAATTTGTTCAAGACTCCAGCCTCGTAAATTAGTCGGGGAAAGACAACAACATTGTAATGACCTCGAAAGCCAATCAGTCTTACTGGAATGATAGCAAACTAAATCTTCAACGTATGTGTATCGAAACAGATGGACTCATACTTTGAAAAACAAATGAATAACCTCTTGACCCTTTCACTTTTTAACTCCTGTGTAAGTTGAAAACTGAAATGAGTTCTTTTATTTTTTCATAAAACTTAAAACACCATTCACTTTCAGTTATGTAAGGGGAAGTGAGTGTGGAAACTTATCTCGCATTGTTCGGAAACGAATCTATTATGGGGTGTTTTAGTAACAGTTGTGTCCCATAATGCAGTTGCAGAATTTATCCAATCTTGTTCGGCAGAGATCACAGACAAACAGTGTCTTACATTCAGTGACACAAAACCAAGTGTTTACATTTTACAACAACCAATTTTCACGTTTGACTGTGTACTTAAAATGGATGAACAAACTAGGGCTGGCTGGCACGATTAGGAAATTTCATGATCGACTTTTGAAGAAGAATAATCGATTAAAATCGACTTTAATCGTACTTTGTGACCTTTAGAAACAACTATTTAGAAAACAATATTTTTGGTAATTAGTTCCTCGGGTTGGACATTCGTAAGGCATGCAGGTATGCTGCACGCCCATTGCTCTCCGAGGAAAATACAGACACTTGACCATCTCAGGCTCAAACCTGAGCCTAGGCTCATGATTGGACCTCAGGCAGTCAAGAGTCTAACAATATCCGCACTGAGATTTAAGAAGGCAATTGCAAGGTAATTGCAATCCTAGGCAAAATGAGAAGAGCAATTATTTGTACTTTCAAGAACGCCAGACCCGGTGTCGTATGTTGTACCTTTATAGTTCTTTTCCATATCAATATTATAATGTATTTTGATGCTCTACAGCATCTGACATTTCATACAAGCGCGATAGAGAGGAGAGTATAACTAATAATTCATCAGTACGGGAGTGATGAAAACCCATGATTGTCGATTTTAAACTTGTAGTTGACGATTTGTGGACTTCTGGATTAATCATGACAGGCCTGGAACAAACAGGAACAAAATTCAGCCAGACCTAACTAGATTAGACCCATTTCTACTGCATCCTCAATTGCTCCAACTAGTCGTGTTTTGATTATCGAAGTGTTGTCTTTGTTTACCGCCATTTGAGTATAAAACTTTATTGCATATTCTTCCACTTCGGCTTCCGTACTTCCTGTAAAGGTATCAGCGTTTTCCGGTTTCGTAAGTATTCCAGGCAACACCATGCCTGCCATCATGATACCAAACATTGCTGTCTCCTTGAAAAGTTTTTCAAGCGTACTTATTGTAAATTCTGGAAACTGAAGATTGAGTTTTTTCAAGCAGTCCACAAATGTGCTATGGTAAAGGCGCAAAAGCTCATTCAGGTGTTGGTCCCTCGTGGCTTTGGTTGTGCTTGTGTAGAAGAAGTATGCCAGGTCGGTGGTTGGCAAAGCGTACCGTACCACTTGCAGGTCAAGTAATTTAACATCAATTGGTTTTACATTTTCCAGACCTTCCTCATATTTGAATAGCATATTGTTGCACCACATATCACCGTGACATATGAGTGCATAAGGTTCAACTGGTTCCAGAAGTTTCTTAAATGCATTATCTATATCTTCTGGGTAAACATTTTCAACAGATTCTTTAATTTTGGGGTCATCAGACATCCTTTTCACTAACTCAACTGAAGACTTCAAAGCAGTTTTAAAGAAACTTGGTACAGATGTTTGAAATAAAGTGTCATAGAGTAAATTTTCGTATTTTTTCATATTTTCGGGGTTCTCTCCTTTTACCGCAAACGAAAGAGAGTGAAATACTGCTAACTCTTTCATAACAAACTTGCACTGCTCATAATTTAGACCCTTTCTTCTGTCGGCAAGGACATATCCTTGAGTTCCAATGTTTTCGAGAATTATGATACCTTGAGAGTCATCAGCAACACTGTAATAAAAGGGCGGTACAGACGGTCCGAAGGGTTCCATTCCGTGTTCAGTTTGATATTTGATCATATCGGGTACTATTTGAGAGTACGCCATTCCTTCCTTGTAAAAGATTTTACATTTCGTTGACAGTTCCTTCAAATATGGGTTATTGTGCATTGTTTTTATGAACAAATGATGAACTTTCTCTTCATCGTTACATTCAGTTGTTACGTCGACTGCAAATGGAACGCTTCCATAGTTCTCTCCCTTTGAAGAACCCGTTTTCACTCTGTAGTCTTTCACATTTATATCACTATTGCCTTCCTTCGATCTTACAGCCGCTTCTATCAGCTCTTTGGTTATGACTTTCGACTCTTCCCGGAGTTCGTTCACTTCGTCTGTGCTATTCGCCATAATATATAGGTAACGTTGTTAGGCAAACTGAAATAAATAAATAAATAATTAATTACTGGGTCTGTCTAGTGAACGTCAATCAAGGCGCTCCAAATTGCGCACACGATCAACGCAGGGCCATTAATAAAGGGACGGATGTAGGGGATTTAACACTCCCCCCCCCCCCCCACAAATGATTTTTCAATTTCGTCTTAATTGGACTTGAGATATCGATTCACCCTTGCAGGTAATCGTAAGTGATGATGTACTCTCTTGCGAGAGTAGATTTAATAACTTGAATTGAGCCTGTTGTGGGGTTTGGGGGAGGGGGGTGTTCCAACTTGGCCAATTAGGAGTACGGCACGTCTTAATTAAATAAGTTGGGAAGACCGCGCGTTTCTACCAACACACGTATTTAGATACAATTCACTAAATTAGAACATTGGGCCGAAAGGTCAATGATTCAGTCTTGACCAGCGCCATCTGTGTTGTTCCCTTGACGTAAAAGACATCTAATCCCGATTGCCTGCATGCGAGCACAGAAGCACTGTGTACTGCAATGTACTGCACATCAATGATACACTTCCCTTCAACTGTTCCAAAATCTACTTGTGCTGGGTTAGTAAGTTGGAGACTGACATTTCGTGGTCGCTGCTTGGTTGTTCTCTTTGGGTACTCCGGCTTCCCCCACCCCTGAAACTCTCCGGTCGACACCATGTGAAAGTTGGAGTTGTTGAAAGTGTCGTTAAACCCCACAAACACACATTTACACACAATACAATTTCCAAAAACAACACTGAGTTTTAAACTATTATCCCATCTGACCAATATTCCAGTTGAACCATCACGGCATGACATCGACGAAGGAATGCTTTGATGATGTAGTTGGATGTTGATGTTATCAATCTGGACCTGAACGATCACACTCGCAGCCATTCAAGTGTGTACTTCCAGGCCTGTCATGATTAATCGAGACGTCAACTAAACGTGTCGGAAATACCAATAATGAACTACAATTTCAAAGACGATGATCATGGGGTTTTCATCACTCCTTTACCGATGAATTATTCGTTATTACTCTCCTCCCCATCGTGCCCTAATGGAATGTCAGACGCTGTTGAGTATCAACATACATCGAGGATATCTAGTGTTTTTGAGTGGATACCGAAAATTATTGAAAATTCAATTTTGGGAATTTAAAGTTAGCTAACTTGTGATTACAATTTAATAACCTGAATTGCAATTTAATAACATGTAATTACAATTTAATAGCTTTTACTTACAATTTAATAGCTTGTAATTACAATTGAGCTAACCTGTAATAGCAATTTAATAGCGTATAATTAAAATTTAGCTAACTTGTAATTACAAGTTAATAACTTTTAATTACAACACAGTATCTTGTCATGCTGTTATGTGGGGTATGCTTGGTTGTATTATATGGTACTATAAGACTATATTATAGTTGGAGTAATGGTCGTAGTGTTTGGTGTCGTATTTCTACGTCAAACACAACAACTACCACACCAACAATTATCAGGCCAACCACCTCTTTATCAATCACTTCCAGACTAACCAGAACAACTACTTTAACCAAAACAAAATGTGCCACACCATTACTAGACCAACACAACTACTACTCCAAACACCTACCTCCAACAACTGATACAACACAATCCACAACGTCTACACGACACCGAAACCAGGAAAACACCACCAAACACCAAACTACCACTTCAACGACCGCAATCACACCTACAGCACCAAGCACCAGAGCTACTCTACCAACAATTACACCTAGGGAACCAACTATAATATGAACCACTATACCAAACACTGCAACAATTAAACCAACCGACACAAAAAACTACTAGACCTGCAACTATAACACCAACAACTAAAATGACTTGACCAACTATGACACCAACTATTACGACGACAATACCATTACAACTCCAACTATTACATCTATTACACCAACAACTACGACACTAACCAGCACAACACCAACTACTTCAACCACAACAACATCAATAATACCAACCACTCCCACCACTAACCTGACCGCAACCACAACAACTACTCTTATACAACATCAACCACAACAGCAATAGCCACAATCACACTAACCACTACAACTACTTGGCCAAAAACAAATACCACATCAACCTTTACTACAACCAGCAACCATACCACAATACCAACAACTTCGAGCACCACATAAGCTACTTCATCTTCAACACCGCAACAACACCACTATATCTTCAAGCACCACTAGGACTGCACGATATATCGATAAACCGATATATACCGGTATTCAAACCAATATCGATTGAATACCGGTGTAATTACAAAACTATCGGTTTATCGTCATTATTTATTTACCCACAATTTAAGTTTCAAGATGTTTTGAGCTTTTTAATTGTAGCTCCGAATGAATAATATTATCCCTTTATCCAAGGAATCGTCTGCTTGTGCCCTCGTAATATACAAATTCAGCGGTTGAAAAAATAATTTTCAAAAATTTCAACAAAACTATATCATGTGACCCCTCATTGGAACGAGCTCGTTGAGCTCGTTCCAATGAGGGGTCACATGATATAGTTTTGTTGAAATCTTTGGAGAAAATCTGATAAACTAATTTTGAAAATAATAAATTCTGATATCGTCTGCGTTGAGTAAATAAAGGTTTTTCGAACCGCATCATCAAGGCATGCTAATTCGTTCCAACTGTGATGCCCCGAGCCTCGATTGTGGTACTTGTGTTCATATATCTGATCAGTTTTCGATATACCGGTATGCCGCGGTATTTTTTTGAATACCGATACCTGTATTCAGTTTTGAATATCGTGCAGCCCTAAGCACCACTTACAATTTAGTATCTTGTGATTACATGTTAGTATTTTGTAATTACAAGATAATAAATGAAGGTAAGTGGCGGCGCCACGCTGCCGTACTATTCTCATGAAAAAGTCTTTCTATAATATTCCTTCCTACATATTTCATGCGACACCATCTGTGAGAGGAGAGAACAAAAACATTTAAAATGAAAGCGTCAGTGACACTCCAGCTAAACTTGCCCGTGAGTCGTGTTTGATGAAAAGGATAATATTCAATGTTTATGAAAGGATTATGAAATAAGATAAGAATTGTGATAATTGAGAATATGTTAATTTCTGTTCCCTACATGCTATGTTTCCAATAAGAATAATTTGAGGTGTAGACTGTACTGAGGAACTGAGGTCTGGGTTGATGTGGCCTTCACAGTTAATGTATATCAACTAAAGTTAACAAATTACAGTAAAATCATTCCAAAACGAGTCATCCTACCAAGTTACAATGAAATCCCTTCATAAATAGACTTTGCGAAACGAATCTAGATCCCCTGAGGGTCCAGTGATCACGATTGACCGATCGTTACCAACATAGGGCAGTCTCATCTAGATATCATACCAAGTTACCCTACCAAGTTACAATGTAATTCCTTCATAAAAACAACCTGTAGACAGTGCTAAAGGAAGCTAGGCCACGTGACCAGGAGGTGGTAACGGCTGCCCGATCGTGACCAAAATAGGGCAATTCTCATCTAGACATCATACCGAGTTATCCTGCCAAGTTCCAATGGAATCGCTTCATACATATGAACTGTAGACTCTACTAAAACAATCTAGGTAACGTGCCTGTGTGGCCGCCATGGTTGCCCGATCACGGCCAAAATAGGACGTTCTCATCTAGACATTATACCGAGTCATTCTGCCAATTTACAATGAAATCTCTTCATAAATTCAACCTGTTGACTGTGTTAAAGGAATCTCGGTAAAGTGCCCCTGCGGCCGTCACGGTTGACCGAACCCGACTAAAATGGGATGTTCTCACCTAGACATTATACGAAGTCATCCAACTAAGTGACCTATAGATCGTGCTAAATGTTTTCTGGTTCTGGTCCGGCGCAGCCGTCACGGTTGACCGATCGCGACCAAAAGGGAACGTTCTCATCTAGACCTTATACGGAATCATCCTACCAAGTTACAATGAAATCCCTCCATAAATACGACCTGTAGACTGTGCTAAAGGTATGCGGGTTTCGGGCACGCACCGCTGTTACTGTTGACCGATCGCGACCAAAAGGGGGAGTCCCCATCTAGACATGATCTCGAACCTCCATATGAAATTTCGTGATGATCGGACAAGAACTACGGGTTGCAGGCTGCGCTAAAGAAAATGTGAACAGAGTCACAGACTCAACAGACTCAACTAAACAGACTCACAGACTTCCGCGCGCGTGATGGCAATAGCTTATCTTGGCTTTGTCAAGTTAAGCTAAAAATGAACAAAAGTTTCAGAATTGGGTAGGCAGGGTGTGTTGTAGTCACCTGATGTGGTGCTTATTCTTTCAGGCGCTATCGGACTGAGGTGAAAAATCCAACATATTTTCGTGATTTACTGCGGACATTTTGAGTGAAGAAGAATCTCCCTCATTTTGAAACTACGTTTTTGCGGACAATCGCATGCAACTATTTGCATATTTACAAAGACAACGCGGTGTTTTGAGCGTCAATTGAGATATATTTTAACCGCGTAGACGGGTTGTGAAGTTCAAATAAAGTTTTAAAATGCTGGTACATTTTTCATTGTATTTTGCCACAAATAGCCCATCACCACCACGGTAGTTTGCCCAAAAAGCTCATCATAAAAGCTCATTTTTAAGCATATACTACCATTTTGTCTTTTCCTTAAAGGAGGAGAGTGGATAATAAAGGCGGATCTACGACCACTTGTACATGTACGTGTACAAACATACGCACACGATGCCTTCACCAACGTGGAATTCAGTGTTAAATCACACGCTTGTTCACAAAAACTGTACATGGTCTTGAATCCCCCCCCCCCCCCCCCCCCCCATGTACAGTCGTGACTCCTAGATCGCGCTTTTAACGTTCAAATACTCGTGGTGAACGCGCGTTTTTAAAAAAGGGTGAAATCGTACATCTTCAGTTGTATCTTGTACGTAATTTTCGGCGACGTTCGAATCGCAGATCAGACCACCGATCCATCGTCGGCGAACGCGATCGAAAGCAAAAGATTCTGGGTCATCATCAAAAAACAGTTTTGGAGACTCTAGACCAGCGGTTCAGAACCCGCAATTGCGTTGGTACAGATGGTCTAGAACCTGCAATTGTTTTGAGGCGGTGGTGAGGTTTTTTTGTTAAAAAAAGAGTCGATTGTGAATATATAGTCTGTATTATAGACATTGATGTTTTCTGTTGATGGGACGGATAAAAATTGAGTTTTAGGGTTTTTTTTGAGAATTCCTCCACTATGAGAAATTCTCAAAAAAAAACCATCAGCTGATCGAGCGATCGGATCACTCGATTCTCGTAATAAAACTCGATCTGAACGAAGAGTGTCGTTGTCGTCCGTGTGTGTTGGAAATTTGCAAACCCAGTCACGTCTTCCTGATGTAAACAACTAACACACGTTATCGTAATGAGTGAATGAGGTTTTTTTGTTCAAAAAGAGTCGATTGTGAATATATAGTCTGTATTATAGACATTGATGTTTTCTGTTGATGGGACGGATAAAAATTGAGTTTTGGGGGGTTTTTTTTCGAAGGGAGTTGATCTGTAATAGATAATTTGTGTTTTGACTTGATTGAGAGGTTGACTGTTAAGCGTTCGTTGAATAAAGTCAAAAAACACTTATCGGGATGTTTAAAACGCATTTTCCGCTCAATAAGGTTTTGAGTGGTAAAATTTTTAATATATTCATGATAGCCATCGGAGAGAGATTTGTTAAAATCAGTTTTCCATTGTGTGTTGAAACTGTTTAACAGTCATCAAAAAAAGGATTCTCTCTTAATTCGACACTCGATGAATTGATGTGTGAATGAATGAAGATCTTTTGACAAAATGTAAACACTACTGTCAAAAAATGCGTTAAATCAGAAACCGGTTTGTCATGTACTGTTTAAACGTATTTTTTTTTTTAACTTCAATTAACACAGTCAGTTTGAGATGTGAATATTTTCAGATTATTATATATTATATTAAGACGGAAAGAGTTAAAACACAAAAACATAAAAATATAATTAAACATTTAATTTTGAAAAATAAATAAAAACAATTAAAACGAAAGATGTTTTGGAGGATGGATCCTAGACGCTGAGATCGAATTTTAGACGAGTATTTACGTTCTAAGAAGGCGATTCAGGCTGCTGATAGGAGCAGACGTCTCGTGAGATGGAACTCAGACGCGAAGCCACAAAAATATTTAAACCCGTGACGGAGGGTCAAGAGCGAAGCAGGAAGGAGATAGTCGAAGAATTGAGACCCATAAAGGAGAGTTCTTTGAGAATGGGTTCGTTGCCTCCTAGTTTTGGAAATCGATATTCCGTTCAATCTACACCGGATTACGTTCCCACGGGAATTCAAACAGATATGAGCGAGTCTGATGATACGGCTTCGACTATCACCACTAGTAGCGTCGCATCGTCCGATGATGATGGCGGTAAGAGAGATCAGTCGTATGGAATTTATAAGGATTCTGAGGGTAGAACTTTTGTAGGTGATACGTTGGTGGAAATGTACGATGACGAATTGATCGTGGGTTCGAATAAATATAAAGTAACCGATGGTCTGCGGAGATTGCTCCTTTACGACAAGCCTGGAGATTTCACGGAACAGGGTTTCGACAATTACGGCGACATTCTAGTCCAGACCCACGCCATGAAGAGAAATAACGATGCCAGAGAGACGAGACCCAAAGCCAACAGAGGTTACAAGTGGACGAAAGTGGTGAAACCCATATGGGAGATGAACAAGAAGTTCCTCGAATCGGTGACCGGCAAAGGGGTGAAAACCGCTATTTTTCTTCCGAGCGATCCCGACGCTCTGTCTCAGAAATTGAGTTCGTTGGTGGGGAGCAGACGGGCTGGTAACACAGGATTAGATAATCAGATAGTTGCCGTATCTGACGAATTGTTGAGACAGAAGGTTTTGAATAAAACCAGTATAAAAGGCTGATGAACGAATTGAAGGATTGATGTGTATATAATAATAAGTAGAGAGAGAGAAACAAACAAACAAACAAACAAACAAACAAAAAATAAAACAGTAAATTCTTACACTAGAATAATAAAAGTATTTAAAAACGACAAAACGATTTACCAGTGAAAAAAAAAAAAAAAAATATATCATAAAAATAAAATATGTTGGTGATAAAGAACAGGGGATACGTCAGGACTTACGTTCAAGCGGTTCTGGCATCGTCGATTCTATAATGCGAGCGTTCACGAGCAATGCGGGTAGAAAACTCGCATCGACCGCGTTTGAGGTCGGTAAGAAGACGGCTTTGGATGCTGGAAAGAAAGCCGCTTCCGAAGCCAGTGGTAGGATAGCTTCTGTGGCTGGCAAGAGGGCAGCCGACGCGTTGATCGGCAAGTTGATCAGTCCGCCGGCGAAGCGAGCTGCGTTAGAGCGAACGCTGAAAGATTGGAAAGATTTAAAGGATGGCCTGGTGCCCATACAAGATTTAGTCAAAATGACGAGTGGATCCGGATTGAAGAGAACTCGCGACGGTGCGATATAAATAAATAATAATAATAATAACATTAAAAAACAGAGTTTGAAAAACATAAAAAATTTGTGTTTGAAAAGAATCTAAAATAACAGACAAAAAAAAAAATGAAAACAAAGATGAACATTAAAGATATGTCTTGGAACGACGCCGCGACCAAGAGGTCGAATAACGAGTACTTTCCCAAGAGCATAAGAGGCTTGATAGTGGAAAAATCGAATTATGGAAAGACCAATCTGTTGATGAATCTGTTGTCCCGACCCGACTGGTTGGATTACGACAGATTGTTCGTGTTTGGCAAGAGCTTGTTTCAACCCGAATACAGATTGCTTCGAGAGTGCATGGATCGCAGATTGCCCAAGGACGTCATAGCCAGAATCTTTGACAGTAGGGAGGAATTCGACAAGTGTGGAGCTCCGCTCTCGACCATTTTGGACGGCGCGGCGACGGAGCTGATGAAGAGAAATGCATCTCGAACGTCGAGTGTCGATTTTATGAGAACGCTAGCGACGTTCCGGATCCTAGGGAACTGAAATCGGAAGATAAGAATCTCATGATTTTCGACGATCTGCTTTTGGAGAGACAGAACCGATGCGAATCGTATTACGTTAGGGGTCGACACAGCAACGTGGACTGTTTCTACCTGTCGCAGAATTATTTTCGATTGCCCAGACAGACGATAAGGGAGAACGCTAATTTTCTATGTCTCTTTCGCCAAGATCTCAAGAATCTCAATCACATCTACGGCGATCACGTCGCAAACGACATGAGCGCTGCGGAATTCAGGAGATTCTGCAAGAGGGTTTGGGATGGTTGACTTTACAATTTCGTCGTGATCGATTTGACGAGCGAATTTAATCGCAGAAAATATCGGTGCGGATTCGACAAGTTTTATGTTCCCGATGGTAATAATAATAAGATAGAGCGTGAAAATAAAAATTAGAAAAATAATAAATCTTCAAATAATTAGTTTTGAATAAAAAAAAAATAAAATTAAAATATAATGTTCGAACATGGAGAATTGTTAGAACGGATAGCCGAGAATACGGCTGCGAAACAATCCATTCAAATCGTGGTGAGTGGCGATTCGACTCGATTCGCTACGAAATTTGAACCTTCCATCGAATTGAATAGAGAGAAAAGTTACGAGATGGCGTTGGTGAATCTGGAGACTTATTATTCCTTTCCCAACGTCACCGAAAAGAATAACTCGTTCAAGTATTCCGACGGAGCGGATTGGTTGGAGATTCGAATTCCCAAAGGGAGTTACGACATAGACGATTTGAACCATTACATTCAGACGCGAATGAAGACGGATGGAAAGGGAAGCAACAAGATCAGACTCGCTCCCAATCCTAATACCTTACAGACGATGTTGGATTTGGAAGATAATTTTCGTGTGGATTTCAACACGGACGATTCTATAGGCAAGATGTTGGGATTCGATCGAAACATGTATCGAGGCCACGCGGCATCTGAAAATACGGTCGACATTCTCGCTGTCAATAGCATTCTGGTGAACGTGGACGTGATTGCTGGAAGCTACGTGAATGGTAGCGCTCAGCCGACGATCTATTCCTTCTTTCCAAACGTGTCGCCGGGTTATAAGATCGTGGAGCGACCTCGAAATTTAGTTTATCTACCAGTGATCTTAGACACGTTGTATAGTCTCAAAACCACGTTGACGGATCAAAATGGTGAACTGTTAGATCTTCGCGGAGAGAGAGTGACGATACGATTTCACATAAGAGAAATATAAAAGCAAAAAAAAAAATATATTATATATATAGATAACAAAAATAAAATAAACGGTAATATTAGTTTTTACAAAATTATTTTAATATAATTATTAAACAAGAAACAATTGAAGTAAATATATTTAAAAAAAACAAACAGAATTATGACAGAATACGTGGTTAAAAACGTGAACATATCAGCAGGACAGAGGAAGAAACTTAAGAGAGCGTTAACAACTCGAGGCGAGGTGGTGAGATTCAAATTCACTCACGAAGATCTGACGAGAGTCGGACAGGATTCGATCGCCTGGACCAGAAGTCAAATCAAAAGGATGGAGAAAGCGATTCGCGATGGAAGAGGGTTGGCGGTGAGATTGAGTCCCGCTAAATTGAGATACAATTTGAGAATGAAAGGCGGTTTCCTACCGCTATTGGCAGGAATCGCCGCAAAAGCATTACCCTTCGCCGCAAAGGCGCTACCCTTTTTCGGAAAGACTCTCGGCGTGGGAGCTCTCACGGAACTCGCTAGTTCGGGAGTTGAGAAATTAATGGGTGGCGACGGACTGTTTTTGAAGAAGGGAGGAGCCGTGTGTCGCGTCCACGTGGACGACAGCGGTAAAGGATTGTATCTAGAACCCATTAGAGGTGGCAACTCTCTGAGAGGAAACGGTCTCTATGTGAAGAGTGGACGGAACGTCAAGCGATTCGGCAAGGGTTTGTTGCTCGGTGAGAATTCGCCATTTAAGAACATACCGATTTTGAATATGTTATTATAAATATAAAATTATATAAAATATATAAAATCATAGAAAGTATAAAATAATATATTTAAAATGGGTGAAAAGGTGGAGAAATAAATTTATCACCTGGATGAATTTGACGATAATGACGAACATCGCGAGCCAGAGAGCGAAGAAATAAAAAAATGGTTAGACGCTAATGATGGATATCTAAGGAAAGAGATAGATAAAGCGTGGGATATACGGTTGAGAATGAGACGATGCTTTCCACGGTCACCACTACCTTCTGAAGTGAATGGTAATGATGCGAGTGTTACCAAGAGATGCACAACATTCGTTCATAATTATGATTCGGATAAACAAAAATGTTACCATAAACTTATCACATCACAAACAAAAAGAAAAAAAAAAAGAAAAAGAAGAATCGATGCTGAAATTTGAGAGAAAAGGAAACGTTATTATAATATATCATGATGATAGTGAAGAAGAAGGAAAACAAAAAAAAAAAAAAAAAAAGTAAATGAGATCTAAAGATGATCTCATTACTTTTTTTTTCATTTTTTCTTCGCTAAAAATCAATCACTCTATTGTTTATATTTCCAAGTCCGTTATTAGCATGTTGACGCTCGTGTCTTCTCCTTTTTCGAAAACGTGTTGAATGTTTATTTTTACTCTTTTGAGTTTTTTTTACATCAGTCAACTCGCTCTCACCACCCAATTTCTTCACGGGTTTGAATGAGATGTTTGGAAATATGTAATTTCCATAGGGCAACGACAAATCGTCCTTGTCGAATTCTCTATCTTCAGCGATGACGATGTTCTGCAGATCGCTTTGGTACTCATAAATCAAATCGATCGCGGCTTCGTCCAATTTCAGAGGCATCTTATATTTCTCGTATTTGTGCTCTAAGCCCTTCGTCTTGACATCGTTCAATTCGATGGGATGGTGTCGTTGTAATCTATAGATTTTATGACCGAATTTCTTATACGTTTCGACTCGTTTCAATTTCAATTCGCATCTTTTAGGTGTTGTTGTCTTCATGATTGATTATTTGTTTTTTGTTTTTACGAATTCTTGCAATAATGTATATTTTAAATTTTGTATTTAAATAATAATTTGTTAAAAAGTTTGTTATTTTTTTTTGCTTTTTATATATATAGAAAAAAGTTGTTTTTTTAATTTTTAATTTTCTTTAATGTAAAAAATTTTTTAGTAAAAGTTTTTTTTCTCTTTATATATATATAAAAAGTTAAATTTTTTAATTTCAATCTCTCTATTGTTTATATTTCCAAGTCCATTATTAGCAAGTTGACATTCATCATTTTTCCACATACGAAAATGGTGTGAATGTTCATCTTTACTCTTTTGAGTTTTTTTTCATAGGCGAATGCACTCTCACCACCCGATTTCTTCACGGGTTCGGGTGAGATTATTGGATATATGTAACCTCCATAGGACAACAATAAATCACCCCTGTCGAATTCTCTGTCTTCGGCGATGATGATATTAATCAACAGTTCGCTTTGGTACTCGTAAAACAAATCGAGCGCGGCTTCATCCACTTTCAAACACATTCGATATTTGTGGTAGTAGCGCTCTAAGTCCACCATCTCGACCTCATTCAATTCGATGGGATCGTGTGGTTGTAATGTATAGATATTAAAACTGGATTTCTCATACCTTTCATCTCGTTTCAATTTCAATTCGCATCTTTTAGGTGTTGTTGTCATGATCGATTATTTGTTTTTTTTTATGAATTCTTACAAATAATGTGGTCAACGTGAGAAATAAAGATGATCAGTGTTTTAAATGGGCAGTCACCTCCGCTTTATACCCTGTCGAAGTACACACCGATAGAGTTTCTCATTACGAGGAAACTTCTAAAAATCTCGATTGGACCGGAGTGACTTTTCCAACAGAGTTAAAACACATCGAACGTTTCGAGGTTCAAAATCCCACCGTAGCGGTGAACGTCCTAGGATACGACGCCGAAAATCAAAAGATCTATCCTCTCAGACAGACTTCGTATCGCGGAAGAGAAAAGACGATTATTTTATTATTGATTTCGAATGGTGACAATCGTCATTACTGTTGGGTTAAACATCCGAGCCGATTACTGTCGAGACAAAATAATAAACATAAAGGAAAGATATCTTTATGTTGCAACTGCATGAACATGTTTAAGACCGAAAAATCGTTAGCTAAACATCAGGAATATTGCAACGAAAATCAAGGTGTCGCCGTCGAAATGCCCAAACCCAACACCATCGTGAAGTTTGAAAATCACAATAGAAGGTTAAAAGTACCATTCGTCGTGTACGCCGATTTCGAATGTTTCACCGCGAAAATGTGTTCCTGTCAACCCAACGCTCTTCAAAGTTATGTCGAAAGATATCAAAAACACATACCTTCGGGCTATTGCATTTACGTGAAATGCGCTTTCGACTCACAACACGACATGGGTCCCTTCACCTACACGAAACAGCGCGAAGACGACGACGTGGCTCAAAGGTTCGCGGAAGAGTTAGAATCGAAAATTCAAATGTTATACGACAAATTCAAAACTCCGGCGAAAATGATCATCACGCGAGAGCAGCAGGACGAAAATAACAGAGCCACCGAATGTCACATATGCAGACAATCATTCGATGAGAATTCAGAGGAAAATAAGAAGGTCAGACACCATGATCATTACACGGGTCTGTATCACGGTCCGGCTCACAGCAAGTGTAATTTAAAATATCGAGACGCCACTTTCTATCCGGTGATGTTTCACAATCTCTTGGGTTATGACAGTCATCTGTTTGTGAAAAATCTCGGCACCTCACACGCAGAATTAAATTGCATCGCGAACAGTGAAGAAAGATATATTTCCTTCACGAAATGGAAGCTCATGGAGAGGAAAAGAGTAATCAACGGAAATACGTTGAAAGAAAAAACGAAATCCATTCGTAGATGCATACGTTTCATCCACACTTTTAAATTCATGTCGACCGCTCTGGAAAAATTAGTCAATAACATGAGCAAGGATAAATTTAAAATCACGAGCGAACATTTCGGAGAATGAATAGACATCATGTTGAGGAAAGGAGTCTATCCTTACGATTACATGAACGATCTAAAGAGATTCGAAGACACCGCACTACCTTCGAAAGATGATTTTTATTCGAAATTATACGAATCCGACATTTCCGATGAGAATTACGAACACGCCAAAAACGTGTGGAAATCATTCGATATGAAAACCATGAGAGATTATCACGATCTATATCTGAAGACCGACGTTCTGCTCTTGGCAGACATGTTCGAAAATTTTCGAGACGTCTGTCATCGAAATTACGATCTGGATCCCGCTTGGTATTTCACCGCACCCGGTCTGGCGTGGGACGCTCTGTTGAAGACCACCGAAGTCCAATTGGAATTATTATCCGACGTGGACATGTTGCTCATGTTCGAAAGGGCTGCGAGAGGTGGCGTCTCAATGATCTCTCAGAGACATTCTGAGGCTAACAATCCCTACATGAAAGAAGGTTTCGATTCGAAACGGTCGACTAAATACATACAGTATTGGGACGCCAATAATCTGTACGGTTGGGCTATGAGTCATCCTTTACTGACTGGAAATTTCGAATGGGTGAAGGAACCGGAAGAGATGCAAAAATGGAGAGACTATCCTTGCATTTTAGAAGTCAATTTGAACTATCCGGAAGAATTACACGATCCACACGATTATCCGCTGGCTCCCGAACGAATGGAACCGAACGGAGGAGACGAGGAAAAACTCATTCCCAATTTATTTAACAAATGTAACTACGTTGTCTACAGCGAGAATTTGAAACAGTACGTCGATTACGGGATGAAATTAGTCGACATACATCACATCATTCGATTCGATGAAGAGCCTTGGGTGAAAAAATACGTCAATCTCAACACGAATCTCAGAACCCGAGCCAAGAACGATTTCGAAAAAGATATCTTCAAACTCATGAACAACTGCGTGTACGGCAAATCAATGGAAAATATCAGGAAGAGAACCGACGTTCGACTTGTCACGTCTGAGAAAAGAGCTAAAACATTAGTGGTGAAACCCAATTACAAACACCGAACCATATTCGGCGAAAATCTAGTGGCCGTTCACATGCAAAAGACGCACCTGAAGTTCGACAAACCGTATTATCTCAGACCGATCATCTTAGATGTCAGCAAGCGATTGATGTACGAGTTTCACTACGATTACGTCAAACGAAAATTTGGTGACAAAGCCAAACTACTGTTCACCGACATGGACAGTTTAGTTTACGAGATAGAGACGAAAGACATCTACCGAGATATATCTCCAGACGTGGGCGATTGGTTCGACATGAGCAATTATCCCGTCGATCACCCGTCCAACATTCAATCGAACGACAACAAGAAGGTGTTGGGTAAATTTAAGGACAAGAGCGGCGGTAAACAGATCGTCGAATTCGTGGGCTTGAGACCCAAACTGTATGCTTATCGTCTAGAAGATGATGAAGAGATCAAGAAGTGCAAAGGAGTTAAAGCGTGCGTGGTGAAGAAAAACATCTCTTTCTAAGAGTATAAACATTGTCTGTTAGGAAGTGGTCCGGTGTATAAGACTATGAAATTGATTCGAAGCGAAAATCACGACCTGTATACCGAAATAGTCAACAAGATTTCGCTGACGGCCGACGACCACAAGAGATTCGTGTTAGACGATAAAATAAGCACTTTGGCACTCGGACATTGGACTTTAGATCTAATTTTAGACGATATGAATGGAGATGATTGGATTCTAGATGCGCTTGCGGATGATAAGATTCCAGATACGATTGTGGATGATACGATTCCAGAAAATCAAGAAGAATTAGATGAACCCAAAATTATAGAAATGGATAGTGACATCGAGAAAGTTAGTTTAAAAAGAAAAAGAAAAAAATAGAAAAAAATAACGTCACTTTTAGTAAATTATAATAAAATAAATAAAAAAAAATATATACTTATTTATGAATAAGAAAATAAAGATATCCGTAGAAGGTGTCATCTTACCCAATGAACCCCTATCCAACATCGATCTGTTGAATGCGGCAAAAGATTTGAAAATCGAAGATTTTCTAGGCGTGTTTTCCAGAGATGCCTTGCCGAAGAGAAGACCTCGACAATCGGAATGCGGAATTTTAAATCTAGACGATTTATCAGGTGAAGGCACTAACTGGGTGGCGTGGTTCAAGAACGGGAAGAAGAAGAATTATTATTTTGACAGCTACGGAATCTCGCCGCTGAAAGAAATAAAGAACTATTTCAACAAATCGATGGTTAGTTACAACACGGATCAAGTGCAATCACCAGATCAAGTGTTTTGCGGTCACCTGTGTCTCTACGTTCTCAAGAGATGTTCTGAAGGAGATGAATTTCAAGACATTCTCAATGACTTACATTAGAGAGAGATTTTTTTTTTATAGTATATATAAAGATAAAAAATTATTTTAAAAAAATTTTAATCGAATAAAAAACGAAAAATAAAATAACATAGTTCATTTTTAATAAACAGCGTTTTGAACACATTTTTTCTAAACAACAAAAAAAAAAATCCCACAACAACATGCCAGTCGATAAATTTGGTAGAAGTGATGACGAAAAAGTCAACCCGAGAAAGAGGAAGACGTTCGAAGTCGACGATGGTTATGACGTTGCCAACTTGGACGAGCATTACGTTCGGAGATACGAACCTCGAGAAGAACCTTTGAACATGAACGATAAGAAGCTCTACAATCTTCCCGATCCGATAGATCTCGCAGATGCTGTGACTAAAAAATACGTCGACAGGGGGAACGCCGATTTCGAAAGAATCCTGCTGGATAATTACGTGGATAAAACCATGACCGACGATCTCGATCTGAAATCCAAACCTTTGGTGAACATCGCGAATCCCATAGATCCCACCAATGCCACGACCAAGAGATATGCGGACGACACTCACGTGAGATTCAGCGAACACCTGAGAAAAAAATACGTTACGAAAATGATGCACTCGGAATTGAATGCCAATTATAACAAGATAACGAACGTGGCCGCTCCCACGAATCCCAAGGACGTGGCGACCAAACACTACGTAGATCTGGAACAGAGAAAGTCTGATGGACGTGAAATGAAATCGGATCTGAATGCGGGATTCCACAAGATATTGAATCTGTTGAAGATCGACAACACGGATGCGGACTCAACCGCGGTCAACAAGGGCTACGTAGATTCTTCCGTGATACAATCACAAGAATACCTAGAATCACAAGTGGACGATCTCTACCTGAACAAAGAATCTGGTGGAACCATGGAGGGTGGCATCAACATGAACGGTCACAATTTATTCGGTCTCGATCACGATCCCGAACTCGATTCCAGCACGGTAAGCAGGAAGTACGTGGACGACAACTCGGTCTGGAGAAAGGGCGACATCATGGAAGGTAAACTAGACATGGGTGGACACGCGCTCACGAATCTACCGGATCCCGTGAACATGATGGATGCCTGCACCCTGATTTCGGTGGTGGAGAAAGTCAAATATGCTAGACAATTGATCACTGTGTGGGCCGAAGAGGCCGGTGCCTTAAATGAGGGAAAAGCCGAGTGGTCTTTTGGAAATGGAGGTAGCGGATCGAAACACAGTCAGGTTGGATATCCCATGCCGTTGGGAGGTGAAATCCTTCGAATGAGTCTGGCTTCCTCTGATTTGAATAACAGAGTGGTCGTCAATCTCATGGTGAATGGTTTGGAGAGCGATAAGATATACAGCGTCGAAAAGACTGAGAATCAACACGCGAATGTTAGCACGTTCGGCACGCCTCTCAAAGTGAACGCCGGAGACAGGAATAATTTCGTCACGAAAACCAATAATCCCGAAGCCGCCACTTCCGTGGTGAGTCTACTGATCGAACTAGATCCTTTGAACAAACAGTGAATGCGTAGAAAATAATGAATTAAAAAAAAATAATGTGTGATTATTAAAAACAAAAAAAAACAACAAAAAAAAAGTAATGAGATATAGAGAGATGTTCTCTATATCTCATTACTTTCTTTTTTTTTTAATTTTCTATCCATTTATGATTACAATTTATATACTTTGCGAATACGGTTTAGGGGATAACTATGTTGTATTTGATTGTTTGGGGCCGTAAACGATGGTTTTACTGTCGCAAATTGAGTTTTGCCGGCGACGCGTTAGCGGAGCCGGTAAAACGGATATTTGCGACAGTAAAACCATCGTTTACGGCCCCAAACAATCAAATACAACATAGTTATCCCCATTCTAATATAATTCGGCTGAAAACGGAGATAGATTTGATCTCCCAACTATAAAACAACGCCTTGTTGAAGACAACATTGTCAACAATTTAAAACTAAAAATACAGTCTTCGTGACGTCATTTGGGAGTTCCGAACCAAATCACGAAATATATTTTACGCTGCCGCAATACAAATAATACCAAACGTTTTAGTCATTTTATCACCAATAACAGAATATATTTATATTTGTACTGACAACATTTATCATGTTTAAATGTTTGTGACAATCTGAAAACAAAATACGCCGGCTGCTTTCTCTATTCAAAGTTTAGAGTTCACCTTGTGATGTTTCAGTCGGCGTCGGAAAGCACTCGAGGATTTCCCATTAAACTAAATTTAAAGTTAAAAAAAATTGATATCTTTGATTGGAAGCCCTTGTTTATAATTACTTATGGTTACAGAACGGTTGTTCATTTCAAACTGTTTCTGGGAAGTGATGTCTTGTGGAATTGGGCTACTGCTATTGACATAATTGTTACAGAACGAATAGTTCACCTCTTGAGCAGTGGTGAATGCGTTTCTGTAGTGTAGCTGTACATGTGATGTGGTGCCACGAACGCAGGTAACAAATTAGAAAATGAAAGGACCGCTTGCACTTGAAGTTGATGTTATAACATCGCTAGCGGATCTGTCAGAAATATTTGGCCTTGAACAATTAAAATTATTATTGCCAGTTCTCGGAATTTTGGTTTTCTATTTCGCACAAAGCGTCCATAAATTCTTCATCGTACGAAAAATGGCTATTTAATTTATAAATTATATTTTCATATCGCTTACTGCTTCCACACGGTTTCCGTTAAGACCGTCGAAATCAGTTTTTTAACACTCATTTCATTACTCAGCAGTCTCTGCCAAACCCCTATTCCACATTAATATTAAACTTTCCAACTTCATCCGTATTAAATACAGTTAATTACAAGAAAGATAGAGAACGTTTTTTACAGCAAGTCAACGCGTTCACAGCGTTTGTTTACATTGGATACGGTAGTCAATGACTCCAAATGGAACGAAAATAGAACGCCCACGAATACATCTTGACTTCCTAAAATAGTTTTCGACAACAAAAAATTTGCGACAGGTTACGCTGATTTTACTGTCGCAAATTTTATTGATTAACCAATCAAATTTCGAGATTTATAGTAATTGTATTAGAATGTTGGTTCATCAACAGATCTAGTTTGTTGAGATTCGATTTTTATTTGACGTTTCTTACATTTGCGACATTTTAAAATTGTATTTTTTATAATTTCTTCGTTAGATCTTAGGAGATCAAACTCTTCTTTTTCTTTTAAATGATATTCGTTAAAATCACAACTATTCCATCCTTTTTTTGTGTTACGCTCTTCATATTCAATTTGAATCCATTTTTCCAAGTATTTTATTTTAACGTCGTAGTAATCTGAAGTGAACAGATGATTTGTTGTTTTCGTGTCAAAAACATCCATTTTGTTTTCGAGATTTTAGTTTTTTTTAATTAA
The DNA here is from genome assembly GCA_031216915.1 of Pictodentalium vernedei. Lineage (NCBI taxonomy): Eukaryota > Metazoa > Mollusca > Scaphopoda > Dentaliida > Dentaliidae > Pictodentalium > Pictodentalium vernedei. Next base: position 646,546,777 of record CM062296.1, on the reverse strand, counting down.
TCTTACATCCACATTTTTAATGTTTATTAATTTTTTTTTCACACACTCGTCTCTCATCGAATGGTCGACATCTTATTTCCGTCCGATTCGAATTGTAATTCTCTATCCGACAGGACCAGGGCGAAGGCTTTGGTTTTTCTCGGCACATTCCTATCGAATTGCATCTTGATCTGAATGTCTAACACGCTACTCCTGAGTCGTTCACTCTGTTTACTGACGTCGAACACGAACATGGGATACATCGACTTGTATTCGCCGGGAGATATGTTGGGATTGCTCATCAATTCGTCTAGACCGTGATACTTCTTTCTAAAATCAGCGGCGTCGCCGTACAGTCTGCAGAAATCGTTCTTGTCGAACGACGCGTTGTAATCGATTGCCGGATATCTCGTGGCGTTCAGAAACACTTGCATGTTTCTCAAATGGCAGTGATCGAACAGCGACGCATTCTTTTCCTGAGCCCCGTCCCTATCGGTCTGAAACGCAACCACGATGAAATGCGGTCTTCACTGTCAATCTCCAATCGAAGTGATTCGTGGAGGGAGGAATGCTAGCCGTGTTGCACTGTCTCATTCTAAATCCCACGGGTAATATACTCTTGGATTCTATGATCTTGTAGAGACCGCGTTTCTCATCGATCGAAGGCTCCACGTGCGGAACGAACCACGATATCTTGTGTAGAGTTATCTTACCCGCATCGGTCGCGGTGAGTTTCACTATTGCATCGTCGTTTCCTTTTCGAATCAACGTCAGATTGTGTTTGAATCCGTACATGATCTTGTTGTAATCGTCCGCGAATCCGAAGATGTGTTTCAAAGGTATCCTGAACGAAAACGTTCCTTTAGGTCTGGACGTCTTGACGACGTAGTCGAATATCTTGGCGGCGCCGGCGCTAGCAGGGCCGACGGTGTCTTTCACCCACAACTGATTAAGTCCTCTGGATTTCGAAAAATCATCAGGATACGTCAAGAGTCCGAATATCGTGGTGGCCTGACCGGGATGAAAAACAGATTCTATCTCTTGTCCGGATAGCATGTATTTTATGTTACTGAATAGATGCATGATGCCATTATTGGCAAGAGTAACCGTGTCGTCGTCGGCGTAGTCGCTCCCATCTTCCTTGGTGAGACGTCCCTGCACCACTATGTAACTCTCGCTAGGATGTACAAATAGATCTTGAGTTTTGACGTTGATTCTTATCTCTCCCGCATTGTTCAAACTCGTTCCGGTTACCGGTTCGTATTCGTGAACCTCATATTCTTGAATACTTTCATCTTTCACTATGCTTTGTGCTATATCTAGTATATTTGTCATTTTAAAGGATTTTTAGGTTTTTTTTTTGGTTTATTAATTCACTTGCTTTCTTTATCTAAAAAAATAGTTTTTAATTATTTTTAGGCTTTTCCCTCTGGAAAAGACTATTGTTTTTCTACGGATTATTATTTTTTTTTTTTTTAGTGGGGGGGGGGGGGGGGGGGGGGGGGGGGTTGGGGGGGGGGGGGTTGTTTTCCACACATTTTGTCCGCACGATTCCGAAGCCATTTTCGAACCGATTTTCACAAAATTTTGCACATTCATAGAGGAGCACAAAATCTAAAAATGTACCAAAGCGGAATTTTCGATTTATCCCTTACTTCCTCAAAATTGGCAAAAAACTGTCAAAATTGGGGTTTATCGGCACTTTCTCGAAACACGTCTTGTAGATTTTTTTTAAACATTCATCATTTCTAGACCTGCCTGTGGCACGACCTTTGATACATACAAGATATTCGGCGATGCATATGGTAACCCTCCACAGGCTGCCAAACATCGAAATTTTGATGAAATGGGTCGGTTTCAGGCACCCACTGCACCCAAACAATACATGAGAGATAAACATAACTTCCTTTATTGGAAGTGGAATTCACCGTGGATCATTTTTGTCAGTAATAAGGGTGTTCATAAAACCAAGCATTAACCCGTTTTGGACTGGTTAAACAGCAATACCCCCCATAAAGCTAAAAAATTCATGTTTTCCGTGGATTTCTCTGAACGAGTCTTGTGGATTTTCAAGAAAAATTTACTACTCCCAGGTCTTGGTGTGACAATAGAAGTTGCATGGACAAAATAATAAGGGGAGCATTTGTTAACCCTCCATGGACTGCTGAAAGTCAAAATTGTGATAAAATGGGCTGTTTTTGGACGCCAACGGCACCCAATGGGTACGCCACGTCTTTTATCGTGCCCACACGCTATACGGAAACATTTTTGTAAGTAGTAAGGATATTCAAAAGTTGAAGTCTTAACCCTTTTTGGACAGGCTAAAGAGAGAGACCCCTTAAAATCTTAAAATTCGAATTTTCTGTGGATTTCTCTAAAAACATCTTGTAGGTTTTCAAGAAAATTTGACTACTCCCAGGTCTTTGTGTGACATTACAAGTGGCATGGACAAATATTCCGGTGAGCGTTTATTAACCATCCACAGGATGCCAAGCTTTGTAATTTTGTTGAAATGGGCTGTTTTCGGACGCACACAGCACCCAATGTGTACCTGAGAAATAAACATAATCTCCTTCGTTGGAAGTGGAATTCACCGAGGACCATTTTTGTAAGTAATAAGGGTATTCAAAAAACCAAGTGTTAACCCGTTTTGGGTGGTTTAAGAGTGATTCCCCCAAAAGCTTAAACAATCATGCTTTACGTGGATTTCTCTAAAAATGGCAAGTAGATTTTCAAGAAAAACTAGTCCGTCGCAGATCGTGGTGTAACATTATAAACTGCAAGAACAAAATATTCTGATAAGCATTTGTTAACCCTCCACAGACTCTCAAATATCAACACTTTGATAAAATAGGCTGTTTTCAGCCCCCCACAGCACCCAACCTGTAGCTGGAAAATAAACATATCTTCCTCTCTTGGAAGTGGAAATCATCGAGGATAATTTTTCTAAGTAATAAGGGTATTCAAAAAACCAAGCCTTAACCCGTTTTGGGCTGCTTAAACAGCGATACCCATCAAAGGCTTAAAAATTCAAGTTTTCCCTGGATTTCTTTAAAAACATCTTGTAAATTTCAAGAAAAAATGGTCATTCATAGGTCTTAGTGTGCCATTACATGTTGCATGGACAAAATATTCCGGTCAGAATTTGTTAGCTCTACACCAGCATCTGAACATCAAAAGTTTGATAAAATGGGCTGCTTTGAGACACCAACAGCACCCAATGGGTATGTAAAGGATAAACAAACAAAACTTCTTTTACTGCGCGTAGAATTCACAGAAGATCAGTTTTGTATGTAGTAAGGGTATTTAAAAGAATGAAGCTTAGCGCATTTTGGACTGGATAAGGAGAGATACCCCTTAAACGCTTAAAATTTACATTTTCCGTGGATTTCGCTAACTGCTTGTTGGGGATTTTCAAGAACAATTTGACATTGGCAGGTCTTACAAATTGCATAGATAGAATATTCCGCTAGTCGTTTGTTAATCCCTCTACAGGCTGCTAAACGTCAAAATTTTAATAAAATCGGCTGTTTTCGGGCAGCAAATGGGTATGCAATAGATAAACATGACCTCTTTTATCAGACTTTGAATTCCTGAGGGATAATGTATGATGGTATTAACGGTATTCAAGGGAGCGCGGTGGCTCAGTGGTAGACTGTTGTACTTCTATGCTAGAGGTCCCGACTTCGATCCCCGTCCGGGACGACTCACGTTGTGTCCTTGGGCAAGGCACTTTGGCCCGGTTTCCGACATGGGGGCACGATGTCCCCGTGTACTAAGGCATACTGCACGTCGATGGTACACATGTCTTCAACCTCTGTAACCCTGCCTGAGCGGAGCCTGAACAGAGTTAGAATGTTGAGGAGCTGACAGTTGCTCGTCGATGCTTGGTGGTTCTCTCCGGGTACTCCGGCTTCCTCCACCTCTAAAACTGTCACGCTCACGATTAGCCATTGTGCATAAGTATGTGACCTTAAACACCAATAAATAAATAAATAAATAAATAAATAAATAAATAAATAAATAAATAAATAAATAAATAAATAAATAAATAAAGAAGGGTATTCAAAAAACCAAGCCTTAACTCTGTTTTGTCAGATTAAAGACAGGCAGCCCACGCCGTATATGCTGCCTACATTACTTGTAAAATCGACACCACCCACTAAATCTTCTGCGAGGTGCGGTTTCGGACCCGACCACCTGACGGTTCTGACCACATCAAATAACACACCTTCGTTGTATTTAGCAGCATGGATTTCCCCAAGAAGCAAAGACAAAAATACGTCTGCGGAAAATAATGGCAAATATTTTATTTAGCCTGTATTTTGACCGTATAGAAAATTTCTCACCCACATATACCTACAAATGATTCAATGATACAATTGGACATATTTCTCTCATAAAACGTGAAAAAACACTTGATTTATTGCATTTTAGGATTGCGCATGTATATTCTTAGAAGATTCTCTGTCTGTTATTAAACTACGGCGTGTCTTTGATCTCGTTTGGGACGATCAGTTATTAGCACCTTTTCGAAAGAGCCATCGAAATTGAAAATGAAAAAAAATAATCAAATTTCACTAAAACCTTTTGCAGAATCGTGTTTTTCAGAAAACGCTTTCGCGATTGCGTGTGTCGTTTTCAAAATTCGGATCAATAAGCACGAAATTATAAATATGTTGTTGTCAATAACAAAATTGAAAGCATGTCGGTCAAACTTGCATGACGTCAGAACTCGACTCGGGTAAAATACTGCGGTGTAGTGAAAGGACGAGAGTAAGAAACGCTGATATCGCAGTAGGCTTTAAAATGTCCATGGAATGGTCCTAAAATCAAGTTTATATTTGCAGCTTTATTGCAAATAGGTTTCCCGTTGTTTCTTGTTGAAGGCCAAGGCCAAGTACCATAGAAAATTTGGAATACTGGGCAGTGGGATAGGACACCTGCCCCATGAACAACTGCCTCCTATTAAAATTAATTAGCGGGGACATCCCCCCCCCCCCCCATGCTGTTTATTTTACCTAGGACACCTGCCCCCTGCTGTTTTTTTACCTGGGACACATGCCCCCCCCCCCCCCCACACACACACACACGCACACTGTTAGATTAGATTAAACACATTTTATTTGCCATTTGACAATGCAAATCAGGATTGTAGGACAAGTACTTACCACTTAGAAGCCCCTTCGTTCCTGTACAGTGACTAATAATTTACAATGTGGCAGAACGTATTCCATAAATAACAGAATCTAGCAAAATCTAAATATTATAAACATTATAGACAAACACAAATTAAACTGAGAGAGAGAGAGAGAGAGAGAGAGAGAGAGAGAGAGAGAGAGAGAGAGAGAGAGAGAGAGAGAGAGAGAGAAGAGGTCAAAAAAATAAATAGAATATAAAGAAAAAAAGAAAACATGAAATACAACATTAGATCCAGTGATGATGCCCGCCACCCACCCATTTGCATTCTGTAGTATCTTGGCCGTAATGGGAGTCTAAATTAACATCTTGATTACAGCCACTGAGCATAGGTTTTCACTTCTGGGGATGTTCACGCAACTGTTTTTTCACCAAGTACACCTGCCCTGTCCCCGTTTGTTTGCTAACGGGCCCCTCCCCATTGACCTTTCTATTTTAGAAGCACCCGGGCCGACGGGGAGAGAGCGTTGTTGGGAGCATGGCTAGATTTTGCTATAAAATGGGGTTGAAGGAAGGTACCCTCAAATCTGGGTCAAAAGTGGCGAAAATGACAAAAGGCTACTTCAACGTATGGTAACGGTATAAACTACAGGCGATCTGGGCGATGTACAGACGAAAAATCATACCTTGGAGCCGGTTAGGCAATTTGGCACAAAAAACTCCGACTTTATGCTCAATCGCTGCTCTACAGTAGTCTACAACAGTCCCCAAGTCCATTCCAAACTGATAGAGTCGGGACGAATAGTACTCTCACTTTCCACGCGATGCGTGGTGTTCTTCATGCGGCCTCGACACTCGCAACAGATGCCAAAATGTCGGCCAGGATGCGTAGAACAAGTTCTGAAAATTAGAAGTCGCTGCCTTGAGCGGTCTAGACACGGTTCATGTTTGTGAGAAGTGCAATTTTAATGTCTAATTGGCAAATTTTCGTTAATCGTTTCCCACCAAAAAACCTACTCACTGCCGATTTCTTTTCACTTCAACTTTGGCCGATTATCTAAGGTTTAAAGAAAGTGTCAGGATACCACTCCCCTGCCGCTCTTTTTGGAGCTGGTTAGGCAATGTGGCACCGAAACCTGGGACGTTATGCTCAATCGCAGCTCTAGAGTCGTCTACAACACTGCCCGTGTCCATTCTAAACTGAAAGAGTCGGGACGAATAGTACTCTCACATTCCAAGCGATGCGTGGTGTTTTCCACGCGGTCCGGACACTCCAAACAGATCCCAAAATGTCGGCCAGGGTTCGTAGAACAAGTTCTGAAAATTTCAAGTCGCTGCCTCCAGCGGTCTGAACACCGTTCTTGTATGTCAGAAGTGCTATTTTAATGTCCAATATACAAATCTTCGTCAATCTTTTCCTGCCTGCCAGAAACCCAATCACCGCCAATTTCTCCTGACTTTAAACTTCTGAGATTCTCGTAGGTTTAAAGGTTGTGTTGGGTTCCCTGGGTGGCTGTCTTATAGAAGCAACTTCCATTTACAGTCAACTCTCCACCAGTCACACACAATTGTAACATTTAAGTGGACTTACTCCAGCGAGGAGCCACTGAAGGATTCTGCGCCCATTCCCGACGTCTTTTTTCGAACTGGCTTGAAAAGGAAGGACCAAATTCAAACAATTACCTCCACTCTCCAAAACACCATATCTCAGCCAATTCTAGGCAGATTTCCATGAAATTTTCACTCCTTGTTCATGAATAGTTGTGGCATAAACTTCCATGAAGAGCGGCATGAATTTCACATTTCGTCACGTCGAATTGGAAAAGAGCGTATGCGCAGGGATTTCTCTGAAAACATCTTGGAAGATTTTAAAGAAAAAATGGCCATTTGCAGTTCTTAGTGTGACATTACAAGTTGCATGGAAAAATATTCCTGTTAGCACTTCTTAACCCTCTACAAGCTGCCAGACATCAATATTTTGGATACATTTGAGATAAAATGGACCATTTTCAAATAGACACAGCACTAGGTGGGTATGTGTGAAACAAACATAACTCCTTTTGTGGGTCATTCACTTGTCGGACGACGATATTGATATTAACCCACTCCACCGTTAATGATGGTTTTTCCCTAAACAATTTTCTTATCAAACTGAGTCATCTGAGACTACTATACTCACCTTTCTCATAACATCAATGAACGAACTTCAGTGAGACAGTTAAAAACAATTCATCAGACACTGTGGGGTCATGAAGAATCATGGAATCTCATCGGAAAAAGCCATGATTCTCCAGAATCATAAAGTCTAGTTTATTATTTTTTTTTTTCTCTCTTATATATATATGTGTGTAAACAAGAAAATGTCAAAGAGAGTAAATGGAAAAAAAAAAAATTTGTGTTCTTCATCAAAACTTCGTCTTCTGTAATTGTTGTTCGTAAAACTTTCCGATGATCTCTTCTCCATCCAAAGCTTCGATTTCGTAAGTCACCGGATCGGTGTGAAATATTTTGATGATCACGAAGATTTCCGAGGTCCATCGAGGAGTATAACCCTTTTCGAAGTGCTTCTTATAAGCGTAGATTCTCACTCGATCGCCGACCGCAAATTTCGACGTTCTAGACTTCTTCCTGATCTTAGATCTCTCGGGATATAGATTCGCGTAGACCCGTTTTTCGTTTCGAGGATCGCTAGCTTCCGCGGGAGTTATCTTGATCGATCTGTGTCGCGTGTTGTTGTAATCTTTGACCAGACCGTTCAGAGCGTATATGTATTTCTTGGTCGAATTCACCGTGAAGTATCTGTGCATCTTCTCCTTCATCGTTCGATTCCAACGTTCCACCACGCTGGCTTTCTCTTCGTTTTCGATCGAGTAGAGGTCTACCAATCGACGAACGTTCTTGTTGTAGAATTCCTTTCCCTTGTCCACCCACAATTTACTCGGTTTTCGAGAAGACGAGTCGAACACGCTCTTCAGAGCCTCGGCGACGCAAGGTCCCGATTTATTCTTCAAAGCTCTGATCCAACCGTATTTGGAAAACACGTCGATGACCGTCAATAGATATTTGACGCCCTCGTTCCACCTCGAAAACGATCTCATGTCGACCAAGTCGGCAGACCAAATGTCATCCAGACCCTTCACGAACACCCTTCTCTTTCGAAATTTACGCACTATGGGTTTGTGTAACTCCTCGGCCAATTCGCTCGTCAATAATCGTTTCTTCTTCTTCTTTTCAGATGCGCTTTTTTTTTGAACGCCCCATCCGAATCGACGTTTCGCACCTATCAGATTGCCGACCAGCGAACGTTCCATCTTCTCTCTCCTGGTCGGATTCGATATGCCTCTCAATCTCCCCAACATGTTTTTGTCGCAGACGTCGTTGCGAGTCTTGGTGTCGGGATGTCCGGCGTAGCACAGATCGTGATCGTACGCGGCCGCGTCCCCCTATTCACGGGTTTGCTCCAAGATTTGGGTGTCAGATCGGCGTTGAGTCTCTTGTTCAATTTCGTTCCGGGTCCCGTGAAACTGTGACCGGGCAGATGCATTTCGAAAGGTAGATTGTTGATCATTTTATTCACGATGCCTTTACCTTTGCTCGCGTTCTTTTGTTTGACAAATCTAGTCTTTATAGAACCACACACGTCGCAAATTCCGCGAAGCATCCGTCTGTCGTTTTTAGTTCGCACTTCTCTAGAATTACTCGTCTCGTTAACTCTCTTACACTTTACGCAATACATTTTTAAGAGTTATTTAAATTAATTTCGTTTTTTTTTATTTTATATATAAATTTAATATTTTTTTTTTTTTTTTTAAATTCTGTTCTTATTATATATATATTTTTTTTTCCAATCGCTGCTCTTGAGTTCTATCATCTTACTGAATTCCTCCCTGGCCTCTTTCCTCCCCTTTTCCACGAGAGAATCCTTCATCTCTTCCTTGATGATCTGACGAGTCTTGATTCCCACGGCTTCTTTCATGGTATCGTATTTCGTTTTCTCGCTCAATATCGCGAAGTATTCTCCGTCCGATATCCTACCGTCTTTCAACGCCATAGAGATCATTTCGGATATCGTGTCGATCTTGGAGTCCGCCAAGACGCGAATCTTGTCGTGTTTCCTCGCCTTCAGATATAATTTCCTGCTCAAAAAGTTTCCGACCGTGCTAAACAATCCGGCGGCGAGGGCCACTCCTTCTACGGTCAACACGATCGGAATGGCGACCGCGGTCGACAACAATCCGATGCCGGCCGCGTGTAAACCCATGGAAATCGTGATGAGTGTCGTGTCGATCGCGTTGACGAATGTCACGAAACGCGAATACTTCTTCTTGAGGGAACGACGAGAATCTCTCTCTCGAGTCAGATACAATTGGATTCTACTGATTTGATCGATGCGATACCTCTCTCCTCTTTCTCTTTCTTCTAGCGACGGCGCCGTCGGCAAAACGCCGTTCGGCTTCTCGTCCTCGTCGTCCACTAACGTCGGATACAATTTATTTCTGGTTCTCATTTTGTGTTTTTTTCTTTCTTTTCTAATATTCGATAAAAAAAAATTTATGTGTGTATTTATTTTTTTTTTTTTTATTTTCTACTCTCCCTTATTTTTATATCAACGAAAAAAAAAACTTAGACGTATGATTCGTTCAGCAATAATTTCTTGATGCATCCCTTGTCTTCTAAAGTCAAACTTCTACGCGCCAATTTCAGTTCTTCCGAATCTGTGGGCCTGTCTCGATTCTTACAGGAGACTAATCTCTTCCAAAACGTGATCACATCGTTGAATTTAACGCGTTCGAACGCCGGTTCGAAATACATGACGACCATATCTTCCCTTTCCATCGTCAGACACGAATGATCCTCGTGATCGAAGTCTAGATGATCCCGACATCCGACGCATCGTTCTAACAAGATGGGACGTAGTTGTTCGTTCACGCAGATTGCGTATGCTCTCATCAGCATGTTTAAAAGAAACCTCGCTCTAATAGTCTGAGAATCGCTCATGATTTACGTATTTTTTTATTATCTATTCGATTTGATATATTTAATTTTCTAAATAACTATTTATTTATATATTTTTTTTCTCCCCTATATATATATCAATCAAAAACGTGACAGCGGGCTCGCGAATTTCCAACCACACCGACGACGACAACACTCTTCGTTCAGATCGAGTTTTTACGAGAATCGAGCGATCCGATCGCTCGATCACCTGAGTTTTTGAGAATTTCTCATAGTGGAGGAATTCCCCTAATACTGTCATAAATGGGAGAAAAAACTCACCGCCTCAAAACAGAAAACATCAATGTCTATAATACAGACTATATATTCACAATCGACTCTTTTTTTAACAAAAAAACCTCACCACCGCCTCAAAAAAATTGCAGGTTCTAGACCATCTGTACCAACGCAATTGCGGGTTCTGAACCGCTGGTCTAGAGTCTCCAAAACTGTTTTTTTGATGATGACCCAGAATCTTTTGCTTTCGATCGCGTTCGCCGACGATGGATCGGTGGTCTGATCTGCGATTCGAACGTCGCCGAAAATTACGTACAAGATACAACTGAAGATGTACGATTTCACCCTTTTTTAAAAAACGCGCGTTCACCACGAGTATTTGAACGTTAAAAGCGCGATCTAGGAGTCACGACTCTACATGGGGGGATTCAAGACCATGTACAGTTTTTGTGAACAAGCGTGTGATTTAACACTGAATTCCACCTTGGTGAACGCATCGTGTGCGTATGTTTGTACACGTACATGTACAAGTGGTCGTAGATCCGCCTTTATTACCTACTGAGGAGACATTTGTTTTTCTACGGAGTATCCTTCTTTCTTTCTTTCTTTCTTTCGTTCTTTCTTTCTTTCTTTCTTTCTTTTTCCAACACTTCAGGGGAGCGGAATTCTCGAGAACGATCTTACAGATTTCGTTACAACTTCGCAAGTTCTACTTAGACGGCTATAATTTATACGTGTAATAAGCTCTTCACTTTTTGCGTTAACTTTCTTCTGTCAAAACCTGTCCCAAAACGCCCATATTTTCATCGACCAATATTTCCTTGTCCAAATGCGCGAATGACCTGAAATTTTCCGATTTATCAGAAATACACCTTTCCATAACTAGCCGGTAACAAAAGTTCACCAAAATATTTTTTTTTTCGGCAAAAAAGTTTCCAAAACTTCAAAAATAGTCCTTAAAATCGGCATTTTTATCCCCAACGAGACCAAAATGGGTGCTAAAATTATGTTGTGAAAATTGATCATTTTTAAAACTCCCAAATCTCGTAACTGACACGTGGTGGGCTAATATATTTTAAATCACTGTACTTCGTGATAATAGTGGAATGACATACATATAAAGATGCTGGACTATTCCATGACGCTTGGGGTCAGATTGGAGGCATAGAAGGTGTAGCAGAACATAAAGCAGCAGGAATTTCGAAGTTCGGAAAATTGGTTTGCATTCAGTCACCCGAAATAAGCGTGCTCAAAACTGCTTTGTGTTTGTTGGTAGATTTTAGTTAAAAGAGCAACAGTTATTTCTAATGTCTGTCAACTCAACGATTATTGCATACTGGATGTGAGCAAGCATTGCAGATAAATGGTAGTTGCACCCCCCCCCCCCCACCCCACCCCTCCCCCCCCCCCCCCCCCAGCAAACAAAATCCCACATCACCCCTTGTCCACGAGTTTGGTCGAGGGGTCTATTTTTGTGGTGTTTTCTGCTTTAAAATGAATTTTGAAGCATTTTGAATGATTTATTAAAAAGAACCCTCCATATCAGGATTATGACCCCTTGACCTCAGTTAGAGTGAGGGTCTATTTGAGTGAAAGTTTTTCGGCTTTAAAATGAGTTTTGAAGGATTTTGAGTGATTTTATGCAAAAAAAAGAAGAAAATCACCATATGGCCCTAATGACCCCTTGAGCCCGGATTGGGGAAGGACTATTTGGATGATAGTTTCTGCTTTAAAATGACTATTGGAGGATTTCAAGAGATTTTTTGCCCAAAAGAGAAAATCACCATTTGGCTCTGATAACCCCTGAACCCCCGGGTTGGTAGTTGGTCTATTTGAATGATGTTTTTTTGTTTTCAAATGATTTTATGCCAAAAAAGAAAAGAAATTCACCATGACCGTTACGACCCCTTGACCCCAGTTTGAGAGAGGTCAATTTGGAGAATGCTTTTCTGCTTTAAAATGGGTTTTGAAGGACTAGTATTTTTTGCAAAAAAGAAGAAAATTACAATGACTCTTATGACCGCTTGACCCCCGGGTTGTGGGAGGGTCTATTTCAATGATGTTTATCTGCTTTTAAATGATTTTTGAAGGATTGCAAAAAAGAAGAAAAGAAATTCCCCATTATTCCTTGACCTCAGTTAGGGTGAATGTCTATTTGAATGACGTTGTTCTGCCTTAGTAAAAGTTTTGAAGGATTTAGCGCTGTTTACATTCAACGTTGTGTTAACACTTGAACCGGAACAGCACCAGTATGCACACATACATGCTACAGTACGTGGAGAGTGGATTGTGAGTAAATCGCCCATGGAGTGGAGTTATCACCCAAACTATAACTTTCACATTTTGTACGTATGAACCAAAAAACACAAGCAATGTTTCACCCAACGGACCTCCGGGTTTAACCCGAAGGTCCATAGGATGAAACACTGCTTGTGATTGTTATGCTTTGCAACAAATTTGCAATTATTGCTTGGATGGAATCTCCACTCTGCGGGTGATTTAGTGATAATACACTCTCCACGTACTGTATGTTCAGATATATGGAGCTGAAATTTGGTACCAAGTGGGTATTTTGTTTTATTAGGTCTAACATGATGGGGGAATTTTAGGTACATAGGTCTTTAAACCTTTACCTAACGTAACGGCCAAAACCGGCCAGCGCTATTCTCAAAAATCGCCAATTAATTTTCATTATTTTTTTCATTTTTTGTCTCAAAAACATAGGTTATGACCCCTCGTTGGAACGAGCTCGTCGAGCTCGTTCCAACGAGGGGTCATAACCTATGTTTTTGAGACAAAAAATGAAAAAAAATTAGTTATTCAAGAATTATTTTTGCAAGTGTCGTCTGCTTTTCAGGTTAGGTAAAGGGTTAACTCTTCATTCATCAACCCTCTGTACAACGCCAGGCTGCACTCCTACATTTACAGGTATCGAGCTGAAGTTTGTGGCCTGGTATAATTTTAACAGAAAAAGGGGCATGAGATGGGTCGCGACTGCGTTTGCTGTTGCCTTATTGTTAAAACGTTCAATCACGGCAACCGTGGGAGACTGGAGATCTGGTGGATTAATCCTGCACAACACGGGGACCTCCTCTAGTTGTAAACATGTGTTAGTTCATCAAAAGTTTGTTGATATTTATATCTTGTGTCTTTTGTGTTGGTCGCATTGTTTGGGGACCTTACTACACCAATTTCTATAGGAAATCAAGTTTAATTTCAATACACTTGTAATTGGATTGTATGTTATTGGTAGGCAAACTCCATATTGTGACTTTGTTTTGTTAACCCTTTGGCGCTGTAGTGACTATTGGCAAGGAGACCTCAGGAGGACAAGAGAAGATACACCAGCCTATGGTGATTTTTCTTTACAAGCATTCTCCTGGCATTGCCCCTCGTTGTAGTTTCCACTAATTGGAGAGTAGAGCATTGCCACAAACACCTCTCTGCCACTGTTAGGAAGAAAAGAATAAAAGGGACCTATTACCACCCTATCATACCAAACTAAGAACATTTCACGAGGAAGCGTTTCACATGCAGTAGACTGTTATGCCCATAATTCTTTCAACGGACTGAAACGTTTTGTACACCAGGGAAAGCCTGTGATTCTAAACAATCACCCCATCCAGTTGTTCACAAAATTACATGAACTTGCTTTATAAAATCGGCCAAATACACTACCAAACATGCCTTGAACTGAAAATATATACAAACTGTGTGTGTCTACCAACCGGATATTGTCAGAAAAAGTGGTGACAGGTTACTTATTTGTAAAGAGAGGATTTTCACTAAGCCACCAGTTTATAATGAAAATACGAAAGGCGTTCAGTTCATTAAGTCTGGCCCAAGACTTTGAAGTGGTTCTTGACTAATTAATAGGACAAGTTTCGTAAATTTCGTTGACAATTTTGTTTATCACTTAATCCAAAATCAGATAAAATATGCGAGCATGGATTGCTTCATTTGACATCGAGTTACGTTGTTGAAAACAATGCGTTGCTTTGCAGAGCATCCGGTCCAAAAGGTAGTCAACAATGGCGGAGGTACTTTTGAAGCATTCAAAAATATAATTTTATGGAACAAGCAGAACAACTGTTATAAACTTATAGCTATATTTTTTGACACAAAGCGTCAGGAATATAAAGAGACAATCATAGGTCAGCGTTCAAGTTTACTTTACGAATACATCTGCGTACCTCACACCTGTTACAATCCAGTATTTTTGTTGAACGATTAGACTTTACCGCGTTAAAGAATACGTTTAAAGGTCAAAGAAAAAGGTCAGATCATGTGATGAAACATTATATCAAGAGAGCGAGCATTGCATATTGACGTTGGTGTTACTCGAATAAAATCGTAGCAGCATGTTCATTATTCACACAATTTCTGTGTATCTCTCAGAGCATTTCGTCAAACGCTAGCTTCGCACCAAAGCTTATGCAGCCATCCGAGGTGTTGGGTGGAGTGCTGCTTGAAAAAATTAATGTTACCTCAAATAATAATAATTCAATGGCCATTCGTTTGTTGATAGCGGTTTTAAATGAGAAGACATTCATTGCCCCTGTGCTTCCAAATGTCGATCCTCACCCCTTTTATCCTCACAACGCCCTGAAACGAACTGTTTAATATTATCCCGTGTTTCTTTCTCCCAAAATCCTCTGATCAGCATACTAACCCTCTCTATTGCGTCTTCCGATAACCTCCTGTCCTTCATTCCTCATCTCATTTTCTCATTATACTCCAAGGGAATCCTGTTCTGTCAGACGGGTATTTCAAATGAAAGTGCTTCAGGTTCTCCATCGGCCGCCAGATTACACGCTTGATATACCTTGTCACCATTTCTCTCAATTTTCCTCCTAAACTCCAGCGAATCCGACCTCAGTTTGAACAGAGAGATCACTCAGAGGTATCATCAAGCTATTCCTCGCATGTTTGCTTCTCTTTCTCCCGCAGGTCGCCCAGATGCCTTTTTCCTTTGACCCCTTCTCGCAATTGGTATATTTGGAATACCCATAGAATTTACCAAACGGTTTTCCCTACAAAAATCTTATTGAGCTTTCTCTGCTCAAAAGCTTCAACTGACTAGGAATTCACTTACGTTTCATACTTAGTTTACTCGTGTGGTTTCGGTAGATGCCTCTTATGGTGATGTTTGTATTGCCCCTCCCCAAATGGTCGTAGTCACCTGTCGCCCCACACTAAGCGGCTTGCTGTAAGCCTCCAGAATAAACAACTCTTTAGCTCTTCACCTTCAAGTAGGCTCCACCTTACAACCCACGGGCATAATCTTGCTGCTGTTTTCTTTCAACTCGAGCCTCTATATGTTCCTATATTTCTCCAAGCTTGCCAGCATTTTCTCTAGTCTGTTTCTGCTTTCTGACACTAAAACCAAATCATCTGCGAAAAATACGCCTGGGATCTTCTGGTTCCCTACTGGTACCTCCTCATCGCTATAAAAGAGGTCATCTTAATCTTTGATGTACAATGCAAACAAAATCGGTGAAAGGATAAACACCTGTTCGAGGACTATCTCCACATACACCCTTTTCTTTTGTTCCGTTACTCAGCATGAGCTCACTCCGCACATCCTCATAAAGCTTTCAATATTCTAACAACTGCACCTGCCCAACCCATTAGATTTCTCCACATTCCCTCCATCCGTACCCTACCGCACGGCCTTTCTAACATCCAGAAACGCAGTAAACAAATCTTTCATTTTGACTTTTGCTGATTCTTTCAATTGAAATATTTATTTAGCTTGAAAAGATGGTACATAACTATCATTTCATTCCTCAAACCATTCGAATCTCCCATAAACCCTTTCTCTTCAATCACCTCTTTTCATCCTCCAGACAGATGGTTCATAACTATCATTTCATATCTCAAACTATTCGGATCTCCCATAAACCCTTTCTCTTCAATCACCTCCTTTTATCCTCCAGACCCTTTCTCTTCAAACATCCCATTTCACCCTCCAGCCTCTGGAGAAGGCTTTTCACATAATACAATTACAATTATCCAATATTATTTATCTCCCCCTTTGTTTTGTGTATCAGTGACACATTTCTGTCCTTCAACTGTTACTCCCTCTTTTCGTTTGTCCAGTTTGAATAGTGCTTTGAGGAGTTTGTTTTTCCTCTCGCCACTTTGTAAGAACTTCAGCTTTTCCGTTCTGTAATTGTAAGACCACTTTTCGGACCTCACCTGCTTTTACTTCGCTGCATACGACGTTTGATAAATTTTCATCCCCTTATGTTTGCACTTAGGTGGGTTCCCGAAGTCCCGTTGATATCATTTAACTTTTCCTACAGCTTGGCTAATTCAGATTCGATTTGATCTTGATCGTATGTAATTCCATTCTCTACTTTAATACTCTGTCTTTACGTCCTTTGTTTCTATTAATATATAATTCACCCATTTATTTATTTATTTATTTATTTATTTATTTATTTATTTATTTATTTATTTATTGGTGTTTAAGGTCACATACTTATGCACAATGGCTAATCGTGACCGTGACAGTTTTACGGGTGGAGGAAGCCGGAGTACCCGGAAAGAACCACCGGGCAACGACGAGCAGCTGTCAGCTCTCCAACATCGTAACTCTGAACTCTGCACCGCAGCACAGGTAGGGTTAGATTGGTTGAAGACATGCGCACCATCGACGTGCAGTACGCCTCAGTACACAGCGTCATCGTGCCCCCATGTAGACAATCGAGGTGAAGTGTCTTGCCCAAGGACACAACGCGGTTGCCGCAGGTGGGATTCGAACCGAGGACCTCTCGGCTTGCAGCCTGCACCTCTACCAACAGAGCCACCGCCCCACCCCCCCCCCCCTAATTCACCCGTTTCCAAAACACGTGTCGTTAAGACATTCACTGGGTCGGTTCTTATATTGATAGCGACATGCTTGGATGGTGCTGTAATATCAAGCCATCCACCGCTTTATGCCTCTGTTTGTCTCTTTTCTCTTTGCCCCTGTCTCATTCTGTTCTTATCTCGAACCCTCTCGCTCCTTACTCTCTCGATAATTTCGCACTGTCGTTTGTCACACAAGGTCGACATTATCAGAATTACTATCCATTCCAAATTGTTTTAACCCTTTAAAGCCTGGCGGCCCTTTTTCCACCCAGAATCATGATACGTCATAACGTCATTATATAGGATGGCTTTTCAGTATATGTGTGGGGTAGACCAATCAATATTTTCAACGTATAGCCCCGAGGCTGCACGTTGAAAATATTGATTGGTCTACCCCAAATAATGAATATGGACTCTTCTAATCGCTGCTACTGAACTGGCATGGAAGATACCACCAGAGTTCAAAGGGTTAATATTTGTATCGTCATTTCTTCTCGTTTGTCCCACCCTCAGGCGAATTGGGTAATGAGCATAGGCTTTAACTCTTTGCATGTTGCTGGCGGATATTCCTGCCCAGGATAGGATTTCCTTTGCCACTGAAATAAGAGTATAATTTGAGTACATTTAATTAAATTTTCCCTTTGTAAATTGAATGGATTTTTTTCACCAATGATTCCTGCTGTCAAATGATTTACAGCAGCCATGACTAGATTTGATAAAGAATATTTTGAAAATACCCAGTGGGTTAAGTGTTGATACTGAAAACATCAATTAACTGACAAAAGAAAAAGATAATTATCAAAAGTAAAAGTCCGTACAGAAGGAGGTGGTTTTACAGAGGCGTTCTGCGCAAAGCACATTAATTAATTTTGAATATTATACTTCTCCAATTTTTTAAAGCATATTGTATTCAATTATTAGAAAACGGATTTCATAATTAGCCAACACTGTCTTCTCAGGACTCTGCATTACAAAAGTAAACGTTGTCAAAAGAATAGTGTGCATTTATACGGGTTGCGTGTCTGAATATTTATGGTATGCAAAGCCCCAATTCATCTGGTCGTTGGTTGATATGTTTTTATCGACAGTCCTCCTTGTTGTCTATTCTGTGAAATGGCACAGATAGCTTCTCCTGGTGATAGGGCGAGATGGTAAATAAACATTCCGACAGAATTTAGTGATGCACAGCGCCACCGCGAGCCACAACCATTCATCTCTAAAACAACTGGATCGCGAGAGCGTCAGCGAGGAACGTCGCAAATCAACCTGCCCTTCTCAAGAAAGTCGTCGAGCCACGCAAAGAGCTCCTCCCATTGGTGACGTTTGTTCACGTTTGGTGACGTGGAACATATTACGCTCAAGTGTAGTCACTACGTAACAGATTATCAGTTTTCACATCATCAAACATTACACGAAAGCGTTGCACGAAAATTAAATAGTAACACTTTATCTACTTTCCGACATCAGTACCTGATTTTTGCAAATAGTAACTAAAATATTTCGTAAATATTCAACTAATATTACCGAGAAAGATATGCTCATCATCAACATCTTTCTCTTTCGAGACAGGGATGTGTATTCTTCAAAAAGCAATCGGCGACTGTGAGAAGCTGGAAAATTAAAACCAGAGGCTCAAGTGAGCTTAAAATGCTTACCTGGCTCAAGCTATCAAAAGAGTTGAGTGTATCAGTAAGAGACCGGCATACGAAGACCAAATATAAACAAGGAACTCGATTTGAACCAACTTGAATGTGACACCCCTGGATATGTTGTGAATCAAGTATGAAAATATTCTGATTGGAGGACGTGGAGAAAGAAGAATTTTTAAGAAATTCCCTCATATGGCACTACGGGAGTATAAATATTCACCCAGGGGCTTGATTTGAACAAACTTGAATCTAAGCTCCACAGAGATGTCGTATACCAAATATCAAAATAATAGTGACTAATGGATATGAAGAAGAAGATTTTAAAGAGTATTCCCCATATTGCACTAAATTAAAATTCGGACTCCCACCGGAAGCCCAGATATTGACACATGGACTCGATTTTAACAAACTTGAACCTGATCCCCTAGAGACGTTGTATAACAAATATGAAAGGATTCTGACTGGTGGATCCGAAGAAGATTTTAAAAGAAATTTTCTCATATTGCACTTTGTTCAACTTTGGGCTCCAATAAAGAGCCCAAATATCAACCCAGGGATCCGATTTGAACAAACTTGAATCTGACCTCCCCCGACCCACCCCCACCAGAGATGTTGTATACCAAATATCCAAAGAATCTGGTGAATCTGAAGAAGAAGATTTTTAAAGATTATTACCCATATTTCACTAAGTTAAAATTCGGAGCCCAAATATTGACCCAGGGACTCGATTTGAACAAACTTGAATCAGACCCCCAATACCAATACCAAATATGAGAGGATTCTGATTGGTGGATCGGAAGAAGAAGATTATTAAAGATCATTCCCAATGTTGCACTGTTAAAATACGGACTCCCATCGGGTGCCCAAATACTGACCCATGGACTAGATTTGAACAAACTTGAATCAGACCCCCCCCCCCCCCCCCCCCAAAGCGATGTTGTATACCAAATATGAAAGGATTCTGACTGGTGGATCGGAAGAAGAAGATTATTTTTTTTCTAATTTCTCATAATACACTAAGTTAAACTTTGGGCTACAATAAAGAGCCCAAATATCAACCCAGGGATCCGATTTGAACAAACTTGAATATACCCCCCCCCCCCCTAGAGATGTTGTAAACCAAATATCAAAATAACCTGAGATGTGGATCTGAAGAAGAAGATTTTTAAAGATTATTCCCCATGTGCACTAAGTTAATATTTGGGCTCCCATAGAAAGCCCAAATATTAACCTAGGGATTCAATTTGAACAAACATGAATCTGACCCCCTCCCACCCACCCCCACCCCCCCCCCCCCCCCCCGAGATGTTGTATACGAAATATCAAAAGAATCGGACAGTTGGATCTAAAGAAGAAGATTTTTAAACCTTATTCCCCATATTGCCCTAAGTTAATTATTCATGCTCCTGTATTGAGTCCAAATATGAATGCGGTATACCAATTACCAAAAGATTCTGATCAGTGGTTCTGAATAAAATTTTTTTTTCAATTTATCTATAAACAGGCTATATAAGAGATTCCGTAATTGAGCGCTGTATAAAATGCCTCATTGAGGGCTTTTACATAGCCCTCATGGCCTCGTACGACAAAAAAGGGGTGCCGAGGGCCATAGGTTTTCCAAAAAGGGGTGCCGAAATCGGGATGCTTTCTGGAGAATCCCTTTTTTGTCAAATGAGCTATCGAGTAATTGCTCGATCGAGTGACTCGACATATTGCTCGAATGACTCGAATCCCATC
Source organism: Pictodentalium vernedei (assembly GCA_031216915.1). Lineage (NCBI taxonomy): Eukaryota > Metazoa > Mollusca > Scaphopoda > Dentaliida > Dentaliidae > Pictodentalium > Pictodentalium vernedei. The sequence goes on along the minus strand of CM062296.1, from coordinate 646,526,183 downwards.
GAGCAAATGAGCTAACGAGCAATTGCTCGTTCGAGTGACTCCTCGAACGACTCTTAGCCTCATTTCAGAAAAAAGGGGTGCCGAAGGCCATATGTTTTCCAAAAAGGGGTGCTGAAATTGGGGTGCCTTCTGGAGAATCCCGTTTTTGTCAGATGAGCTATCGAGTAATTACTCGATCGAGTGACTCGACATACTGCTCGAATGACTCGAATCCCATCGAGCAAATGAGTTAACGAGCAATTGCTCGTTCGAGTGACTCCTCGAACGACTCTTAGCCTCATTTCAGAAAAAAGGGGTGCCGAGGGCCATTAGTTTTTTCAAAAAAGGGGTGCCGAAATTGGGGTGCCTGGGGATATTGCCATTGAATATAGTCTTTTATTATACACAAGGGAGATAACTCTGTATACAGGTTATGGGAAATCAAGCAATCTGATTGGTTGGTTATAATCTAGATAAATGAAACAACAAGAGTACTTGGAATAGGGTCATAACTAACAAGAATAGACCAGAAATTGCTAAATATAGTAATGATGGGCTCTTCTACGCTACTGGAGTATACTCTAGAACAAAGGAACAGAGTCAGATAGACGATAACTATTGCATATATAGATAGAAGCGGAGAATTCTGGGTAAATTTGTCCTATAGCACTACGTGCTATTCTTAATAGGGAAAAACGTCATGGGATAGGGACCCAAAAAGGTATTCTGAGAGAATTCTAAGCCAGAATATTACTTCTGTTCAATCGAACGCACCCCTTTGTACCCCTTAGTACTATAGCACTACGTGTTAAGCCGATAAATTGGGGAAATAAAGTCAATTTCGGTAATTTTGGGTGGATTTTGGTGATTTGGAAGGATTGTCGGGTTGTTTGTGGTAATCAGATTTACTCCTCTACAAAGGAACACACCCCCGAACATACCCCTGTCTTGTTAGAAGCCATTGGTAACATATCAATGACGTGCTACCATAGAAACCAAGATGGCGGTCTCCAGTATACAAAATGGACGACGGAAACACGTATCACCCTAACAACACGTGCTGCGCATGCGCATTCACACCACGTATCACTATGGAGATGACGTCACAACATGGCCGCTCACACGGGTTACCATGACAATACAACATGGCGCCACTACGTCACGTGACATGACGTTACTTCCGAGGTCCGGCACCGAGGTCCGGCAACTATTCCCTCAAACGTGCATGACATACTACTCACACTGACACAACCGATGGCAATTTTTTACGATTCCATTTTACTGTTCCTAAGGATGCTTCATACCAAATAACTGTTCTTTGTTCCGTATGGTTTGGGAAATAAGGTCGTTTTAACTTTTTTTCTATTTTTAGCCCCTGGGGTTCCCACGGGGCTGTAATTTTTTTTCGGGCGTCAATCATTTACATAGGACCAATTTATACTACACACCAAATTTGGTTCAAATCGGCCTGCCGCTTCTTGCAATACAAATTGTTTGGCGGAGCCTATAGTGGATATACTCCCACAGAGAACCCAAATATTGACCAACCAACTTGCATAATCTTCAACACCAAGTGATGTTTTATACCAAATATCAAGGCATTCTCTCTAAAGGTTCATGAGAAGAAAACTTTTTACAGATTTTTAGGCTTTGGGGGCATTAACCAGAGACCGAAGATGGCAGCTACTTCATTTGAACAAAATGGAAAGGGTATACTCCAAAGATGGTCTCTGCAATATATGTTTGAATTTGGCTTAATGGTTGTGAAGAAGAAGCCAAGTTTCCAAAAGTTAACGGTCGACGGACGACAGGCGACTGACGACGGACGCCAAGTGATGGCAACAGCTCACGCAGACTTGCAGTCAGGTGAGCTAAAAACTGCCGAGAAAAAATTGCCTATTTAAACCAACAATTGTGTCCCCTCAAGATGTCTGCAGCTGGGACGCTTTTCTATTTTTGATCGATGAACGTTCCAGAAATCCAGTTGTGTCAGTGTCACAACTCACCCACAAAAACTCAACGCATCGCCATTGCCTGTCGGAAGCTTCACCACCGCGAAATGAAGAACAGATGTACAAAAGACGAACTTAATTTGATTAGAACTGACGACCGGCAATGTTTGGCTCAGTCCTTGAACCGTGGGATGGGGTGGAGTGGGATGTGCCTAATGTATACCATATCGATACTCTACTATTTCGAAGTTCAAACAAGGATAGCAGAGAATGCGAAAGTTATCATCTTCAACAAAAGAGAACAGATGCAGCAGTCATGTTTTGTTATTAATTTTTGCAACCACACGATTCAACCAGTTTATTTTGCGAACCGTTCAATCGTTTTTTGCGTGTATATATCTTTAGACAACCCCCCTAATAGTTTTGATTTTGGACTCTTTTAAAACTTGCTCTCGACATGTACACTGCAGCTGCAGCTCCAGTCAACAATTAATAGCACGTTGTTTTTTTTTTTAAATGAATGAAACATTTTGAATGACACCTGTATTCGACTATTAAGTTGGACCGCGTCTATCTTTCAACATTGCTTGAAGCTTCAGAGTAATTTCACAATAATTACTACCGCCTTACAACTGCACAGCTGCGAATGATTCAACTGCGCTCAAAGCATCATTGTCAGGCAGCGAACAATGATGTAAAACACTGCTACGATAAATGTAGCCTACCGGTTAAGTTCTCATTGAAGAATAAAATGGGGGCTGAGGAGTAATCATGGCGTCGCTATAGAGGGCCCGGGGACCGCCTCCTCCCCAACCAAACTTCAAATTGCTCTCTGACGGTGGTATTCCCGCCCAATACCACACCCGCAAACGCCACTCAACAATACACGACATGTCCCGTTAATCGCTATTACAATGTCTAACAGGCATTTGCTTTGTATATACAGTATATGCCGAAATTGCAATGACCCCAAACGACCAAGACACAATCTGGAGCCTTTGAAGACCACGGTAGGTGTCGTATAAACGCTCAGATGTCGCTCCCTGGGCGCCCAAATAGGACAATTTTGCCTGGGGGAGATTCCCCAGACTCCCCCCCTCCCCAATCCGAAGGGGCACACCCCCTCCCATACCTTTCCCCAGTTCAAGCCCGCGGCCTTCGGCATCTCGACCTTGGACACCCCCATATCATACTTAGGTCCCCCTCAATCGACATCCTGGCGCCTAGTTGAGGCTAATGGGGTGAAGTACGGCAACAGTCGTCCAGGTACATTTGGAGAAACACTCTCTCTTTTCGTGTCAGATAGTTTTGGCTTCCACCTTTTCTCTCAAATCATGAACATTTTGGTTGTTCTGTAACTCTTATAAACGTTAACAACCGTGTACCTGGAATATTGTATAATTCTTCCGTTTATCAAGAATTGCTTTTCTAACTTGTTTCAGACCTCACAAAGTCACAATTTGTAGTCCATCTTGAAGAGTAATACGCTGGCCGTCTGAGTCGCAATTGCAGGGCGACTATCTGGATGCTATTCAACAAAGCGCGGCCTTCGTCCTTTCGCCTCCACGGTGAGGGGTACGTGTCTGTCGCTTTTTAATGTAAAAAGCCATTCGATAGCGCCAATGCCGTCAGACCCGGTCTCTTTCAATTAGTGCGTATCTCACGTCGGATGTTCAATAGATTCCGTTGATAATAAACTGTGACAAAACTCCTGGGAGAAGCTACTCCTGTAGTCAACTGTTTTTTCTAGAAACACTGCCTAATTTACTCACAAACCTGCTCTGTTACTCCTTTCCTATTTGACATCATAACATGCTGGATTTATGCAGTATTATATCAAAAGATGCGGCAACTATTCTGCTTGTCAGGGACGACATTCCATCACAATTTGTTGAGAAGTGACGCCATTTGATGGCGGAATATGAGTCTTTTGCAACATTTGGTCTCTTTTAAAGAGATACGAATCGACCCCAGGAGTAAAATCTGAAGAAACCACTCGGATGTATTCATGGCGAAAAGAGGGTAAATGGGCTGATCAGACGCCTATATTGACTGTCAGACAGCCGTCTACTGTTGCACCACGCATGGATGTAGATTTTTGAGTTTTTTTTTTTCTACGAACCCGGTCTCTAACATTCTCGTCACATTCCCGAGCCTCGAATCTCTGTGAAGCCGCGTGGAAACCGAGTGGTCCAGTCGTCCCTGCTTTTCTCTCCATCGAGTGACGTTTATACTCACCACACACTTTACTAGCCTATTCCGGACTTATTTCTGTCTATTTGATGCACTATTCACCTCTAAGGGTTCGTAGCGGCATGGGGTTTGTGTCAGTGAAGTTAACAGCTCATTTGGCACAGGTTTCAACTCATAGCTCGCGAGCTTCTCTGTAAATACATCCTAACCGGCGAGTAATGTAGAATCTTAAGGTGTATATGAATCAAACTTTACTATGATGTTATTCAGATGTGAAACAGAGGTGTGTGTTCAAGCATATTTTATTTTCATACTCGTGGATTCATCGATCGAAATTTTGGGGCACTGCGGGAGGGCGGGCGTTGTAGTATTTCTGACGGTTATAATGTATTAGTTAAGCAAGAAGTCAAGCAAAAATAGATCGTCCATGCTCGTCGAATACTGACACTCTGTGATTTCATTGGATAGAACCTACAGCTTGATAATGCACCCGCGCACGCTGTGCGCATCTAACGTCACTTTAAACATGATTTGCTATGTTTTCAGATCAAAAAAGTGTCTTACAACTCCATGCGAAACTTGGACCTAGAATCACTCACAGACTTTTTTCCGGAACGCGTAACACAAAGAGGTGGGGTAGGTCCTTGACGGCGATGACGTCATATCTCCTGTTGTTGTAGTGGGGTTTTAAAAAGAAATTCTCAACTCTTTGATTGGAACCTTGCATTCTACTGGGACATCAGCTTCCTATGGTTAAATTTAATTTCCTCGTTTTCTGCACCTTGTCTGTTTAAGGTGCCATAGCGTAACTGTTTTGCTACGTTTTCAAACGAAAAGTGTGTCTTTCATTCCTTCTTCCAATTCAAGAACTCCATGCAAAACTTTCGTTCGGGATCATTAACAGTTTTTTTTTCTGAAAGCGTATCACAAAGCGGAGGGGGTAGATCCTTGGCGACAATGGCGTCATATCGCCGGAAGTTGTAGTAGGAAATTCTAAACTCCTTGACTGAAATGAAAGTGTCAATGACACTGTAGCTCAACTTGTTTAAGACATGTACATGTATAGTATGTGACACAGCAATGACAAACATCTAGGTAGTGTCCTGATAACAAAGGTACATGTAAAGTATTTTAACGGTCTGTACATAAATGCTAACCGTAGCCTGTAACAAGTATATAGGTAAAGTATTGTAAAAGTGGGGTGACAGTTAGATGCTAAACTAGAAAAGAAATCTTTGAGTCCCAGAGTGGGTCTGACTGAACCCAAACATATTTGTTCTCAGTGATAACAAAGGCACCCAAAACACTCGGTCCTGTCACAAGGTGATAACAAAGGCACTCCAAGAAGCTTCGTGAAGATCAGTTCATAAATACAGACTCTAGTCCGAGCAGTATTGACATGTGCACTTACTGCGCATATGTAGCACTGAACAAATCAAAGTTCATCTAATTTGCATAATTTCTGCACGAGAAGAAAACCTGTATTATATGTGATGTATTCCATGTTACTAAACATTCCTACAAAAATTTATTCAAATCAGAACTTTCATACAGAAGTTCTGTTCAAAAAACTGATTGCACTAATTTTGGTACAAGAATGCTGCTGGCGGCCATCTTGAATTTTGGACCACGCCCAAAAACACTCGTTCTCGTTCCACGGTGATAACAAAGGTACTCAAGAAGTTTCGTAAAGATCGGTTCATAAATACGGTCTCTAGCCTGAGCCGTATAGACGTTGTGTACAAAAAACTGATTGGACCTAATTTCTGTACAAAATGGCCACTGGCAGCCATTTTGAATTTTGGTCCACACCCAGAAACACTTGTTCTCATCCCAAGGTGATAACAAAGGTACCCAAGAAGTTTTGTGAAGATCGGTTCATAAATACAGCCTCTTGCCCGAGCCGCATTGACACATGCACTTACTGTGTATAAGTAGTACTGAATAAATAAAAATTCATCTAATTTGCATACTTTCTGCTCGAGAAAAAAACCCGTATTATATGTGATGTATTCCATGTTACTAAACATTCATACAGAAATTTATTCAAATCAGAACTTTCATACAGAAGTTCTGCACAAAAAACTTACTGCATTAATTTTGGTACAAAATGGCTGCTGGCGGCCATCTTGAATTTTGGACTGCACCCAAAAACACTCGTTCTCGTTCCACGGTGACAACAAACGTACCCAAGAAGTTTCGTAAAGATCGGTTCATAAATACAGCCTCTAGCCTGAGCCGTATAGAAGTTGTGTACAAAATACTGATTGGACCTAATTTCTGTACAAAATGGCCACTGGCAGCCATCTCGAATTTTGGACCGCACCCAGGAACACTCGTTCTCGTCCCAAGGTGATAACAAAGTTTCGTGAAGATCGGTTCATAAATACAAACTCTAGCCAGAGCCGTATTGACATGTGCACTTACTGTGTATAAGTAGCACTGAATAAATCAAAGTTCATATAATTTGTATAATGTTTGCACGAGAAAAAACCCGTTATTATATGTGATGTATTCCATGTTACTAAACATTCATACAAAAAGTTATTCAAATCAGAACTTCCATACAGAAGTTCTGTACAAAAAACTGATTGCACTAACTAAAGTACAAAATGGCTGCTGGTGGCCATCTTGAATTTCGGAAAGCACCCAAAACCACTCGTTCTCGTCCCACGGTGATAACAAGGGACCCAAAAAGTTTCGTAAAGATCGGTTCATAAATCGACCTCTAGCCCGAGCCTTATTGGCATTTGCAGTTACAGTACTGAAAGTAACATTAAATAGATTAAAGTTAGTCTAATTGGCATAATTTATGCACGTGAAAAAAAAAACCGTATTATATGTGATGTATCCCATGGTACTAAACATTCACACAAAAATTTATTCAAATCAGCGCTTTCATATGGAAGTTCTGCGCAACAATCTGATTGCACCTAATTTTGTACAAAATGGCTGCCAGCGGCTATATTGAATTTCAGACCGGACCCCAAAACACTCGTTCTCGTCCCACGGTGATCGCAAAGATACCCAAGAAGTTTCGTAAAGATCGTTTCATAAATACGGCCTCTAGCCCGCTCCGTATTGGCATTTGCACTTACAGTGCTGAAAATAACACTAAATAAATCAAAGTTAGTCTAATTTGCATAATTCACTCACGACAAAGAAAACCCGTATTATATGTGATGTATCCCATGGTACTAAACATTCATACAAAAAATTATTCAAATCAGAGCTTTAATATGGAAGTTATGCGCAAAATTATTGCACCTAATTTTCGACAAAATGGCTGCCAGCGGCCGTCTTGAATTTCGGACTGGACCCAAAAACGCTCGTCCTCGTCTCACGGTGATAACAAAGGTACCCAGGAAGTTTCGTAAAGATCGGTTCATAAATACGGCCTCTTGCCCGAGACGTGTGTACGGCACGACGGACGGACAGACAGACAGACAGACCTCAATTTTGGCTTCGCAAAAATTGAGCTAAAAATGAAAAATGTGTCTTTCATTCCTTCTACAGGTATTTCAGGAACTCCATGCAAAAAATTTCGCTCGGATTGATTAACAGTTTTTTTCTGAATGCTTATCACAAACGGTGGGGATATGTCCTTGAATGCAATGACGTCATATCTCCGGAAGTTCTGGACGGATTTTGAATTTTTTGTTCAACTCCTTGTTTGAGACAGGTTAACCCTTTGAAACTAGCGGAAGTTTTTTTTTTGACGGCCAGCAACATGATACGTCATAACGTCGATAAATCGGATGGCTGTTCAGTAAATGTGTGGGGTAGACCAATCAATATTTTCAACGTGCAGACCGAGACTGCACGTTGAAAATATTGATTGGTCAATCCCACACATTTACTGAACATGGACTCTTCCAATTGCTGCCATTGAACTGATATGGAAGATACCTCTAGAGTTCAAAGGGTTAAGATAACTGATTTTCAGCTTCCTGCGATGAAATTTATTTTTGAGGTTTTTGACATCCTCCCTATTTATGAAGCCGTTGGGCTTTATATTTTTTCATATATTTTCCAATAAAAGAAGTGTCTTGTACCTCTTCTTGTATTGCACAGACTCCATGAGAAGTTTAGACCCTGAACCATTCCTTGTTTCGCCGCATTGCGAATCACAATAAATTTTAGCCCTTGCATTTGTCAAAATTTTCGAATACTTGAGGTCACCAACGTCTGGCGAATACACAGAGAATTCTGGGTTTTGTGCAGTATATATTCCGATAAGAGAAGCATCGCAACACAATCATTTGAATCCCATTTCATTGAAACTACCTCTAAAAAGAAATGCATAATCGGGATTATCTACAGGCCCAACACTGCACCAAAAGCTGATCTTGACCTTTTTTCCACTATGTCCGATCTATTGAATAAAATCAACCTCGAAAACAAAAGAGCCTACCTTATGGGCGACTTCAACCTTGACCTGCTCAGCTTCACTAATCATAATAAAACTGAACTTTTTATGGACTCTATGTTCAGCTCAGGCTTCATGCCCCTTGTCACTAAACCAACGAGAGTTACCGATACTTCTGCAATTCTTATAAACCATATCTTCAGTAACGATTCCTCTGAGTATGTTTCTGGAATTGTGATTTCTGACATCAGCGATCATTTTGCAATGTTTTGCAAAAGAAGAACAACTTGCGCGCCCTACCAAAATTCATAAACGCTCGTTCAAGAAAGAGAACATCGATCGCATTAAAAGACTCTTATTAGTCAGTGATTTTTCTAGCGTCTTCGACGCTTCCGATACCACCCTGGCATACGACCTATTTTTGGACATCTTCTATAAAGCATTCAATGAAGCTTTCCCATTAAAAGCAACACCAGTTCCCTCGAAATATATTAAACGCTCGCCCTGGATGTGAGCTGGACTATTACAGTCTTCTCTACATAAACAAAAATTGCACTCTAAAAAGCTAAAATCTCCAACAGCTCAAAATACTACAGCCTACAAGCAGTACTGTCAAATCTTCAATCGGATCAAACGGGCAAGCAAATCAGATTATTACCATATTTTGCTGGAAAATAAAAATAACCTTAAAAAGTCGTGGGAAATCCTACGTAAAGCAATTAATAAATCAGACCGAAAAATTAAATCACCCGATACTTTTTTTGATGGTGATACCCTTGTAACGGATCCCAAAGTCACTGCCGATAAATTCAATACATTCTTCGCAAACATTGGAAAATCAGTAGGTGAACAAGTGCCCGATACGAACATCCATTTTTCACACTATATGAAGCAAAGTAACGGAAACTCATTATTTCTGACTCCAACGAACACCCAGGAAGTTATTCATAACATTTCTAAGTTGTCCTCGAAAGCAGCAAGGGATCAGGGCGAACTGTCCGCGAAACTCCTGAAAGCAGTCGCTTATGAAGTTGCCAGTCCATTAACACACATCATTAATACTTCATTTTCATCTGGTCACGTGCCTTTCAAAATGAAAATAACCAAAGTTATACCAATCTTCAAGTCTGGTGATCCTCAAATCTTTAACAACTATCGCCCTATCAGTATCCTACCCACGTTCTCAAAAGTACTTGAGAAATTAATGTACAAAAGACTAGTGGAGTTTATTGATAAAAGTAATATCTTATACAAGTACCAGTTTGGCTTTAGAACAAAGAATTCGACTGTCCACCCCATATTGCACTTACTGAATAGCGTGGTAACTGAAAATGATAAACCAACAAAGAACTGCAACCTTTCTATATTCTTAGAATTCTCGAAAGCATTCGACAGCATTGACCACTCAATCTTACTCCAGAAACTTGAAAACTATGGTATTAAAGGCATAACCCACCAGTGGTTCCAAAATTATTTAACCGACCGAAGCCAATTTATCTCGTTCTCGAATATTGTTTCAGAAACCTTAACCATAAACACCGGTGTACCCCAAGGGTCTATTCTTGGTCCTATTCTATTCTTGTTGTACATTAACGATATTAGCAACTCCACCGTGCTTAATCTACTTTCCTTTGCCGATGATACAACGGCATATAGATCAGGCAACAACCTTGACACACTTACAGATAGTGTAAATTCCGAATTAGACAAAATAAATCACTGGTGTTCTGCCAACAAATTAACTCTCAACCCCACTAAAACTAAATATATGCTTTTTCACCAAAAAATGGTTTGTATGGGGAAAACAACATTGAATTATCTCTGAATAATACAATCACTGAGGCCGTTGGGAACGAACAAGACCAAGCCGCTCTAAAATTCCTCGGTGTGCATATAGACGAATATATGAAATTTAAACACCATGTTTCTGCAGTATGTTCAAGAATGGCAAGTGCAATTTTTGCCCTAAATAGGGCAAAGAAATTTCTCACCGCAAATGCAATGAAAACTTTGTACTTTTCATTGATCCACTGTCATCTCATATATGGTATTCAGGTTTGGGGTCATTCGACCTACACCAACAGAGTTTTCAAGCTGCAAAAAAGAGCCGTCCGAATCATAACTAGAAGGCATATAACTCGCACACAGACCCACTTTTCAGTGATTGTGGCATTCTGAAATTTAAAGATCTCTACAGCCTTCACGTCTCCCTCTTTATGCATGACTGGATAAACAAAAAACTCCCTATGCCATTCGATAACTCCTTTCAGGTCAACAGAAACCCTTCGGGGTGAATACAAGGCAGACTGGTAAAATAGAAACACACAAACCAAGAACTCAATTTTCTGCAGAACTGCCGTTCCATTCCTTCCCAAGAATTTGGAATAGTATAGACCCTCTAACTCAGCAATATAGTAGACCCAAGTTCAAAAAATCATTAACGCATAAAATTGTAAGTACTTATTCCAGCCCAAACTTCACGTGCGACAACCCAGCCTGTCCCGATTGTATCAGCCATCAAAACTCTCTGGTATCTCATCCTTCTCCCAGCATATGACCTATTGTTTCCATCTAGCCGCATGATTCAAAAACAGACTATAAATATTCCTGTCTTTGAAAAGAATTTTTGTTACACTAATGCCAAACCGAGTTGATATATTTTTTATGGGAATGGCAGGAAGACAAGACAGCCTTTTAGGCTATGCCATTTCCATGTTGTATACTAGGTTATGTTCTTGTAGTTTGTAATGTTATCTCGTTGTTAATGTACTAGTATACTGCAGAATAAAGATATATATGCATATCATCATGTGCCAAGGGGAAAATATGTGGGGTCAATGCTGTAATTTCTCAGAAGCTCGAAGAAACGTCAAAATTCGAGTGCACGTACTCCAGAAAATACAGCGTTTTTGAGAACTTTTGAGGGGGGAAGGGGGGCATTTTAGAGCATAATACGTTCAGTTTCATGAAGCCCGATTTAGTATTACCAAGGCTCGCAGAAAAAGAGAGTTTAAAACATGCAATAATTTTTGGAAACTTTATTTGCCGTATAACCTCGGAATTGGAAGTCAGATTGAGAAAATAAAAAAACAAGAGGTCCCATGGGCCTTAAACGCTCACCTGATAAAGTGGTTCAAAGAAGAAGGTCACATTCAGTTAGTCATGGTTCACTAACACTACAGAGGAATAAAGTCATGAAATTATTCATAACTCTATTGTCCATGTCAGATGATTATTATCATAGGTCTTCCTGACTGCTTCCATTTCTATCAGCTGTACACCAGCACTGCCAAACTTCCAAGGGTTATTAAGTCACTGCAGTTTGAAATGCAAATTTTATGGGAAAAAAACACTTAGGAATGGATTTGAACAAACTTGGACTCCCCCCTTCCGCCTACCCCATCCCCTCCCCCAAAGAGAGCCCACATTCTAATCTGATCTTCCCAGAGATGTTATAAACCAAATATGCAAAGGTTCTGATTGGTGGTTCAGGAGACAGTTTTGAAGAAAGTCCCTCATATTGCACTAAGTTAAAATTCAGGCTTACATTAAATATTAACCCAGGGTCTCGATTTGAACAAATTGAATGATTCAACCCCCCCCCCCTCCCTCTACAGATGTTGTATACCAATATGAAAGATCTGAAGAAGAGAATCTTTAAAGAAATTTCCTCATATTGCACTAGTTAAACTTTAGGTTCCAGTAGAGAGTCCAAATATTAACCCAGGGACCCGATTTGAACAAAATTGAATCTGAGACCCATAAAAATAAATACCAAATCTGAAAGCATTCTGACTGGTGGAGCTGAAAAAAATAGCGAGCCCAAATATTAACTCAAGGACTCGATTTGAACAAACTAGAATCTGACCCCCCTAGAGATGTTGTATATCAAATATCAACAGATTCTAATTGATGGTTCTGGAGAAGAAAATTTTAAAGTTAAACTTTTGGCTCCAATAGAGAGCTCAAACATTAACCCAGGAGCCCAATATGAACAAACGTGAATCTGACCCTCCTAGAGATATTCTATACAAAATATGAAAGGATTCTGACTGGTGGATCTGAAGAAGAATATTTTTAAAGAAATTTCCCCATATTGCATTAATGTAAAATTCGGGACCCCATAGAGAGCCCAAATATTAACCCAGGAACTCGATTTAACTGAGAGACTTGATGCGAACAAACTTGAATCTGTCTCTCGTAACAATGATGTTTACCAAATATTAAAACATTCTGACAAGCGATTCTGAAGAAGAAGATTTTTAAAGCTTATTTCCTATATTGCCCTAAGTTAAGACTTGGGCTCATGTATTGAGCCCAAATACGAACAGAGGGGCTTAAATTAAACACACTTGCATCTGACCCCCCTAAGTATTATGTCATGTACCCGGTCTTGACATATTAGCAGGACCTCGGTGCAATACAACATGGCGTCACTGGGTCACGCGACATGACGTCACTTCCGAGGTCCTGCACCGAGGTCCTGCCAATATGCCATGATCGGGTACATGACATACTACTCCCCTGATGTTGTATGCCAAATATCAGAAGATTCTGGAGAAGAATGTTTTTTTAATATTTGCAAATATGCGGACTCAGCATTTTTTTCGATTCCGCCCCTCCCCCTCCCCCCCCCCCCCCCCCATAGAACACGCTAACAAAATCGAAGGCATTTTTTTTTATCATTCGAGATCCTACTGTTCCTAAGGATGCTTCATACCAAATAACAGTTCTCTGTTCCGTGTGGTTTAGGAAATATGGGCGTTTAAAAATATTTTTTATTTTTTAGTTCCTGGGGTTCCCAAGGGGAACATGGGGAATTTTTTTTAGCATGAATCAAGTACTTATGAGCCAATAATACCACATACCGAATTTCGTTCAAATCGGACAATTGGCTCAGAAAATAGAATTTTTTGGCGGGGCTCAAAATTTTGCCCCTTCCATTACCAAGGCAAATATCGCTTCACAAACTTCGTTTGAACAAACTAATTCCACACCTCAGAAGGAAGCCTCGTGCGAAATATCAAGTCATTGTACCCAGTGGTTCGTGAATTTTGGAGCATTTCCCCCCACTCCCACCATATGGGGCGTGGCAACTTTATTTGAACACACTTGAATTGACATATGATAAGGACCGTGCATATCAAATTTGGTTCAATTTGGCCCAGGGGTTTAGGAGGAGAAGTCGATAATGTAAAGTTCACGACGGACGGACGGACGGATGGACGGACGGACGGACGGACGGACGGACGGACGGACGAACGGACACTCCAACATTTCGTGTTTATGGGCTACCAAAAAACATTTTGTATGTCCAAAACCTTACTTTACCTAGAACCCCACCCCCTCCACCTTAGAACTTATATTTAACCCTAACCCCACCCCTCCACCCAAAAACCACACCCTAACCCTAACCCTACCTCACCCTGACCCTAAACCTTAAAAGCCCACCCCAGACCCTAACCCCCACCCACCCCCGGGACCTACCCCCAACCTTAAACCCTACTCTGGGGCTACCCCTAACCCCCACCCCACCCCTGACCCAACCCCACCCTAGCAAAACCAATAGGATTAGGAGATATTTTTCGGTTTAGGGGCTACTAAAACTAAAACCCCAACCCTGACCCCCAACCCTAACCCCCGGGAACTAACCCTCCCCAACCTTAAGCCCTACTCTGGGGCTACCCTAACCCTAACCCCACCCACTCCTAACCCCTAACACTACCTTAATTTGGAGGTAGCCCCTAATAATAACATCCCCTAAACTCGAAATGTTGGCCCGGACGGACGGACGGACGGACGGACGGACGATGGACGACGGACAGAAAGTGATCACTTGAGCTCCTCCTGACTTTCAGTCAAGTGAACTAAAAAAGTTCTCATCTTTCAATGCTCTATCAAACCCTGACATAATACTAAAACCTGCCGCACATAATTTGCCGGCCTCAACATCAGTGACGTTAACTAAAATAAATCTTATACTATAAAATGTAAAGAAGCGTTTTTACGATGTGTCTTTAATCATAAAATGCATCTGTAAAGTTTGAAAAGCGTATTATTGATGGTTTCGGAGCTATGAGAGATAGTTTCCCTTTACCCAACGAATCGCCCGCATCCGCCCGCGTAATATGCAAATTCAGCAGCTGAAAAAATATTATTTTTCGAAAAATCTCAACAAAACCATATCATGTGGCCCCCTCTTTGGAACGAGCTCGACGAGCTCGTTCCAAAGAGGGGCTCACATGATTTGGTTTTGTTGAAATATTTTGAAAAAAATTAAAAAATGATATTTAAAATAATATATTTTGAAATCGTCTGCCTTGGGTAAAGGGTTAAAAATTACGAAATTCAGCCTCGTTTTGACGGTGGTGACCGTTTTAGATAAAAATGAATATGAGATGTACCAGAAAGAATCAGAAGTAAACAATAGACCAAAGGACATGATCTAGGATTGGGGTAAAGCAGAGTGGGGAAGAACTAAACAAAAAGTGAAAAATACAATTTCAATTTGGCTTCCACACTTCGTTGAATGACATAATTACGTTCCATTTATAAAAACCGAAATGCTCAAACAATATAAACGCTACAGATTTAATTTGATCTGTGTCGTTTGGGAACCATTTACGACTTTAGCCAGTCCGGTATCTTCTGAATCTCATGGCGAATGTTTTAGAAGTTTTGATATGACACTGTAAATAAATCATTCATAAAGACGAGCGTTGATCTTCATTAAATATAATTATCTGTATTTTGGTTTCAAGAATCTCGAACATCGGCATGTATTTTTCAAGAAAATGTTTTTTAAAATGATTAGGAAATTCTAACCTGTATTTTCTACCACGAATGCATTTTTTCAATGCATTGCTCTTGTTTTACTTTTCTAAAATGTATTACATAGATGTGTCAAAGTTCTTTAGAACGTTTTTGAAAATAATCTTTCAATCATGTGAATTTTTTTAGAAAGACAATGTGTTATCGATTTTGTAATGAGGCTGTTCTATGAAATCCCCATCTACAGCAACACTAAGCCATGCCGAAAATAAACACGTGTTCCTCACACATGTGCCGAACGGAAATCATTGACTTTTTTTTTAAATAGAAGCGAACTTTCACTGGAATTTTCTGCAAATCATCCACCTCAATTACAATTTCAATTGCCAGCGACAGCTAAAAATTGTAACACGGGTTCCCGTCGAAAATTTGGTTGGCGATAAAATGTGTTCTTTTTGTTGAAGGCGTGCAATAAACACAAACGACACACTCGTGTGAATGGGTTAATCATATGGCACATGTGCCATAGCGGAGGGATAAAACTCGAGGCCTGCGGCCTCTCGTTTTATCCTTCCACGCTGGCACTCATTCCGTATCGATTAACCCATTCAATGACTGTGTCGTTTTGTGTATATGCATATTGGTTCCCAAGACAGAAGAGTACAGACAGAAATTAGCGACCCGAGTTGCAGTTCTCCAGTTGTTTCACGAGTGTGGTACGCATGTCTCCGTACTCTATCCGAGCTGCGTTCTGTATTTATACCACGACTAATCTGGAGGTAAGTGAATGAATCTCCAATTTTTTACTGGTAGAGTGCTAAATGTTTTGTAATTGTTAAAATTGATTCACATGTCCTTGCCTTTTTATGGAGGGAAAGTGTCCGTGTTGGCACTCTCCATGAATTGTAATGAGGCAATTAGATAAAGACTAAATAATGTCACTACAGGAATGATATGGGACACAGCTACAAGATGTGAAGCCTTTGAGTTGTGGTTGTGGCACTTCAGAAATAAAATAATACATTTTGAAATCGTCTGCGTTGGGTAAAGGGTTAAAAATTACGAAATTCAGCCTCGTTTTGACGTTGGTAACCGTTTTAGATAAAAATGAATATGAGATGTACCAGAAAGAATCAGAAGTAAACAATAGACCAAAGGACATGATCTAGGATTGGGGTAAAGCAGAGTGGGGAAGAACGAAACAAAAAGTGAAAAAAACAATTTCAATTTGGCTTCCACACTTCGTTGAATGACATAATTACGTTCCATATATAAAAACCGAAATGCTCAAATAATACAAACGCTACAGATTTAATTTGATCTGTGTCGTTTGGTAACCATTTACGACTTTAGCCAGTCCGGTATCTTCTGAATCTCATGGCGAATGTGTTAGAAGTTTTGATATGATACTGTAAATAAATCATTCATAAAGACGAGCGTTCATCTTCATTAAATATAATTATCTGTATTTTGGTTTCAAGAATCTCGAACATCGGCATGTATTTTTCAAGAAAATATTTTTTAAAATGATTAGGAAATTCTAACCTGTATTTTCTACCACGAATGCATTTCTTCAATGCATTGCGCTTGTTTTACTTTTCTAAAATATTTTACCTAGATGTGTCAAAGTTCTTTAGAACGTTTTTGAAAATAATCTTTCAAACATGTGAATTTTTTAGAAAGACAATGTGTTATCGATTTTGTAATGAGGCTGTTCTATGAAATCCCCATCTACAGCAACACTAAGCCATACCGAAAATAAACACCTATTCCTCACACATGTGCCGAACGGAAATCATTGACTTTTTTTTTTAAATAGAAGCGAAATTTCACTGGAATTTTCTGCAAATCATCCACCTCAATTACAATTTCAATTGCCAGCGACAGCTAAAAATTGTAACACGGGTTCCCCTCGAAAATTTGTTTGGCGATAAAATGTGTTCTTTTTGTTGAAGACGTGTAATAAAAACAGAGCGACACACTATTGTGAATGGGTTAATCATAATATTGCACATGTGCCATAGCGGAGGGATAAAACTGGAGGCCTGTGGCCTCTCGTTTTATCCTTCCGCGCTGGCACTCATTCCGTATCGATTAACCCATTCAATGACTGTGTCGTTTTGTGTATATGCATATTGGTTCCCAAGACAGAAGAGTACAGACAGAAATTAGCGACCCGAGTTGCAGTTCTCCAGTTGTTTCACGAGTGTGGTACGCATGTCTCCGTACTCTATCCGAGCTGCGTTCTGTATTTATACCACGACTAATCTGGAGGTAAGTGAATGAATCTCCAATTTTTTACTGGTAGAGTGCTAAATGTTTTGTAATTGTTAAAATTGATTCACATGTCCTTGCCTTTTTATGGAGGGAAAGTGTCCGTGTTGGCACTCTCCATGAATTGTAATGAGGCAATTAGATAAAGACTAAATAATGTCACTACAGGAATGATATGGGACACATCTACAAGATGTGAAGCCTTTGAGTTGTGGTTGTGGCACTTCAGAAATAAAATAATACATTTTGAAATCGTCTGCGTTGGGTAAAGGGTTACAAATTACGAAATTCAGCCTCGTTTTGACGTTGGTGACCGTTTTAGATAAAAATGAATATGAGATGTACCAGAAAGAATCAGAAGTAAACAATAGACCAAAGGACATGATCTAGGATTGGGGTAAAGCAGAGTGGGGAAGAACGAAACAAAAAGTGAAAAATACAATTTCAATTTGGCTTCCACACTTCGTTGAATGACATAATTACGTTCCATATATAAAAACCGAAATGCTCAAATAATATAAACGCTAGAGATTTAATTTGATCTGTGTCGTTTGGTAACCATTTACGACTTTAGCCAGTCCGGTACCTTCTGAATCTCATGGCGAATGTGTTAGAAGTTTTGATATGATACTGTAAATAAATCATTCATAAAGACGAGCGTTGATCTTCATTAAATATAATCATCTGTATTTTGGTTTCAAGAACCTCGAACATCGGCATGCATTTTTCAAGAAAATATTTATTAATATGATTAGGAAATTCTAACCTGTATTTTCTACCACGAATGCATTTCTTCAATGCATTGCTCTTGTTTTACTTTTCTAAAATGTATTACAAAGATGTGTCAAAGTTCTTTAGAACGTTTTTGAAAATAATCTTTCAAACATGTGAATTTTTTAGAAAGACAATGTGTTATCGATTTTGTAATGAGGCTGTTCTATGAAATCCCCATCTACAGCAACACTAAGCCATACCGAAAATAAACACCTATTCCTCACACATGTGCCGAACGGAAATCATTGACTTTTTTTTTAAATAGAAGCGAAATTTCACTGGAATTTTCTGCAAATCATCCACCTCAATTACAATTTCAATTGCCAGCGACAGCTAAAAATTGTAACACGGGTTCCCCTCGAAAATTTGTTTGGCGATAAAATGTGTTCTTTTTGTTGAAGGCGTGTAATAAAAACAGAGCGACACACTATTGTGAATGGGTTAATCATAATATTGCACATGTGCCATAGCGGAGGGATAAAACTGGAGGCCTGCGGCCTCTCGTTTTATCCTTCCGCGCTGGCACTCATTCCTTATCGATTAACCCATTCAATGACGTGTGTCGTTTTGTGTATATGCATATTGGTTCCCAAGACAGAGGAGTACTGACAGAAATTAGCGACCCGAGTTGGAGTTCTCCAGTTGTTTCACGAGTGTGGTACGCATGTCTCCGTACTCTACCCGAGCTGCGTTCTGTATTTTTACCACGACTAATCTGGAGGTAAGTGAATGAATCTCCAATTTTTTACTGGTAGAGTGCTAAATTTTTTGTAATTGTTAAAACTGATTCACATGTCCTTGCCTTTTTATGGAGGGAAAGTGTCCGTGTAGGCACTCTCCATGAATTTTAATGAGGCAATTAGATAAAGACTAAATAAAGTCACTACAGGAATGATATGGGGCACATCTACAAGGTGTGAAGCCTTTGAGTTGTGGTTGCGCCACTTCAGAATAAAGCCCAAATATGGGCATTCAACACTCTACCAGAGGAAGAAAAATATTACCTGCACGTCAATGTTGCACTTGCCTTCAACCGCTGCTAAATTTGCTCCTGGAGAGATAGTAAGTGGGAGAGTCAGACAGTTGCTCGCCGCCCTGGTACCCCGGCTTCCCCCACTCGTAAAACTGTCTTACACGATGTGATTCTGGGGGGGGGGTGAAAACGTCGTCACGCCCCAATATACAAACAAACAAACAATGCCATTGAAGCCAAAAACTGCCATTCGTTCGATGCAGAGGTGTGTTAGTCCCTGACATACCTCTGTTTATTGACACCTCTCTGACGAAATGTTTCTTCAAAGCACCTCGACCAGGACCCATCTCATTATGAAGAGTGCAATGGCGCGTAAACGTTGATGATACTGAATGTTTTTGAAAATCGTTATGCATTTGCTTCGACCGAATGACCGATTTTGTCCGCAGCCGAATGTGTCGGCAAAACGCGAGGTGCTTGTGTCAACAAACTAGGCGTTTGTGCTCAGTGTAGATTTCTTCCGAAACACTAAGACCGATTGAGGGTCCGAGTGGAAGGTGTTCGTTAAAACGCATGCCGGGAGACGTAACAACCATTACTTATTCCCAGTTCCTTATTCGACAGTCGTTATCAACCGATCAGAAGTGAGAATAAATAACGGTGGTCACGTCCATATACTGTTTGTGTCCGCAAGTCTACCGACGGACACAATCAAGTCGCATTTTGCAGACGAAATCGCCTTGTGAGCATACTCGGCCTTGTGGAGCTACTCGGTCGAAATATACGTGTTCGAGTCTCAATAGAAGACAAACAGAGCAGAAACTCACACCATTTCAAAGGAAGAAAAACACGATATCAAACAATTAATTTTTGTTTCGTTCACTGGCAGTCCGCGTAGATATAAGTCGTATGGTGGTGGAGGAGCTATCAATCAAATATCTTGTCTGATTGTTAAAGGTCTCACAATTTATTTTCCGCACACGATAGAGTGTTCACCTTAAGAGTAATTACCGACTGTACACATAAAAAGTTGGGGATATCCAAACTGATGTTGATATTTTCGGAAATGGTATTGGATACGCGTGATTCGACACATCATATGTTACCAAGTTTTGTGTGGATCATGAATGTCACCGGCCCACGAAAACTTCGTGCAGTTTTTTCGCACGAGCGCCGCGTTAATGTCTGTGGGGTACGTTTTGAAATTTTGATTTGTGCTGGACGGGCTTTTTCGGAGGTCCCATCGTTCTTTTCTTGGTTTTAACTCGTTCATCAATAGTTTCTGGTCGAAACGTAACTTTTGAGGTATGCGAAGACTGACAAGTGACGAACATTTAAGTGCCGTTGGCATGTTGGAAACAGGCAACAAACAGACTGCAGTGGCTAAAATTCTCAACATTCTCAACGTTACTCAATCGGTGATTAGCAGGTTGCGGTCACGCTACCGTCAGACCGGCACTGTTGATGACAGACGTCGGTCAGGTCGTCCAAGGGCGACCACTGCTAACCAGAATCGTTTCATCCGAACCACAGCAAGGTCGAGTTTTGCGTGCGTATTCGGCTTTAGGATACATACGGCATTGCGGCCCTAATCTTTAGAAATATTCGTATACTCCTGTAGAAAGTAACATTTTTAAAATTAAGTAATACCAACCGTGAACTTGGCTGTCAAACGCTGACGTGGAAAATTTCAAAATATGTTTCAAGGAATGATAATAATATCTCATCTATTCGTCACGCAGGGATTGCAAGCACACATTCGACAACTAAGAGTCACAACTGGCAAGTCGTGTTGAAACGTAAAATAAGTATACCTATTAATAGAATTCATTTATCTGGGACAGTGTTTAGAATCAACAAATAACACTGCATAATTATTATATCTCAACAGTTGGGAACCCCCATTTAGTAATTTCGCACCACTTTCTAATGAAAATTTCGTACATTACATGTAGTATCAATTATTGACGTTCGGTTGAGTGCAACAGCCTGTAATTATTCTGTCCCCATAACACCTACAAACTTTGCTACCAGTAATTCGTTTACCCCACACATCTATTTGGAAAAAACTGTATCTGGGTTACGAATGACTAAACAGTGTTATGTTTTACACCTATTTTACGGGTCATTTATCGATGAGTTTTAATCTTTTGTTCATGATCGGTTTTATTTTTCAGCCGTACTGCTATTTTAAGGTCATTCTCTGCCTGACTGTTGTGTACTTAAACTTGTTCAGGTCATTAGCGATGCACATCTTACCGGTTGTGGTTGGGGCGTCAAACCCAGCGCTCCCCCAAGTCATCTGACAGTAGTCGGATGGCGTACTGCCCTCAGTTACATCCGCACCAGAACCAAATCCCATCGAAGAACCAACACAAACGAGTCTTCATTTGATCAATTTCACGGAGTTGCCTGTCTTGTTTAAATGAACAATTGCCGTTTTATTGGGTTTTAATGACACTTTCGATGGCCAGAGTCATCTCGTGTTGGAGGGTTTTACGGGTGGAGGAAGCCAGATTACCTGGAAAGAACCACCTAGCAGTAGCGAGCAACTGTCATACTCCCTAACATACTAACGCCGCACAAGCAGGGTTGACTTCGGTTGAAGACAAGTGCGCCATGAACGTGTAGTACCCCTTAGTACACAACGCCATCGTGCCCTCACGTGGACAATTGTGATTAAATGATTTGCCTAAGAACACAACGCAGTTACCCCTGGCGGGATCTAACTGTAGACCTTTCGCTTTGAAGCTCAATGCTATAAACACTGAACCATCGCGATCCATAGTTTATCATGTAAATTAGGGTGCATGGCTGAAAGACCTTTTCAAAACCGAATTGATACCGACAGAGAATATTCAGTTTTTCCAAATATTTAGACAGTCCAATGCCGTAACCACTGAGTCACCGCGAATTTTCGAGCCCGTTCCGAGGAGGGGTTACATGATATAGTTTTGTTTGGGGGGGGGGGGGATTAAAGAAAAACAC
Source organism: Pictodentalium vernedei (assembly GCA_031216915.1). Taxonomy (NCBI): domain Eukaryota; kingdom Metazoa; phylum Mollusca; class Scaphopoda; order Dentaliida; family Dentaliidae; genus Pictodentalium; species Pictodentalium vernedei. Next base: position 646,503,910 of record CM062296.1, on the reverse strand, counting down.
AATGAAATTAATAGATATTTGATATCTGCGTGTTTGGTAAAGGGTTAGCGTATGAGTGTTAGAACAATTGAAAAAGTGCTTCTGATGTTGCTTCGTAGCAATTTTAACATTTCAGCTTGGCGCGGCTTTATATTTCACAATTTATACAATGTCCAGAGGCTTAGACAGTCCAGTTAATGTGACAGATTGAAGAACCAAAACAATGTGTATGTTTCGTTCCATGTAACCAAATTTGGTTCATCTACCAAGATAAACTTTTGGTTCTTGGGAGAACCAAAATATCTCTGTGTGTATTGATCGATAGTTGTCTCCCCTAAAGCAAAGCACTCTTAATTGCAAAAGCTGATCACCAACTTTCACTTTTTTCCATCGAAATTGAAAACTTGGCAGATTATTATACAAGATTCTGGTTTGCCGAATGATGCCCAACGGAGTACTGTGATTTCCGTTTCAAAAGACAATGTTAAAATACATGTTCCCAGTTAGCCATATGAAACGTCTATCTACCTAGAGTGTCCTGCTCAATAAAACGACTTAACCTGGATTGTTCGGAGCCCCCGAATATGCTTAAATCTCTCACCAATACAGAGGTGTAGTTTTGAAGGGGTTTGGGGAACAGACACCACCAACAATTTTTCAGGTTGAGACATTTTGTTCTGGATTTGGGTGTTGGGTATAATTCACTCCTGTTGGAAAGTATTACTCTCTTACAAGACTTGACACTTGGACTTATGTCACACATACTGCCAGTCAGGCAAATGGAGTTCTGTAGTAACTTTTTCGGCCTGTTCCAACATGGCCAGTATGGAATACCGGTACGGTTACTGCATGTGCATCTTAGTTATCCACAAATACATTTCCAAGAACTCTTGGGTTTTGTTTAACCCTTCGCCCAAAGTAAAGGACAAAACAATGCAGGTTATGACCCCTCATTGGAACGAGCTCAAACTCGTTCCAATGAGGGGGGCGATAACCTATGTTTTTGAGACAAAAAATGAAAAAATGTAGTTATTCAAGAATTTTATTTGCAAGTGTCGTCTGTTTTTCATGTTAGGACACAACGCGGGAGTCCGAATTGATCGCTCAGACGGTCAACCATCCAAGGACTAACAGGGCTCGACGTTGCTTAACTTCGGTGATCTGACGAGAACCGGTTACCGCAACGCCACCGCTGCCCCATTACATTGTCAATAAGTATGGTGGCTAATGTCGTTGATTATAAACTCCTTGCCTGGATAGATCGTCCTGGGGCATAGGTATGTGTACATAAGAACATTCGGGAAGATCCATGTCATGTTTGGCAAATAGGGGTCACCTCCCCACTACACCACTCCTATCCAACAGCTGAAGATAGTTACAAATCTCCAGGTCACGTTTATACAATCAAAGTTAATTTACGTTTCTCTCGCGTTCATGACTGAATATTTAGCACCGAAAACTTGAGAAAACGTGTGGATGAAATTCTGAAATTTAAGTAGAGTCACTTGTTGGCAAACTACATAAGGTATGGCGTACTAAATATTTGAATTTGAGTTACCCGCCTTGAAATGTTGCACTCGAAAACGTTGCAATCTCCGAAACTAAGCAGCCTTGTGAAAATATATTGTTTCAATAAATGAATGACCGGGGCTTATTTAATGATGATTGTTTTGTTAATCTAGCCCAGTCCGATCCGGTCTAGAGCTCATGACTCTTCCTTAACATGACTTCCAGAGCAGTGGTTACTCAGCGAGTTGACCCTCACTAGGGGATTTGTGTTGACGGGACGGCAGTTGCTCCAATGTTGAAGTACCAGATTACTTATAAGGCTATTCGCTTGGCTGTTGCTGTCACAGTCGTGCCATGGAATGGCTTCGGAATGGGATCTGTGAAAGAAAATGACGACGTACAAACACAAAAATTTATGTTTATTTACAGCCTTCTATTTCATTGAATCTAATAACGTAATTTACAAAACATTATGGAATTACTACTACAAATAGTAATGATAATAAATTGCGACCATTTTTCTTAACCATTTGAACATTAGAGGTATCTTCCATATCAGTTCAATAGCAGCAACGGGAAGAGTCCATATTCTTTATTTGGGGGTAGACCAATTAACTTTTTCAACGTGCAGCCTTGGGGCTGCACTTTGAAAATATTGATTGGTTTACACCACACCTTCACTCAAAAGTCCGATAACCCCACGCTTTCCTTATCCCATCTACGGCGATCTACTAGTGTACCCATGCTACCCATTGGGACCTCCCTAAAGTGGCTTGCCCGTTCCTGGATGTGGAATGTACTAACTGTTCGTGACCATCCGACTATGGATAACCAACCCCAAATTATAAAAATGCGCCTAGCTTGATTCCTATCCTGTGTGTTCCGTGAATATTCGAACTCGATCACTCGTAGCAATCCATCCACTAGCATGAAGTAACTCACTGCATGGCTTCTCCCAGAAAGACCCAGATGAAGCAAGATTAGCAAGATTAATGGTTTTGCGCACCGGAGGCGCTCAGTGATTTTGCGGGGCAGCCCTTTCCGACCCTCTCTAACAGTATGTTATTAAATTTTGTATCATGTCCAGAAGAAGGAAAGGAGGAAAGTGTCAGGGGATTCAGCGACGCTTGTGTGGATTTTGATTCTTTTTGGAAGGAGGGGTGTGTGTTGGTGTAGGAGCTGGCGTTTGCTTGCTTCTCTGTAATCCATTTATGGAAATCGTGGTTTCTGAGTTTATGTGCCTCTACTTTTGGTAGCTTAGTTCGTTGCTGATGGCGTTGACGATATCTTATTTTATCAACAAAAAGCAGGTACCGGTACACAAGTTGTTCTCATGTATTATCTTGTTTTTATATCGGTATTCGCCATGGGTGGGGCTCGATTATTGCAAAAAAATAAGTATTTACCTCGAAGTTACTCTACAGTCATAGCCGCTGATAGTGACACACATGGACGCGCTTGAAAAACTGTATACGGGAATTAATTTTGACATGCGCTGTGGTATGGTCCAATAAATCAGATTTCATTTCGCCTCGCGCTGTAATATGATGCTTGACATGATTAATTTTCACTTGCGCTGTTCCCTCGATATTTACTAAAAGCTGACTCAATTGAAGCACTGTATGTGGGAATTAGTTTTGATTTGCCGTTAATAACCTGATAGTATGCAAAGGGTGGTCTGAGTGGGAGTTAGATCCGTTAAACATACTAACCTGGGAGTTTCTCTCAGACGAGTGGCCAGCGGGTAAAATGCGCGAAAAGTTATGTCTACGAGGATTTCATGGCTTTTATCCAATTTAACACAAACTTAAAACAAATTTATACAGGTAGGTTTGTCCGAGCCAAAAAAAAAAGACTGTAAATCAGCTGCTTCTACACGAATAAATCTAATATGTGTCGGAATTTAACAGAATGTCTGCAGAAAATGCACTATTTCATTGCATCCGGACTTCGAGTCTTGGGTGAATACTGACGAACTTGCAAAACTGCATTTATTATTGCTGCCTCCTTCCAAGATAAAACTGCACGAGACACTTTCGACAGTCAGGATCACCTCGTGTCTGACAGTTGGAGGAAACCGGAGAGAACCACCGAGAAATGGCTAGCAAATGCTAGGCTCCCCAACGTACTAACTCCACACAGGGTGGGTTAACATTGGTTGAAGACAAGTGCATCATCGACGTGCAATACGCCCTAGTACACAACGCTACCGCTCCCTAAATTGTCAGTTGGAGAATGGTATTTCTTTCGTGTTTATAGGGAGGTCCCCCGTTAGACGGATGGTTTATTCTAAACATCGAAAAATGAACATGACAAAAGACTGGTATTTAGATGGGTTATATGGGTGGGGGATTGAAGAGGGTCTTCATTCTTCGTTTTGCTGCAAATCCTGCAGGTGTGAGGGTTATCCGCAGTATGAATTGAAGCTTCATGGCGATTCTTGTTGAATACTGATGCGAATGTTTTTTCGCAGTGACTACATTGAATTCTGTTGGAATCCTTTTCTTCAAACTAATAACGATTTTCTAAAACACTGTTAACGATGTTATTAGTGAGGGCAGGCGTATTATACGCCGTGAGTTATCTCAGTACCTCAGTACATAACCTGCTTACTCATATGGGAAGGTTGTTCGTGTCTTTTAATCCCATTATCCAATAACTTTGATGATAAAATCCAAGTATACAATTTCGATAACACAATGTTTAAAGTGATAATCTCTTGACCCGTTGCACAATAACGAAAACTAACCATGTGGTTTTTGTGAAAAACATTGTAAAACAAATCGTGTTTTGTGAAAAAAACGTAAATATTACCAAACAAAAATTAACCAAAAATATGGAAAAAATTAACCAAAAAATCGGGTTAATTAGAAAAAAATAATTAAAAAATTAATTAATCGGGATTATCGCTCCTGCACCTCCTGCACCAGGGATTAGGTAGAGAAACTCTCCGGGTACTCCGTCTTCCTCCACTCGTAAAACTGTCACGGTCACGATTAGCTATTGTGCATAAATATCTGACCTTAAACATCAATAAATAAATAATAATAAATAACATTTTCGAAAGGTCTATGGAATGTGGTAGGGATTTGACGAAAGGTCTTCATCCCTGTAAGATTATCCAGTTGTGATATTTATTGGTGTTTTAAGGTCATATACTTATGCACAATGGCTAATCATGACCGTGACAGTTTTACAGATGGAGGAAGCCGGGGAGAACCACCGAGCAACGGCGAGCAGCTGCCAGCTCACCAACATCGTAACTCCGCACTGCAGCATAGACAGGGTTAGATTGGTTAAAGACATGCGAACCATCGAAGTGCAGTACACTTTGGGACACGGCGTCATCGTGCCCGGATGTGGACAATGGGGGTTAAGTGCCTTGCCCAAGGACACAACGCGGGAGTCCGAATTGATCGCTCAAACGGTCAACCATCCAGTGATTAACCGGGCTCGATGTTGCTTAACTTCAGTGATCTGACGAGACCAGGTTACCGCAATGCCACCGCACCCCCTCCCAGTTGTGATAATAAAGATAGTTGAGATGCCTGGACAGGGCGGCAATGTCACAACGTTGCTACAATGTGCAGCAGCTCAATGACATTACAGCAGCGCCGCAGCAGAGAGGAGCCGAAACCACAGTGACGGTACCCGGGCGCTTCGGGTTAGAATAATATTATTATCATGCGTTTGTTTACTGGTTCGATTTACGAGAGAGTTTTCGTATGACTGACAGCATGCAACGAACGTTGGTGACAATAAGTTTGTCATAATGTGATCAGCATTTCCCTCTCTTAATATTTCCTATTTCATGGCTCTAAAAAGTTAAAGACGGGTGCTACATGACACCCTCTCACAAATTGTAACAAAACAAAATTTCGAGAGAGCAGAGACTGAATATCAAAAGGAGATTAACACTCAAGTGGTCAAATTCCTTCTGGTTACAGAGTATAATTGGGGATTTTGGGGGGGTATGTTTCCATTTATTTCAGAGATATCTGACTCCAGTGCTTGTCATGGGCCACGTGCACATTAACGCCCCAAAGCGACAAACTGTATGGTTTCCGATACTGTGTACGTACAATGACATGCTGTTATCGCATTATCGATGATGAAAGCCAACCACATGGGGTTTGCGGCCCTTTGGATCAAAGCGCTATGTTTAGGACACTCATTCACTAGAGGGTGTGAATATCACTACGCACTTGAAGGCACCCCTAACTTGTGTACACCGACCACCAAGTAAAACGGTGCGATCTTCAATCCCAATGATGGTTCTAGATCGATTGGCTCAAAAACATTCGCAAAATTTGGGACAAATTGAAATCGGCTGTTCTAGTTCCATTTTGTATACACCATTTAGGTCACATATATCTGTCTACACATAACGCTGTGGCAATAAAAACATTGCCATTGCCGAAGCGCCCCAACAACTCCATGTGCCCACATAGTAATCATCAACCATTTCGATTGCTCAGGTTGTGTCGATCTTTCTCGAAAATAAATACAGCAACCAGAGCTTTGTCTGAAGTTAAAGTAAAGGGGAGGTAATTAATTCCATTCTGGTTTTAAGGCTGCATGCAACTGGAAATGAAATAATGTTCCTTTGGTGATCCCTTGTACCCCTTGTGACATTCTAAAGACATTCGTGATTGGGGGGATTGTAGGGGTGGTTGTGACTCTGTGCTACATCAACGCTGAATAGGTCATTTATTGCATGTACAGACTTACAGTCGTTTGATTGGTGTAAACCACATTCATAAGTGTGACTTTGCAGTTGAAAACTTTTTTATTGTTTCTAGTAGTTGTTCGAGTTTCCATCTTTCTACTTCCGAATGATGTTTTATTACACGCCTGTTCTATGCAATTCCTTTCTATAGCAACACTAAACAAAGCTGAGAATGAAAATGCGTTCCGCACGCATGTGCGGAACGGAAATAGTTGACGGACTATTTTTATAAAGAAGCGAAATTTCACTGGAATTTTCTACAAATCGTGTACCGCAATATTACAATCTGAATCGCCAGCGATAGCTAAAAATCGTTCCCTGAGTTCCAATGTGTTCTGTGTGCATGTAGGCACACAGAACACATTGGAACTCAGGGGACGCAATAGTAGCACGAGTTCCCCTCGCAAATTTGGTTGGGGATAAAATGTGTTCTTTTTATTGATAGTTATAAAATGAATTGCTGAGTGTCCTTCTAATAATTGGGTTTTTTTATAGATGTGAGGGCGTGTAATAAAGACAGACCGGCACGCATGTGTGAATGGGTTAATTGATATGGCACTTGTGCCATTGCGGAAGAACACAACTCGAGGGCTGCGGCCTCTCGTTCTATCCCTCCGCGATGGCACTCGTGCCATATTGATTAACCCATTCACACACGTGTGTCGTTCTGTGTATGTCCCGATTCGATTGTAGCTTTGATTCGATTCTTTATTGGTTATCTGACCAAATTTTATATTCATTTCAACTCACGAAAAGTCGATTCGCGGGACACTGTCTGAGATGAGCTGCAATACACAGCTTCCTTTATAATGACCATGAATACTTTTGTAAACTGGTGTTTAAAAACACCAAGTGGATCAGTAAAAAAAAAGGTTTTACCATATAGCGTGAATCGTGGTAAGAACACACAACCCGAGCGTTTATTCGGACGAGGTGAAAAAAAAATCATTATTCTGCAGTCGCTGCACACAGGCTTGCGTGCTGAAGGTTCAAAGAAGCCTTTCATGTCCGCGAACGAAACAACCAGTGTTTTCAAGTAAGCGAAAAAGACAGAACGATAATGATAACGATATTTTATTCAACAATTCACCTTACTCAGAAACATCGTAAGGGATATTATTACATCACGTAAACAGTCAAAGAAAAAAATATATTCAGATGGTATTGGAACATTACACACATGAAATCAAATACATTATGAATGTGAGGGGCGCATTGTTTGGAGACGCCATAGCCAGATTAGCTGTCTTCCTGGCATCTCCATGTTTCTATGTTGGATACTTTCACCCGGAGCAGACTTTTTGCTGCAGGCACAATCCTTGTTTCAACTATCGAGTTGGAGAATTGGGACCCAAGTTTTGTGTCAGGGCAAGTGCAATAACTTCATGTTGGGTCATGGTGGATGAGATATCGGAGTTTAAATAAATTTTTGCTACCACAGACAGACCACGATCTGCCAAACACACACATAATCTGTGGTTTAATAATCAAGAATTAGGGAACAATTAGTCTGCAATATACCTTTGGATTATTTGTGGATTTGAACTGCTTGGTCTGCAGTCCGGGCACAGTGTGTTAACACATGTTGAAGTAAGGGAGTAGTTTGCAATAAATTTTTTGGTAAGTATACTTTTGAACAGGGATCTGGGGGTTAATGTTTTGAGGCTGCTTTCTAACTCATTCCAAAGTTTAGGGAGTTATTTTTGGGTAGATTTGTCGAAAACTGTGTTCTGGCCTTGTACTCTCTAATTTGTCCAGCTTGTCTTGTATGCGTGCCAATAGGGGTGTGTATACTAAACATGTTATCAAAGGATTTGGGTAGGTTCTTATTTTGCCAGTCGTACATAAATAATAAGACATTCAGTTTATACATGTCCTGAAATTTCAATATTCCATTCTTTTTAAATAAGGGGTCTGTGTGGCTGTTGTATTTCTTTAGATTAATCGTGCGCAAGGCACGCTTCTGTAGAAGGGCTAATTTTCCAGTCGCGAATGCATTCCCCCAGATTTGAATGGCGTATGATAGATGACTGTGAACTAGTGCGTAATATAATGATTTTAGCGCGTCTTTCGGGAGAATGTTTTTTAGCTTGTTAATGCAATATATTGCACCAGAAATCTTTGAACATACATTCGATATGTGGGTTTTAAATTTCAAGTTTTCATCAAGATGTACCCCTAAGAATTTAATCGTTTTTTCTAACATAGTATTTCCAACTACTGGCATTTCGTTATTGTTAAGATACAGTTTGAGTTGACTGGCTTTGAACGTATTATTTTGTGGGTGAAGTAGAATTATCTTAGATTTTTTAATGTTTATCTGCAGCTTATTACAACAACACCAATCAAATACTTTTTCCAGTTCCTCATTTACTTTGGCTTGTAGCAGTTGCATATCGTGGTCAGACGTATACATCGAGGTGTCATCTGCAAAGGATTGTAGATTTAATGTGATACTGTTACAAATGTCATTCACATAAATTAGGAATAAAATAGGACCAAGTACTGATCCTTGTGGTACTCCACAGCTGATACTTAATTGGTGAGATCAGTACGAGTGATATTGAACATATTGACTTCTGTTAGACAGGTAACTACGAAACCAATTGTTACAGGTTCCCCGGATCCCATAGAATTCCATTTTCTTAAGTAGAGTTTCATGGTTGATTGTATCAAAAGCTTTTGAGAGATCAATAAACATGGCCAAGGTAGAATCTTTTGAAGGTTTATCGGTGTTTTCTACTACACAGTTAAGAAGTTGTATAATCGGGTGAATAGTTGAATGTTTTTTTTTCGGAATCCATATTGGTGTTTATAGAAGACATTAAATTCAGTTAGGAAGCTTGTTAACCTCGTACACATGATACGTTCGAGTAGCTTGGAGAAGACAGGTAAAATACTTATTAGTCTATAATTTCCTAATTCTTGAGCATTACCTCCCTTAAAGATAGGGACAACCTTAGCTATTTTCAGGTTATCTGGAACAATTCCATTCATGAATGATTGGTTGAATATATGGCATAGGGGTTGTGCGACTTCAGATATAGTTTCCTTCATAACTTGGCTAGAAATGTTATTGAGGTCAGCGGTGGTTTTCCCTACAATTTTATTAGTTACAAGGATAATTTCTTGCTCTGTAGTTGGAGCAACAAAGAAGTTATTAGGATAATTTCCTTTTAGGAATTCTGTGAAGTCAGTGTCGGTGTGTGGTACACCTTCGCCGACGTTTTTACCAATACTTGCGAAATAAATGTTAAATCTTGATGATATCAGTTCGGGATCCGTTATCTCTACTCCGTCTGAAATAAACGTCCGTGGTAAGGATTGCGAAGTTTTGGACTTATTTATTACATTACGTAACGACGAAAGCTATAGTTTTGAGTTAGAAGACAGCACAAGTCCACCACCACCACCACCAACCATGGGTGCCAAAGGCATCAGAGCCCAGCTCGTACCAGGAAAACTAGCGTTACCGAGCATTATAAAGGCCCTGCGAATCTTCGAGATTCTATTCGATTTCGAATCTTAAGTTGCTATTCGGTTCGATTCGAATCGGCTGCACGAATCGTTTCCATTCGAATCTTGATTGACACTACCACTGTTGAAAGAAAATCTAAAGTTCCAGGCAATATCAACGATGAGCTGCTGCTAGTTGCTAGCCCTGTGCAGTATCCAGTACCGATGAAACTCACACCCGTTTCTGTTTTTGAACTATAATCCTTACTGGGTAATAATATTCCAACCGCATCACCAAGGCATGTCTTTGATGAAGGCACACCTTGGTGCTGGAGTTGGCATATTTTATAAGTCGGGATTTGAGCCATCGCTGTCGGAACGAATCAGGTTTACAGCCCCCTCCCCGTCGGTCATCTTCATGATTCGATTCTATTCGAAGTTCGATTCGAATTCGAATAATAGACCCGATTCGACTCGAGATTCGATTCAAGGCGAAAATGGGTGATTCTCAGGGCTCTGGGATATTATGGAATGGTTTGGAGCGGATTATTTGAATGGCGAGGAGTTAATGACTGCAATTCAATGAGGATTAAGAGAAGAAAGAAAGACAGTTGTTCAGTAACTTCAACGCAAATTAAAATTTAGAGTCGTAAGCAGAGATTCGTGGAAGTGGGAGATGAGAGAGTTCAGCTAACCGAACTGCGCGGCTTCACCAGTGAGGAAGACGAGATGTTCGGATAGCTGAACTAGGGCGCGCAGGGGAAGAGGAAAGTTCAGACTTTGGGAAAAGAATTGGAAATAATAGCATCGCCGGAAAACTGTAAGTGATCTGAGAGCATTTCGTAATGAAATAGTTTGGGTTTAATATACAAATTCACTTGGTTAGTTTGCTATCGGAGAAGATATCAGCCTTGGGTGACTTCACATCAGCCTTAGACCTTCGGTTGCAGGCTGATAGGAAGTTACTTCAAGTTAACATATGAAACTAAGAAAGTAATAACCTTAAAAAACTCATCTTTCGCAGACGCGTACATTTCAAATCAAAGCGTTCATCCTTTAAAATTAATACCAAACGACCATACACAGCCAGCGCTATTTATAAAATCCCTCATGGTCTACAATGAGACGGTAAGAATAGGGCCCTGCGAAGCTTCGAGATTCGATTCGATTTCGAATATTAAGTGCTATTCGGTTCGATTCGAATCGGCTGCACAATTCGTTTCCATTCGAATCTTTTCACTGGAATATAGCCTGGCAACAGTCGTCTTCGTCGTCTCACAATACGTATGGTTCTTGTCGAAATTGTACATAAATAATATTGAAACTAAAGACAGAGTGTAGTTTCCTCTATCTAAACAGAAACAGCATCTGTACCCATGTTACAGCCATGCTAATTCCAGTCACACGTGACTCTACCACTCTTGAATGAAAATTTACAGTTCCAGGCAATATCAATGATGAGCTGTTGCTGTGGCTAGCCCTGTGCAGTACCTAGTACAGATGAGTCTCACACCCGTTTCTGTTTTTGAACTATAATCCTTACTGGGTAGTATTCCAACTACATCACCAAGGCATGCCTTCGATGAAGGCATGTCTTGGTGATGTAATTGGAATATTTTATCACATCAGTCGGGACTTGAGCCATGACTGTCGGAACGAATCAGGTTTACAGCCCCCCCCCTTCCCCTAGTCGGTCACCTTCATGGCGCCCCTGATTCGATTCAAGATTCGATTCGAATTCGAAAAATAGACCCGATTCGATTCGAGATTCGATTCAAGGCGAAAATAGGTGATTCGCAGGGCTCTGGGATATAATGGAATGGTTTTGAGCGAATTATTTGAATGGCGAGGAGTTAATGACGGCAATTCAATGAGGATTAGGAGAAGAAAGAAAGACAGTTGTACAGAAACTTCAACGCAAAATAGAATTCAGAGTCGTAAGCAGAGATTCGTGGAAGTGGGAGATGAGAGAGTTTAGCTATCCGAACGGCGCGGCTTAACCAGTGGGAAGACGAGATGTTGGGATAGATGAACTAGAGCGCACTGGGAAAGAGGAAACTTTATACTTTGGGAAAAGAACTGGAAATAATAGCATCGCCGGAAAACTCTAAGAGATCTGAGAGCTTTTCGTAATGAAATAGTTTTGGTTTAATATACAATATTTTTTACTCGGTTGGTTTGATATCAGAGAAGATATCAGACCTGGGTAACTTCACACCAGCCTTAGAACTTAGGTTGCAGGCTGATAGGAACTTACCTCAAGCTAACATATGAAACTAAGAAAGTAATAACCTTAAAAACTCATCTTCCACAGACGTGTACATCTCAAGTGAAAGCGTTCATCCTTTAAAAAACAAACGGCCGTACACAGCCAGTGGTATTTATAAAATCGCTTATGACCTACAATGAGAGGGTAAGAATAGGGCCCTGCGACGCTTCGAGATTCGATTAGATTTCGAATCTTAAGTTGCTAGTCGGTTCGATTCGATTCGGCTGCACGATTCGTTTCCATTCGAATCTTTTCACTGGAATATAGCCTGGCATCAGTCATCTCCGTTATCTCACAATACGTATGGTTCTTGTCGAAATTGTACATAAATAAAATAATATGTAGTTTCCTCTATCTAAACAGAAACAACATCTGTACCCATGTCACCAGCCATGCTAATTCCAGACACACTTGACACTACCACCTTTGAAAGAAAATTTAAAGTTTCCAGGCAACATCAACGATGAGCTGCTGCTAGTTGCTAGCCCTGTGCAGTATCCAGTACCGATGAAACTCACACCCGTTTCTGTTTTTGAACTATAATCCTTACTGGGTAATAATATTCCAACCGCATCACCAAGGCATGTCTTTGATGAAGGCACACCTTGGTGCTGGAGTTGGCATATTTTAGAAGTCGGGATTTGAGCCATCGCTGTCGGAACGAATCAGGTTTACAGCCCCCTCCCCGTCGGTCATCTTCATGATTCGATTCTATTCGAAGTTCGATTCGAATTTGAATAATAGACCCGATTCGACTCGAGATTCGATTCAAGGCGAAAATGGGTGATTCTCAGGGCTCTGGGATATTATGGAATGGTTTGGAGCGGATTATTTGAATGGCGAGGAGTTAATGACTGCAATTCAATGAGGATTAAGAGAAGAAAGAAAGACAGTTGTTCAGTAACTTCAACGCAAATTAAAATTTAGAGTCGTAAGCAGAGATTCGTGGAAGTGGGAGATGAGAGAGTTCAGCTAACCGAACTGCGCGGCTTCACCAGTGAGGAAGACGAGATGTTCGGATAGCTGAACTAGGGCGCGCAGGGGAAGAGGAAAGTTCAGACTTTGGGAAAAGAATTGGAAATAATAGCATCGCCGGAAAACTGTAAGTGATCTGAGAGCATTTCGTAATAATTAGTTTGGGTTTAATATACAAATTCACTTGGTTAGTTTGCTATCGGAGAAGATATCAGCCTTGGGTGACTTCACATCAGCCTTAGACCTTCGATTGCAGGCTGATAGGAAGTTACTTCAAGTTAACATATGAAACTAAGAAAGTAATAACCTTAAAAAACTCATCTTTCGCAGACGCGTACATTTCAAATCAAAGCGTTCATCCTTTAAAATTAATACCAAACGACCATACACAGCCAGCGCTATTTATAAAATCCCTCATGGTCTACAATGAGACGGTAAGAATAGGGCCCTGCGAAGCTTCGAGATTCGATTCGATTTCGAATATTAAGTGCTATTCGGTTCGATTCGAATCGGCTGCACAATTCGTTTCCATTCGAATCTTTTCACTGGAATATAGCCTGGCAACAGTCGTCTTCGTCGTCTCACAATACGTATGGTTCTTGTCGAAATTGTACATAAATAATATTGAAACTAAAGACAGAGTGTAGTTTCCTCTATCTAAACAGAAACAGCATCTGTACCCATGTCACAGCCATGCTAATTCCAGTCACACTTGACTCTACCACTCTTGAATGAAAATTTACAGTTCCAGGCAATATCAATGATGAGCTGTTGCTGTGGCTAGCCCTGTGCAGTACCTAGTACAGATGAGTCTCACACCCGTTTCTGTTTTAGAACTATAATCCTTACTGGGTAGTATTCCAACTACATCACCAAGGCATGCCTTCGATGAAGGCATGTCTTGGTGATGTAATTGGAATATTTTATCACATCAGTCGGGACTTGAGCCATGACTGTCGGAACGAATCAGGTTTACAGCCCCCCCCCCCCCCTCCCTTCCCCTAGTCGGTCACCTTCATGGCGCCCCTGATTCGATTCAAGATTCGATTCGAATTCGAAAAATAGACCCGATTCGATTCGAGATTCGATTCAAGGCGAAAATAGGTGATTCGCAGGGCTCTGGGATATAATGGAATGGTTTTGAGCGAATTATTTGAATGGCTAGGAGTTAATGACGGCAAGTCAATGAGGATTAGGAGAAGAAAGAAAGACAGTTGTACAGAAACTTCAACGCAAAATAAAATTCAGAGTCGAAAGCAGAGATTCGTGGAAGTGGGAGATGAGAGAGTTCAGCTATCCGAACGGCGCGGCTTAACCAGTGGGAAGACGAGATGTTGGGATAGATGAACTAGAGCGCACTGGGAAAGAGGAAACTTTATACTTTGGGAAAAGAACTGGAAATAATAGCATCGCCGGAAAACTCTAAGAGATCTGAGAGCTTTTCGTAATGAAATAGTTTTGGTTTAATATACAATATTTTTTACTCGGTTGGTTTGATATCAGAGAAGATATCAGACCTGGATAACTTCACACCAGCCTTAGAACTTCGGTTGCAGGCTGATAGGAACTTACCTCAAGCTAACATATGAAACTAAGAAAGTAATAACCTTAAAAACTCATCTTCCACAGACGTGTACATCTCAAGTGAAAGCGTTCATCCTTTAAAAAACAAACGGCGTACACAGCCAGCGGTATTTATAAAATCGCTTATGACCTACAATGAGAGGGTAAGAATAGGGCCCTGCGACGCTTCGAGATTCGATTAGATTTCGAATCTTAAGTTGCTAGTCGGTTCGATTCGATTCGGCTGCACGATTCGTTTCCATTCGAATCTTTTCACTGGAATATAGCCTGGCATCAGTCATCTTCGTTATCTCACAATACGTATGGTTCTTGTCGAAATTGTACATAAATAAAATAATATGTAGTTTCCTCTATCTAAACAGAAACAACATCTGTACCCATGTCACCAGCCATGCTAATCCCAGACACACTTGACACTACCACCTTTGAAAGAAAATTTAAAGTTTCCAGGCAATATCAACGATGAGCTGTTGCTAGTGGCTAGCCCTGTGCAGTACCTAGTACCGATGATTCTCACACCCGTTTCTGTCTTTGAACTATAATCCTTACTGGGTAATATTCCAACTACATCACCACGGCATGCCTTCGACGAAGATATGCCTTGGTGATGTAGTTGGAATATTTTATCAGTCGGGACTGGAGCCACCTTCATGACGCCCCTGATTCGATTCGAATTCGAATAATAGACCGGATTCGAGATTTGATTCGAAGCGAAAATGGGTGATTCGCATGGCTCTAAGTAAGAAGCTACGTTTCTGAGCCAAAAATGGTTTTGCAAATATAGTCCACGAGTCCTGTCCTGTAAATCATTAAACAACACGTTCCGCTTCGATTTCCTGAATCCCACCGCCTTAGATAAATGCACTGACATCAAAATGAATAATCTATTTTGTATTAACTGGGTTTTTCAGTGATAAACTATTTCTACCTCATAAGAGGGCGATAGAATTGAATAATCTTTGTGTCGTCATATCAAGAAATACAAGATTTCCGAAATATCCGAATAGCTTTGTTTAAATCGAAACATACTTAAGTCATCGCAATTTACAACCCTTTGAGGGGAGGGTGTCAACATATAACGTTGATACGCCACATGCCAAAACCGGGGTCGTGTGTCGTCACCAAATACACACGGTTATTTTAGATGTTTTTTGTATAAATTGGGATTAAATTATCATACTTTATGCGATTGCTCACTCTTGTGTCGGCTCGTGATCGCTTACCAAATTGCACTTTGACAGAAAAACGTATGCATTCCGGTTTGAGTAGACCAGTACACCATTCCTTGTGTTCTTTTCTGGTGGCAGGAGAGACGTGTGCTGAGTGTGCTTTTCTACAGCTAAATCCCAGCCAGTACAAGCTCTCATGTAAAAGGGGCCCACTTTTAAAAGAATGTGAATGGTTTTACGCGACACAATGTTCCAATAGCCATTAGGTGCTTTGAGAACATTGGATGATATCGTTATCAATCACCTTGTCTAAAAAGGGGAAAAAAAACAATTTTTTCTTCAACCTCAGTTATTTATATCTACAATTTGCTTTCTAGTGCCCAAAAGCCCCATCTCATGGATTTTTCAAAAGGGGTTCGACTTTGATGAAAAAGGTACACCGGGGATATACTAGGAAGATGTCTTCAGCATCTGCCAAGTGCATCTCCGGTGTACTCACAGGGGGATGGAGGCAGGCCCCCCCCCCCCCCTCCCTCGGTATGCACGAGCAAATTAGAGCTCTCTGGGGACCTTTGTGGGATTTATTTGCACATTCTCCGTTCTTGAAAAAAAAACCAATACAGGTGGTTCGTTCGCACCCCCGAAGCCCCCCCCCCCCCCCTCCATCCGGCGAGGCCTATGCCTCTTATTGTATTGCAGAGTCAGTTGGCTATGTACAAAATTAAATGGTTTTTATCTAGATGAGCTCCATCTCCACGGCATCTTCTATTGCGCTCAATAATCGTTCTCTAATGATTGGAATGTTGTCTGCGTTTTTTGCCAAGCTTCGACTGAGATCTGCCTCAAACTGTTCAAATTCAGCTTGAGTACTGCCAGTGAATTCATTCGCATTTTCTGGTTTCGTTAATATTCCTGGTAATGTCACGCACGCCATTATGACGCCATACATCATTTTCTCTTTAAAAAGTTTTTCAAGCACCTCGAATGTAAATTCTTCAAACCTGAGACCAAGTTTAGTTAAGGAATCCACAAACGAGGAATGATAAAGACGCAAGAGATCATTGACGTGTTTCATTCTTGTGTTCCTCGTTGTACTTGTGAATAAGAAGTATGCCAAATCAGTAGCTGGTGAGGCGTACCGAACCATTTGCATGTCAAGCAATTTAACATCCGCTGGTTTCGTTTCGTCAGTTCCTTCCTCGTATTTGAAAAGAGCATTGTTACACCACATGTCGCCGTGACATATCAGTGCATACGGTTCTTTCGGTTCTAAGAGTTTCTTTAATGTGCTTCCCAAGTCTAATTTGGATACCTTTTCCACACATTCTATTATTTTAGGAATATCGGAGACAATCTTCACCAACTCTGCAGCAGAGTTCATAGCAACTGTAAAAATTTTTAGTACTGATGTCGCTAAAAAACATTCGAGAAATAAATTTTCGTAACGCTTCAGATTATCACGACTTCCGGCTTTGATGGCATACGAAAGGGAGTGAAATATTGCCAAGTGTTTCATCACAACTCTGCATTGCTCGTAACTCAGCCCGTGTATTCTATCAGCAAGTATGTATCCCAGGGGGCCAATATCTTCCAAAATTATAATACCATTAGATTCATCTGCAACGCTGTAATAAAACGGAGGTAACGACGGCCCAAAAGGTTCTATCCCACGCGCAGTTTGGTAGTTAATCATGTCTGTAACTATGTGAGAATACAACATACTCTCCTTTTGAAAAAAGTTATACTTCAAAGCAAAATCTTTTAAAACTGGGTTATTAGGCAACACCTTTATGAACAGCCTATGCACTCTCTCGTCGTCGGTCTGTTCGGTAATGACTATGACGCGAAATGTTACACTTGCGTAGTTTTCGCCTAACAAACTGCCTGGTTTCACAGAAAAATACTTCACATTAATATCACTATTGCCTTCCTTTGACCTTATAGCTGTTTCAAGCAACTCCTTAGTTATAACTTTCGATTCGTCCTTTAGTTCGCACACTTCTTCTGTGTTACTCGCCATTATAGAAAGTATTCCCGATGATGATGTGCTGCAAAAAATATAATATAATATTAATATTTTTTTCTCAATAACATTTTGGCATGAGCTTAATTTTAATGGATAAAGGTCAGAACGTGCATGATATTCCGAAGTAAATGTACAGAACCGCACATACGTTAGAATGGGTTATGAATTATCGCACTCGATTCCTTTGGCCCAGGATATCCTGGGCCAAAGCAATCGAGTGCGATAATTCATAACCCATTCTAACGTATGTGCGGTTCTGTATTTGTCACACACCTCCCATGTAATAACCAGTCAACGCGAAAATTGAACTAAAAGCACTTTCAGCTTGATAATTACCGCGTTTCCTTCGTTGCCAACCAGGCATTACTATTAGTTGACGGGTACCAAACCTAATATGCTTTTTAATTTTTACGGCATTCAATTGGTAGAAACCAATTTACATCCATCAGTGTCACGGTCACGATGATGGAACTTCAAATATTAACTAAACTGCGGGGAATAACACAACAAAAACGTTCTTAAATAGTTAACAAGTTTAGCACACTCCATCATTAAATGACCAGCCGTGGAAAGTAATTATCAAGAAACAAGCAGTCAGATTGTTATTTTTCTTTTGTAAATTTTTGACTCGTGATTGTTTAAATATACCGGGTGAACAAATCGATATGGGGAACTAGGAATTTCCAAGCGATCTAATTAAGAATAGTCTCCCACATGGACCCCATTGAAGACATCCTACTACGCCAAAGTACACTGTCATCTGTTGTACGAAATTCAGATTTGGGGCAATTCCGGGACAATTAAGAAAAACTGTCAACTCTGCTAAAGCAAACATTACGAATAAACAGTAACAAAATTATATACAGACTATATATTCAGGAAAGTCCGAATAATCGTGGTAGAAGATTTGTTTGCACTACAGTTATTTACTTATTGAAGATTGCCTACACTTTCGACAGCCAAGGTCACCTCGTATCGAACAGTTTTAAGAGTGAAGGAAGGCGGTGTACCCGGAGAGAACACCAAGCAGCTGTCAGGCTACACAGCGTACTAACTGCACACAAGCAGGGTTAGCATTGTTTGGAGACAGGTGCACCATCGACGTGCAGTACGCCTTAGTACACAATGCCACTGTACCCGCACGTGAGCAATCGTGATTAAGTGCCTTGCCCTAGGACACAACGCAGTTACCCCTGGCGGGGGATCAAACCGTGGACCTCTTGTTTTGAAATGCAATACCGTGACCACTAAGCCATCGCTCTCCGTTACACTACAGAACGGTCGGCATGGATTGGTCCTTTCCACGGGTGAGCAACATTACCACGGACGCTATAATATCTTACCTCCTACAAGTATCTGGGAATTTCATTGGTTCAAAGACGTCATATGCAGACTGCATATAAAACCATATACTGCCTGTCAACATCAATATACGCTGCCAGCTATGGGTAATCTCCCCTTTGTTCATTGATTATTCAAAATGGCGGCAGCCTATAAACGCTTCGCGTTGAAAGATTGAGTGTTGGAAGCCCATATTTGGTCTGAAGTGCAGGTTAGGCATCTTAAAAGGCTTCATATTCTGTGGATGTGGGTCATGTTACCTTCGAAATGAAACTGTATGAATTTGCCTTGTTACAATTTATGGAGAGTGCCTGTATGCACTCTCCCATAAATTGTAACAAGCCAAAGACATGTGAACACATTGTGAGAATTCTCTCATTTAATTTTGATCGCTGTTGTTATTAGTTCTGTGCATCGATGCAGCAGTCGGTAAGATATATTCGTTACACAGTTTGTTGGTAGCCTAATATGGAATATATTTTGTCAGTTAATTCCATATTGGACTCGAGCTTCGGTCTCGTCCAATCTGAAATTAACTGACACCATATATACCATATTAGGCCACCAACAAACTGTGTAACTAATATTATTATGCTCGTAAATTTGTTTATCCAATCATATGAAGTAACTAAGAGACATAGACTCCGCAATATTAGGTTCAGGATGTCTGAAAAGCACCCAATATTAATTTAATATTAGGTGCCCGTCAGCCATTTTGTTTTATCATTATTTCCACACGCCTCAGCTTTTAATTTACACGTACGTACACGCTGCAGCGCTGTCGTACAGAAGACCCACCTTATAAAATAGACCCGTCGTATAAACATTGCATTCGATTGAATGAAACTGCTATAATAAAATGCCAAACCAGCCCAAAGCATTGGCGGTTATAGAACAAGTCACGAGTGATTTATTAGAATGCGGAAGCAAAATTACTCCCCTTGTTGCGTATGTAAACATTGTCTGCTTTGTTTACATTTTTCGAGAAGTGCGCATCATTTAACTATTCGTTGAGATAACTTCCCCAATGACATTGTAGCATGCCGTGCATAATAAATACGTTACAGGGCGTTTAGTTGGCAGAAACAGTGTCATATACGGCTCAGAGAAAACAATATTAGGTTCGGCTTCGCCTCACCTAATATTGTTTTCTCTTCACCGCATATGACACTGTATCTGCCAACTAAACTTATAATATTAGATTCCAAACACTAAATATAGGAAGAATCAACAAGAAATTAATTAATGAAGAACCGGGTACAAACCGGCGCTTCATTAATTAAAATTTTGCTGATGATGGTTCTTATTACCTGGAAAACGCATGCGTGGACATTTCTGCACATGCGTGGATTACGTCCAGTCCATGACGACTGTACTGTACATGCTTTCTTCTCGACATTGATTGGGTAAATGGTAGATTACCAGCGTTAATTAATTCAGTCATTCAACGAAGTTGAAATGGCTACAAGGATCGTTAGCCTTTTTTTGTTCAGCACACTACATCTGCATTTCTAAGCTTCAGTGACCAAATCTGGTACACTTAGTTATACAATAAGCGATTAGTTTTCTGATACCCGGCCTTTATCCAAACAACGTCACGTTTATTCATTTTTTTTTTTTTGCTCCATCTTTTAATATCAAACCCCTGTATCAAACCTCCTTCTTTCACATTTCGGATATATCATTTCAATCAAAAACAATATCCAAAAATGCGACACCGACCTGGCAAATTATCAACGTTTATTGTCGAATTTTCGGATGGCGTGAACGTCACAAAAAATTGAATGTCGGCCCATTTTCATGAAAGCCCAGAGATCATAAAAATAGGAGATAGGTGTGTTTTTTGGGGTTTTTTTTCGATTTATCGCCTTTTTGACATTTTTATGCCACTTCAAAGTTTAGGTCATTTTCATTTAAAACTCTCCTTTTGTGAGTCCACTATCTCCGTATTTATACATTATTCAGCCAGAAAACTTCACACAACGTTTTATCGGCATTTGAAATTGTGCACACCCATTTGGAGGATCAAAATATCACCTCCAATTTTATGGCATTTTCATGACCTTTTAGTTCCAACCTCATTTTGAGACTCAACCTTTTCTAATTTTGGGAATATAATATCCACAAAAAAGAAGAAATTCCGACCATTTTGGCCGAATTCCGTGATGTCATAAAGGGGTCATAAGGTGAAGAATAAAACTGTGTCGGATTTTTATAAATTTTAGTTTATTAATAAAATAGGACATAGCTTCTTTTTGCTCTTCGATTTATTGCTAAGGCCACACAAAATAAATTAATTGATTCTCAGGCAAAGTTTTTTTTCAAATGAGAGAGAGAGAGAGAGCGGGGGAGGGGGGTATGTTTAATTTTTATTTTTCTTTTGCAAAAAGTGAGCGAACATGGAGAAGCTTTCGGTTGTCTTTTTACACGAAAAGAAAGTCCATATTTATACAAATAAATTCATTTTTAATTTGAAAAATGAAATATTTCTCTAAAATAAAACTGTAGGTACTGCAATTCAAAGGTTTCATATTCTGTCGATTCTCTGCATATTAGGTCTGAAGTAAAAGTATTTAATCTATGGGGATTTGCCTCATTACAAGTTATGGGAGAGTGCCTATAGGCACTCTCTCATAAATTGTAACAAGGCAAACATAATTAAAAAAATTGTAAGAAGTTTCGAGTCTCCCTGAGTTTTTACTAATATTGAAAGACACTGAAGGGCAATAAAATGTCTAACGAGGGTGGTCAAAATCAATGATGGATTGCCTGAGAATCAAAACACTTTTTTAAGCCTACTTTAACGTTTTTACCGCACGTCAGAGTTTAGACTATTTTATAATATTTCATCAAGAGCGCAACATTCGTGATCCGATTATCTCCGTATATATAAATGACACGCCTACGGAACTTCACACATCGTTTCTAAGCACCTGGAATAATTGTGCATACCCATTTTTGGGATTAAAATGCCCCGATGCCAATTTTACATTATTTTCTTGACCTTTTAGTTTTAACCTCATTTTGAGGCTGAGAGTTTTGAAATTTTGGGAATATCATCTCCACTAAAAATACGTATCTAACAGTCTGGTGCCGTCCTAGGAAATTCCTACCGTTATGGTCGAACTCTTAGGTGACGTCATAAGGGGGGGGGGGGGGGAGTCAATGGGTCCAACATTGAAATGCGTTGGATTTTGTTTTTAAATTTAGTACGAGAGATGTATTTCTTTGTTTCTGGAGATATCGCCATTTTGACATTTTTCGCCACTTCATTGTTAAGGCTATTTTATCATATTTCAGATTCAGATTCTTTATTCACGGCACACATACATGTAAAATGGTTACAAATAAACATATTGCACAAATGTAATGAGAAGTATACCGTGGGAAGTGGCATAGCCAGATTGGCTGTCTACCTGCCATCCCCTGGAAGAAGATGGGGTGATTGCAAACAGACTGTGACTGAAAGAATGAACTGAGAGCCAATTATGTGACACATGATGGAGAATGACGATCGAATCATTACTTTTCTGAGATTAGAGTATTAGTGTTTCATTTTCGCCAGCGGAAAGACGGTGATTCAAGGTAGCCAAGAAGCAACCTGCCTATAGGACTTCCTCCACTACTTATCATAACACATGAGGGCGGTAACAAGTCCCATCGTGAATTTCGTATCGTTTACACTGCGACAAGGAGGTTGGTCATGATGTTTGGGCGTGGTGTCTACGTTAGTTGCATTATCATCGTAGGATGACGAATGTTATGATTTATTTGTTTAGACTTTTATTTGCAAGTTCTTAATTGTATCCATATAGTATTTTACATAGCACCACTGTAAGGAGGAAGCGCGACAGGTTGCACAAGACGAGGATTCCAGATTTAGACGCGGACCACGACTTTGACAATTTACGAAGTTTACGAAGTGCAGTCAGGGCAGTAGGGATTGTTGCAGTTGACATAACTGGAATATGAGGAAATGAATGTGGAAGTTAACTTGATCTTAGCATGCTTCTGTCGCTAATATTTCGAGTTGTGTCGTCCAGAGCATTCCATAGTTTCGGGAAGGAGTATAAAGGAAATTTATCCAGAGTTTGGGTCCGTGTTTTTTCTATGTATAGGAGGCATGACTGTCTAGTTCTCCTACCAGATGGATTGTCAGTAATTTTAAATATATCATTGAAAGACACCGTAATCTGCCGTTCTGCCAGTCAAACACGAACAGTAGTTCATGTAGCCTAAACAAATCATCAACCTTGAGTATTTGGTTTTCTTTAAACAGGGGATCTGTATGAGAATTGTACTTTTTGTTATTAATTATTCGTATTGAACTGTTTTGCAGGACAGCTAGTTTTTTGATAGCTCTTGAGTTGCCCCATGCCTGGATTCCGAATACCAAGTGGCTGTGTATGAGGGCGTAATACCATGTTTTCAGAGCTCCGTGGGGGAGGATATTTTTAACTTTGTTTAGACTATAGTTTGCGCGTGCTATTTTCGAGCATAATCGGGATATGTGAGCCTTGTAGGATAAATGTTCATCAATGCTAATTCCCAAGAATTTAACAGATTTTTCTGTTTCGGTGGCCCCAACTTTGTTAATGTTTTGGTTATTTATTTTTACCTCTTGACAAAGATTATTGTTCCTACCTTTATTTGGATTAAGTATGATGTACGAGGTTTTCTTAGCATTCAGCATTAACTGGTTCACAGAGCACCATTCAAATAGTTTCTGTAGCTCGTCTTTGAAATACGGTGTGATGGGATTATTATCGGAGCCAGGGCAGCGTGCAGTGCTGTCATCGGCAAATGACAAAAGATTGAGTGATCTTGAGTTACTTATATCATTTATATATAAAAAAAAAAGAATAGGGCCTAAAATCGAGTCCTGTGGTACACCGCAACTCTGTTTGGCTAAGTTCGATTTGTGTTCTCCGTACGTGACATATTGAGACCTGTTGGACAAGTAACTTCTAAACCAATTGTTGGTGACACCTCGGATACCATATTTTTCCAGTTTACCTAATACTATTTCGTGATTTATGGTGTCAAAAGCCTTTGACAAATCCAGGAACAGTGCTATGGTGCTGTTTTTTCTTGTTTATTATTTTCTATTGCAATGCTTTTAAGGAGCTGAAGAACTGGATGAATAGTACTATGTCGCTTTCGGAACCCATATTGGTGAGGGTATAAAATATTAAACCCTTTGAGGAAACTAGCTAGCCTCACTTCCATGAGTTTTTCCATTACTTTTGAGAATACCGGAAGTATACTGATAGGTCTGTAATTTGTAAAGCTGTGCTCGTCACCCGCTTTAAATATGGGTATCACCTTCGCGATTTTCATCCTGTCTGGTACTTTGCCGTTTAGGAAAGAGTTGTTAATTACATGTGTTAGAGGATCCAATACTTCGGTTATCGTATGCTTAAGAAGACAGGTTGTGATGTCATCGCAGTCTTTAGATAATTTTGGCTTCATTTTATTTACTACTCGGTTGACTTCTGTGGGATTTGTGGGTATTAAATAGAGATTATTGGAGACATTGTTGTCCATGTAATCTGTGTAGGACTTATTAGTTTTCTGAATCTGTTCGGATGTGTTTTTTCCAATGTTGATAAAGAAATTGTTGAATTCTTCTGCGATGGCATGGAGCTCGCTTAACTCGATGTTGTCCTGGATGAAGAACGAGGGTAATCTGGCTTCACGTTTTCCTTTATTGATGGCTTCGTTTAAAATCTGCCACGTTCTTCGCATATTGTTTTTGTTTTCGTTTAGGATACCTCTATAATAGGTAGCTTTACATTGTTTTTTTACCTTGTTGAAGATTCTACAGTAGTTTTTATAGTTTTCTGAGTTCCTTTCGGTGGGAGCTTGGAATTTTTTCTTGAAGAAAATATCTTTGTTGTTGGATGATATTACAAGCCCCCTTGTCATCCATGGCTGTTTTTTAATAATTTTTTTGTTCTGGCGAACACGTTTGAGAGGGAATGCTCTTTCATAGGTTTCCATATAGATGTTTAGAAAGGTTTCATATGACTCATTGGGACAATTCGACTGCATTACAGAATTAAAATCACTTTGCGAGATAAGTGTTTTGAATTCAACAATTCTTTCTGCATTTATTATTCTTTTTAGTGTAAAGTGTGGTGTATCTTTTGGTTTGGGTTTTTCCTCAATATAGAAAACACCAAAATGATCTGACACGTCAGATATGACTATTCCAGGTAATGCTGCTTGTGAAACATTATTAGAGAAGATATGATCTATCAGAGTAGCAGAACGACAGGTTACTCTCGTTGGCTTGGTGATATACGGCAGAAAGCCTTGACTGAACATGAGATTAACAAATTCTTCCGTTTTTGAGTGTGTAGTTGCTTTTAAAAGGTCCAGGTTAAGATCCCCCATGATATAATTTTTTTTTATTTTCGGCATTTAAAACATTAGTTATTTCATTTAATTTTGATAAGAAAAGGTTGATGTCAGCTTTAGGAGGAGTGTTGGGTCTATAAATAACGCCAATAATTCTGGGTTAGTATTTATCTTTAATTTCAATAAACAGAGATTCGAAAATATGGGGAATAAAGAACGAAATATCATTACAAACTCTGTAGGGTATTCCTTCTTTAATATATAGACCAACCCCTCCTCGACCATCATCATTCTCGTGTCTCATACGTTTAATAATCGGGGCATAGCCATCCAGACTGAACGACATCTCTGGGGGAATTTAGAAAATTTCGGTAAGTCCTATTATGTCGAAGAAGTTCTTTCCTGTTTGTAGGTTATATAGCATGTTTTGGAAGGAATCCAAATGGGCCTTCAGGCTTTGGCAATTGAGATGCAATATTGAGAATCCTGCGTCTATTTTACAAGCCATTGACTGAAAGTCTCTAGGCGAAAAGTAGTTGCAGTCAGTTGCGTGGTTTTTATATGGGGATTCATCATTTTCTGTCAAGGAACATATTTTCTCATTATAGAGCTGTATAAAGTCGAACTCTGCGTCTACCTGCACCTCGTCGAGTGTAATGTTACCCGCCATAATTCACCAACATACTACCATCCTTTCTCGCTGGACAAATATATAAAACATAACTACAATATATTGTTCCAAGATGAAGATAAAAGGAGGTTAAGTCCCAGACATAGTTCAACTGTTGGACGGGTTGAGACGATATTTCTTTTTCATTTCTAGTCACAGTCTGTTGCGGTAATAGTATGTAATTGGGAGTTTGTTTAGAAATGAAATTATTCTGTACAAACAGGATAAAAACACTGTAGTTTATATACAAGTACGTCGGGTGCAACATCACCCTACCTAACATCATATCAAAGTGATGTGGTATCTTGGATGAATGATTGAACAAATAAATTTACAATTAAAGGACTTTACAGTAAAACAATGGATTCAATGAGGATAGAGAATGAGTGAGTGAATTTGTAAAAGACGAGGTGGAGTAATATGAATGAATGAATGAATGAATGGATGAATGAACGAACGAACGAACGAACGAACGAACGAACGAACGAACGAACGAACGAACGAACGAACGAACGAACGAACGAACGAACGAACGAACGAACGAACGAACGAACGAATGAATGAATGAATGAATGAATGAATGAATGAATGAACTATCATCATCGAGGGGGTCATAAGCCTTATTTCAGAGAGAAAAAAAAAAAAATCCCGAAAAACAAACAAAAGTGTACAAATCTTGAAAATTGAATAGTTGTCAATGGCGCTGACAGTTTTGACGTTACACTTGGCAGACGGTCAATGATCAACCGGGTGAGAATTTGGGATTAAAGTTATTTCACTGGTACTAAGTTGACGAACTAGCGTTGGCTGTATTTCAAGGTTTAGTTTCACTAATTAAAAGTTGATTTGTTGATGAATAATATTGCATAATTACATCATGGAATGTACACTTTAATAACTAACAATTAATAAACATAACACCCCTTAAAACGAACAACAGATGACATTCATAAGAAGTATTATTGAGAGACCGATTTGTCTTCCATCCCTTGCGTCGAGAGCACAGCTCACGACCCCAATGATGCTAAATTGGCGATTTAGCGCAAGAGGGCACTACAGGGTATAAATTATCTGATGAATTGTTGAAGTGCTCTTGACCAAAAATAAACAAGGTGGAGGTACTTTAATTTTTTACCCTAAACAGTAAGTCAGTCACACATCCACACACTCGATCAGTCAAGCACCCAAACATCCATCCATCCGATCGTCCACCCAGAACGAACGAACGAACGAACGAACGAATGAATGAATGAGTGAACGAATGATTGAACGATTGAATGAATGACACTAGTAACACTATATACGAATGAATGAATGAATGAATGAATGAATGAATGAATGAATGAATGAATGAATGAATGAATGAATGAATGAATGAATGAATGAATGAATGAATGAATGACACTAGTAACACTAAGAACGAACGAATGAATGAATGAATGAATGAATGAATGAATGAATGAATGAATGAATGAATGAATGAATGAATGAATGAATGAATGAATGAATGAATGAATGAATTAATTAATTAATAACCCTTCATCCGGCATGGATGTTATATGACACTAGGAAATAGTAAACAAGTTCTATGCTACTTGTTCCATCCGTTATGTCGAGATACACCGTCCACGACCCCCATAGGAACAGGCTCACTTTGATGAGTGGTCATAAGCCTCATTTTCTAGGGAAAAAAAAAAAAAAAAAACAACTGCTCGTTCCCATAAGGGGTCATAAGCCACATAGCCACACCTGCTCGTTCCAATAAGGGATCATAAGCCACATACCCACATCTCCAATGCATGCAACAACAAGTAAAAAACAACAAAAAAAAACCAAAAAAAAACCAAAAAAAAAAAAAATCACGCAGATTCGGTGGTTATTTGTGAAAAACGTTGGTCGGTTTTGGACGCCGCGCAGAGCAAAGGGTGAATAGCCGAGTGAAAACTATTGTGGGCTAAAGTTATCTTGCTCGAACTAGCTTGACGAACGAGGGCGGAAAGCACTGCGTGTGATGATGACGATCATTTGCAGAGCCGACGGTTGGTGAATACCCAAGTAAAAACTATTGTGTGCTAAGTGTATCTTGCTCGAACTTACTTAACTAGCTCGTCAATGCAGCACCAGCGAAATAACTGTCTCAGTTATTTCACTAGTACTACATTGACGAACTAGCGTTGGCTATACTTCACGGTATATTTTCACTGTTTAAAAGTTGATTTGTTAATGAATAGTATTACTTAATTACATCATGGAATGTCCACTTTAATAACTGATAATTAACATACATAGCAGCCCTTATTCGAGCACGAAGAACAGACGACTCTAATAAGAAAGTTCTTGAGAGACAAATTTGTCTTCCATCCCTTGCGTCAGAAGTACAGCTTACAACCCCCACAGGCACGCGCTCGTTCCAATGAGGGGGCAAAAGCAAAACTTCCGACGCAAAAGTAAGGAAATCATGAACTGCAAATAGCGGGCTGATAAAAAATAAACGAGGTGGAGGTACTTTAATTTGTTACCCTAAACAGCAAGTCAGCCACATATCCACACACTCGACCAGTCAAGCACCCACACATCAATCCATCCTTCCGTTCCGCCACCAGAACGAACGAACGAACGAACGAACGAACGAACGAACGAACGAACGAACGAACGAACGAACGAACGAACGAACGAACGAACGAACGAACGAACGAACGAACGAACGAACGAACGAACGAACGAACGAACGAACGAAACGAACGAACGAACGAACGAACGATGTTATATGACACTAGTAAATAGTAAGCAAGTTCTATGCGAACGAACATGGTTATCACCCCACAGTAGAAGTAGTAGATTTTGGGTGGGACTTTCGACTAATCTAGTAACAGAACAAGTCCTAATGTCCTCCCTTAAAAGTAGAGGTGGCTTAACAAGAGGACGAGGGATGATTAAGTCGGTACGCCCAAAGTGGGTGCATAGTATGCATATATGAGCAGAAATACATGAAGCAATGTGTCATCGCTGACAGATATGCACAGAACGAGTGGCCATCACCCTGAATTGGGCCCGTCCAGAGCCAAATGGATTATTGAGGCTTTCAGGAGGTAATCGGGTGGGTCGATGAATGAACATGTGCCGTTCAACTTGGCTGAACTTAACCTCTGTTCTCTGTCCTCTGGTCTCACTGCTGGCGATAATGACAAAGAGAACTGTCTCTAATCAGAATCCATAGAGGAGTAGATTCACAAGAAACTGGACGACGTAATCTTCACCATGGCGTCAATAAAGCGCAATGACCAGATAACATGTTTAGACAGCTTGCTCCCTGGTATCATAGTTGAGGATCAGCGAAAACGGTTTGCTTTTCTCTGGACTGGTCGTTGTTGCTCAGCGGGAACATGGCCATATTTTTTTAAATTCGAGCTGACACCATCGCTGTAGCAATATTCGGAAAAGTACGAAGGTGGCTTTTTCCAATCCTCTAGATGCTGCTGTCAACTTTCTCGGTGGCTGAGTCCATCCTCATAAGATTAAATGGAAGAATATTATTGTTGTTACGCATATGTTGTTGTGCTGTATGTTGCCTGGTATGGGTTGAGCTGTATCGTATTTGATGTTTACTAAGAGATTCCATCCACTAAATACCATGAGAATCGAAGACGTCTCACAAGGACATGCGCGGACGTCCGCTTGAGGAAGAACATGGACGTCCATAACAACCAGGAAATATTTCTCTAAAATCAGAAGAATAAAGGCCAATTCTTACAATTTTGAAAATGTGCCCTTCAGGATTTTGGCGGGTTTTGGATATGTTATTCTGCGATGATTTCCGTGTCGAATGATACCAAATTTGTTTTCTGTTAAATTGTTCTTCTTCCCGACTATCTCTCCGTATATAATAATTACACAGCCATGAAACTCCATACACAGTTTTTAGGTACCTGAAATTGTGCACACCTGTGTTTGGAATTAAAATATCGCCTCCGATGCGAACAATGCCAATTTTGCATCATTTATTTTTTATCTTTTAGTTTCAGCTTCATTTTGAATATCAGCCTTTCGGAATTTTTGGAGTATAATCTCTATGAAAAACATATCTTAAAACGTGGTGCTATTCCGGGAAATTCACAGCCGTTATGATCGTTCTCTGAAGTGGTGGTATAGGATATCATTGGGTCAAAAATTAAAATACCTAGGAATTTATTTTAATATTTCACTATTTCTGTTAACTTTTTGCAAACTTGACATCTTCTTCACAAACCACTAGGCCAAATTCAAACAAAAATTGCACAGACCATCTATAGAGTATACCCTTTCGATTCTGTTTAATTGAAGCAGCTGCCATATTCGGGCTCTGATTTATGCTCCAAAAGCTTAAAAACCTTTAAGAATCTTCTTTTCATGAACGACCAGAGGGAATGCCCTGATATTTGGTAAGGAACATCTTTTGGTATAGAAGATTAAAGTTTGTTCAAGGGAAGTTGATAGGTCAATATCTGGGGTCTCTGTGTGGAGGCATATCCATTTTGGGCTCAGCATTTTTGCAGTAGTTTATCCTGGAGGAATTTTCATTCACTGAGAACTTTTGATTGACATATTGTTCTTAAAAATAACAAACCTGTTATGAACAATGTTATCTTGTTATTTTAATCAGAAAATTCTCTGGACTTGTAGATGTATTTTTGCTGGTTCCTTGGAAAAAAGTGATCCGATTCCTGTATGAATATCTTTAATTCAACCATCTCATGACTTCAGTGTGTTTTTCCAAAGATTTTATTTCATGATGGACTCTTTCACATGTTGAATGAACCCTTTCTATGCTGGAAAACATTTATCTGATTCCTGTGTGCATATCTTTAAATTAACCCCCTCAAGATTGCAATGTGGGTTCCAAAGACTTTAGATTTTATTGATGCCATGAACAAACATTTTTTTTCGGGGGTGTGGGGGGGGGGTGGGGGGTGGGGGTAGAGTCTTGTTATTCTTGTATGCATGTCTTTAATTTAACCCTCTCAAGACTGCAATGTGGGTTCCAAAGATTTTATTGATGCCATGAACAAACAAAAACCTTTTCAATACTGTAGATGTATTTGTCTGGTTCCTTGGAAAAAAATTGATCTGATTCCTGTATGAATATCTTTAATTTAACCATCTCATGACTTCAGTGTGTTTTTTCCAAAGATTTTATTTCATGATGAACTCTTTCACTAATGTGCACATATAAGTTATTTCATGTTGAATGAACCCCTTCAGTGCTGGAAAACATTTATCTGATTCCTGTGTGCATGTCTAATTTAACACTCTCAAGACTGCAATGTGGGTTCCAAAGATTTTATTGATACCATGAACAAACGTTTTTGTTTTTTTTCTTGGGGGGGGGGGGGGGGCTTGGTGGGTAGAGAGAACCACGGTAGTTGAAAAACAAAAACAAAAAATCACAGAACAGAGCTTGCTAGACAGCTTTCCTATGACTTGCAGAAATGCATGGCCAACAAAAGTTGCCTCTGTTGTGTCATAGCAAATAAAAAAAATGCTCTTGCTGTTGATCACAGACTGATACACTCATCTCTTTTGACAACTTGAGTCAGGTGAGCGTTTTAGGCTCACTTGAACCTCTGATTTTTATTTATGGTCATTTTGACGTGTCTGCGTCACTTCGAAGTTTAGCCTATTGTGGACATAATTCGAAAAGACCACCCAGTTATTCAAGTAGCTTCATATTTATAAATGCCACAGGAATAAAACTTCACTCACTGTCTTCTTGTTATTTCAATTTGTGTGATTTTATATTTTTATTTCAAATTTACGCACCCGATGTCAGCGATGCCGACGTTACGTTTTTTTTCTACCCCATTTTCTGTCACCCTAATTGTGAGAATCAGCCTTTTGAAATGCTGGGAATGTAATCTCCAGAAAAAAAGTATATCGAAAATTGGCCTACCGTGTTACAAATTTCCAACCGTTATAACCGAAAGTAGAGCTGACGCAATGGGGACGGATGAGGTCCTTTTTTTTAAAAAAAAAGATTCTTTAGTATGTTGTAGAGCTAAACAAAGAGAGAAAATAGGTCGGTTTTTTTCGTTTTTCGATTTATCGCCATTTTGACGCGTTTATTCCTCACTGGAAACTTCAGACTATTTGGTCATATCCCATTAACAATTCTAGTTCAAGTAGCCCCATACATCAATTACACAACTATAGAACTTCACACATCGTTTTCTTGTCATTTGAAATTGCTAGCCTCTATTTAGTCTACGTGAAACACACAGATGATTGTTTTTGTATGGTTTTTCTTTCTTTTCAGTCTGTGTGAAACACACAGACTATTGTTTTTGTACGGTTTCTTCTTCTTCTTCTTCTTCTTCTTCTTCTTCTTCTTCTTCTTCTTCTTCTTCTTCTTCTTCTTCTTCTTCTTCTTTTTCTTCTTCTTCTTTTTCTTTTTCTTATTCTCCTGTCTTCTGTCTTCTATGCACTTCCTTGTCCGCCCGATAACCCGAACACGATTTGTCCTATCTCGTTGATTTTTGGCATGCGAATAGACAGTCACAAGTTCTCGGCTACCTATGTTTCTCAGATTCATGGGGCTTTAGGGAGTGTCTGTAGGGGTGTTTTAAAAGTGGGTTACGCCCATATCTCAGGCGTGGTATGACACATGGACCTGGGACCAACACCAAATGAGTCGACACTCGATGGAGATTCGAAATATGAGTCAAGGTCACTGAGGTCACCCAGGGATCTTTGAGTGCATTCTTCAAAATTGCGGGAAATCACATTTTTTGACTCCATAATGCATTCCCAAAGATCATACATGCAATTTTACATAAAAAAGTGGGCGTGGCCAAAATTTTTGAAAGTGGGTCACGCTCATATCTAAAGTATGGTACGATGCATGGACCTGGGACTAACAACAAATGAGTCAACACTCGATGTAGATTCAAAATATGCGTCAAGGTCACAGAGGTCACCCTGTGGTCATTGAGTGCATTTTTCATAATTGCTGGAAATCACATTTTTGACCCCTAAAGCATTCCTGAGGTCCATACATGCATTTTTACGTCAAAAAAGTGGGCGTGGTGAACAATTTTGAAAGTGGGTCACGCTCATATCTCAAGCATGCTGTGATGCATGGACCTGGGACCAACACTAAATGAGTCAACACTTGATGGAGGTTCAAAATGTGGGTCAAGGTCACGGAGGTCACCTGGGGTCATTGAGTGCATTTTTCATAATTGCTGGAAATCACATTGTTGACTCTCCAAAGCATTCCTAAAGTCCATATATCCATTTTTACGGAAAAAAGTTGGCGTGGACACAATTTTTGAAAGTGGTTCATGCTCATAATGGCGTTTACGGTCATATATGTCTGCAAAATGGCTAATCATGACCACGACAGTTTTATGGGCGGAGGAAGCCGCAGTACCCAGAGAAAACCACAAGGCAACAGCAAGCAACTGTCAGCTCCCCACACACTAACTCCACACACGCAAGCAAGGTTAGCATTGGTTGAAGACAGGTTGACCATCGACGTGCAGTGCACCTTAGTACAGAGCGCCACCATGCCCCCTCTTGGGCAATGGGGTGAAGTGTCTTGTCCAAAGACGCGGCGTGGCTGCTGCAGGTGGGATTCGAACCGAGGACCTCTCGGCTTGCAGCCGGCACCTCTACCGACTGAGCCACCATGCCCTCTTTTAAAGTATTAAAATGGAGTATTTAAAGTGAGTATTTTAACCCTCTTCAGATCTGTGTCCACAAAAAAATATTTTATGCAAAGTTGAGAATAACGAAAACCCTTTCCATTCTCACAATGTTGTTCTAAACTCACATGGGTATAGATGGGGGCCTATGTATTTTGCCAATGCCAGTAAGTCGTCAAATAGGCCTTTGGGACATTTCAGTCTTTTTACGTCTATATTCCAATAATACTGAACTCTTTTGCTCGCAGTATATTTTCCAGAGTATCTCACCAATCAAATAAATGGCAGAGCCAGTAATGTCAATTTTTGATTCCTAGTTCGAACCCTTTAAATGCTATGCACATATATGTCTTTTCTGGTTTCTTAGGAAAATTGTTCTGATTCCTGTATGGATATCTGTAAATACTGTTAACGAGAACCCATTTCTGGTTTGTTAAAAACTACTTTACTCCTGAAAATAAGCCTCCATACATTCTCTTTCTATATAGTTTTCTCGGATACTTTAACCCTTTTCACACAGACTTGAATTTACTGGTGGCAGTAAATTCTGTTTCTCTAGTTTTTAGTCTTCTTTTTCTTATTCACCTGTCATCTAAGCACTTTCTTGTCCACACGATAACTCAACAACGAATAGTCTTATCTCACAGATGTTTGGCATATTTACAGACAGTCACAGGTACTCGGCCAACTTCGTTTTTCAGGTCGCTAAGGCCCCTGAGTATGGCCCAGTCGACCACAGGGTTTTACAGCCTCTAACTTCCTGCAACAGTAAATTATCCTTAAGCAATACTATTTTATATTTATTCACACTGGAGACAATGTAAACAATCAGATTACAGAAGTGTAGTCAGCTGTCAAACATTAAATGTTATCTGCTATTTTAATCAGATGTCTGTTCCTCAAACCAAGTTGGGAGAAACCCTTTGCTTTACAAGGAAATAAAGTATAAATTATTCTGTTCAATGCCTTTTGTGCTATCAAGACTTCAATGTGGGTTCCAACGATTTTATTTCATGCGATGTACGAATAATGATAACCCTTTCTATACTCACATTGCTGCTCTAAACATCATTCAAATTAGTGGCAGAGCAAAAAGTGTCCGTTCCTGCTTCCTTAATCGAACCCTTAGAATGCTGTACACATACATGCTTTTTCTGGTTTCATGGAAGATTTTATCTGATTCCTGTGTGAATATCTTTACATACTATTAACGAAAACCTATTTCTGAATTCTTTAAAGATATTTCACCCCCAAAAATAAGTCTCCATAAA
Source organism: Pictodentalium vernedei (assembly GCA_031216915.1). NCBI lineage: Eukaryota > Metazoa > Mollusca > Scaphopoda > Dentaliida > Dentaliidae > Pictodentalium > Pictodentalium vernedei. The sequence goes on along the minus strand of CM062296.1, from coordinate 646,468,890 downwards.
TTCTCTTTCTATCTTGTTTAGCTCTGATGCTTTAACCCATTTTAACCCATTTCATACAGACTTGAATTTACTGGTTGCAGTAAATTCCGTTTCTCTAGTTTGAAATTAAAATTTCACACCGATGCTAGCGTGGTAAATTTTACGTCTTTGTTATTCATCAGATAATTGCATCTAAGTACTTAATCCTACAAACTGCACCCCATTGAAAATCAGCGAGACTTCTCTTTTTCAAATTTCCCGTCCGCCATGGAAATAAGAAAGGGCGCCGGTTTTATTTACAATAGCATGGCTCCCTCGCCATGCCATTGTAAATAAAACCGGCGTATTTCTTAATTCTGACGGGAAATTTGAAAAAGAGAAGTCCCGCTGATTTCCAACGAGGTAAAAGTTTGTAGGATTACGCCTTTGTGTTTACTTCTCTTTTTAACCTCATTTTAACATTTCTCATTCGCATTTTTGAAAATATAACCACAATACTCATCAGACATGGCCGACAAAGCGGCACTGACCGCAAAATGCCGGTGGCCCTGTTTTGTTGAGTTACTTCTAAAAATTCGCTTTGCGATTTTAAAACCATCTAGTAATACATTTCGCCTCTTGAGTTCCAGTACTAGCACATAGAACACATTGGAACTCAGAGGACGATTTGGTATCGTAAACGTTCCATCTGGTAGGTAGACCAAGCAGAATCGACTATTCTACATCGAAAAAACCCGACGATCAGATCCGTAGATAAACTTCCTTTATGCGTCTTTCCGACATTTGGGAAAGCTAGAGCAACATAACTTGTAATATCAGTAAAAGGAACATGTTTAAGAAAATTTTGACTTCAGAATTCGGGAGCGAGGTGTCTCAGTAGATAGAGATGTAGGCTGAAAGCCGAGAGGTCCTCGGTTCGAATCTCACCTGTAGCAACCGCGTTGTTTCCTTGGGCAAGACAGTTAATCCCAGTTGCCCACGTGGGGCACTTTGTGTACAAAGGCATGCTGCACGTCGATGGTGCGTATGTCTTCAACCAATACTAACCCTGCTTGAGTATAATTAGTACGTTGGGGAGTCTGACAGTTGCTCGCCCTTGCTCGGTGGTTCTCTCCGGGTACTCCGGTTTCCTCCATCCGTAAAACTGTCCGACACGAGGTGACCCTGGCTGTCGAAAGTGTCGTTAAGCCCCGATGAATAAATAAATACTTCAAAATTTATTTCCTCATACCTGTTGTAATAATAATAACACTTTGGCCAGCCGCTGATCTGTCGCGGTTCTCGGACGAGAAGGCCTTGGTTACCCCTGTACTCCCAACTGCCTCCCTATTCCCACGCTTCTCCTCTCCTCCCAACACTCGGAGACGAACTGCTTGATGACATCCCTTGCCCCATTCTTCCCAATCTCTCCGATTAGCATATTAACCCTCTCCTTTGAGTCTCCCCCTAACCACATGTTCTGTAATAACGGGGCTTAACGACACTTTCGACAGCCAGGGTCACCTCGTGTCGGACAGTTTTACGGATGGAGGAAATCATTCAATGATTTTAACTTGCTTTGGTGATATTTTGTAACTGGCCCTTTTTGGAGCCTTAGTTGGGTCCCTAAATGTGGTCCGATTGGGGCGTTTGAGGTGTCAATCTTCTTTATTCCTCGGGGGCCACCCATCAACACCAAAATATCCCGTGATTTTAACTTGCTTTGGTGATATTTTGTAACTGGCCCTTTTTGGGGTCTTAGTAGGGCCCCTAAATGTGGTCCGATTGGGGCGGTTGAGGTGTCAATCTTCTTTATTTCTCGGGGGTCACCCATCAACACCAAAATATCCAGTGATTTTAACCTGCATTGGTGGTATTTTGTAACAAACCCTTTTTGAGGCCTTAGTAGGGCCCCTAAATGTGGTCCGATTGGGGCAGTTGAGGTGTCAATCTTCTTTATTCCTCGGGGCCACCCATCAACACCAAAATATCCAGTGATTTTAACCTGCTTTGGTGATATTTTGTAACTGGCCCTTTTTGGGGCCTTAGTAGGGCCCCTAAATGTGGTCCGATTGGGGCGGTTGAGATGTCAATCTTCTTTATTCCTCGGGGGCCCCTAAATGTGGTCCGATTGGGGCGGTTGAGGTGTCAATCTTCTTTATTTCTCGGGGGTCACCCATCAACACCAAAATATCCAGTGATTTTAACCTGCATTGGTGGTATTTTGTAACTAGCCCTTTTTGAGGCCTTAGTAGGGCCCCTAAATGTGGTCCGATTGGGGCAGTTGAGGTGCCAATCTTCTTTATTCGTTGGAGGCCACCCATCAACACCAAAATATCCCATGATTTTAACCTGCTTTGGTGATAGTTTGTAACTGGCCCTTTTGGGGCCTTAGTAGGCCCCCTAAATGTGGTCCGATTGGGGCGGTTGAGATGTCAATCTTCTTTATTCCTCGGGGGCCACCCATCAACACCAAAATATCCAGTGATTTTAACCTGTTTTGGTGATATTTTGTAACTGGCCCCTTTTGGGGCCTTACTAGGGCACCTAAATGTGGCCTGATTGGGGCGGTTGAGGTGTCAATCTTCTTTATTTTTCGGGGGCCACCCATCAACACCAAAATATCCAGTGATTTTAACCTGCTTTTGTGATATTTTGTAACTGGCCTTTTTTGGGGCCTTAGTGGGGCCCCTAAATGTGGTCCGATTGGGGCGGTTGAGGTGTCAATCTTCTTTATTCCTCGGGGCCACCCATCAACATCAAAATATCCAGTGATTTTAACCTGCTTTTGTGATATTTTGTAACTGGCCCTTTTTGGGGCCTTAGTGAGGCCCCTAAATGTGGTCCGATTGGGGCGGTTGAGGTGTCAATCTTCTTTATTCCTCGGGGGCCACCCATCAACACCAAAATATCCAGTGATTTTAACTTGCTTTGGTGATATTTTGTAACTGGCCCTCTTTGGGGCCTTATTAGGGCCCCTAAATGTGGTACGATTGGGGCGATTGAGGTGTAAACCTTCTTTATTCCTCGGGGGCCAGCCATCAACACCAAAATATTCAGTGATTTTAACCTGCTTTGGTGATATTTTGTAACTGGCACTTTTTGGGGCCTTAGTAGGGTCCCTAAATGTGGTCCGATTGGGGCGGTTGAGGTGTCAATCTTCTTTATTCCTCGGGGGCCACCCATCAACACCAAAATATCCAGTGATTGTGACCTGCTTTGGTGATATTTTGTAACTGGCCCTTTTTGGGGCCTTAGGAGGGCCCCTAAATGTGGTCCGATTGGGGCGGTTCAGGTGTCAATCTTCTTTATTCCTCGGGGGCCACCCATCAACACCAAAATATCCCGTGATTTTAACCTGCTTTAGTGATATTTTGTAACTGGCCCTTTTTGGGGCCTTAGTAGGGCCCCTAAATGTGGTCCGATTGGGGCGGTTGAGGTGTCAATCTTCTTTATTCCTCGGGGGCCACCCATCAACACCAAAATATCCAGTGATTTTAAGCTGCTTTGGTGATATTTTGTAACTGGCCCTTTTTGGGGCCTTAGTAGGGCCCCTAAATGTGGTCCGATTGGGGCGGTTGAGGTGTCAATCTTCTTTATTCCTCGGGGGCCACCCATCAACACCAAAATATCCAGTATTTTTTTCGAATTTTGAATGTCGAATAAGGAAACGGGAATAAGTAACTAAATTCACAGTACTTAACCAGGACCGTGTCATCCGAACCACAGCATTACGTAACCGCCATCAAAGTGTCTCAGAAATTGGACAGCAGCTGCACCGAGCGACAGATATGCGAGTCAGTGGTCGGACTATCCGAAATTGCCTACACAGCTGGAATTTGAACGCTCAGCGACCTCGAATAATTCCACGGTTGACTGAACGTCACATCGCAGCAAGGCGTAATTGGTGTGGCGCACGACAGCTCTGGAACAATCGTCGTTGGAGCAACGTCATGTTTTCCGATGAATCGAGGTTCACTCTCGACTTCCACGACAGGCGAAACAGTGTGGCGGCGACGGAACGAACGATACCATGACGTAACCGTTAGGCAGCACGATCGTTGTGGTGGTGGATCGATTATGGCGTGGGGAGGCATAACCATGACAAGCAGAACAGCATTACATGTCACCCAAGGGTGTGTTAGAGGGCAGTACTACCGTGACATCATGTTAGCAGCTCATGTGGTGCCATTTGCGCGACTTCACGGCCGTCGATTCATTTTCCAAGATGACAATGCAAGAGGACACAGGGCCCGAGTCGCTACAGAGGTACTCCAGGAGCAGAACATCACTACACTGCCTTGGCCAGCACTAAGTCCAGACCTTTCACCAATCGAGCACGTCTGGGATATGCTTGGCAGGCGCCTACAACAACGCCAACAGCCCTCTACCAATCTCCAGGAACTCGCCGCTGCACTGCAGGAAGAATGGAATAACGTCAAGCTGACATTGAACATTTGGTGAGGAGTTTGCCACGTCGGATCCGGGCTTGTCTCGCGAACTGATGAGGATTTACAAGGTATTGAGGTCTTGGTCTGAATGGGGTAAATTCTCTGACTGACCTTCCATGTCTTCTACAGCTCAGTGCGTGGAATGTATGCCTGTCAGACACCCAACTATCGCTGAAATCATTCACCAGATGCCACAGTACAATGCCTCAACTGTCTTTTTGATGAAAATATAAATACATGTCTTCATATATCTCACTTTAATCAATTATCTCCTACTTTTTTAATAGCATATATACAGGTAATAATTGCCTTCTTATCTATATAAAATGACAGAGGCTTTACCTCCCTTAGCGACGCCCATGCTCTTTATAAGCTGAGGGTAATAATCTGCCCAACTTCAGAAAACGACTGGAAAGAGATAATAAGGAACGCACACAAGTAATAATTGTTCCAAATTACATCTTATAGTGTTTTAGCGTGTATTGAGCTGACAAGCTCAATTATATTCACAAACTCGATGTTGGATGTAGCTCCCGGACACACTGTTGTCAATGTGTTTTTTGGCCACTCATGCAATATACAACAAAACCTATCAATATTAAGTCATCCTTAGAACACTTAGAGTGACCATTAGAATGAACTTAGATTCAATGGGATCTTGGAGGTGAGTTGAGATGGGTTGATGGGGTAGAAAAGGGCAATAGCCAATACATGTACTCTGTGTTGCTGCTATCTTTCTAACCCACCAGCGCCAGCCACCTCAATGGTTTAGTTGACAAACTTAATCATATACCCTGACTTGAATCCTCACCAATTATGAAATTGATCATGAATCATGGGTTTCCGGTAGGCCAAAACTCCACGGGCAGCCGGTGGACTGCTTAAATTTGTAGTGAAGCACCGAGCAGTTACTGATGCCAGTACCTTTATACAGTGTAGTAGACTTGGATTCTTTTTTACTTTCACAATCTGGTCCGCCTGTCGGGGTAAACTCCAATGTAGTTCGGTGCAATTTTTAATCTGTTATGACACAGGGCAGTGCTGCGTTCTGCCGTGATCGATATCGAGATAATTTCAATCACTTCTTGAAGAAATTGGGAGTCCGGGGTTGACTAGAATAGATGGGATTAATCAGGGAGGTGTGGATACGATAGCATATGTATGAACCAAGCTAGGCCTAATATGGATGGCCCTCATTCTGGGACCATTTGGACATGTAGCTCTCATATTTATAGAGAAACATATTTTTATATGAAATATGTTGTGAATTCTTTTGCTTAACTCATTTACTCCATGCATATATTCATTTTATTACTTCCTCAGTCAGCCTGTCAGACTTTCCTACTCTAATTTTCATTTTTTTTCCTGATTTGTGTCAACGTACTATCTTACTACACACAGCCTAGCTGTTCATTTTACAATACACAATGAATACCACTTGATTTACGTTTAGCTTAACTTTCTAGTCTTTTTAATTTTGTTTTTTTCTGTCAGACTTTTGCGGGATTTGAAAACTGTTCTGCTATGCAGTTCTAGGATCATGAACAGAGTTAGAACTCTTGCAGGAGTGGTGAAGTTAAGTTACACTAATTACTTTGTCAGACTGTTTTAATCTTTTCCGAAGAGGTAGTTCCCAAGGAACAGCAACAACATTGGTAGCTTATATTGTGTTTAAGTCGGCATTTGTTCAAAAATACAGTGCTCATTTATATTCGGGCGGATTCGGTCGACTCGTTAGGTAAAGGGCTAACTTGTTTCTTGACAAAGCCATATAATATAACAATAACATGATTTTGGAGGGCATTATGGTTCATTTGCGGCCCTGCAGCAATGATGAACAGCCCGAGGGTTTATTAAAGGCCCGAGACGAAGTCGATGGCCGTTAATAAGCCCAAGGGCTGTTCATCATTGCTGCAGGGCCGCTAATGAATCATGATGCCTGACAACAATTATGTTATTACTATTATTACCACACCCTGTTATAGCTAACCGCACGAGGGAATTGCTGGAAGAAATAATCAGTAAGTCGGTTCGATATTTCTGTTTCGATCGCGCGTTCGACTTCCGTTCGGAAATACAAAGGACTTCACCCGAATGGGAGTAATTCATTAGACCATCGAATCTAAAAATAGCCGGGCCGCGGGCCGCTAATGGCTATTTATACCATTATCCGCCCGCGGCCCGGCTTCGTCGAATGACGTCCCTGAAATTATGGAGTTTTAACAGCCCTCCAAAATCATGTTAATCTACTAGTAACTTATAGATTTAGTGGTAATAATATAAATTTATTGGTGTTTATTTTCGAAATATATGACCTTAAACACCAATAAATTTATATTATATGCCTTTATCAAGAAACAAGTTAACCCTTTACCTAACGAGTCGCCCGAATCCTCATGCGTAATTTTCAATTTAGGCAGTTGAAAAAAAAAACATTTTTCAAACATTTTCGACAAAAAACATATCATGTGATCCCTCATCGGAACGAACTCATCGAGCTCGTTCCAATGAGGGATCACATGATGTGGTTTTGTAGAGATATTTTGAATTCTTTTTTAAAAAAACAATAATTAAAAAAATAAATTTTGATATCCTCTGTGTTGGGTAAAGGGTTTAGATTGATCACCAACTCTTTGATTTTCGCCATCTCACTGAACCTTACAAAAGCTGGTTATCAGCCAGACAACTATGCCACATATATACTAAATGTCCTTAACACCATTAAAGCACCTAAGAGTGTATCTAGATATACACACGGGACTTAATTAAGCCCCCCTCCCCCTCCCCCCTCCCGAAATCTTTCATGACAGTGAAGTTGCTGTTACTGATTATGTTTTAATGATTGCTTTGTCTTGCAGTACATTTCATCTCGTGAAACATGATGTTTCTGGTTGATAGCGTACCCAAACACTTCTCCTCGTCCACGTGAAACATACTACCCACGAATGTCACAAGAAAATACTATCATCCGCATACAATATCTGGGTATAAAAGAAGAAAATTTGTCACTTCTTTTATCAGTAAATGTTGATGGTAAGGAAGAGACTGTCAGAGGCACTAAAATGGCAAATCGGTGGTATGTATGCAACAGGCATGTCGTTCAAAGTTATTGGAAGGTAACTTGGCTATAGTCATTCTGTTATCAAACCAACGATGTTATGGACCTACCAAGGCCTGGACAATCCCGAAAGACCTTTCCTCGGGAAGACCGGGGTCTGGCACGTCTCGTTAGGCGTGAGACTATGGCTCCCTAACAGACGTTTGTGCAACAGAACTGTCCGAAGCCGTCTCAAAGCACTGGTTATGAGGCCCAGAAGAGTCATCAAGCGACCCAGCTCTGTCTGATCAGCATCAAAAACGACGTTTGGAATGGTGTATGGCACGACAATATTGGAATCTCAGGACATGGATGAGAGTCCATTGGTCAGACGAGAGTAGGTTCCTGCTTCACGTCACAGACGGTCACATGAAAGTGTGGAGGCATACTGCTTACGTGCCCGGGAACATCAGATCTACTGTTCCTTATTCAGTAGTGATCTGGGGATGCCTCTCTCATGATTGTAAACTTGATATGGTAACCATACGTGGGAATCTCAATGGTCATCAGAATATCCGGGACATTCTCAATCCGTTTGTCGTATTTCATTTTGACAAACGCCCTGTATTCATCGACGACAATGCAAGGCCACTTCGTTCCCATGCTGTGAGAGCATTCCTTCAGAGCAACGCTATTACACGACAACGTTGGCCTGCAATAAGCCCCGATTTGAATCCCTTAGAACACATCTGGGACTTTCTCGGACGTCACGTCTTGTGCAAGCAAGGATCCGCCTGCACATAATTTGGCCGATTTGGAAGCTAGCTGCATTGCATGTGGAGTGGCAGCTGTTTCATCTGGTCCATATCCGAAGGCTCACTAGAAGCATTAGGATGAGGGTTCAGGCTGTCATCGGTGCACGCGGTGGATACACTCGCTACTGACGTCAGACACTGCCATTGTGTTCCGGAGATCACAAGTTACATTTTTTGTCTGTATTTGCCTGCATTTGTTTCATCGTGGACCGTTCCAGCACCATACTTGTCGAGAGAACATTTTTCCATCAAAAACACAAGTGACTGATATGTGTAATTAGCGCCATTAAAATACTGCAAATTTCATCATTGTGTTGTCTTTCATGTGTCAATAGACCATTCTTTTCGCAAACAATCACTTTTGGCCATCTTAAAGATAGTATGAAAGTAATGACAGTTTCTATCAACACCACTGCGAAAAAAACAGGGGTGCTTAATGAAGTTCCAGGAGTATAGATAAAAACAGAAAAAAATGTATAAATTTGATGAGAGGGAAAGAGTGACTTTTTTCACGGAAGGACCATCCACCCATCCCGGTCATGTGTAGATGAATGTTTTTAACCCCCCCCCTCCCCCCCAACCCCACCACACCCCCTCCTGCGTATATAAGTAATAATTGTCTTCTTATCTACATAAAATGAAGAGCGGGATATTGAAGAATCCTTGCGATAATGCTAAGTGTGGTAGTTGATGAACGTTTTTTCCAAATTTTCATGGTGTTTTATTTCATTTTCTTTCATTATGTGTTTCTTTAAAACTTCATTCAATTCCCATTATCACCAATATTGATGTTATCATTTATGTTCACCTACTGGTCAAGGAATTCCGTTGCCTCGTTTAGAGAATATGCGACATGAACTTGTGTTTCCCGCCATTCCCATTGTTGCCATCTTGATTGCTTTACCAGAGCATTAACAAAAAAGTTCATCTAGCCTGACACATCAAATCATTACTCACGGAGATAAGTGGATATTTGTGATGAGAAAAATATGAAAAATACAGGGAGGAGTTCTTTCAATTTGATTGAAATACTCGTAACAAATGCAGACACTTTAAACGAGGCATGTGGCTCTGCTGCAATCACGAAACAGGACTGTTCTACCCTGGGACGATTCGACTCCGAAACGATTCTGGCCATGAACTTTTCAGAGTGATGCTGCTCAGCTCTAAACACTTCGACAACGCCTTTTTGGGAAAATCATGCAGTTCTGTGTGTACTTGAAAGGGCGATCATGTTGTTCCTTAACACTTTGAACTCGAGGGCCCTTTTTTCCGGCCAAGGTACATGACGCGTCATAATTTCATTAAGTAGAGTGGTTGCTAAGTGACTGTGTGTGGTAGATCCATTAATGTTTTCATAGTTCAGCCCCAAGGCTGCACGTTGAAAATGATAATTGGTCTACCCCAAATAGTGAATATGGATTCTTCCAATTGCTGCCATTGAACTGACTTGGAATATACTACAAGTTGCAAAGGGTTAAATATTGAACTAATGATTTGCTCTTGTGTGGTGTAGCAAATAGTTGTTCCATCACCATTTCCGTAGGCAACTCGAACAAAAAGGCAAACAGTATTAATTATGAGGGGGAGGGTATCCTAAACTGTAACATTAGTGAGTGCCTTGCATGCGTGGAGAATCAAGCGTTATTTTTGGCCTCACTGCAAGGAATTTTCCATGTTACCTTGCTTGCTTGGCTCTTGATACTTAGGTTAGCTTCAGAATCTATGACTATTTCACCACCGAATACAAGTATTCAGTCGCATTCTGTGAATCGCTTACAATATATAGCCTACTTTAGAGGACTCTCACCCCATGCGTTCATTATCGCGCCTCACACCCTAAAATCAGTGGGGTTAAAAATCAACCTAAATCAAATGGGTTCAGTGAATTTGAACCTATTTGAGTTCATATTCACTCAACCCAGTTGATTTGGGTTGATTTTTTTAGACGAACTAATTTTAGAGTGCAGAATAAAATAGAGCGGAACATACGATCTGCCGAGGCACGTAGGTGCCGGGGATATACTCACCAACATAACACAAATTGGCGTCAAGTAAACGTCAATATCAAGAACACTGTCAAAATGCATCTCGGCACTTTTCCTTCCTCATCTTTTCAGTAAAAACCACTGTTTTCACATAAGGGCCTGATCAAATAGGCCATCGCTTCTAACAAAACCCTTACTGTCTAAAGGCCTATTTACCATGCAGAAACCATGAACCATATGGGAACTCTAAGTCATCATCTACGGAGCGTCAGACCTTTGGCCAAACGTTCCTCTCGTTTGCTGGATTGTACTGGTTGGCCTGACCGAGCCGGAGACAGACTTTTCTTATCAATGAAGGATCGACCGCCTGTTTCCCCACAAGGCTTGACCGTGGCCGATTTATATTTCCTGACCTCGCCTCACACAGTTGCCTCGGGCGCCCAAGCTAAAGATTGAAAAGCAGATAATTCATTAAGAAAATTGGCCAATGCGAGATATTACAGCGGGTGGCTAATGCTGTGAATTGGGCTCAATTCGATATAACAACACATGCATATATCCTCAAAATGAAACTGGAGAAACAGAATTTACCACGACCAATAAAACCGGGTCTGTGCGAAAATGGCGAAAGCATCAGAACTACATTGTATAGATAGAGAATTTATTGGGACTTGTTTTGGGGAGTAAAATATAATTAACCCTTTGAACCCTAACGACCGCTTTTCCGGCCAGGAACATGATACTAAATCTGTGGGGTAGACCAATTAATATTTTCAACGTGCAGCCCCGAGGCTGCACGTTGAAAATATTGATTGAACTACCCCAAATAATGAATATGGGCCATTCCAAGTGCTTTCATTGAAATGGAATGGAAGATACTACTAGAGTTCAAAGGGTTAAAGAAATCAGAAATAGGTTTTCGTAAACAGCGTTTAAAGATTTGCATACAGAATTCAGATAACATTTTTCATGAAACCGGAAATAACTTCTGTGCACAGCATTAAACGTTTTCTGTAAAGGAATCAGCAATGGATATGTTTGCCTCTGCCCACCTTTTGAGAGAAGAGGTACATGTGTGAACTTCAGAAAGGCATCGGGGTTACAAAAAGCACTTTCAAGCAATTCTGAACTGCACTTAATGAGACCTGTGTGACCCCAGTGAACTGGACCAAATTATTAACTTTCACGGTGCTTCGACTCATTTGGTGTTGGTTCCAGATCCATATGTCATATCCTGCTTGAAATATGAGTGTGACCAACTTTGTTTCCGCCCCGCCCGATTCTTTTAGAATAAAAATACATACATGACCTTCGCAATACGTTAAGAGTCATGAAATGTAATTTCAGCAATTCTGAACAATGCACTCAGTGACCTTAATCCCAATTGTGAACCTCCATTGAGCTCAACTCATTTAGTGCTGGTCCCAGGTCCAAGCATCATACCATGGTTCAGATATCAGCATGACCTACTTTCAATATTTTTGGCCACGCCCTTCTTGTGTGTGAAAATACATATATAAACTTGGCAATGCATTAGGCGGTCATAAAATATAATTTCCAGCAATTATGAAAAATGCACCCAATGACCCCTGGCTGACCTCAGTGACCCTGATCCATAATTTGAACTTCCATTGAGTTTCAACACATTTGGTGTTGGCCCCAAGTATATAGGTCATACCATGCTTGAGATATGAGCGCGACCTACTTTGAAAATTTGGGCTCTCACCCACTTTTCCGAGTGTAAAAATACATGTATAAGCTTGTATAATGCAAATGGGGGTCATAAAATGTGATTTCCAGCAAATCTAAAAAAAATGCACTCAATTAACCCTGGGTGAGGTCTTTGGTATTGGCCCATATTTTGAACCTCCATTGAGGGTTGGCCACAGGTTTATAGGTCATACCATGCTTGAGATATGAGTGTGACCCACTTACAAAATTGTTGGCCAGCTCCTTCGTTCTTTGAGTATAAAAATGCACGTATGAACTTCACCAATGCATTAGAGGTCACAAATTGCGATTTCCAGCAATTCTGAAAAAATACACTCAATAATCCTTGGGTGACCGCAGTGACTTTGACCCATATTTTGAACCTCAATTGAGTTTCGACTCATTTGGTGTTGATCCCAGATCCGTACATCACACCAGGCTTGAGATATGAGCGTGACCCACTTTCAGTACTTTTGGCCACGACCACTTTCTGAGGGTACAAATGCATGTATAAACTTCGGCAATGCAAAAGATGAGATTTCCAGCAATTTTGAAAAATGCACCCTATGCTCACAGCGACAGGAACCCATTTTTGTACCTCCAATGAGTTCGCTTCATTTGGTGTTGGTCCCAGGTCCATAGATCATTCCAAGCCTGAGTTATGGCCGTGAGTCAGTAACAAAATACTCCTTTGGACATACCCAATCTGAAAAACATTGGTGGCTGAGTACATGTGACTGTCTATCAGTATGTCAAAAAACAGAGAGATAGGACAATTTGTTTTCGAGTTCTTTACTTTCTTTATTGGTGTTTAAGGTCACATATATCTGCACAATTGCTAATCATGACCACGACATGGAGATAAAGTCAAGGTCTGTCAGTCGTTTATACCCTGTGTTGCCTATTTTAGAGGACTCGCACCTCAAGCTTTAGTGACTGGGTCCTATTTTACCAATGAATCAGAGCATGTTTACCACAGTAAACAGTCACTGCTTCAGTTCCCGGGGTTTCCGCGGTGGCTGTTTCGAGTTACTGTGCGGACAATGAGATGCATAGAAGAAGAAGAAGAAGAAGAAGAAGAAGAAGAAGAAGAAGAAGAAGAAGAAGAAGAAGAAGAAGAAGAAGATGAAGAAGAAGAAGAAGAAGAAGAAGAAGAAACCATACAAAAACAATAGTCTGTATGTTTCACACAGACTGATACAGAAAATACAAAGAATGGGAATAACACATCATAATAAGTTTAGTATTTCACAAATAGATGTAATGAAACAAAAGATGTCCAATAATGACCTGTTTCCTGTTGAAAATTGATTTGCCCTTCTATCAGACTTACATAAAATGTTAACAACTTATAAATAATCCCGCCTCACCACTAATAGCCTTTTGTTATTTAACCGTCTATCCAACAGTGGTCTGAGATGAGGAGATCGTCCCACATTAGACGGACCTCGCGGTGGACATCGGAAGTGATGCCATATTCACGTGACTCAGTTACGTGATGTGTAATTGTTATGGTAGCCCACGTGAGCGGCCATCTTGTGATGCCATTCGCATAGTGATACGCGGTGTCAGTGCGCATGCGCAGCGCGCGTTGTTAGTGTAGCGCATGCTTTCGTAATCCATTTTGGTTTCTATGGTGGCACTTGGTTGCTATGTGATCCAATGGCCTACAGCAGGAGAGGGCGTGTCCGGAGGGTATGTTCGATTGCATCGGAGTAAACCTAATTATCCAAATTGACCCGATAATCACCCCATAATCACCTCAAAACACCTAAACCCCCGAAACGGTCTCGGATTCACCCAGAATCATTCTTATAAGATTGGAACTCAGTGCTATAAGATGCGTTCCTTGGTATAAGAGTAACTTTACTGGTTCGGATTTTCCCCAAATTCTCGCTCACTTCAAAGCATTACAACAAACAACGCAGCTATTTATTTGGTTCATATTACCCACTTAATCCTCGGTTTCTATCTATTTATTTCGTTCGGATTTCTGGAGAATACATGTAGCACGTGGTGCTTTAAGGCTCGTTTCATTCAACAAGAGTACTTTTCCTAGTTCGGACTCCACCAGAATCCCCATTTTCTCTCTATCTCTCTTGCGTATCATGTCCTGGTATCCTAGCAGTCTATCTAGTCCTAGCTATCTCTGTTCCAACCACTATCACTACATACTGGGTCTAAATCGAGACGTTCGTCTTCCAGCATACGAGGCCATGAGAGCCATGAGAGCCATGAGGAAATTCATCATTGAGGTCTAATCTTAAACCCATCTTATCCTCATCTATGTATTTAACTGGTAGATTACTGGAAGCCCATATTTGGGCTTTACTCTGAAGTGCAGGCACGGTATCGTAAAGGCTTCATATTCTGTGGACATGCTTGAAGGGAAATTATTTAGTCGGCACAGATTTGCCTTGTTATAATTTATGAGAGAGTGTCTATAGGCACTCTCCCATAAATTTCTACAACGCAAATACATATGAACAAATTTTGGTGACCAAAAATAATTTTGCAGTATAGCAGATAACGGCTACGTGTCGTGGAATTCCTCATATAATCTGCCTATGGTTTTCCAATCCCCTTTTTGTCGAATGAGGCCATGAGGAAATCCATCAATGAGGCCTTATCTCAAACTCCCCTTACCACAGAATATGACGTTACGACTGATGGGATCTCAAATCAACGCGTGTTTTAGTAATAATCAAATTTCAACGTATTAATTGTGAGCTACATGTCGGGAGGAAACACATTAATCAATCTTTGCTATTGAATCTTCCGGAATAATCAGAGGCACCAGAGTGAGGATGGGCGACATGAGGGTGTTTCTGGCTGCTTTGGCCAGGAGAAGCAATATCCCCCTTTCCGTTGTCCTTTGAAAGTTCAAAGTCGGGGCAAAATTAGCCGTTCGATATTTAATACCATGTGCTGCAACGGAAATTTGAAAATGACCACAACTCCCATCCCCGCTCACTCCTTTATACTTCCTCCGACCAAACGAATGAAATCCAGCTAAAATATCCCCAATAAATCAGTAGCACAACCAACAAGAGCGAGCAGACTTGAACGCACATATTATAACATCTGAAATACGGCCTAAAAGGAGTGAAAATGGGACAGGGTGTAATAGTTCCAGGCGTCCAGCACACTTTATGATATAAATTAGCTGTAGGTCTTCACGCGAGTTATGCGTTGTGAGTGGCTTTTACGATCTACTTTTTCATTAAATTTGGGACAAGTCATACATAGTGTAAGGATTCTGGACCAACATTTGAACCAAATTGCGATGTAAGGCCTACAAATATATACAGGTTTCAGATGACTTCATCATGCGCCCCCCCCCCCCCTCCCCCACACCTGGGTGGTGCCGTGTCATAAATACACATGAGTAAGGAAAATATTCGATCACTGATCTGGGGATAAGGCAGTTTTCTTTTCGGAACAAGGATACACTGCATTCTGAATAAAAATAGTTGTCCAAAACGTTCGAATATATCTGGAGATTATGGAGCCCGAGGGGTGACATGGTCATTTTTTTAATCCGTGCGCTCGGATTACTAATCCGTGTTCATGGTTTACTAATTCGTGCGAACACGTTACTAATCCGTACGAACGGCTTACTAACCCGTGCGAACGTTTTACAAATCCGTGAGAACGGTTTACTAATTTTGCGAACGTGCGGCGGATTAATATACAATGATGTTGACACTTGGTACATCACTGGCACCAGCCATTAGACGCGCCCTACAAGGGACATGTTAATTCATTTTCTGGTTTAAACCTTAAACAAGAAACATGAATCATGGTGACTGTAGAGGAATGGCTCTATGAATGAGGGTCAATAAGAACCTGGTATACGACACCTCCCCCTCCCCCGTCCTGGGATGGATAGGAACGTGTTTGTAACATTTAGCCGCCATCTCCAACTTGGAAAGGAAAGTATTGGAAAAGGATTGATTGAAAGTTTTGTACTGGCCGATCAGTTCTTACTGAGGGTCCTGGGCAGGAGTTCTACCCGTGGTGGAACTCATTTGGTAGAATTTATCACGTGACTATATCTCCTGGTTGTACTGGTAACCTGATGTCGTGTGAAGTCGTCGTAATGGTGATGCGAGGTGTTATGTGCGCACGCCGGCGCCAGTTGTTGGGATTTTTTAAGCTGGATCAGAATCTCACGAGAATCCTCTGACCATCTAGAATTTGTACCGACATAAGTTATCCCCCCCCCCCCCCCACCTGTCCTGAAAGTAACATACGCCAGCCGACTGATCCCTTTGGGGGGTTGGTAAAATAACCACATGGTTAGGGTTAGCCCTCACAACGCACAATACCACCGTTGTTGCTCCTGCCCTTTAATCCTTATCCTAGAGTGATCCTTATTCTAGGGTGATCCTGATACTAGGATGCTGCTTAATAACGACCCCATCCTGATCTAAGGATGATCTTGGGATTATCCGAATCGGAATCACTCCTCCGCTCATCCCTCTTCTCGTTCCTCCATTTCCTATTTCCTTCCATCCTGTCCCTCCGCTGCCCCCGCCCCCCCCCCTCTTCCCTTTGGAGATTTTTTTAGCAAAAATCGTTAATTTGTCTCCAAAAAGGGGGGCAAGTGGCTGGGGTATGCTACTTCAAGGGTAAGGAAGATAACTCATGTCGACACAAATACCCTTTGGTTAAGATGGTGGCTAACTGATCCACAGTCGCAGCTAAAAATGGGATATGGTTTACTGACTTTGATTCACCAGGATACATCTTTCTATTGCTGAAGGTACAGAAATGTCATACTCGGAAAAGGACAAAAAGGGCGACACTTGTTTTTCCAAACAAAGTCGTGTTCTGAAGCATCAAAGTTGTAAACTATGTGGTGGTTGAGCATATAATGACAATTGACCGTACTCCATGTTTTTGCACTGCGGCCCGTAAGTCGCTCCTCTGGATATTACCCGCTCCCTCCTTCCATATGCTGGCTCTACATGCTATAACACACAGAAAGGGGTAGCATAAAATTGGTAACTGATAAGTATATTCACTCGCAAAGCGAATGGAGTCATCGCGGAAAGTGTCAGCGCAATGCACGAACATGACAATAGGCGAGAAAGTTCTGTTATGCATTTTGGTACAAATTCTGTGCTACCCCATTCTGTGTGTTATAGCTCGTAGGGACAGCATATAGGGGGGGGGGGGGGGTGGTAGCAGGGAATATCCAGCGAAGCACAATACGGGTCCTCTGTATGAAACCTCCCGTAACCAGGAATGCAAGGCTGAGAACAATGATATGATAAATAATCGGTTTCCACTTGGTAATGCAATAAGTTCAGTCTCACGCCACCCGGATTAAGAAATAAATTGACCATGTCATCCACCGGGCTCCAGAATATGAACAGAGGTGGCATGGTCAATTTATTTTTTAATCAGTTCGCACAGATTGGTAATCTGATCGCGCGGATTAGTAAACCATTCGCACGGATTACTAATCCGGGTGCACATATTAGCAAATCGTTTGAACGGATTCGTAAACCGTTGACCATGTCACCTTTCGGACTGCATAGGAAAATGAAGACTTGAAGCGCCGATTCAGGCAAAACAGCGCTTGTGAGTTAGTTTAGTTCTACGGACACAAGCAGTATGCGTATAAGCACCGTGGAGAGACGGTCTGGATACGGGGAATTGGCGAGAGGGTCATGTTTCAGGGTGTATGCCTCTCCATGTTTTTCAACTGTACCCCCTCCATCACGCCCATATTTGAACTCCCTAACTGCTACCAGTGAATTGCGAATGAACCATTTTCCCTTTTGATCGAAATCGCGCCATTTTCCCTTCGGATCGAAATCAATGACTTTTGGGTCCAAGAGTTGGAAATGTTGACTCCGGTTAGAAAAGCCCATGAAATTTGGTTGAAAAATCGCTAAGTTTCTGAAAGAAACGGTCAAAGAAATAGATACAATGCCACTAAAACTACTACCATATGATATGAAATTACCAACTGTTGATTGTGTGCAGCATGAAATTTCTAACTATTGAGAATTTGAGTTGGGATTAGAGTGTGAGGTTACAGCCCCCTCCCCAACCCCCATCACCTCGTCACTGTCTGGATAACAAAAAATGAAACACGCGGGTCATTGAGGAACACGATTTTTCTACGACCTAACACATTATCAGTACTTGACTATTTTTAGACGTAAAGTGAATACAACGAAAGGATTGAATATATTACAAAATTTGTAAAGCGTTCCCATTACCTCCCCGACAGGGGGCGGTAACCCACTGTTGTTCAACAATGCGCTAATCCTGCTATTTCTTTTCATGTTAGATGTGGGGAGGGTTCTTATTAATCTTGATGACAAAGTAGAAAATAATTTTGTATCTTTCATTATCTGGAATAATGACATACACGTTTGTTTCATTCGTACAGTTAAAACTAGAAGTCCTGTCACGAACTGTGCGTTTATCTGGGCTTAATTACGCGTAGGAATTGCTCGCAATTGCCATATCGAATGGGATCCAAAGCACGGCAGGTTCTCCTGGTTACTCATAAGAAACACAGGCAATGTTTCTGCCAATGGACCTCCGGGTTACCTGGAGGTCCATTGGTTGAAACATTGCATGTGCACAGGTCATATGTACAGAATGTGATAGCCTTACTATGGTTATAACGCGCAGACTAACGCGCAGATCCACTTGATATTTGTGAGTATTTCTTGACAAGACTTCTAGTTTTAACTGTATCGTATATTAATCAAACTAAAAGTTTTCGAAAGTTATAAGTCGTCCGTATGAATGAAAATGTGTCATTCCGCTTTTCGAAAGTTGCACATCTTGACAGGGGGATATAACTGCGCAATTTCCAGAGTTACATAAGGTATCACAGAACTAAATATTTTCCCATAGGCCACCATTATAACGTTCAGACGATAAAAAACCCTTTAATTTTGGCATTCAAATATCTTTGTCAAGTATCGCCCTTCAGACAATTTTTCTGTCCCGAAAACAAATAAGAGAGAAAAAATGACACGAAGTGAAGTACTGGTCACGTGCACATATTTTTCAGGAAATTCCCTACAAAAACACACAAAATGTAAATTGTTTTTTTTTAGGTTCAAAAGTCATCAAATCACCATCTTTTTATCAGGAGTATTCAACAATAATTCAAGATGGCCATAGAATGTTTCAAATGTTTATTGAAACAATATATTTTCCCAAGGCTGTTTATTTTTCGAGATTGCATCATTTCCGAGTGCAACATTTCAAGGTGGGGAACTCTAATTCAAATATTTAGTTCAGCGATACCTTAAACGAAAATAATAATGATTTCGATCAAATTAAAGCAGATTAATTCGCCAATAATTATTCTGATGATTAGTTTAGATTCGAAATATGCTCTAAATAACAGAACAAAAATTAAATCAATCAGGATACCAGAATAACGTTTGATTGTATTTTTGACGAAAATTCTAATCTCCTGTTGCAAATTGAAGAAATCCAACTTGACTTGCCGTTACCGCGAAGGCTAGTATGCTAGAGTGGATTAAACCACAAACATTTTTCTGAATTTTTAAACTATAATCCCCATTGAAAATCGCCCCTTGAGCGCAACATAAATAAATCATTGCAGATCGCGCTTTCTTCCACTCAAAAGAGACGAAATATTCTGACCACATCATCAAGGCATGTCTTCAAAGACATACCTGGATGATGTAGTTGAAATAATTCTTCAGTCGGGACTTCAATCATGACAATCGGGACAAATTGTATTTACACACCCACCCACACGCGCCCAATCTGTCAACGTCCCTGCCTTTGCCGAATGCAATTAAGGTTAGCGGCAACAATCTAAATCAATACTTCTATAATAAAAGAAACGAAAACCAATGTAAACGGTCAAGAAAATTCAGAAGAATAATTTATAACAGTTACTATGAATGAGATACCAGCAGCCGTGGATTCATTACATTTTTTAAAAAATGTTCAAGCAAACACAATATGAGATAAAAAATTATATAGGGCATTTTTGTGAGGTAAAAATCGAAAATGTAGAATTGAACCCCTTGAACCATGATGGCATCTCCCATGTCAGTTCAAGCCTATCGCTTAGAAGAGTTCATATTCCTGTTTTGGGGGGTAGACCAATTAATATTATCAACGAGCAACCTTGGAGTTGCACGTGGAAAATATTGATTGGTTTGCCACAACCCACTTTTAAGAGCTAACCAGTTGCATGGTGCAATTCGGAAGTAGCGTGATCCTTGAACAAAAATGCGGTCATTCCAGTTTAAAGAGCTAAATATCGATTTTTGTAGATTGCGCTAAACAGAATTGATCTAGTGACAGTGGAATTAAAATGAAAGTATGTGTGTGCAATAATCCGTCCAAGTCATCTTAAAAGCTGAACACAATAAATATGTGGTTCTTATCTTGAACAAAAATGAAAGTAGCCTGTTTTCATTGTAAATGTTACCAATATTTAATAAAATATCTCGGGAAATGTGAACTACTGAAATAAAAACTAACCTTATTAGTTCTTATTTGCCAGTGTAGGAAGAAAAAAATCTATAATATCGCAATGCCCAAACGAATCTAGCATCGCCATTTCAATTCTAATATTTGTTTTAAATTTTTGCCTAAAACACATGGCTTTCATGTATGCCCCCTAGCTGCAAAGAGCACACTTAGACAAAATGTCCCTTGTGTTCGTTAAAAGGTTAAACATGATTTTGCTTCTTGTCTCGAATACCATGATACGCGTGGTTTATTTCTGTTTCAGTGATTTCGTTTTTCCAAAGAATATATCTTGAAATATTGTAGGAAATTTTTTATATTAAATATACCATTCAAAAAAGTAGGAGATATCCAAACGGATGTTGATATTTTCGGAAAATGGTATTAGATACGCGTGATTGGACACATCAATATGTTACCAAGTTTAGTGTGGATCATAAATGTCACCGGCCCACGAAAACTTCATACCGGATTTTCACACGAGCGCCGCGTTAATCTCTGTGGGGAACGTTTTGAAATTTCATTTGTACTGGACGGGCTTTTCCGGAGGTCTCATCGTTCTTTTCTTGGTACCAACTCGTTCATCAATAGTTTCTGGTCGAAACCTTACTTTTGCGGTATTCGAAGACTGACATGTGACGAACGTTTACGTGCCGTTCGGATGTTGGAAGCTGGCAACAGACAGACTGTAGTGGCTCAAATTCTCAACGTTACTCAATCGGTGATGAGCAGGTTGCGGTCACGCTACCGCCAGACAGGCAATGTTGACGACAGACGTCGGTCAAGACGTCCAAGGGCGACAACTGCTAACCAGGATCGTTTCAACAGAACCACAGCATTACGTAACCGCCATCAAAGTGCCTCAGAAATTGGACGAAGACGCATTGCCGTGGGTGTAATGGGGACTTCATTGTTTTTTTTACCCCTTTACCTAACATGAAAAGCAGACGACAAAAAATATCTTGAATAACTATTATTTTCATTTTTTATCTCAAAAACATAGGTTATGACCCCTCATTGGAACGAGCTCGACGAGCTCATAACCTATGTTTTAGAGACAAAAATGAAAAAATAATGAAAATTAATTGGCGATTTTTGAGAATAGCGCTGGCCGGTTTTTGCCGTTACGTTAGGTAAAGGGTTAAATAATATAATTATCGTTAATAATGAAAAGTAATGAACAGAGTAATCGCTTGAATGGGCTGGTTACGTGAAATAATTCACTCGAGGCGAGGGACTATATTGTAAAATACTCGTGCGCATTCGCCCATTTGGACAACGTCCCTCACCTCTCATGAATTATTTCGCGTAACCAGTCCAGTCAAGCGATTACTCTCTATAGTAATCAAATCATGGTGGAACTGTCTACTTTGGCGTGGTGCATAGTGCACCTGCCTTCAACGGCTGAGTTGGTACGATGAGTATCCTGACAGTTGCTCGCCGCTGTTCGGTGGTTTTCTCAGGGTCCTCCGGCTTCTCCCACCTTCAACCCGTAAACTTGTCCGACACGATGTGACGCTGGTTGTGGAAAGTTTCGTTAAAATAAACAAATAAGCAAATAAACAAACGAAAGCATCCAAATACAGTTCTGTTCCAGCATCTCGTCTTGATCCGAATTCCTGGAAACACACACTGTAAGTTCGTATTACCATCGCACCTTCGGTCTCAGGCCGAAGTTGCCTTGGGCTGAAATCTCGGCCGATATGAAACTAACCATATAACATTTATTTATTTATTTATTTATTTATTTATTTATTTATTTATTTATTTATTTATTTATTTATTTATTTATTTATTTTATTTATTTATTTATTTAAATAAGTACAAAATGTCCTGAGATCTGTTACAGTTTTCCTACAGTGCCATTGCTTCTCATTCTTTTCACATAGTCCGAAGTTTCCACTTCTCTAGCTCCTATGTCATCTATCCGAACGTCTCGATTTCCCCGCTGGGAAGCCGCAACGTTCGAATAGCTGAACTACCTCTTCTCTCATTTTGACGAAACTGCGATCACGACTCTGAATCTAAGTTTGCGAAAAAAGTTATGTACAACTCTCTTCTTTCTTCTCTTCGTCCAGCTAATCATTACGACTTTAGCAATCATTAATTCCTCACTATACTAAACTCTCTTTCAAACCACTCCACAGGCCCGGCAACGTGAATTTTCCTGATTGGCTTCAACGAATAACCGAACATTTCTGTGTAAACAAATTGGTTGCGCCAAGTGACGCATCAAGGGTGACAATCCTAGCTTGGTTCATATCGGCCGAGATCGGCGTATCAGCCGAGTTTGAAACCATATCAGCCAATTTTGATAACAGGCAGTTCTGGAAAAGAAAATCTTTTCGAATAAATAATATTTTTTACAACTACCCAAGAATAGCAGTGGTCCTGTCGAATCTGCAGGGGAGGGGGTATTGACTGGACACTCACAGTCAATATCAGGAAACACTCCTTCTTCTACCAAGTTGCCTGCTGAATGCCCAGAATGCAATCACCCTCATAGTAAGAGGGGAAATCCTGTACACCTGACATATATACTTCCTGTGTAGTCCCGATAGAGGTTCTGTGCGAGGGGAAGAAAACAAATAGTGCATGTTATTGGACATAATCGTATAATATGTGGGCCACATGTGAATGATTTTAAAATGTGTTCTCCGACATAGCCTTTCAACAAACATATTTTTTTTTCACTCCGGTAATAATGGAACCACCATAGTTAAACTAAATACTTTATTGGATGGGCCCATGTCAACGGATGTTTTTTCGATAGGTGTCATTTCGCATTGCGTCCCCTGTGCTACAGAACAGAAAGCGTTTTACCTACACATATCGTCGGCTGAGTGCTAGAATGTTCTATGTCCCATAGGACATAGAACATTCTAGCACTCAGGCGACGATATCTTGCCATGCAATTGCCAATTCTCGTTAAATGAGAAAAATCGTCCCCTGAGTTCCAATGTGTTTTATGTGCCTACTGGCACACAGAACACATTGGAACTCAGGAGACGAAATATTGCCACCAAATATGCCAATTTATTTATTCCCGATACAAATATACATACACATGTTGCATTTGAAGTCGAAGTCAGGAGAAGCGACAAAACAGAATAATTCAAATTATAGTATGAAGATGCCGAGAAATAATTTATGTCGCAGACAGATCAATCGCCCGAAGGCTGCACATTGATAATATCGATTGGTCTGCCATTTCGTAACGAATATGTGATTGGTCTACTACTAAATAACGAACATGGAATATTTCAAGTGATGCCGCTGAACTGGCATGGACGATATCACAAGGTACAAATGGTTAGCCCGATTTTAAAATGATAACAACCAAAGATTAGTCAACACTTCATCCAACAATAGATATAAATTATTGTAACAGTGGCACACAAGGGGAAATTTAATAGTTGCGGCCCAGAACTGGTGAAGCACTCTTGCAAGGTATAATAATTATTATCTAAATGTTCTCTTTGATTATCTTCAGAGTTAGACACAGATAAAAAAAAAACGAAATGTACGTTCGGGTGCACTGCATACAATTTATCAATACAAGTGTTGTACATATTAACAAGTTCACACCCGTATGCTTTACATTCGATGTAAGGGAGAACTTGACAGTCAGGTTAGAAAACAACGTATCCGCGTGAGAAATAAGTAATAATTTCATCGCACAGCCCGACACGTATGAAGAACTACATAGTCAATGAGCCCCAGCGACCCCCCCCCCCCCCCCCGTCCCATACACACTTACAAACGTTATAAGTTGTTGTGATGAAGTGACAGTAACATGGTCTGAGGTAGGTTTACGGATCGAAGCTTATGTTCAAATAAGACGCGAAACGTCGAAGATGAACATAAGCTTCGAGCCGCAAACCTGAGACCATGTTTCTGTCAATTCACCACAATAACGTATTTATTCCAATAAAACTCTACCGAAGCCGCAAATTCACATTGTGAAATGAACAAGGCAACTTCAATGAACAAGCTAACTTTAAGGTGATTCCAAAGTCATGGCTGCCAACATGGAAGCCAGAAATATAGAAAAATGTGAACATTTCATTGAACAATAACTTAGCAACGAAACAGCCTTGCCCTTGGATACCAGGGTAAGGGGGAATGGTCATGTCACATAGAACATGATGAGGCCCGCAAAATATGCATTTAACAAATTTACGAGCCATTTGGAGACATTAGAAAATGTGTACTGTCAAAAAGTTGGAAATGGCGTGGTCAGGTTTTCAAAAAATAGCGAGACGCCTCACCTTCCAATGAATAACCAACGTGAGCTATTAGTAATGCACTGCAGCAGTTGAGTCTTAATTTTGAATAAAACACATCGAAGATAGGACTAAGCACGTTGTCAACCTGGGTCGTTTCAGTCTCAAAAGTGTTCGCCATGTTTACGGTGGGCAATTCAAAACAATGAAGGTTGTGGGCAACATTGCGACAAAAGATCTCACCATATGTCCCGTAAATTCTCATGACAATGCCACTGCTGAAATTCTGATTGTCGATATATCTCAAGGGAAGCAGACTAATAGAGGCAAATTGCCTTGATTGTCTGTTTTATTTAAATATTCTTCCCTCGGCAACTGAAGCAACCAATTTGTTTACATGGGTCGACCTTGCCATTAGTTTGTATTCATGCGCCAAAATTACCAACAGAGAACAGAATTGCAGTTACCTTTAATTAACAAAACTGTGACATATAGTGGAATTAGAAGCCCATGTTGTATTCTTTTATTGTTGAAATATTCGTAAACTGGTTGCTTTTTCACTTCTTTTAATCGCAAATCTGGGGAACTATTGTTCGTCATGTAATATTGATGGTATAACTTTATTGGTCTGTCATTCGGCCCCGTTTCGGTCTGGCTTCGGTGAGTTCCAGAAATAATGCTCCTAATTTTGCGATCTGGTGAGTTTTCCATTGCGAATCATTGTAAACGATGTATTTCATTATATTTGTTTGCAATCCACAAAGATTATCGACAATTTCGAATAATCTTTGGGCTATTAGACTCATGTCTGCAAGAATTTGTTGATCGAACTTGTTATCACCGGAAAGTCACACGCGTTGGTAAGTCGCTTGTTCAAAGTGCGAAAAATAATATTTTTTCTTTCTGTCCACCCCACCAGACCTCCTAATAACAAATTAAAATATGACAGAAGTGTGAACATGCAATTTTTCTCTAGGAAATTATTTTATCAGTCGATGCATAGAAATTCTCAACGAAAGTGAAGTATGGCAACACACACAACGTCACAAGGCACAATCAGCTTCAAATTTTTGAGTGCTTTGCCTTATCGAAATATTGGCTAATAAATCTGCATTTTCACAGAAAAATCTCTGCATAAAGTTACAAATATGGCCTCTAAATAATCAAAAATCCAGAAAACGGAATTAAAAAACAGTAATTAGATAACCAAAATGCCAAGAAGATTATATACGAATTCATTGTCAATGTCTCGGCCACTCTGAATAGCACAAGAGTCTAAGAGATCCAAACACACACAAAAAATAAATTTACGTAATCTTCACAAGAGATTATATATTCCATAAATCAGGCAAAGCATGTCCATCCATCTGTCCGTTGGTTTACTTTTTGCATTACACTCTTACTTGCCTCATAAAAGTGATGGCTGAAAATGGTGAGGTCCCGCACATTTGATAAAAGTTATTGGAAATTAATAATAATGATGGCAGTTTCACCTTTGGGCTCTTTTAAATAATAGTGGTGACTGATATTTTTCTTCAAATTTTCATGTATAATAGTAATTCAGCACTTTTATTCAACAGGTCAAGGTATTCTAAAATTCCTACTAATAACACAGGATGGATGGATTCACAGTATTAGGAAAAATGTTAAAAGAAGTAAACTTTTTTCATATATTCCCGTGTGTTCGTTTAACCTGGTGGCCATGGATGAAACACAGCTTTTTAAATGTATTAACTTGACTGGATATGAAAAATACACTGTATCTAACCATCATGTACAGTTCAGGGTTTGATCCAGGTAAATTGGGAAAGGGGCCTTTTTCATGGTCGTGGGGAAATTATTCATTTAGCCATCTAGACATAAACCCAGCTGGAAGCTTTTTTCCAGAGAGAATACAGGTTAAAACGGGTATCAGTTTATTAGAATCAACTGTCAGAAAAACACTGATTTTGTAACCTGATAATGCTGTATAAGTTGAGAAGTGATAATGTTTTGTGCCAGATATTAGGAATTTTATTACATGTACCCCATTGGGAATGTTGCCTCAACTTGGCCACAGAATGTGGCCACACGAAGCTCTGATGCAGCGGGCATATCAAAGCAGCACCATTATAATTGGAAGGTTCTCTTTTTTTATTTTCTGTACCTCAACCAACACCTTATGTGAACAAGCTTTGGTTGGAATGGTAAGGATTGCTTTTGGGAGAAAAACTATTAACACTTTCAATAATGCAGAGGAAAGGTGGCACTTCTGTGAGGTTTTCTCGTATCACAGAATATATACACTTTCTGCCTTAAAAAACAGAGCTCATAACCTCCCGTTGGAATGGTTCCAGAAAGCTCATCAGTTACCATTGAAGATCATAATCACTTGCTATGTTTGTGTTGCAAAATTTGTACAAATAATGAAATTTGAATGGTCATTTATCTGTGCAACAATAGTGATTTGATCAGTGTGTTAGATAAATACTTGAAAGAAAGTTGTCATAAATATTGTCTTCCAGTTATATTAAATACAAGTACATAGTGATAAAGAGGTAAGAGATTGCCATTTCATGGGACTCTTCGACATCTTGAATGGGTGATTTGGGGAAACAAAATGTCTTCATGAAAACATAATGTCAAGCAAAATGGTTGAGAAGAATGCATAACTGTATCATACCACTGGGGGTATGGGGAGTACAGTACTAGTCTGCAGGTAACAGACTGAATCAGAATAATATAGTCTGTCAACATTAGAGCCTAAAACCTGAACTCACTGTTTACAATATTTACTGCACAGGTTTCACAGTGTACATGCTAGTAAGAGGGTACAAGAATCAAGAGAAAACTTTTATGACAAAAATACTGAATACAGGTGGAAACTGAAGGTGGCTTGGGAATGCTGCATGATTCCAGCCCAATCTGGAAATGTGCCACTGTTAAATGGGTCTCTATTGTGGATGGAATGTGAACCAGCACCAAATGCTGAGTTGGTCTTTTACTGTTGCAGGCAATATTAATGTGTACCTTTTTTCCCTGTACAAATTTTTCGGGAGACTATTAAAATAACCGGTGTCCGCTCATGTATCCATCCCACTGTGGTTTCCCTATGATAACTTTAGTTACAGTTGATCAAATCAAATGAAATTTGGTATGTAGGTGTATCAACATAAAACACAGGTCCAGTTCGAATCGTGCAGTCCGACAATTTTTAGCAAAGTTAAGCCCCTTTTTTCACCTTTATTTTTTTTAGTTTCCAACCAATAACTTGAGCTGTAATTGACAGAATCAAACAAAATTTGTTGTGTAGGTGTATCAACATAAAATGCAGGTCAAGTCAAATCAGGGTTTGATCCGACAATTTTTGCCAGAGTTATGTCCCTTTTCCAATTTTTTTTAATTTTTTTTATTTTGGGGGGGGGGGGGGTGACCACGCAGTCTTTTATTTTCTATTATTGGGATTTGACGACACACTTTCAACAGGGTCATCTCATGTCAAGACAATTTTACTTGTGAGAGAGGGCAGAACAGAAACATCACTTGTCTGGTTAATATTTGCAGGGGATGTAAACTAGATTACTGATTGGTGTGGTGTGCCATACTTTTGAACTGAAAATAGCTCCCTATGAAAAAATGGCTGGACCAGTGCATGCAGTGGTCCTTCGAAAATTTAAATTAACATACAATTGGATTTATTTTTTAAAATGTTTGGACTCAACTGTTGTTCTCTAGTGCATATAGAAAACATATCCTTCAATTTGAGATTCATATTTTAAGTTTTGGTGGCAGGAAGTTGACCGTGAGTTAGGGATTTTCAAAAGCATTTTTTTGGTGAGTAAATTCTTTTTTTTAATTTTTATCACATTTTTGTAATCTATTAGGTAGGAAGCAATCATTTATGTATTAAATAACCATTACTATTGAAAAGTAATAAAAAAAAACATCATGTTTTCCACCTGTCCACTCAAACTACAATCTTCAGTTTAGAATCACCTCAACGAAAGCAAATTTAGTAAAGCAACCTACCGTATACCCCACGACGTCACTGGACAACACAAAATTAATAACTTTGATAAAGGCAGAGGTAACACCATCTCATTTCAAATCATGAACAAAATTTAAACTGAGATGGAGTAACCTCTGTTGCAACACACTTTGTAAAAAAAGTTGCAAATGTAATAATTATTACAAAATGCGACTATATGGATGGGAAGACGTTGCAAATTGTAATAATTATTACAAAATGCAACTACATGGATGGGTAAAACTTGCAAAATGTAATAACTATTACAAAATGCAACTACATGGACGGAAAAAAACGATGCACAATGTTACAAACGGCAACGAAGTAGACTCGACAAAAGTTGCATTATGTAATAAACCTTTTTCAAGCAGGGCAATCAGATATATAGTTGTGTTCCCTGGTCAGGCCAAAACTCCGTTACCCGTCTTCTTTGCACAGGCTATGGTTCCTATTACACAATATTTAAATTCCATTTAACCCTTTACCCAACGTAACGGCCAAAACCGGCCAGCGCTATTCTCAAAAGTCGCCAATTAATTTTCATTATTTTTTCAATTTTTGTCTCAAAAACATAGGTTATGACCCCTCATTGGAACGAGCTCGTCGAGCTCGTTCCAACGAGGGGTCATAACTTATGTTTTTGATACAAAAAATGAAAAAAATTAGTTATTCAAGAATTTTTTTTTTGCAAGTGTCGTCTGCTTTTCATGTCAGGTAAAGGGTTAACAAACATAATTTCTTACAAAATAAAAATCTTGGCGAGTATCTCACGATTTGTTGCTGACAAGTGCACAAAATGATCTTCTTTTAAGCATGTTTAATTAGAAATATCATTTTCCACCTTGAAGGGTCTCCTTTCTATTTATTTATTTATTTATTTATTTATTTATTTATTTATTTATTTATTTATTTATTTATTTACTTATTTATTTTATTTTATTTTTTTTATTTATTTTATTATTTGAGTGAATTGGGGGAGATGAATCCATGAGGCAATACAGAATGCTAGAAATAAACACTTCACACATGTAAGTAAATTCGCACATAAAATCACACACCCACAGCATTTAGTTAACCAATACAGACTGGAAGTTATTTTAGTATTTGTATAATAAGATAAATAAAGCCCTGTTTGAAGAAAAGCTTATTACATAACGCAACTCTTGTTGAGTCTATTTCGTTGCATTTTGTAATATTTATTACGTTTTGAAACGCTTTCCAGTCCATGTAGTTGCATTTTGCAATAAATATAGAAAAGCAACAAAAACTGCTCACATACGCGTAGAGCAACACTCAATACATCTCCAAACAGTCGTACGAGCACACAGAAATGAATTTATTTTCGTACTTGTATAATAAAATAAGTGAATTCCTGGTTGCCCTGCTTGAAAAAAAGTTTACCACATAATGCAAACGTTTTCGAGCCTATTTCGTTGCAGTTTGTAACAATTATTACATTTTGCAGCGTTTTTCCCATCCATTACATTTTGCAACTTTTATTACAAAGTGTGTTGCAACAAACCTCGATGTTTTTATAAGTGTGTTGTGAGTATGCATTCGTAGAATAATGACTGGCCTCGAAAAATACGATTTAACAGGTAATATGCACGTTGAATCTCCCCCCATTGCTCTCATCTTTTCCAATTTTCAACTTGATGAAGTCAGACGGTAACATAAGTGGTTTGAACCGTAAACATAGAAAAAAGACTAAATGGGTTCTCGTCCAATCAGAGGAGGCGTGGATTTTAGTATCATTTGAACATCGGAAAAGTTCGTTGGCAGCCGATCACGTTTCACAGAATAATGCAGTTTGGGCAGAAGAAATATATGTTGGCAACACCGTTTAACAAAGTCCATCCTAAAGTATTCCACTTTCTACAGCTTCCTCTATAGCTCCAAGAAGTCGCTCTTTGACAATCGGCAAATTTTCTTTTCGGGTCATTTCTTTACAGAGGTTTGCAACAAACTGTTCAAAATCAGATTCTGAAGTTCCGACTGAGCCTTTCGTGTTTTCTGGTTTGGCTAGTACACCTGGTAACATTATGCATGCCATAAGAATTCCATACAGTATTTTCTGTTTGAAGAGGTTTTCAAGCACGCTAAATTTAAACTCTTTAAATTCAAGATTAAGCTTTTTCAAGCTGTCCATGAAGTGGAAGTGGTACAGGTGTAAGAGGTCTGTTAAGTGTTTGTTTCTCGTGGTTTTCGTTGTACTTGAGAAAAAGAAATACGTCAAATCAATCGCTGGTGAAGCGTACCGAGTTACCTGCAAGTCCACCATTATTGCATCCACCACCTTTTTGCCGTTCATTCCTCCTTCTTCGTACTTGAACACTATGTTGTTACACCACAGGTCACCGTGACATATGAATGCATAAGGTTCATCAGGCTTGAAAATATCCGAGAATGTCTTCTTCAGATCTAATGTGAGTAAAGTATCCACGCGTTCTTTTATCTTGGGGTCGTCAGATATTTCTTTTACCAGCTGGACTGACGTTTTCAAAGCTTGTGAAAAAAATGCTGGGAAAGACGTTTCAAACAAACTGCCGTGGAGCAAATATTTATATTTAGTCAAGTTCTCCGGATCTCTATTTTTTATCGCAAACGATAGTGCGTGAAATACAGCCAACTGTTTCATCACAACCTGACAATGTTCAAAATCTAATCCATTTATCCTATCCGCTAGGGCGTACCCGCGCGGTCGCACATCCTCCAGAATCAAAATGCCATTATTGTCATCAGCAATACTGTAGCAATATGTCGGCATGGATGGGCCGAAAACCTTCACTCCTCGATTAGTTTGATACTTAACCATATCATCTATCATTTGAGAATATACCATGGCTTCTCTGTAGAAAATCTTGGATTTCTTCAGTGAATGTTCTTTAACAAACTCACTTCTGTGGACTGTTTTTAAAAACAAATTATGAGCTTTCTCAACGCCATCTTCCTTCGTCACAACATTGACCGCAAAAACTATACTTGAATAGTTTTCTCCTTTCCCACAGCCTGGTTTCACGGTGAAACTTTTTACTGTTATGTCATCACGGCACTGTTTTGATTTTATTGCAGTCTCTAAGAGTTCTTTTGTTATAACACTTCTCTCCCCCGGGAGATCCTTGGCTTCATCTGTTTTCTCAGCCATTGTTCATATCTTCTGATTTCCCAAAATTCTCAAAGGATTTTCAATTTTGCGTGTATTGCTCTCGGTGGTTAACTTTTGTCCTGTTACACTACAAGAAAAATCAATGTCACATCTTAGTATTTTTTCCTTCAATGAAATTTGTAATAAATTTGTACAATTGTCAATCCCTTAATCATCAAATGTCGGTAGGCGTATTTGGGTGGCTATCGCAAGAATTTGCCCTAAAGTATTCATGCCAACCTACCTTTACGCACTTGAGAGGTATTCAGACCTACAGTCACCGAAATCAGCTGCGGTCATCTATCGGATGCCGTGGATAAATTCCAGGGCTGATCGAGCCCCAAATATAGCCTGACTGGTAACCGTATGTGAGAGTTTTTATGCTAATGTGGAGATTGTAGAACAAGCTAGGTCGCCACTCTGTTGTAGACGAAGATAGATTCGCTGGATATTTAAAATAATTTTCATACGTCGATACAGAGTACCGGGAAGGCAGTGGCGTAGGAACCGGGGGGGGGGGGGTATTTAGCCCCCCCCCCCCCCCCCCCCGCAAATTCCCAAAACTTTGTAAATCATATCTAGTATCTACACAAAAAAAAAACCACATTCATCACATATCTTTTAGAGATGGAAGAAAATCGCCTTTTTTCCAACTGACCTTCTCAAAAACTGTATGATCTACACCATTTGCAGTGCATAAAAAAGTTGGTAGCCGTTGTCACTGACTGATTTGACGCTCAACAGGTTAACATCTTCCTCTCTGACATACATCCTCCTATAAACACCAAAAATTAACAGCAACGATACCTTGATTTTTTTACTTGAGAAGCGAGGAAATGAGCTCTCAGTAGGTCATATTTCACAAATTTTCCCGGGGGTGGTATTCCCCTCCCGCACTCTCCCCCTGGCTCGGCTACGCAGAGCGGGCCGCCGAAGGCGGCCGTGCTGTCCCCTACAAGCCCCCGTTTGCAATACCCCTCCATCCCCCAATACTATAAGCTTCCCAAGCCCCTGCGTGAAGGTGAGTTCACAACGCTACCATGGTATCATTAACTGGTTGAGTGCTGGAAGCCCAAATTTGGGCTTTATTCTGAAGTGAAGGAACTACAACTAAAAGACGTCATATTCGTGGGTGTGCTCCATTTTCTCTTTGATGTGAATTTGTTTTAATCTGTGTAGATTTTTCTTGTCATAGTTTATTGGAAAATGCCTTTAGGCACTCTCCCATAAATTGCAAGAAGGCAAGTACATATGAAAATTGCTGCCCCAAATAACTTAGCCT
This sequence comes from Pictodentalium vernedei, assembly GCA_031216915.1. Taxonomy (NCBI): domain Eukaryota; kingdom Metazoa; phylum Mollusca; class Scaphopoda; order Dentaliida; family Dentaliidae; genus Pictodentalium; species Pictodentalium vernedei. The sequence continues at coordinate 646,435,776 of CM062296.1, read as the reverse complement.
ATTAACGCTTTTAAACTTGAGTCTCATATAATAATATGCCAACTTTTTAATTTCGTCGAGAAATCTCCTGTGAAAGAAATGAAGTTCTCAGTCTGATGAAGATGCGCTGTCTGATTGGATAGAGAACTATCGAGTAGTAATATACTCACATGGCACCGAAATCCGGGGTGCTGAAGGTGGGGATGGAGCAGGTTAGGGTAGGTGAGAAAACTGTCCCCTTGCCTGAGTTTAGGGGGAAAGGGGACAGCGCGTGCCTTTTTTAGCCAAAAGTTCAGTAGAGGAAAAGATTACTTTCCGTGAACAGCAACTAAGAAACTCTCGATATTCGCTTCTAACGTATCTTACCAATGCCAATGGGTGAATGTCTGTCTGTGTGTGTGTGTGGGGGGGGGGGGGGGGGTGGTATCACGCATAATGAAGAAGTTTGGTCGACAATCACCAAACCGAAAAGCTATACACTCGATGTCTAGTGCTCGCTCCGTCGCGAGGTTTTTACCCACATCCATCGCAGTATTCTTTCCAACCTTAACGGCGGTGAAGCGATCTGTTTCACCACTTCACTGGTGAAGGCAAGCGACAGAGCTTCCATCATCGAATCCAGCAAACCCGATCCACCGTAGACATGATATCTCATTACTCTGTTCTTTATCACTAACTTTTTTTTTCGGCTTAATTTTTTTTTTTGATAATTATTTTTTTTATTTAATTTTTTTTTATTTTATTTCCTTTCTTATTTCCTTTTATTTTATTTTTCCTTCTTTCAACGCGCTTCTGATCGGTGTGTACGTTTCTCTATTCAAAAGCTTCTGTCGCAACAATTCGTACCATGTGCTCAGCAACTATTCTCACTCATTTCCGGCTTCTCGACTCACCATAAAGAGATCTAATCCCTCCAGAGGTACATTAGGATCGCAAGGAATGAGCGTGGTTGTCATTCCCTGTCCTGTGACCGATTTGATGAATGCTTTATTCGCATCCCATTTGGGTTTCACTACGTTCTTCCACTTCGAACTTCTGCTCGCTTTCTGTCTCTCTGGAATCCTTGTTTTTTTCTCTTGACGTTCGTCTGAAACAGGAGGCCGCAGTAAGTTTTGTAATCCTTAGCCAGCACGTGCAGATTCCATAATCCTTTTGCGCCTTCGTATTCTCGAACTTCGACGATCAGATTATAGTCGTCGGTTATTTCCAAGCGTTTATGACCTATATAGAGATTGCAGTTGTCTTAATCACGCAAGTCGGAGACAGTGTCCGCGCTCAAGGGATTCGTTTTATATAAATTCGCGTAATCTTCGGGTTTCATATTGCTGGCATCTATCATCGTGACGCCGACCGTGCTAGCAGTAACAGTCAATATGTCACTCTCCGAATGGGTCTCAATTCTGCCTCTCGGCGGAAAGTGTTGATACTGAAGAGGATGATGACGTGTGTATGCGGGAAACGATGGTATATAACGAGGTTGACCAGAAGGTCTGTAACCATAAATCGGGTTATAAGAAGTTTCGTAAATAAAAGGTTTGTAACCAAGTGCCCTGCTTTCTCTCAACGGTTTCAATTCTTTGACAGTATCTTTTTGTCTCTTCCTGAGTTTCTGTCACGGGTTTGAACAACCTTCTTGTCTCTCGTTTCATTCCGGTGTCGCCATATTGCTCTCTCGAATATTCCTCTCGACTCTCAACTTAGGATCTTTGGTCTTTAAAATGACATGTTTTCAATATTCAAATTTATTTTCAATTTTTTATTTTTAAAAAAAAAAATTTGTCCATTCTATTTAATTATAGAAAAAAAATCCAATATAATATATACAGTAAGTGGAGAGTGGATTGTAACTAAATCACCCGCGGAGTGGAGTTATCAACCAAAGTATCACTTTCAAATTCTGTACATATGGACAAAAACCACAAGCAATGTTTCAGCCAATGGACCTCCGGGTTCAACCCGGAGGTCCATTGGCTGAAACTTTGCTTCTGATGGTTATGCTTTGCAACAAATTTGCATTTATTGCTCGGGTGGAATCTCCACTCTGCGGGTGATTTAATGATAATACACTCTCCACGTACTGTATATACTTTCCTCCGTCACGGACAAACAGAATCGAGGTCGATCGAATATGAGGAAAGGGGAAAATATCCTCTCTCATCCGATAGTTCTCCGAATCGACCTCGCAAACCGTAAAAACGCTAAAAAAAACACCGACGGAAAATTACATGTATTTTGCAATTTTGAGGATTGGGTAATCTTTCGCATACGAGAGATCATTGCAGAATCGACGAAATCCATCGATGCAAAACTTAAAACGCGACAAAAAATCTCACGTTTTGACATTTTGACTCGCGATTTGTAATTTCACATCCAAGAGATCTCGGCAAAATCGATTAAATCGAACACTTACAATGCCGAGTAAAAATTACATGGTTTGGTTTCTGCCACCAACTTTGGATTTTTCATCTCGGGTTTGTGGTACCATCGCTGTCATCACCGCCATCTTGTGAGAAAAATGCAGTGAATTCTCCGACTGGTCCAGAACCAGACGGTCTCGAAATGTTCTAAGATTTCCTAAGATTTTATTTTTGCTCAATCGTCGAGATTCGATCGACAAGACGGGACAAATCCTCATAGTATCTCTATCGTCCATTCGATTTCCCAACCGATTTCCGACTCGAAAAAGGCGCGCGTCTTCTCTTGGTATGCTGAACCATTTTGCGAGAAGTCTAAAATAGTCCAATATTGCAGGTATTTTGGACCTAGTCGATTTCTCGAGAAAATAAGCTCGAAAATTACCTAAGTCGAAACCTGGGTTGTTAGTGGCTCAGAATCCCTAATTATCCATTGCCTTCGTCTTTACCCGGTGAAGATGAGTTTTGTATTTATGGATGATGTCCATGCTTTTTGTGGCGAGGACAGGAGCCACAAGGTCCCCATCATCACCAGGTTCATGTTTAGAAGCGATTAATTTGATAGAAGAACATATCTCGAATAGAAACACAGGCTGTGGAGCGGGCGTCACAGGTTTGTTCATAGAGGTTACAAAGAAAATCAGTCAATGTGTGCTTTTGGAAGACGGTAATCACCCATCAACCTGCCAAGTAAAGTGGATGCTGTGTAATTTGAGAGATATCAGGTTTCCCTTCTAATTGTCAGGATGGCCGTTGGTGGCTTAACTAAATGGCCAAGTCCCTTGGTTTCTTTGCTGATGCCATTTCCTTGGCGTTTTTATGCCATACTTGCGTGTGGTCGGTGAATTTTAGAGGATATTTATGGGGTATTTGATTGTGTGTCTGTTGAAGTTTGAGTGCGGTGGTTTAAGTGGACAGTTTTGCAATGCGGAAAAACTCTACAGAGATGTTTCGTGATGAAGGTCATTTCAGCACAAGAGGAATCAATGTTTTTTAGAGTTTGAGGGACATTTATTTGTCGGCTTCCCATTTGTAGCCCGAAATATTTTAGACTTTTTGTTCTTTCGGCACCTCTAGTAGCTATTTAATTGATTTGATCTGAGAGGTTGAGATTTTTATCCCGAGAAAATCCAGATAGTTTCCTTTATTGCACCCCTTCAGATCGTTCCCGTATAGTTTTATTTGAAAATGGCGTGGTTTCAAGCTTGCGGGTGAAGATCAGGTGATGGAGATTAGGAGCAGTAGTCTTTACACTTTCTTAATATGTTAATAGTTTTATTGGTTATGATTGGGTCATTTGCTCAGACTGAACTTTCGATAACTGACATGCTTCGGGAGCAAACATAGTAGAAATTTGTTGAACCTCCATGGCCCCACACATTGGAAGAGATACCTTTTCTCGCCATCTGCGGCGCAGGCCCCTGGGTAGTGCATGTCCGTATTATAAGAAGTTTTCATTAGATATGGTATTCTCTCCCAAAATTGTCCACTATCAAGCTCGGCGATATGACTTCAAGCACGAGTGATAGATCTAGAGTTGTTCCCCTTGAAGCGTTTACTTGTCGAAATTTTTCAACATTTTCAAAGAACTCAATCAAGAAAGTCGGTGTGGTCTTGCGTCCTGGAATGGCTTCAAGCTAGGGTTTTTGTAGGTTGAGGAATTAATGATGACAAGGAGTAGAGATTGGGTGGGCGATGAGGAAAGAAAGGTGCAGAATATACAAAGCAAATTGAGTAGATGGCGGAGATTCCACGAAGTGGGAGAATAAGCTTCGGATTCTATGGGCAGAATGTGAAACAATAACACTTTCACAAACCTGCTACAGACATGACAACATTCTGTAATTCGTCGCCTGAGTGCTAGAATGTCCCATGTCCCCTATGGGACATGGGACATTCTAGCACTCAGGCGACAAATTATTGATAAATAAGTGTTTATTATTTGTTTAGTTTCATATCGGCCATATCGGCAACTTCAAATCAGCCTTCGATCTACGGTTGAATTATTACTTGGGTAGTAATAAACTCAAATTATTGGTCGAATTATTGCTTTGTTAGTGATAAATATACGATGATACCATAGTGTGTTTTGATATGTTTGATATCTCAACGAGTTGAAAGTGAGTTTTTTTCGCGAGGCTTGCCGAGCGAAAAAAACTCACTTTCAATGAGTTGAGATATCAAACATATCAAAACACACTATGGTATTGTTGTATTTATCTTATACCGACCATTTTTGTTCTTTTCTGCATTTTTAAAAGGGTTTTGGGGATGATTTCGTGTCAAAATGTCGACTCATCTGGAGTGGAGTCGACTGCTTTCTCTTGTTGGGCATGAATACATGTGATGTGCCCGGAAAAGCTGTTGGTGCGTAACAAGGCTACAAATTCAAGTGAATGATAGAGTATAGTTCCCCTTAGAAAGTGGCCCTGTAACTGGGAAAACAATTACAGAAAACATACTTACGCCTCAATTCTTATGATTTATGACAAAAATATGTTTGATAATCAATTTCACCAGATTTGACACGATTCATAAACAATTTTGCGAATGTCATCATTATATTATAATATAGAAAAAGACTATAGTCCGTTCTCCAATCTATATGACATAGGGGTATGTGTTATAGATAATCTATAACACATGGGCTATATCTTCAACAGGTATAAGATAAACTCAAATTATTACTTTACTTACTATTAAAATCAACCGCGATATCAGCCCGAGGTAACTTCATATCAATCTGAGACCGAAGGTGGGAGGCTGATGTGAAATTACTGTGAGCTAATATCTCGGCAAACTAACCAAGTAATAACCACTTGAAGTTATTAACCCTTTACCCAACGTAACGGCCAAAACCGGCCAGCGCTATTCTAAAAAATCGCCGATTAATTTTCATTATTTTTTTCATTTTTTGTCTCAAAAACATAGGTTATGACCCCTCATTGGAACGAGCTCTTCGAGCTCGTTCCAATGAGGGGTCATAACCTATGTTTTTGAGACAAAAAATGAAAAAAATTAGTTATTCAAGAATTTTTTTGGCAAGTGTCGTCTGCTTTTCACGTTAGGTAAAACAAATAATTACATTCAACTACAAAATGTTTTCGGAGCCGTTACAGTTTTCTGACAGAGTTATTGTTTCTTATTCTTTCACAAAGTTCGAAGTTACCTCTTCTTCTGGTTCAGCTGTTCGAATTTCTGCTGTTCAGCTATTCCACTGGGGAAACCGCGACGTCCGGATAGCCGAACTCTCTCTTCTGCAACATCAAAGTATCCCCGCTTGAGACTCTGAATCTTAGTTTGCGTTGAATAATCTGTACAACTCTCTTCTTCATTCTCACCATCCACCTAATCCATTCTTAGTATTTGTCATCATAAATTCCTCACTATACAAAAACTCAGTTTCAAACCACACCATCATGTCGATAACGCCAACCGTGTTCGATGAATAACTGTAAACGATTATGATGTAAAAAAAAGTTGTTGCTCATTGTAACGCATTGGGGGGGGGGGGGGGGGGGGTACAACTCAGGCTTGGTTCATATCGGACGAAAATGGGCATCATATCAGCTATGATTGAAGCCATACATGTATCTGCGCAATGGGCAATTCTGAGGAAGAAAATTATATCTAATAAATAATTTGCTTTTCTCCGGCTGTGATGTTATTTATTTATTTATTAAGGCTTAACCACACTTTAACAGCCAAGGTCATATCGTGTCGGTGACAGTTGTACGTGCGAAGGAAGCCGGAGTAACCGGAGAGATCCACCGAGCAACGACGTACAGCTGCCAGCTCCCCAACATCGTAAATCCACACTGCAGCACATACGGGGTTAGTATGGTTGAAGACATGCGCACCATCGACGTGCAGTACGCTTTAGTTCACGGCGTCATCGTGTCCCCATGTGGACAATCGGGGTTAAGTGCCATGCCCAAGGACACAACGCGGGAGTCCGAATCGATCGCTCAGACGGCCACCCATCCAAGAACTAACCGGGCTCGACGTTACTTAACTTCGGTGATCTGATGAGAACCGGTTACCGCAACGCCACCGCGCACCCTCTCCGGCTGTGATGAAGGATTATGAATAGGTTACATCCCATCCCACCCTTGATGAATGATTGAGGGCGGTTAGGCTCTCATTCCGTTAGGACATTTTGCCCGGATTCTCGAGAAATCTCTGAGCCCTCCTCCCCAACTCATTTTGGCGTATAATATTATGCGGCATTCATTTTCCGTTCTAAAATGAAATTACTATAATAATTGCTACCCAACTTGTGATTTCGTACAAACCTGTTAAAGTTTTTCTTTAAAAAAAATATATGTTTAGAAAATTCCTCTGCGTTAAAGCATTTTTTTAATTGCAGATTTAAGTTATTTCGTGTGGCTTCTGGCGTCTAATGCTTTGCAAACTTTGTTTTTACACGATCTCTCACAAACAAGCACTTTTTCTTCAAATTAGCGACTTATTGTCCCTTTAACCCTTTACCAAACATGAAAAGCAGACGACACTTGCAAAAAAAATTCTTGAATAACTCATTTTTTTTTCTCAAAAACATAGGTTATGACCCCTCGTTGGAACGAGCTCGACGAGCTCGTTCCAACGAGGGGTCATAACCTATGTTTTTGAGACAAAAAATGAAAATATTTTGAAAATTAATTGGCGATTTTTGAGAATAGCGCTGTCCTTTTTTGGCCGTTACGTTGGGTAAAGGGTTAACCCTTGATTCACTGAGAAATTTCAAGATATTTTTCATCACATCTCGTCCTGGCTGCTTAACAGCAGCCATGACTAGACTGGATGAAAAATTTGTCTAAATTTTACTCAAGAAAACATTGATTGGTGAAAAATTCCATTTGATTCTCAGGGGAAAAGTATATTAAATGTTTCCGAATTATACTTATTTCAGTAACAAGAGAAATTCTGTGCTGGGCAGGAATATACGCCAGCAGCATGCAAGAAGTTAATTCTATATTTATTTATTTATTTATTTATTTATTTATTTATTGGTGTTTAAGGTCACATACTTATGCACAATGGCTAATCGTGACCGTGACAGTTTTACGGGTGGAGGAAGCCGGAGTACCCGGAGAGAACCACCGAGCAATGACGAGCAGCTGTCAGCTCTCCAACATCGTAACTCTGAACTCTGCGCCGCAGCACAGGCAGGGTTAGAGTGGTTGAAGACATGCGCACCGTCGACGTGCAGTACGCCCCAGTACACAGCGTCATCGTGCCCCCATGTAGGCAATCGGGGTGAAGTGTCTTGCCCAAGGACACAACGCGGTTGCCGCAGGTGGGAGTCGAACCGAGGACCTCTCGGCTTGCAGCCTGCACCTCTACCAACTGAGCCACCGCGCCCCCAGAAGTTAATTCTGCATGTGTCTCAGTGGGCAGTGTTTCCACGAGTATGGACGGGGAAAATAAAAAAAACTATTTAGTAAGTTAGAAATGTCGTTAGATGGAATCTTACCTTTCCTCTGCTAATATAAATCACTGTCTATTGACTTGGTCATACACAAGCAGACCGATGTTATACCGGGTGACGGGAACAAGAGTCTGCTGAACCAGAAAGGGTAGAATCTAACCGTATCGATGCTACCAGAGCGAATTGAAATTCCGCATGCCTCTCACAGTCCTCTGCTAACATGTGATATGATCTAGTTGTTCTTTCTTGTACGCTATCAAGTGAACTTTTCCACCAAATCGTGTTGTTTACACTAGGTATTATACAAATATATGAGACGACGAAGATAAATCAAATTTATCACGATACTTATTTGCACAACCCACAAAACAACCTCACAGTTGCGTTACTGTAAAATGTGAGAAGAAAAAGGAAATGTATTGACTCAGTTTAGAAGATATTGGTGTCAAGAAGATCGGTTTATTGTGAAAAAAATAAACTAAGCTTCTGCCAAAGCAACGGGGGAAATTATCATTCAGTTTTGTTAACGTTTTCAACACTCACAGGCACGACTTTGCCACCATCCGCTTCTCCAAATGAAGAGTAGACAATACTTTTAAAGATATTTCTTGAATAACTAGAATCTTTCATATTTTTCCTGAGACATATCGCTTATGATTCTTCATTAGAAACGTGCTAGATGAGCCTGTACCAATGAGGAGCCACGTTTTTAAACAAAAAAAAAGTATGCGATTTTTTTTGTAATACCACTGGCCCGTTTTTTCTCGTTTCGTTACATAAAGTGTCAAGGCTTGGTAGTTTAGGCCACCACTTGAGAACACGGTAGGCTGATTAGCCTTGTAACTTTTAGGGCGACAAATCACATCTCAATTAGGGACGTATTCACTATTAAGTCCGCTGTCAATTTGAATTTTTGCAGGTACTGAAACAGTGGTAGTGTAATGTCCATGGACGTGGAAACACTGCATGCAGAAACACACGCAGTATTAACAAGAACTCAACAAGGATTAATAATAAGTTAACAAGGAGGGACAATAAGTCGTTAATTTGATAATATGATAAAACAATTGCTTGCATGTGAAACAGCATTAAAAAAACACTACGCAAAGTTTTAGACGCCAGAAACTACACGGAATTACTTGAAAAATTATCGCAGACGAATTTTCAGAAGATACTACTTTACGACGAGATAAACGTAGTTGATCCCCGTAGCAAACACAACATTGCGACTTAATTTGAGATGCACGTGTAAATAACTGAATACATTAGCTACTCTCCGAATGATTGGTCGCCACGAACAAGAACAGCACATTATTTTAGCAAAAATTGGAGATTATTAAGTGAAAACCTTTGCATTATTTTTTTTAAAATAACACAGTTGCACTGCAAATGAAACTCACAGCACGTGTATCAACAGCAACAATCGGAAATAGATTACATGGACGCGCACGCCATAAATAGAAACACGTGTACCCAAACTTCATCTTTATCCTTCACAGAATGAGACGTTTTAGGAATATGACAATGACATTGCGCCCTGTGCTGTCCTTGAAATTTCCGCGACTGATCGGGTCACCAGTTCGGCATGACAAAATGCTGCCAGCCTTTTTGATAAAAGCAATGAAGTCTCACCTTAGAGTTAACTGGCTGAGTGCTAGAAGCCACTATCATGGCTTTCAAAAAGATGAGGGTGCCGTGGTAAAAGCTCATATTTTCCTCGCTCATGTTTCATATTCAGTCAAATACAAACAACATTTTGTTTATATAAATTTACTTTATTATAAATTATTGGAGAGTGCCTATGGGCACTCTCCTATAATTTGTAATAAAACATATTTTGAATAACAAATATTGACCACCAAGAAGAATCTATCCCTCAACCAGTTTAATTATTCGATCGATACAAACGCGTTCCTATGAATCATATATGTAACATAAGTGTACTTTCTGCAAAGCGAAAATTGTGGTTTTGTCAAATGGTCAACTTATTTTTTTCAATTCTCGTTTTTTTTTGTCCCTTCAAGATTTGCACTAACACAAGACGAGAGGTTTTGCATGCATTTCCACAAATGAGATGAATGTCGGGTGGGCTAATTGAGAAACTTCTGGCACAGGTTGATGTCTGATTTATGTTCAGCTGAGGCAGGGTGCAATTTATTTTCTTCTAATAAATTACAGAATAGCTGACATTGGTCAACGATGTTTTTGCTTGTAATACTCTGTACAGTGAATACACAAGGATACGACAAGCAAAAGCGTTAGAAGAATTTTGATATGAAACGTCATTTTCGAGAAACTCTCACCTAGGGCCATGGCATTGGGTACGAAGAAACAACAAAATTTCATTCGAAATTAATGTCAAGGTGATAGCTTGAATTTTGTTTTCGTTGTTTAAAAGTGTATATACTTTCAATAATCTTTCTCACTCTTGATAAATGTAGAGCGCAAAGATAGGTATATGACGGACCCAGAAAACCGATTTGTCATTTAAACACACCAGCAATAATTCAAGCCCTGCTAATTAAGCATGAAATTTTATGTCCATTAATGCGTTTCTGTTTAACACTATAATGGGGTATGTGGTAAGAGATTAAATGTAGTGGAAGCCAGTGCTCTCCTGTAGTCATTATCTGCGTAATTATGGCCAGCTGATAGGTAATTGTTGTAAAAACAGTACAACGCACATGCTATGGACATACACCACATTACACATCTAGCCTGTCACCGAATGTCAACATATTCCAAAATGCTAGACTTTCAAAGGAACTTAGAAGCGAATATTAAATTAAGATAGGTCTAAGCGGCCAAGTTCAAGAGATGCAATTAAAATGAGAATTGATGTTCCGGCTATGGAAACAAAAATCGGGGGGGTTTCTCGAAAAAATCATTCCAGTCTGAAGGTGTGTAAGACAGTGGGTCCAGAAGAGGATATGGGGGTATCCCATGCTATAGGTTAGAGGAGGTGCCGCATCGGTGCGAAAGTATAGGCACGTTGTAATGTAGGGGAACCACAGAGCTCATAATTAGAATAGGAGCAGTCGCGGGCCATGTCGGTTGCCATATCTGAGTGTGGGATCCGAAATAGAGAGTGCGAGCTCAGGGAGCTATTAGTATTTAGGAAGACGGCATTTCTGTCGCAGAAGGCAAGACATACGTAGGCAGAGTAGGCTTGCCTGTATGAACATTATTCTGAGATAAACGTAGGGGAGAGTTTAACCCCATTGGGGGCGACTGCTTAAGTGAAAAGCGTTCAGGTTCAGGAAAGTGACAATACGTTAGTGGCCGTGCGACGGCAGTGGTAGAGTGATATTCCGTCACATGTTAGAGCAAAGGCGTCCGATAAAGTGACCATACGTTAGTGGCCGTGCGACGGCAGTGAAGGAGTGAAGTGAAGAGGCGACCAAAGAACAAGCACCAGCGAGGAAGAGGAAAAACCCGCGACAACAGAGTATGCGGACCCGCAAGTGACTCAAAAATTGTGTGGGTATGGGGTGATTGACGTTTTGTTTTTCATGTTCATTGGATTCCATGTAAGTCACAAATTTCCATATTTATTTATATGTATATGTATTAAAATTGTTGATTCCAGTGAACTCCTGTTGACATATACTTTTCGCGGAAAAGTCATTGACCCCTTCAGGATAAGAACCACCCCAACAAAGTGTAACGAACGGGTTTGTTACGGCGAGACATACGTTCACGCACGGATTCAGGCAACACTTCTTGAGTTTTGGATGAATACGCGGCGTGAATCAATTTCTCCCAGCAGCGACAAAGCCCCGGTTTTCGACAATCAATGACGTCACATCGGAGGACCAACCAGCTGACAACATTCTTGCGTTACACTAAACATTTTCATTTGAAAATTGTAGATTGCTTGTAGAGTTTTTTTAAATAGTTTTTAATGCCATGGTATGATGAATGGACCTGGGACTAACATTAAATGAGTCGACACTTGATGGAGATTCAAAATTGGTTTAAGGCTTTCTATAGTGACGTTTCCAGCTGTGTCTTAAACAATGGTCATCTCTCAGACTTTTTCAACGTGGAAAGAGGTGTAAGACAAGGGGACTTTCTCCCCCTCTACCTGTTTATCCCGTGTGTAGAAATATTAAGTGCTAGGTTAAGATTTAGACCGGAAATAAATGGTATAAAAATAAACAGTTCTGATTATATAATTAAGCAGTGCGCAGGCGACAGCACCTTATTTCTTAACGATGATCAAAAATCACTCAACACGGCCTTTAATATTGTTGACGAGTTTTCTCACTAATCAGGCCTAAAAGTAAATTTTGACAAAACTGATATAGTATGGATCGGTTCTCGTAAGGGTTGTGGAGTGAAACTGAAAACGGGCAAACCGATAAAATGTAATAACGGTGAAGATTTTACCATTTTGGGAATATTAATTTACTTATTGGTGTTAAAGGTCACATCTTTCTGCACAATGGCTACGACAGTTTACGGGCGGAGGAAGCCGGAGTACCCAGAGATAACCACCGAGCAACGGCGAGCAACTGTCAGCTCCCCAACATACTAACTCAACACAAGCAGGGTTAGCATTGGTTGAATACAAGTCACCATCGACGTGCAGTACGTCTTAGTGCATAACGCCACCGTGACTCCACGTGGGCAACGGGGTGAACAAACTACAGTCGACAAATATATTTCGGCAGTAAAAACCAGAGATCAAAAAAAATTTGTACATTGAAAAGTAAACTCTGGAAAAGCCTGAAATATGTCACTTTTTCACTCTACATATAAGAATGAAACACAAATCATTTAAATGAAAAACGTGAAATCGACTATTATCGAAAAAGGAAATAAGTACATGTACTTTCTATGGAAAATCGGCCAGAATGTTTATTTTATTTTATTTTTTTTTAACATGAAATGAAGATATGTATCTATAAATATAATTTGATCTATACTTTGTAATAAATCACTGGCCCGTTTTTTTCTCGTTTCGAAAGGCTTTGAAAGCCGAAAGCTCGTGATTAAATGACTAAAATAGGTCTTCAAGGTGTTACTTACTAATATTTTATACGTCAACCAGACCTATTCGGCTACTTATCTATAATGCCACAGAACACCGCAACCAGCCGTCCAGATTGGAGAATTATGAGACTAAAGAAGCATTACGCCCAAGTCAACAGTGACATATATTTCATGCGGGAATGCAAGAGGGAGCAGCTTATACCTGCGGGACTCAAAATTAACAACCCACTAGAGAAAACATATCACACGGAATACTCTGACAAACTCTGTCTACGGACTAGTGAACGGATTAGGAACCACCTACTTGATGTCTTATACAACAAGAAAGCAACCATCGAACAGGAAATAGGAAATTTCTTGGAGTCTACCGTAAGTTATGATATTCAAACTATAGATAACTTCTATCAAGACACTCTTCGGGATCTCATTAAACGTAAACAGAACAAATTACGTAAACTAAAAGAAAAACATAAGGTCAGTTCTCTTACCACAAACAACAATGTTGTCAATCTTTCAGGCTTCAATCCCAGCAAAACAGAACTCTCCGTACTACACAGGGGCCTTTCTTTCTGTCCGACATCTAATTTGGATAAAGTTCAACTTTGTGCGGACAATGAAGAATATTTCCGTCGCCTTCGGCTTAAAGAATATTTTTACGGAAAAGAACAATTACCCAACCAACGGAATAAGAACGAAAAAGAGTCCACATGGACACCTCCCACGGGTCGTAACCAGAAACTTGACTTTTACATTGAGTCGGTGCGCAACAGAGTGAAATCAGATATCCTTTCGAAAAAACACAAAATGCTATACAATCTCAAAGCTTCAGAGAAAAAAGCAATCAGAAGTCTAAAGAATAATCCTAACATAACTATAAAACCCAGTGACAAAGGAGGGTCTATAGTGATACAGAACACTTATGACTATGTATCTGAAGGAAACCGCCAGCTACTTAACACTGAATATTATGAGAAAATGCAAGACGACCCCTCTGAAAGATTTAAAGAGGAATTAGAAAAACTTATTGCGTCAATGGAGAAGAACGACAGAGACCAAGTGAGATCGCTTCTCATTGATAAACCACGTCCAGGGATTTTCTACACGCTTCCCAAAGTCCACAAGGAAGGCGTCCCCGGAAGGCACATTGTATCTGGACGGGGAACTATGACCGAGAAAATTTCAAAATTTATTGACGACACTCTCAAACCTATTGTTCAACAAGCAGACAGTTATATTCAGGACTCGACGGATTTCCTCAACAAACTTTCTGGGATTGGAGATATTAAGGAAAGTACTATTCTCGCCACTTTAGACGTTAAGGGATTATATTCAAATATTCCACACAAAGACGGTCTCGACGCACTAGAACATTGGCTGAGCACCTTCACAGCGGATACCATCAGTAACGACGCCATCATTAAACTATCTAAATTTATCTTGGAACACAACTTCTTCACCTTTAACGGAGAGACCCTCCTACAGAAAATGGGAACCGCAATGGGAACGTCCATGGCGCCTCAATACGCCAACCTGTTCATGGCAGATTTTGAAAATAAATTTCTCAAAAACACCGCATTGAAACCCAGGATATATTTTCGCTTCATAGATGACATCTTCATCATTTGGGACCACAGGCTTGCAGAGCTCAATAAGTTCCACCAACAACTCAACAGTGTACATCCCACTATAAAATTCACCATGGAGCATTCAGTGGACGAAACTAATTTCCTGGATGTCAAAGTGTTCAAGCGGGAAGGTAAATTAGGCACCACTGTGTACAGAAAACCCACGGATCGATATTCGTACCTCCATTCCCAGAGCTTTCACCCTAATCTCACCAAAAGATCAGTGATATACAGCCAAGCTCTCAGATATCACCGCATCAACTCCGACCCGAGTGCACGGGATCAACAGTTGTGTATACTTAAATCTCACTTTCGAACTCTTGGATACAAGAACAATTTTATCAATAAGGAAATGTCAAGAGCCACTTCGAAGGATCGAAATGAACTTCTCAAATACAGTGATAAATCGAAGGGGGATCGTGTCCCACTTGTTGTTACGTATCATCCTTCTACACAAAAACTGAGACACATTCTTCGTGACCTCCAACCTATTATTGACAACGATATTTACCTCAGTGAAGTCTTCCCAGAAAAACCCGTACTGGCCACAAGGCAACCGCCTAACCTACGTCTTAAGCTTGTCTCTAGTCAGCTCAATTTTGACAAAACTACACCTGGAACTACTGCATGCAACAGGCCAAGATGTGGCACCTGCAAACTTATTTGCCATGATAAACTTACTACAAAGGATGGTCATGAATTCAAACCCAGTGGATCGTTTAATTGCACAAGTAGTGATATCGTGTATGCTTTGACTTGCTCCAAATGCCCTAATACACACTATATTGGTGAAACTAAACAACTGTTAAGCAAACGAATCAATGGTCATCGGCAGAACATAAACAACAAGGACGATTTGCCGGTGGCGGACCATTTTAATTTAAGAAACCACTCATCCAAAGATATCCGAGTACAGGTTATTCATGGCAATTTATCTGACTCAGAGCATAGAAAGATTACTGAGCAGAAATATATTCACTTATTCGACAGTCTAAAATCAGGCATTAACCGGGATTCAGGATTCATGTCGCCTTGGCTTTAAGTTTCCACTGTATTCAGACCCCACCCCTCCTAGTCCTTTAATACCCGTGTATATTTTCAGTGTTGTCTTTGCCCCTCCTCCCCCCCCCCTAAATTAATTTTTTTTTTTTTTTTTTTTTTTTTTTTGGGGGGGGAGGGGGGCGTAGTGTTCGCTCCCCTACCCAGCGCGTTTTATGTACATACTCCTGTTGGTACATGGTGCGTTGTGGGGAGGGAGCCTACCGGTACCCCCGCCCCCCACTCCCCCCTCGGCTGGAGTGTGGCCCGGGGGGGTACGTTTCCATTAGGGTTTAGGCAGTTTGCTCTTATTTATGTCGCCTGGGTGTTACTGGTGGGGTGGGGGTAGGGGTGGGGTTTGTTCCTATGAGGGTCTGGGTAGTATTCACATTATAGTCGTCTAGGTTTTATTGTCTTATTATAGCTTCGTCGTTTTAGTGTTTACTGTACTTAGTAGTTTATATGGGAGTTGTGGGGAGTGATTAGGGCGGTTGGGTGGGATGTGTTGGGGTTAGTTTTGATTAGGATTCTGTCAGTATTTACCTTATGTTATCTTGGGGTGGCGGAGGTGGGGCAGTCTAGCCGTGTCTTTAGAATTAGGATTGTAATCATCCTATATGTCGTCCAGCTGTCACGTCCTGGTGTTATTCTTACACCCACCCGGTTACTTAGTTTAGTACACCTCCCCCCCCCCACCACCACCCTCCTCCATTTATCATTCACAACTTGTAGTTGCGAATGGTGGGTGGAGGTGGGTGTTGGGGTTGGGGGTGGGGTACATTTCGGGGTTATTGGGGATATTCCATTCGTACTTCTATATGTTATCCCTAGAGCGCCCCGTAGGCTTGCAGTTGTTTATCTTGACGTTCTCGTATAACGTCATTGTTTACGTATGTACTTAACTTTTACAGTACTGGTTTATTTTGTCTCATTGTTGTTCGTCTGTCAACTGATGAAGGCTTTGAAAGCCGAAAGCTCGTGATTAAATGACTAAAATAGGTCTTCAAGGTGTTACTTACTAATATTTTATATAGGTATACATGTATATAGATATATATGTACAGAACAGAACGCTAGAATGTCGAAAAACTGCCCTTAATTGACCTTTACAATGATACAAAGACCTCTCGCTGTCCGTGCTTATGCAATCAAAGCACGGACAATACAAACCGACTGAAAAATGTTCCCCTCATCCGTGAACAATTTTTGTTAACCACAAATATCCCGAACCCTCCATACAATATTTTTTCACTATACTTTCGAACCGTGAAGAAATATACTTGTACGGGATTTCTGTGCTCCACAACTAATTCTGAATTCCCAATCCCACATCGAAAACATTCTCACACTATTGCAGTTGATCCAAAACCGGGCCAATCGGTCAAAAGCTGTACTGGCCAGCATTAACCCATCGCCATCGATTCAGAGTAGATACGGGGATGGAGGATAACTCTGGTAAAGGTGACGTTAAGGATTGCAAGCTGCCAGTTTGAATCAAGATTACTACGACTTTTCTACTTTCATTTTGCAATACATTATAAGTTACCTCGGCCAGCATGTATGGTATATGGAGATTTAATACTTGGATGTTGGTTTATAAACACCAGGCCGCTATTCGGCTCGGTGTTTAAATGCGACATCCAGGTATTAAATCTCCATATGCCACACATGTTGGCGGAGGTAACGTTTTTATCCCGTTTGAAACACAGTACAAACACAGCAGAAACAAATTTGTGGACGCATTTCTCACGTTCCGCAATCAGTTGGACCAAATGTGTGAATAAGTGTTATGTTTTTACAAACGCAGAACACAACAGATATAGTTACATCCCTTGGGTCGTTAAGGAAACGAGTAAACAGTATTTTGTTGACTGATGGTCCCCTGAGTTCCAATATGTTCTATGTGCCTACTGGCACATAGAACACATTGGAACCCAGGGGACGATATTTGCTCTTATTTTCATTTTCTCAAGTTGTTTCATTTAATTATTCGACTACTTAATTTATATTGTTAAACTATAATCGAATTGTCGGAAATGTGATAATATTTTGGACTATTTTCAGGTTTTTGGGTTCGATATTTATATCGAGACAAGCGGAAGCGAAAAGCTTTCATTTAAACCATATAGCCCCGATGTTTCGCGTGCGCTTATACCCTGGATGTTGAACGCTCTCATATACCTTGGATGTTGGGTGCACCCTTTGCCATGTCCATGGCCATTTGTCCAAGGCATTCTGACCAATCACAAGACAGAGTTCATAGGGGCAATCTATCTCCTTCTTTTTTTATTTATTTATTTTTTTTATTTTTTTTTATTTTTTTTTTTCAGATATAAACTGCTTATTTACAGAAACAGAAAGCTTCAATAGCAATGATTATTTTTAAAAATGTACAAATATACTTGGAGTAAACAAGATAGTATTTTTAGTCTGATAATTGTTAAGTTGTAAGGTTATGTATAACATAGAAGTCTGTTGTTGCTCAGCCTAGCTACAAATAACAAAGTAGTTGGATGCATAAACTGCCAGGATGTCGTTTTTCATGCAGACTTGTCCCGGAGACTTGATCACGTGCAGAGTAAACAATCAATCAACTCTCATATTGTTTTTATCTCATCGCGTCTTTTACTGGGATAAGAGTAAATGGACATACGTTCCGGATTCTTATAGTTTTTCAGTTGTTCAACGAAGCCCTGGTATGTTGGAAGAGTTTTTCCAGGGCTATCTATCTTAGAAGAGGGTACACCCACTTTGAATTGGAGGATCACATCCATAAATATTCCGGCAGAAATTAGCAATATAATTCGTCGCCGTGTGCTATTTGTAGCAAGCGCGACGCAGTGTATTGTTGCTTTCTGGCGAAATTTTCATCGGCTCTCTCCACCACCATAAAAACGCTATCTGTCCTAATTACGATGCTGACTTATCTAGATTACACCCATGGTGATTGCATCCTCCATGACCCCTATCAGTCTCTCTTTCAAAATCGGGATATTGTCTTCTAATGCAAATATCTTATCATAAAATACATCAAGAAAGAGATCGAAATCCATTTCCAAGTTCTCAGAAAATTCTGGAAGTCCTTCTCGTTTTGTTAACATCGTTGGTAAAAACATGCAAGCACATATGACACCAAACAGAGCGCTCCTGTTAAAGAGTTCTTCTAGCACTTTTAGAGTGAACTCTGGGAATTCCAGATCAAGTTTTTGTAAGCTCTCTGTGAAAACATTATGATACAGAAACAACAAATCTCTCGTGTATTTGTCACGTATATTTTTTGTAGTGCTTGTGAATAAGAAGAAGGAAAGATCAGTGGTTGGTAATGCATAACGGACCATCTGCAAGTCGAGCAGCTTCACATCAACTGGTATGTTCTGGTTGTATTTAAAAATCATATTGTTACACCACACGTCACCATGACATATAAAAGAAAACGGTTCAACCGGTTTTATGAGATCACTCAACTTGCTACCTAAGTCAAGGTTTAGTAGTTTTTCGACACGTTTGTTCATTTCAATATTTTTGCTAGTTTCCTTAATAAATTGAATGGATGCATAGAATCCCTTTGGCATATGTTTCAATAAAGGTACAGCCATTATACTCTCTTGAAATAAGTTATCGTATTTGCTTAGATTTGTCGGGTTATTGTTTTTAATTGCGAACGACAAAGCGTGGAACACAGCTATCTCCTTCATAACCAGCTCACAATGTTCGTAATCGAGGCCTTGTCTTTGATTGGCCATTAGATAGGCTTGTGGACGGCAGTCTTCCAATATTATAACACCTACGGAAGCGTTTATAATGCTATGGTAATATGCTGGCACAGAAGGTCCAAAGTGTTCTTTGCCGCGATCCATTTGACAACGAATCATGTCAGGTATGATGGTAGCGTACGCCATCCCTTCTTTCAAGAAGTAAAAATCAGAATTAATAAACTTTCTGGCAACTTTGTTGTTGGGCATAGTTTTTATGAACAGATTATGCACGCTTGTTGTACCATGTACACCAACACTGACTTTAACAGAAAATGGTAGACTTGCGTAGTTTTCACCTCTGATACATCCTGGTTTTATTTCAAAGTCTGTCACGATGATGTCATAGCGCCCCTCTTTGAATCGTATCGCGGCTTCTAACAGTTCTCTAGTTATAATGTTTGATTCTTTTCCGGCGTCGTCAACATTTTGAGTAACTTCAGCCATGCTTGCTATCTTCCTGTCTGGTCAATTCTAAAAGAACAATCGAAAATGCATCATTATTAGTTCTTATTGGTACTCTAGGTACAAAAAGTAGATCGCGCATTGATACATTTTTCACACTGTCAACACGGAAAAAAAATAAAACACACAAACACCTATCTTTCTACTTTTTGTAACCAAATAATTAGGGGGAAAAAGAGAAAGAGCGGGGAATTCAGGTGGGGCGAACCATATTGAAGGTATGTAGCTAAAATTATAATTGCGTCCTGAAGATTAGTAAAAACAAATGTATACTATGCATGGGTATCGATGGCTGGGGGGGGGGGGGGGGGGGGTGGCGGGTCATGTATCCTTATATTTGGAGAGGGGGTATATGAGCTTTTCTTTATGCCAAGACAGAGATCAACGAAAACGTGAATGCTCAGAGCTAATGTTAGGTTCCTGCTTAGCACAAAATCTCGGACGTGGTAGTGATCATGGCTGTCGAAAATGAAACAAAAATAAAATAAATATATAAAATAAATGTAACAAATCTGAAAAAAATGAAGGAAGGAAAGAATGTTCAAATATGTAAGGGCCAATTCGAATAACAAATACTTTGATGTTCTGGATGATCTCGTCGGCGATTATAACCATACTCGCCATCGTTCGATCAAGATGACACCCACGGAAGTTAGCGCTCTTTGGGACGAAAAGAAAGTCTATAAGAATCTCTATCCCACGTGAGCGACGATACAAAAACCACCTAAATTTACCGTGGGCGATCGAGTGAGAATATATAATAATAAACCATTTCGAGAAAGGTTACACGATGGACCGAAGAAGTTTTCTTTATAGCTCGAGATTTTACACCGATCCCGTCACTTACGAGATAGAAGTGAAAAGATCACAAGAAAGTTTTACGAACAACAATTGCAAAAGACTGCCTCTTAACTGGTAGAGAGCCGGAGGCCCATATTTGGGGCTTTACTCTGAAGTGTCAGTACCAGCTCTTAAAGGCTTCATATTTTGTGGATGTTGTTCATACCACCTTTGAAGTGAAATTATTTAGTCTGTTAGGATTTGCCTTCTTACAGTTTATGGGAGAGTGCCTATTGGCACTATCCCATAAATGGTAACAATAGGCCACTGGCTGGAAGGGGTTTACGTGCATCCCCCACCCCACCCCCCCTCCGGACAATCCTCCGTCATTGGTATTTTTTTATTCCCTGGGGTCTACCATTTATGAAACAGCTTGTTAAGAGGAAATAAACTGGGACTCACTATGTTTTCTGGCTCAAGATTCATCATTGGCCAAAAAAGTACTTCCGTTTCTAAATGTGGGGTAGGGGAAAGTCAATCACTCAAAACATGAACTTTCTAATTGATAACTATGGCATGTTTGGTATCATTTTAAAGGTAATTGGGTGCTCTAAACTACTGTTACATTTGTTTACAGATTCTGCAATATTTAAGATTTCCAAAGGTCAAAAGGTCATGTCAAGTCAGCAAATACATATTTTTTTCCTGAAATTGCCATTTCACCAATATTGTTAATAACCAATAGTCATTAGGTGGACTCATTTAGTTATTTTCCATATTTCCAAGACTAGTTTTTTGCGAAACTAGTCACAGTAGCCATATATTTTGAGAGTAAGGGCAATAACTCGAGGAAAAGTGAATGATAGTGCAGATTTGACGCACCAAACTATGGTGAGGTAAGATATGTGACATGACTCAAAGCTTTTGCTGAATCAAATGATTGCAATAAATGTGATATTTTCCTGAACTATACTGAATACCATATTGAAAAAAAAGTTTTTTCATGGGTATGTTAGTATCCTAGGTATTTTCAAGGTCAAAAGTTCATCTCCCAAGTCATCAAGCCGTCGATGAGCATAGGTTTGTTCCATAGCTACCTCGATTCTTTGGCAAATGACCAATGCTTTGTTGAAGTTTCATAGTGAGAAAATCTGTTATATTTCGTCTCACGTTGCCTGTTACAGCATATAATGACGCCATGCTCTTAAGAGGTTTAATGTTTTGCAGACACACCTCAGGCAACATACAACTACAGTTGTCAGAGGATTGTAGCGGACGTGCACGTAAAACCCTTCCAGCCCATTGCCTAATTACTTGAATGTTTGCAGATGATTTTTCACCAGAGAGCTCAATATTTCTTTAGCAGTGGTAAGTATAATTGCAAGATGTCAGTTTTGGAGTACTGTACTTTACTTGATTGGTTGCCAAAGAAGCATTTTTCGATGAGTATTGATGTGCTGGCACTGTAATTATGACGTGTATAACAAATCAGTCAGGGTATTCCGACAAAACTACAGTTGCCCACTTGGTTATGTATTCATACATTTTATTTTCTTTCCAGATTTGATATTGAAGTTAGTTTTTCAAACATGGAGAGTACAAAAAGAAGAAAACTCGATTCAACTGTGTTTCAGGATAAGAGTGACATGTGCATAATTCATATGAAAAACTCAAACAGAACAAACTTTGTTTTCATAAAGGATATAGTAAACCCATTTGAACGATTCCAAAAAATAGTTGAAATCAAAGAACAGAGACAATTACAGCCCATTGATTCGCCATATCGTATGGATGATATTTGTGACCAAGTTCCTGATAAATATAATATTCGTCATGGGTATCATCGAGACTGCTATTCTAACTTCACTGCCAACTTGAATAGACTGAAAGATATTCCAACTGAGAATCCATCTCCCTCAACCTCAGCTTCGCATGTAGTTACAAGGTGTTCGTCTGTTGAAAGAGACAGAACAATTTTTCGTTCAAACTGTATATTTTGTGGAAGTGACAGGAGAAGGAAAGTAAATGTAAAAGGCTCTTGGACATCAGAGGGTTTGAATTCTTTTGAATTTGGTGGTGGGGCAACGGTACTGAAGGAAGCTGAAAAGAAGCAAGATCATGAACTTTTGAGAAGGATATCAGGAGTAGATCTGTTCGCCTGTGAAGCTAAGTTTCACTCATCCTGTCGGGCAAGTTTTTTTCACAGACCAGAGAGGTGGAGGTCAACAAACATATCAGCAAAGCAGCAGAAATATTCATTAGAAGATGCCCACAGACAAGCTTTCAAGAGAGTTTGTGAAATTCTGGAAGATAAAGTGATTCGTAAAAAAGAAATACTGAAACTTAAAGAACTATGTGAACTTTATATTGACTCTTTAAAAAATAGTCCATTCCCAAATCCTAATTATAGAGGACAGAAAATAAAACAGAAGATTGAAAACAGTGAAGATTATGGTCAGTTAATAGGATTCAGTCCCATTTCACTGAAGAGAAGTGCAATGTCATATTTAGTTTTCAATATCCAAATTGATGTTGCAGATGCGATAAGACAATGTTATCTTCTAGGATGAGCTAACAAAATTGACCAAACTGCTGAATTGATAAAATTTGACATTTTGAAAAAATTCAAGGATGATGGGGAATTACCCTGGCCATCTACAGTTGACAGTTTTAATATGAGTGTGTCAGTATTACCAGAACTATTGCACAAATGTTTGACTTACGTTTTCACAGACAAAGGGACATCAAAGAAAGTTACTCGTTTGGTGAATTCAGTTGGACAGGATATCTGACGCGCTGCTACAGGTGGCAAATGGATTCTCCCAAAGCATATCATTGTTGGAATGACCTTGAGACATATGTTCAGGAGTTCCGAACTAATCAAGCTGATTAATAGACTTGGACATTCAGAGAACTATTCGTTTTTTCTTGATGTTGAAACTGCTCTACCTGAAGCTGTAAGCATCACTCCTGATTTTCTCCCAATTCAGATTGTTCGACAACCTTCATCTCTCAGTTTGTTCCATTCTGACTTTGATAATTTTGATGTGTTTGTTAATGATGTTGGGGGTGCTGGTTCTGTACATAGAGCTCATGGGATCAAGCTACAAGAACTTTGTTGCTCTCCAGAAAGTGAAGCTGGTGGTTTCAGACCTCAAATTACATCAAAGCCAAGAACAAGACATCGTTCTATGACACCACCGCAAGATACAAATCTGGAAGAGTGTTACATAGCTAAGCGATTGAGCCACAAATTTGAGATTATAAACACTTCTGTGGATGGTGGCAGTGAAGTGCATAAACAGTATCTCCTGAAAAACATGCTGTATATTTTGGTCATGATGCATACTGCAAACGGACAATATGAGTTTCCAGGATGGAGTGGTTATGTGTCATTGACTGGGGATACTCCAACCAATTTAACAACAGTTGAATATTATCCCATAATTCCACATGCTATAACTGATTATGCTACCGTGCAAGAATGTCTTAGGTATGCCGAAAAAGCGTCTGAGGAAGTTGGCCAACATTATGTGATTACTACATTCGACCTTGGTGTCTGCATGAAGGCATATCCATTAATATGGAACCACTCTTCAAGATATGAAAAACATATTATTATGATTGGAACATTCCATTTGGTGTGTGGTTATATGAAAATGCTTGGAAAAAAGATGGATGGCAGTGGACTCTCTGATGTTCTTCTGGAAGCAGGTTTAATATCTTCCGGCTCATTGACTGGTGTTCTGTCTGGTAAGAACTATTCGAGAGGAATGAATTGTCACAAATCTATGATGGAAGCACTAGAAAGACTTATGCAGGCACAGTTTCATGCGAGAAATGAAATGAAAGAAGATAATTTGTTTCCTGGTACATCTAATGAGTTGATTGAAAAGCTCATGAAGAATCCAGATATAGACTTTTAAAAATCAGCACTAGAAAATGAACCTATCCAAAAATACTTGAATAGTTACATAGCTCTCAGGGATGGAATTCGGTCTGGAGTCTATAGAAAGACAGCAGCACTCTGGGCAAGCTATGTGGATAATGTTTGGTTGATGCTTTTTCTAATACAGGCAGTGAAGAAGAATGATTTCCTTGCAGATGCTCAGTGTCTCTGTTTAATGCCTGATATATTTTTCAGCTTCGGAGGACAAAATTGTGCTTGATACTTGACATACTTCTCAGTCTTTATTGCGAATATAGAAGCCTCACATCCCGATGCCAAAGAATTGCTGGAGCGTGGTGCGTTTAGCATGGCACGCTCGTTTATACCTGGTAACAGATGTGCAGTGGACACGACTATTGAAGAAACCTTCATGAGACATTCCAAATCAAAGGATGGCTGCAGTACGGGTGCCGGTTTGAGTGGCCTTCAGACGAGCTATAGTGCTTTTCAAAGATGGACTCGGTCAGCAAAAGAGAGAACTAAATACTTACAAGCTGCTCTTGCTCTAGCTGACACAGATGATAAAGAGACTGGCCTAAAGCATCGTGACAATCGGTTTGTAGAGAAAGTAAGGAGTGAAAAACAAGTAGAAAGAACTGTGAATGCTATTGAAAATTTTCAAAACCCTTTCAACATTCCTGATATAGATAAACTTTATATAATCAGTTCAGGAGCTCCAGCTACGCCAGACATTGAAAAAGATGTCACAAGAGCGGACGCAGCTGGTAAAGCTGACAAAGAAGAGTTCATCAATAGCAGATTGAAGCAGAATACAAGTTTTTTTGACCGCATTCCAAAAATGAAATTAAAGACTCTAGCAGATATGAATAAAAAAGTGAAGCTAACAACATCTAAAAATAAAAGTATACAGTACAAACAGCAAGGTGATGTTGCTTTCCAATTATTGATAAAATCTCAGGAACTTTCAGATGATAAGAAACTTGACATACGACTCTTGTTAACTTACCCACTTACCCCTGTGCCATATAGTATAGGAACAGCTGATAATTTCCTTTCCAAAACAGACAAGGCAAACGTTTTGCATCATCTAACAGCTGATGTTGAAGACGGTACTATTCCGAAAAACCCAGGGGAATGTCTGATCATAGAAGATGGCAATGCAGTATTCCATTCTCTTACACAAATACCTTCTTTAGCTAACTTCAGTGCAATAGCGGAAAAGATATTAAGTTATGCAATACAGAAATCAACAGTTGTTTTCAGTACCGACATATATCATCAAAATTCTATCAAATCTGTAGAGCGAGTGAGAAGAGGCTGTGGTGAAAAAGTCTTAATAGGTAGCCCTAAAACAACCCGCCCAAACGACTGAACGTTATTTCTCTGTAATGATGATAATATGATTCAGTTGGGCGACATGCTACTCAAAGTGTGGAGTAGTGACTCATCTGTAGAGATTCTGAGTGGACATGAAGTTATTCTTATAAAGGAGGGCAGTGCCTATCAGTTGACATCAGATGGCAAGAAGGTTACATGTGATGAATTGTCATCCTTGAAGTCTACGGAGGAAGAAACAGATTCCCGTGTCATATTGTATTGTTTTTATGCCAGAGAAAGAGGCTTCAAATGTATACGCGTCAGAACACCAGATACTGATATATTTGTTATCCTACTGCACTATGCAGATGAGCTGATGGACATGAAGATTTTATTTGAAACCGGAAAAGGTACCAAACGAAGGTGCATTAATGTTACAGAGTTTGCCACAACAAAGACACCATCCTTGTGTAGTTCTTTATTGGGGCTACATGCTTTCACAGGTTGTGACACGGTAAGTTCATTCAAAGGAAAAGGAAAGAAAACACCAATCAAGATCTTAGAGAAGAATGACGAATTTCAGCTAGCTTTTTCTAAGCTTGGTGAGTCGTGGGAAATTCCAGAAAATATTATTAAAACACTTGAGAAATTCACATGTGAGTTGTATGGAAAGCCACGAACAAGACAAATGAATGAAGTTAGATACCTTCTACTGCAAACTAAGTGTGGCATTGAGCTAAATAAGAAAGCAAATTTTGATTTCAGTATCAAGTTGCCATCTGGAAGAGAGCGCATATACCAGATCCTTTAATACCAGATCCTCTCAGTTCACCATCATCTGGTTGGACGACTGAAGACAAGATTATGCAGCCAAGATGGACAAGCGGTGACATTCTACCTTTGGAACTTATTGATATTCTTGGTGAAATAGACGATTCTCGGTCGGACAGTGACGAAGATGAAGACTTCATTACCAGCGAAGAAAGTGAAAGTGAAGAAGATTGAATATACGACTTTAATTGGACCGAATAGGAAACACGTTAAATGAAAATAGGCTGATGACTTAGAAGACTTAGGGAAAGAAATTTTGACCCTTTAATTACCCATGAAAGTAACAAACCCACGGAATATTCTTTTTTTAATGTGGTATTCAATATAGTTCAAGGTAATATCACACTTAATGCCATCATTTAATTCGGCAAAAGCTTTGAGTCATGTAACATATCTTACCCCACCATAGTTTTGAGCGTCAGATTTACACTACCATTCACTTTTCCTCAAGTTATTGCCCTTAGTCTCAAAATGTGTAGCTTCGGTGAATAGTTTTGGAAAATGCAGTCTTAGAAATATGAAAAAAAAAATAAACGAGTCCACTTAATGACAATTGGTTATCAACAACATCGATAAAATGACAATTTTTTAGAAACAAATTATGTATTTGGTGCCGTCATATGACCTTTTGACCTTTGAAAATTTTATAGATTATCTAATCTGTAAACAAATGTACCAGTAGTTTAGAGTAATCAATTACCTTTAAAATGATACCAAATATGACATAGTTATCAATTAGAAAGTCTATGTTTTGAGTGATTGACTTTCCCCTACCCCACATTTAGAAACGGAAGTACTTTTTTGGCCGAGGATGAATCTTGAGCCAGAAAACATAGTGAGCCCCAGTTTATTTCCTGTTAACAAGCTGTTTCATAAATGGTAGACCCCAGGGAATAAAAAAATACCAATGACGGAGGATTGTGTGTGTGGGGGGGGGGGGGGGGAGGTGCACGTAAACCCTTTCCAGCCACTGGCCTACAAGGCAAACATATGTGAACAAATTTTGATGACCAAAAATAATACAGCACTCTACCAGTTAAGAAAAAATATAAAGATTTTTTGCACTCATATAATATAATAAGAAAGGAAAAAAAAAATAAACTAAAAATGGACATATCAAACACAACGGAATGTATAGTAAAGACGAGAGTATTATGGTATATTTTACCTGATATTCCCGGTTCTGCATCGGGAAATCGAACCCATCCTCTCAGCCCCTATATAAGGACTGATGCACCAGATGACCTTGCCAGAAAAGAAGATTACCTGTTGACAGAAGACTGAAAAAATTATCAAGTTCAAGAATATTCAGCTGCGCAGAAAGTGGAAGATGGTAGCGAATACTCCAATTATGACGTCATTACTCTAGTCATCTATTCAGTAACATAAAATATCTACCGTCCCATCAAGAGATAGAATCCAGGTTTCATCCTCTTGAAATATCCCGCTGACTGTTCCAAATCTAGAGCACTCAATCAGCTATGGGCTAAAGACACCACCCCAGAAGCGGGTGTCGACAACGTGGGTGCAGGAATGATATGTTTGAAACACATTTTCGGATTAGCCGAAGATTACGACACGATTTTATACTAATTCAAACACAACTTCACCCAAGTGCGTAAGGGAGATGATGATGTGGATGACCGAAGAGCGGAACTAAGCCAGATATCGTGGCTCGTGCCATATGTAAAGCCAACCGACGCAGAAAACTCTGACTCTACATGACATCAAATCGAAAACCTCATTACTGATGGCATTCAGAGTAAGGCAGTTCGTTACAGTTAGCATTCCAAGAACGAGAACCTTGGGTTGGAGATTGGCGGTCAAATCCTCTTTGGAATAATGGCGTGTTATAATTATAGGCTTTCAAATTGGCAAGGACGGTTCACAAGAAAATAATCCATTCCTATTCGATCATTCGAATGTGAGAAGCGTGCATGTGATGCTCAATATCACGCAATATCCCACAATCGTTTATAATGCCTTGTTCGAGAAGAACGATTTCTATAGGATGTATCGCAAAGCAGCGGACTTTGATCTAAATATCATCGCATGGACGAATTGATAAACAATGCAAACATTAGTCGTACCGAATTCGTGCACAACGTCAGAAAACAGAATGAGAGACTCGAGAATAGTGCCTTAGACATTCAGATCAAGATGCAGTTCGAGAGAAACACAACTGCCAAAACAGAAGCATTCACATCAGTCATTTCTGACAAACTGTTATCGGTTCAATCAGAAATGATCGTTAGGTAAATAGAAAAAAAATAAATTAAATAAAATTAAAAAAAAACAAACAAACAAAAATAAATTATGGAATAAAATAAATTTTTAAATTATTGAATAAAAACACCCAAAACGTTCGACTTATCTTTTTTATGTGTGCACCCTTTTTCACGTGCACGTGAGAAAGTGAGGGGAGGAGTACATGAGCTCTGCATGTGTTTTTTATTTATTCATTTATTCATTCAATCAACAGAGACACAACAGATGTATCAGCTTTGGAATTAACCTTGAAATTAATTCTATCTTCCAAATCGACTTACAAAGGCATGATGAATACTAGAATATTGATTCTCCAGTTTCGACGTTAGAGATTTCATTTTTTCTACTCCGTTCACCGCGACATTGACTTTAGCCTCGTAAAACATGTCGGTTGAAGAAAACACATTCTCCAATCGGCATGTGATAACCTTTCATGCTTTGCAGAGGTCCACGTCCTTCATTCCAAGAGACAATTCTGATTTTCAAGAATATAATGCACTGCTATGCTTGTCTTCTACAGAGTATGTACATGGTATTGGATGTATTCCATAGTAGTGAAGGCTGACACTATAGCGAAAGACATTTAACACTAAATTCCCCATACCCCAATGTTGACACTATGGCGAAAAAATTAACATAGGGTTCTCCATTGGTTTTTTTTTGCCATAGTGTCATTTTTTTGCCATAGTGTCAACACTGGAGGCAGGAAAAAGTTTTTACAATCTTTTTCCTGCCTCCAATGTTGACACTATGGCGAAAAAATGACACTATGGCGAAAAAACCCTATGGAGAATCCTATGTTCTCCAACAAGTGATCCAGATGACAGTGATTCAGAAGATGTTGTAAGCAACAAGAAACAGAGGTTGACTGAATATGCTAAGAATACAACCTCCATACGAAGATTGTATTCTATTCACCCACAGTTATTGCGGCAATCCAGAAAATTTCACCCAGAATCCCCTGTATGTGAAGTGACTTCGAATCAATTCGATGCCAATAATCCATTTGAGTTTCTAACTAAAATGTTTGATTTATTGATGGATGATGTAAAAGAGAAATGTCATATACAAGACAATGACCCCATGAGGATATCCATCCACCATCCAGGTCTTGAGGTAGGTATTTTTATGCCTTTTACAAAGGCTATGGGGGTGAATGGTAAAACAGTATTAGATGAAATTGAAAAAGTTATTCAATCAAATGAGAATTTTACTATCCATCATGGTAAATTATTTAGAAATAACACACACTTCACTACCACAGGGGTCGGAGCGAAATGCACTCATTTCCTTTAGTGTTGTAGGTAAAATGGTTAAAAGTAGACAGAGTCTTATTGAAATCAAAAATGTCAACGATTCTATGTGTTTTGCATGGGTGGTGGTAGTAGGGAGGTGCCACGTTGATAAAGATAATTCAGAACTTTGGGAAAAGGAATGGAACAAAATAAAAAGATCCAATAGACCAACACAAGAGCAGGAAGACAAAATATTGATGAATAAAACAGGCCTTGATTATAATAAACCTTGTGGATATGAAGAATATTGTAAAATTCAAGGGGTACTCTCCCCAGGGTATGTAATTAAAATCCGCTGACAGTTTGCCAAAGAAACATTCCTATTTGAACCACCACAAACTACAAAAGAAAGTAAAGTTATTCATATCTATCACCATGACCGTCATTTCGACACCATCAAAAAAATTACAGGATTTTTAGGATGTCACTAGTATTGTGAATATTGCAATGTAGGGTATAATAACAGAGAATGCCATAGCTGTCCCAAGGGCTGTGTTTGCTCTTCTCCACTACCATGTACACCTGAACATTCTGTTCATTGTTACACTTGTAATAGGGATTTTGTAAGTTTATCTTGTTATAAAAATCACACAACTCTATTACAGAACCAAGAAAAAAACATTTGTCAATTAGTCAAGAAATGTCTATCATGTAAAATGCAATTATATTCAGGGAAAGGAGAACACATTTGTGATGGTTTAAAAAATGTAAATATTGTCATCAATTAGTCAAAACTGAACATTATTGTTTCATTCCAAAATACAAATCACCCAAGAATGACAAAATGCTGAAAGTACTCTTTGTGTTTTATGATTTTGAAACAACTCAAGACTCCGGTCTCCACACCCCGAATTACAGTGTTGCATAATGAGTGCATTTGTAAATCTATTCATGAAACATGTTCATGATGTGACAAAGTTGGAAAAGGGGAAAACATTTTTAAAGGAGAATCTACTTTGAGTGATTTCTGCAAATGGCTTTTCAGTAAGGCACATTTAGTTACAATGGCTATCACTCATAATTCAAGAGGGTTTGATGCACAATTTATCTAAAGACATCTCATTGAAACTGCTACATCAAAACCCAATGTCATCATGAATGGAAACAAAATTATTTCTCTGAAAGCTTGTGGTGTTAGACTCATCGATTCATTGAGTTTCCTTTCTTTGAGATTGGCACAATTCCCTAAAACATTTGGTTTAAGTGAACTAGCAAAAGGTTATTTTCCTCATCTGGAAAACACAAAATCATATCAAAAGTACATTGGACCTTATTTGGATGCAACATTGTACATGCCTGACTCAATGTCTCCAACAGTCAGAGAAGATTTTATTAAATGGTACAATCTTCTTGACACTTATTAGATTTGGCATTGGGATGAATGGTCTTCATAGATTTACAAATATTATGTGAACAAATATTTAAAAATGAAACAAGAAGCTAGTGGGTTTCCAGATTGGGTGAAAACAGAAACAGACAAAAAAAAAATTAAAAACGATTATGCACAATTTGAAAATATCTGTTCAGAAAAAGTTGAAAAAAAACCCGAAACCATGTTAAATTGTCTCTGGGGAAAAATGCACAAAACAATATAAAAAACTAAAACAAAATACATAAATGAACCATCAGAATATTTTGAAATAATACAGAACAAAGACAAAATTGTGAAGAATGTGGAATTTTTTGACCATGGTCAGTTTGTTTTAGTAAACTACATTGACACTACAGATGTTCACAATCCACACAATTCAGCCAATGTTGTCGTAGGTTCATTTGTCACAGCCTATGCACGTATGCACAAAGTTTTAGAACAATTAGGAACACAAGTTTTATATTTTGACACAGACAGTTGTATCCACATACATAAACCATCACTCTAGAATCCAGAAACAAATTATAAATAGTAGATTAGGGCAGTGGACAGATGAACACCTGGAGGCAAAAATCACAGAGTTTGTGGGTTTAGGTCTGAAAAATTCTGGATACAAATATATTAAAGATGGAGAAATACACACCACATGTAAAGTTAAGGGTGTCACATTAGATTACATGAATCACAAAAAGTTAATTTTGAAAGTATGATTGAGTGTGCACGAGACAGAGAGAATTACAAAATAAACATTGAATATACACATAGAATTAAATGTAACCAACATAGACAAGTCACAAGTGAAACACAAAGCAAAACATTCAGATCTGTTTACACAAAACGTTTTGTTGTCGGTATATATGACACACTACCCTAGGGGTATAAGGTATATATACTACTCAGATTTCTTATTTCAACTTTGAACAGTGAACAGGGAAGATGTCTCTACCACTTAATCCTACATATCCGATATACTTATCAGAGTTAAGAAGACTTTCGAGTTTTAGTATGACTACAAATCCTATTTTACAATCCAAGAAAGAAGATTTAGCTAAAGCTGGGTTTTCTATGTAGGAGATGGTAAAGTAAAATGTTTGTATGTGGACAAGGTTTACATAATTTGGAAGAAAAGGATATTCCTTTACAAGAACATGTTAAGTGGTCACCAAATTGTTCTTATATCCAATTGATAAGAAATTGTCAATTATACAATCCACCAACATGTATGCAAACACCTCCAGATAAAATTTTATCAGTGATGGATTATGGATCCACTTTAAATCAAATATTTTCAACAATGAAAAAATGTGACAAATGTCTAGATGATTTTCCAGATTCTAAATCTTTATTTGCACTCATGGTAATAGATGATCAAAGAACAACATTTAGTACCATAATTGCAAGAAAAGCTTCAGGACAATTCAAAACTAAGTTAGACAAAATATTTACAGATAATGTAGAAAATGATTTTCCTGACTGTCCTGGTGTACAAAGTACATGGTATAATGTAATACCTGACGCACAAAGTACATCAGAACAGACAAAAGAATCATCACTTTGATTTCAACCATGGAACAGGTAAGACATATCTCAGAAAAACAAGGTCACACGTAAGGCATTATTATATGCATTTCAATTGATCACTCCTGGGTATCTAACAATAACAAAAGATGTTATTCAAAGTGTAAAAGATAATAAAAAATATATCATTGATTCGGTTCTTGCACAACGTTCAAGACGTGTGGGTAAGAAACTCATCAAGAAAGTACATTGGGAAGGGAATCCAAAACACTTCTCCAACAACTGTAAAATACCCCTGCAGTTCGCACATACCTCACTAATATCCATTGGCCGACCACCACCATACCTCATATTACATTGAATGTACGCCACTGTATGAATCCAATGGTACGAAACGTCCAAGTAAAAAATGTATGCGGGAAGCTCATAGTCTGGTAGGCAGTCAGAGATGTAGACGGAGAAGCAATCATTGCGGAAGTATGGAAGGCAGGCCAACAAGCGACCTGGCAGGTAGGTGGACAGGGAGTGAGGATGATAGGCAGTCATGCAAGCTGGTTGGCACGCAAGGATACACTCAAGAAAGTGGGAAAGCTAGGAGGCAGGTAGTCAGGCTGGTAGGCACGTGGGTTGCTAGACAGCGAGCGAGGCAGGGTGTAAAGAGGGGTGGCAGGCCCAAATCAGCAAACCAGTTATGCCGGCTGGCAGATGGGGTGAGAGCCAGCCAAACAGACAGACAGGCAAACAGTGCAGAATGTCTAACACTATCAGGCAGATAGGCTGGGAGACAGGGAGACAGGGAGCTCGGCTGATCAGTGTGCGAGTGGGTAGTATGGCTGGAAGGGTAGGCAAGCTGTGCACGAAAGGATGCCATGTAGGTTAGTAGGCAAACAAGGAAGGGATGTAGTTAAGTAGTGGATGCTTAATTAGGTAGCAATATCGGAAAGAAGACGGGGAGGCCAGGTCAGGTCAGTGTTTTAAGACGGACTAGCAAAGTGGTAGGTAGTATGGAAAACATGCAACAGACTGACATGCAGGCAGACATTGTCAAAAGATGGGGAGGCCGGCTGTCAGGCAGTTGAGTGGACAGACAAGATGGTACCCTATAGGCTACCACAAGGCAGGCAGAAAGGTAGGCCGGCTATCTGGCAGCCAGTCTGACTGGTAAGCAGACAGCCAAACTGCTATCTAGACAGACAGATAGGCTGGATGATGGGTAGTCAGGAAGACAGAGGAAGTCGGGAAAGCAGACCACCATTCAGCCTGATGGGTAGATAGTGAAGATGACAACCAGCCACCCACACACACACACACACACACACACGCACACATGTCTGTGCGGGGGTTTTTTTGTTTTGGTTTTTTTGGCACAATAAACTTCTTTTTTTTTTTAAATAAAAAAAAATGTGTTTATTATGCAAAAAAAAATGTTTTTCTTTTTTTGTAAAAAGTAAAAATAACTAAGGTGCTGACACCTTTCAGGTCTGTGATCAGCGATGGTTTTAAGCCTTCTTTAATGTTCATTCCTTCCCTCCCTCTTTTCCTGGCCTTCTGTTCCCCCCTACACCTATCCACACACATCCTTTCCTTGGTCTACCCGTTCCCCATGTCTTAACCACGTGTCGCTTAAGCCCATGGCATAAAAGTCCTCTGCCTCGATCAATGTAGCAATTTCACTTACTTTCCGGTGGAGACCACGGATGTTGCTATAACCCACTTTCAGGGTACCGAGATTTATTGCCTTCCGCCTACTGGTCTTATTGTTTTCTGATTCTAACCTTGGTAAACTTATTCCTTTCGCCTCGATCTTGTTCGCCCTACCTGTGCCCACTCTTGCCTATGGCCTCCCGCTCCACTCCTCTCCAAAAATGTCTCCGCTACCCGAAAAAAATGTTATCCACCATTACCCGTTTCCCCATCCTGCTAAGATGCACCCCGTCACGCTCGAACATGCTCTTGTCGCCCAAAAACGTGTCCCACTGGTCGATAAAAGGTATTCCCAGGTCAGCACTGTAGTCCTCCAACTGTCCATTCAGCGCCAAATCCTTGAGATTCGTTCGACTCCACCCTCAAGGATTGGAAGGACCCCGGATACGACTACTCTTGCATTCCCACTTAACAGTTTGCTGACTAGACGTCTGCACGTCTCCATCAGACTTACTGACCTTCTCTCCCCGATATTGTTGGTCCCTACATGGACCACCACTACAGGATTCGATCCTGACCCTGCCACAATACCATCTGTCCAGTCCGTCAGATCCTCCACCTTCGCCCCTCAGAAAGCGCACGACTGTTAGATTCGAACTATCAGGAGCACAAACCACACTGTCATTCCTACGTACAATGCTACTCCCTGCTACAACCAATTTTCCTCTCCTACCTCCACTTCCTAAATCACCTGCCACTCCCCTCGTTTTGCATGCCTCAGCCCCCCCCCCCCCCCCTCTTTCTTCTCACCGCCTTCCTCACCCCATCTGCCCTAGCAACGTCAACAACCATCTCTCTTCCCTCTGCACACCCTCACTCTCATCCCTAATTGGTGAGAAATCAAACACCACTTAAAGATGTAAATGCTCACTCATGCAAAAGATCTTATGGCATCAGTGGGTAAAGCTACATTAGGGGAAAAAGACAGAAACGAGAACCGAAACATCAGTCTGAGGTTCGTTCTCATAGAGTCAAGACACGGAAAAGACAATTTCATCCAAAATGAAATTCAAGGCCACTTGATATATTTGATTAAATCATGATGTTACATGGAACTTGCGAGCATTTTTGTAGTGGTTTTGATCCAGATAATGTATCACCAACATCGAGTGGTATAGAAAATATTGGTGAAATTGAGCAATTTCCCATTGCATCTTTAAACAATTCTTCACCAATAGAATTTGTAAATCCAAGACAAACAACCAAGTGGTTAGATCTAGAATCATCTACACTTGAAGTTCAATTTAAAATTACAAAACAATTTAGGAGTGTATTGGGTGGAGATACAAATATAACTCCTATCAATAATTTTTTTCACAGCATGTTCAGTAAAATTGATGTTACACCGAACGGTAGTCTTATAACCACCAATACAGATATGTATCCTTATCGAGGATTTTATGAGAATTTTCTTAGTTATTCAAGAGACGTGAAAAAAACTCATCTGGCTGGTAGTGAGATGTGGTATGTAGATAGTCCTGAATACCACACAGCAATAGCTAAAGATGGTGAAAACAAAGGTTTGTGTTCAGCGTCACAAATCAAATGCAGACAGTATATCTGTACAACTAAGAGGAAAATTACATCTAGATCTATTTGTGCAAGACAAATATTTACCAAACAGTGTGGAAATTAGCATAAAAATTCATCGTTCTCCAACTAAATTGTGTCTGGTTGGTGATGGAAATGGAAAAATAGAAATTCAAAAAGACATATTCAGAATATCGGCGTTGGATTTAATTCCTAAATTTGCAAATGATCTTAATGCGCAAATAGATCAAACTAATTATAAAATCCCCATAAGACGTGTAGAAATGAAAACATTTACCATTGAAAGTGGTCTTCGATCAAAAATATAAGACCATCTGTTTCATAAACAGATGCCAAAATGGTTAATTCTTGGTTTAGTTTCGAATAAAGATATAAATGGAGATATTGGCACAACTCCATTTAATTTTCAACATTTCAATTTGAACAAGTTGGAAATCACAATAGGTGGACATTCCATTAAAGCACGTCCCTTCGAACCACATTTCGAAGGTGGACTTTATCTAAATTCATATTTATCATTATTTGAAGCGATGAGGTATTTTGGACAAAATCAAACAATTAAATTAATGTATGTATGCAGGATTATGCAAAAGGATATACCCTTTGGGGGATTGATTTGACACCTGATCAGTGGACCATTAGCTCATCCTATATAGTCTGGCAACCTTCGAATAGATCTCCAGTTTGCTCAAGCTCTTCCAGAGGTGATCAACATTGTTGTCTATGCAGAATTTGATAGTGAGATAGAAATCAACAAATTCAGAGAAGTGATATTTGACTATTAACAATGAATAAAAGTGAAAATTGCAAGATGTGTGAAGAAAAAATACAAACATTACTTCAAGAATGTGTTGTGATAGAACTGATAAACAGAAAATGAAAAATATCTGTGAAGAATGTCAATCCAACACGACAACATTATTATATAGCCCAAGAACATTAGGTTTCACTAGGGAAAAAAATCGGAGAAAGCTGATTTTTTCAGGGAATGTCGAGTACATGTCACTGAACGATTAGACAAAAGTCCACTAAAATCCCAGTTGAGCTTTTTTTTCTACAGCCTTTTTTCGAAAACGCGTTTGAAAAAAATAAAAAAAAATCGCACGAACTTTGTAACCTCGAATTGATCCAACTGTATTTTTTGTTTACGCATATTTCGAGCTACATAATGTCTAATACACATTTACCTAGAGGAAAATGTGCATTCTGTGACAATTTCTGCGAAAAATTATTGAAAATTCACAAAAAAGTATCGGATTTACGCAAAAAATGACGATTTTCCTAACGGATTTGCCCAAAGGGTCGTAGTACAGAACGGGATGTTAGTTGGACAGACGATAAAAAATCCACCACCATTTGAAGACTTTTATCATTGCTTACAAAATAGACATTATGGAAGACCCCCTCTGCTTCTGGCCGAGTTCCCCTTTTGGCATAAAATTCGTCAGCATGAGAACTCAACTATTTTCGGGCTTGGGACCGAACAGACACGTCTGTGTCTGGCAGCATTAGATCAATAAATAATATTTACAGAATGTACAAAAATCAATAAATAATATTTACAGAATGTACAAATCAATCAACATGGATTAAGTTACATTAACTATTATCAACGCTATATACAGAAATGACATGACCTGTATACATATTATTCATCGAACTCAGAAATTTCCGACAGGACAGTGTTTCTGTGGTTGTTACAAGAATCCGAACTGCAATTACACAAACCTGAGCAAGAGAGTCCTGCCTTCTTACACCCACAACTTTTTGTACAAGCACTCTTGCAACCACAACTGATCAGATTCAGTAGGTTATCGGAGGCACATGGCTTTGTGGCTGCAGTCGGTACAAGAAGTCCATTGTCTAGCGACCACCCCCAATCCGTCGGAGGAAGCGAAGTGCGCAGCCATTGTTGGACCTGGAGATAACATCTGTAGACATGTTGTTGTGCAGCATCGCTGCTTGGTGGGAGTGAGGCTAGGTCGATGGGTTTATTCAGTGTAGATTTTGCTACATAACGCTTGTAAGTGACATATCTATATTGGTCGAGAGAGGAAACAGTTTTACTCCCGTATAAGATCAGGAGAAGTTGTTCCCCGGCAGCGGCTACTGCACTTGGTGTACTGTCATCCGCCAAAATTGTGTTGACATACTGTTGTGAGTCGCTAGTAACATCGGAGACAATTGTAATGAATACTTTCTTCTTACCAACTCGAAAGAGTGCAGAAGTAGTGTCACAACCACTTATAGAATGTGCTACAAGGAGGTTGCTTCTATGGTCACCCATTTTGGTTGCTATTTCACTAACAGAAACTAGTAAGTTTGGGGTAATGGAATACATCATGTGAATATTACATTCCGGTTGAACTCGAGAGGTAAGAATGACTAACAAATCTGTGCCTGTTCCCACAACGACAACATTGTTGTCATCTTGAGCGATGTCAAGTGCAGTTTCGGCTATCAGTACATCAGCATCAGCCTCGGCCTGCTTGGACTGAATATTGATAGCAGATAGCTCCTGCATTTGAAGATCGATCAGTTGGGTTTTGTTCTTGGCATTTGCAAGGAAATCGGATTGGGTGTGGTGGCTGGTAACTCGGGTGAGATATTGATATCAATGGAATACCTGTCTTTAGATCTACGGGCTTGTTCCATGCCCTTTGTCGACATTGTACAAGCATATCCATCAAAAACAACCACGATGTTCGCCCCAAAATGTCTCACTAGATAATTGGAATATGATGCACATATGTCCTTATATGACGACTGTTTAGGCCATACAACTGCCCTCAATAAAAATCCACCATCTACAACAAACAGAGAATGTTCTGGGATTTTAGTTTGCTCGGAGCCGTATGTTTTGAGGATCTTACCGAGCGTGCTTTTCTGTGTCTTCCTCATTCCAGCAGAATCAAACAATGCTGGTGGTTTCGGGGCGAGTTCATATTTAAGATACTCTTCCACCTCTGCTTGTGACTGAATAACACATGTGATGCGGTTGAACAGAATTGTGGGGTCAATCACTACCTTACTTCCACGGACTTTGATGCTATTTGCCATCGATGCGAAAGACTTCACAGTGTCAACACGTCGTAGTTTGATGCTGTTGAACGTTTTGCTTACAACATTCGATACGCAACATTCACCAATTTTGCGAACTTGGTCACAGTTCACAGTTTCGTCGGCCACAAGCCCGGTCGCTATAGAGACTAATTGTAGTGGATCTCTATTCTGAAAGGAGGAATGCACTCTGAGCCAGTTCAATAATTTGGAGATATCATTGGCATCAGTCAATTGTGAACTTTGACGGAGATCCCGATGTTGTTCGCCATGACCAGTGTAAACATGAACAAAATTTTCGAGAGCATTACATATCGGAAGGCAAAGAGGTAGTCCATGTACCCATTTCGCAACAGTGCTATCGGTTATTCCCCTTCCATGTGTGAGACCACCAGGGAGCTTGAACATTCTCATTAAACACTGCTCTATGGTCTGATAAGAATATATCCCGTCCCAGAATTTATCTGAGCGTCTTATGGTAAAGTAACCTTTCTCAGTGAACAACTTCAAATCATCCTGTTGCATTATTTCTGTTAGCTCATTCATCTGCTGCAAATAGAGATGAGAACTTTTTGCGTATGCAAAATGACCACCTGCGTAAAATACTGGAATCATATTGCGAACACAATATGTGTGGAGTTCCCAGTCGCCTGTGCGCTCTGCTCTCAAGAACAACTGGAGAAGACCTATTTGCTCGTAGTATTGTACCCAAAGCTTTCCTGTGCGTCCTACGGACGCATTCTGGAGCAGTTCGTGTAATTTTGACAGTAGATGGTTGACACTTTCTTGATTGACAGCGTCATCTGTTGTACAGTCACCTCTGGCAAGTCCACAGAATATTTCACTGACTTCTGTGCAGTCTATGTTATCTAGTGTTCGGCTTTCTTCAAACACAAGTTTTGTAATGGCAATTTGTGTTAGCAAATGGGCACGAACTGCTCTTGAATATGCATGACCACTGATCAAATGATGGATTGACCCACCAGCATAAACAGTCCCCCAAAGTTCATCCAAGCCGCTACCAGCCATGATCGAACCAATTGCCCCTAAATATGACATAATCATATAGAAGCCGCCGAGTCTAACGAAAACTTTTGTCAACTTATCTGACGAAGACACAATCTCCACTGCTTTGATATAAAGTGGTTGGTCAAACGTCACTGGACAAACGTTCAGTCACACATTACATGCCAATGCATCTTGAGTGTAGGCGAACACCACATTATGTGATTTAATCGAACATGGAAATTGAAACAATGATGCTATAATACGGTATTTGAATGAGAAAAGTCGATGCCGTTTGAATTTGAGTTTAGGGGGTATGGTTAATATTTCACACGTTTCACCAGTTCATTATGGAATAAATGACTATTGTTATATATCATTATAAAGCCACTGCTTTTCTGCAATTTTTGATATATAATTTAACTCCCAAAGTAGTCGTAGATTTGATTTAATGGACGTTGTGTACCGTTGTGTGTATGAAAACAATAAATTTTTTTTCGTAATTTTGTACATTTTCGTGAATATTTCACCATTGAGTATGAGGATTGGTACAAAGTTGGCATTTTCTGTTGGGGATATGTATTCTCAATATAATTCACCACGATATTTATGATTCTCACCCTACTAAGGCGAATAAGAATGAGAAATATGGAGCTGGGTCGAATTTTTTTTTAAATTTTTTTTTTCATCAAAAAAACGCTATAACTAAAAAAGCTCAACTCGGATTCGCGGGGACTTTTCACACTTTATCCGCAATGTGTGTCCCAGAAACATATAAAAAAATCAGCTTTTTCCGATTTTTTTCCTTACTTTCTCATTTTTATGTCTAATGTGCCTGGACTAATAGGATTCTCCATAGGGTTGTGTACCTCAAGTGGCATTTTTGTACCCAGAGTGGCATTTTTGAAGCCAGGAAACAGATTTTAAACTCTTTTTCCGGGCTTCAAATATGCCATTCTGGGTACAAAAATGCCACTTGAGGTACACAACCCTATGGAGAATCCTATGTTAATTTTGTACCTCAAGTGGCAGTCTTGGGGTACGGGGAATTCAGTGTTAAATGTTTTTCGCCATAGTGTTAGCCTTCACTACTTTCCATTGTATGGGAGTATTTGGAACGAGTTTACTAGCAGACGAATCATCGTTTTTTCCCCTATCCTACCTTCTTACACCCCTCTGCCATCCATTCGTTGACCCGTTCTACCTACATTATGACGTATAACTGCCCATTTCTTCCTCTTCCTATTGCCAATCCCGATCTTATCCAGCTCTTTGATGTCGCTCAGGCCTGTGCAGATTCAATGAAACTACTCTATTTACCGTACCCAATATCAGCAGAAACAGTTTCCTGTACACGTGGGGCGACATCTTTTATATGTGCCTTTGTGTTTGTGAACAATGTGTGCACAACACATGGCTACACGCCGGATTGTCGGAATGTGCGCGTTTGTTAGTGCACAATGTATTCACAACACATACAGCAAATTGTTAACACTGAAAAATCCCATGCCACAAGCTCATTTTCGGAGATTTGGACATAAACACGGGATTTTAGACAGGAAATTACAAATGTTGAAAAAATCGGGGGTTGGCCGTTGGCTTACTGAGGTGTAGGGGGAACGGTGGCGTTTCAGTAACCGGTTCTCGTCAGATCACCGAAGTTAAGCAACCTCGAGCTCGGTTAGTCCTCGGGTGGGTGACCGTCTGGGCGATCGATTCGGACTCCCGCGTTGTGTCCTTGTGCAAGCCACTTAACCCCGAATGTCCACATGAGGGCACGATGACGCCGTATACTGGAGCATACTGCACGTCGATGGTGCGCTTGTCTTCAACCAATCTAACCCTGCCTGTGCCGCGGTGCAGAGTTCAGAGTTAAGATGTTGGAGAGCTGACAGCTGCTCGTCGTTGCTCGGTGGTTCTCTCCGTGTATTCCGTTTTCCTCCACCCGTAAACCTGTCACCGACATGATATGACCCTGGCTGTTAATGTGTCGTTAAACTCTAATAAATAAATAAATATATAAATAAATAAATTATGATGACCTTGGAGGCCGTTTTATTGTGGGGAAGTTTCACAGCTGGAGGAATGTATCTATTAGCGTGTTTAACCCTCAATCACTACAGCCTGAAAAGACGTTGTTAGTCCGATAGTATAGACTGTTGCGGTTCAAGTGTACAGCTCAATAGGACTGTATAGTTGAATTATCACCGAATCTCCCTCTGAATGCAAGACCGACATAAACTGCTTGCTGCCGATACGCAGTATGCATACATTTTTGAGCAATATAACCGATGGTAGCCTCATGAGTAGTAATATGGAATCGAGACAACGTTTATTTATGCCCAGTTCCTTATTCGACATTCGTTATCACCCGATAAAATCGGTTGATAACGAATGTCGAATAAGGAAATGGGAATAAGTAACGGATGTCGCGTCCGTATATGATATAGTAAATACCAAACTGGGCAAGAGAATACATGATACATCGCGCAAGGCTGTAGAATTTAATAATCACAGAACCGCATTGCGAAAACAAAGCTGACTTGAATATTTTGCTGCATGTAGGTAGTGTATAGGATGATACACGTACGTTTTGGCGTAAAATAAGAGGTGGTAGTCTA
Source organism: Pictodentalium vernedei (assembly GCA_031216915.1). Taxonomy (NCBI): domain Eukaryota; kingdom Metazoa; phylum Mollusca; class Scaphopoda; order Dentaliida; family Dentaliidae; genus Pictodentalium; species Pictodentalium vernedei. The sequence goes on along the minus strand of CM062296.1, from coordinate 646,392,842 downwards.
TGATTGGATAACAGAGCATACCAAAATGGGGCCAATCCTATAAAACTTTTACTATTGTATTTTCTAGAATTGTATTTTCTAGTTATGACTTTAAATAGGTTAAAATGAACCATTAGCACTTTCAAAGATCTTTTAAAATTCCAATGATTCATTTTCGTCAGTTATATTAAAGGTAGAAAATACAATTCCAGAAAAAAACAATTGTAAAAGTTCTATAGGATTGGCTCCTGGTCAGGAGGATCCGTGCCAGTTCACTCCTACAGCCTTAGAGGGTTGTGGGATTGGAGTATCATTGAACCTCCATTCCAATACAAGAGAGATTAGCACAATTTGCTGTCTATAAGTAGTTTATAGACTATATGCATACAGTTTTGCGCCAAACATTGAGAGGGTCCTTGAGTAGGTAACATACTGAACACCAAATTAGACAGCAGTATCCAAGGTAGATAAAGCGTACATCCCTACAGAGATGTAGGATTGAATTACCACTGAACCTCCCAACGAATACAGGATTGCCTTGCACATTTTGCTATGTATAAATACAGTACTTGAATTAGTAAATTTAAAACAAACCTCAATTTGATATTTGATTCCAACACATGTTTCTGGAGTTTTTTTAATTATATTGTTTTTTTTCACGTTATGCACTGTTGAATAACGGTTTATAAGAGAAAGTTACAGTTAAAGTTTGATTAGTGCAATTACTGTAACTTTTGCATTTCTTTGAAAATAAAAGTACTGCATAAAAGTAAATGATTGGCATAATAATCATTATAATAAGTGGTTTCGAAATATCACGCACTATAATAAGATGCTGGTATAAAGGCATTAACCGATCGAAAACGTTTGTAGTGTATTTTTACCTTTTGGAGACTCTCGCAAAATCTATTTGAATTTTGTTGAAAGAGGATTTGCCTGATTTGTTATGGTGTGGTGACCGAATGTTAGATAACTATTTTAGCATCTGTGTCTCTTATAAGTTGAGAAGTCAAAAACATTATTAGTTATCCTTGTGTTATCTAGGGTGTATGGGAATTTACACCGGTCTGGGAACTTATTATCCGAAGCCGAGATTGAGGCGAAGCCGAAGGGTGTATGAGTGCCCAGACCGGTGTAAACCCTCATACACCCTAGAAAACACTCGAATGGACACGATTTTGGTACGAACTAATATTAACTGCACTCTGCTGTCACATCGCCAAGCATCTGGATATTGGTATAACGGAATAAAGAAAGTGGAGCATTATCAACCCTGTACATATCACACCTCTTAAATTCAATGGTTTGAGCCACTTTTTTGTTGATAACAAGTTTTGGGTGAGTATTTTCAATTTATTTCCAAGAATTTTGGTGCACTTAATACTTTAACCTACATTGTTGGCAAAAACTGACAGAAACTTTATACTTTGTAAGTTTCTTAATAGAACCAGACAAATATGGATGTCATTGGAACAGGCTCAATGAGCCAATTCCAATGACATCCATATCTGTAATGTTTTATTGCACATAAATATTAAATTTCCTCTATTTTCATTTTCTTCTAACATAACCGAGCAGAAGGTATGAATTAATAATTAAAAATGGGTACTTTTTTAGCCAAATAGCCTGCTATTGTGTATTCTTGTTTTTACACCGTGGATAAACACGGTGTAAAAATGTCTACTGTGGATTGAAAGTTACACCGTTCCTCTCAGCCAATCAAAACACAGTATTTTGTTTTTTGGAAATAATGAGAGGTTATTACTTGGTTAGTTTCATATCGGGTGAGATATCAGCCTTAGGAAACTTCATATCCGCCAGAGACCCAAGGTATTAATCGATGCAGTGTTTGCTTGGTACTTCATAGATATGTCATCAATACCCTCAGCTATTCTGCCGTCAACGCTGGCTGTCCTAAGCTGCCTAAATGCTCCAGCACACATTCGAGTTTTCTGAACTTCTTAGACGCACTTCCATCCTTTTAGCCTATAAGTTTAAGTCCGTTTGTTTTGCGAAGATGATCGGCTGGGGGTGTACAGTTGATTTGACCAGACTGTGATGGCCCAGGTCTGAACTGACAAAATATTTCAACTACATCATCAAGGCATGTTTTGATGATTTAGTTTGAACACTGTTCAGAATTAAAGTTTAGAAACATTACGTGTACACTCCATGTAAAAAAATTATCCCAATATCGAATGAGTGTGTTATGTATGATTATATAACAGCAGGTATTTACTCACTAATCAGTGTTTATTGGGAAAACACCTCGCAATTTACATAATAAGTTCTCTTCACTAAATCCTTTTACTGAGCCTGAAATATTTTGGGGGGGAATTTTCTGTATAAAAAAATCCTTTAAATGTTAAAATCGGTCCAATAATTCACGTTTTGTGTTCTAATGAATCTTGAAATAAAATGCAAATTTTGACGATCCCGTGAAACAGTGTGGCTCTTCCATCTGTTGGATTTACATGAGATAAAATAGTCTGAACTCGCTTAATAGAGGTCATTGTTGTTGAAAAAAACATTCTGATTCTCAACCGAAACGGACATTAGCTAATATTATTGGACTACTTGATCGAGATAAGCACTGAATATCCAAAGTTTCAACTAATGAAGTCTCGTATTTGTAGCTAATGTCACTGGACTCGAGAACACACAAGCACTAAATTTCAGGAGATTTAAAAAATGTTTCCCTGTGAATATTTTTATATTTGGGGGATGTGATATGATTATACATAGCAAGTGTTTCGTTTCTTTTAACATTTTCTTCGGGATTAACAACAAACAAAGGATCACAATACCCTGAAAATTCTACACGTTAATATTCTAAGCCTGAAACCCAAACTGGATCTTATCCAATGTGAATCTTCATCATTAACGCTCTGGCTCTCACTGAGACTTGGTTGCAGAACAGCGAACCAACAACTGATATCCTAATCCATGGATTCCAAGAACGATTGCGATTTAATCGTCCGACTAGAGGTGGAGGGGTTGCTATTTACATTAGAGATGGTATTTCCTTTCGACACAGACCCGACCTTGAGACCCCGAATACGGAGTGCTTATGGGCTGAGGTATTTACAAAACGACATAGGTCGCTTTTATTAGGGGTCTTCTATCGCCCACCCAACAGCCCTCAAGACACGTGGGATGCAATATCAACCTCAATCGAAAAAGCAAAAGATTCGCGAGTAGATGACTTAATTGTTACAGGTGATTTTAATGATAACCAGCTAAACCCCACAGGAAGCAGATTTTCTGAAATAATGAATTATTTTAATCTCAGACAGCTTGTGGGTGAGCCAACGTGTTTTACCGAGTCGTCAGCTTCATTGATAGACCTTTTTGCGGTTAGCGACACAGTGAATGTGAAAACCTGCGAGGTCTTAGAACCGATTATCCCCGATATGATCCGCTATCATTGCCCAATTACCATTGATGTCGAGTTTCCAAAGCCAAGACCCCACACTTTCAGAAGACGGATTTGGTTGTACTCCCTATGCAATTATGATGCATTAAATGCCGCCATCTCTCGCGAAGACTGGAATTCTCTATTTGATAATTCATGTTTAGATACCATAGTCTCTAACTTCACTGACAAATTAATCGATACTGCTTCTAAACATATACCAAACAAATACATTACTTCGAGGTCCAATCAGCCGAATTGGACGCACAACGAAATACGATTACTAATAAGACAAAGAAAACGCTTGTACCGCATAGCCAAACGAAGTGAGCTTCCGAACGCTTGGGCAAACTATAAACGGAATGAAATTGTTTCAGCTCTTTGGAAGGCAAAATCCTTACACTTATCCAAAGTCCAGTCTACCTTGGGGAGTAACGAAATTCCAATTTCACAGTGGTTGAAAACACTAAAATCCTTCCTTGGTCGTAGACGCCCTGCTGAAATTCCTGTTATCAACCACATGAACAAAATATATTCCTCAAATATTGAGAAAGCGGAAGTACTCAATTAATACTTCTGTTCTGTCTCTTCCGTCGATGACTCCCGTGCCTCCCTGCCAGATCTTATTCTCTGCCCCCCACAAACAATTGATAGTATAACCATTCACTGTAGTGAGGTGTACGAAGCACTGAAATCTTTAGAGGTGTCCAAGGCGTCGGGTCCTGATCTTATCAGTCCACGTCTTCTTAAAGAATGTAAAACTTCCTTAAGTGAACCACTCTCGGTTTTATCCAACATACTGCTGAATAACTCATATTTCCCTTCAACGTGGAAAAAGGCAAACGTCTCTCCAATCCTAAAAAAAAACCTGCAAACATAGTTAGTAATTATCGCCCCATATCCCTGATTAGCTGCGTTGGTAAAGTCTTTGAAAAATGTATTTTTAAACAACTATGGCAATTCCTGAACAATACCAACGCTCTTAGTCAATTCCAGTCAGGTTTTAGACCAGGCGAATCGACTATTCTCCAACTAACTGACATATATGATGAATTCAGCAGAGCGTTGGACGAAGGGAAAGAGGTTAGGGTCGTTTTTTGCGACGTCAGTAAGGCCTTCGACAAAGTATGGCATGCTGGTCTCATTCACAAGCTGGAGCGTATTGGTATTTCGGGTGATCTACTGTTATTTATAAAATCGTACCTTTCAAATAGAACTCAGTGTGTGGTGGTGGCATCAGAGGCATCTTCATGGCGACCTATAAATGCTGGAGTACCACAAGGATCTGTTCTTGGGCCCTTATTGTTTCTGATCTATATAAACGATATAACTGAAAATTTACTTAGTAGTATACGCCTTTTTGCTGATGATACTTCTTTATATCTAATTGTGGAAAATCCAAACCAAGCCTCGAACCTAATTAACCACGATCTAGCTGCAATTGAACACTGGGCTGAAACATGGTTAGTTGAGTTTAATCATCAAAAAACCGAGAGTATGATTATAACACGCAAAACCAACCCCACTGTTCATCCACCCCTATTTCTAGGTGGCACTCAAATATGTGAAGTTAATACTCATAAGCACTTAGGAGTGGTATTAAATACCACATGTACTTGGAACAACCACATTGACCATATCTGTTCCAAAGCCTGGTCTCGTTTAGACTTGCTGAGGAAACACAAGTTTGATCTCGACCGTAATGTCTTGGAGAAGGTATACTTTGCCTTTATTAGGCCGCTACTGGAATACGCCGATACTGTTTGGGATAACTGTTCGTTAACCCAAGTCGCCGATTTAGAAAAAATTCAGATCGCAGCGGCGAGAATAGTTACAGGTGCAACACTTAGTGCTAGCAAATCCTTGCTATACACCGAAACACGATGGGACCCTCTTGAAGAAAGACGTCGTAAACATAAACTGGTTCAATTCTTCAAAATGTATCACGACTTGTCGCCTCCTATATTGCTATTAAAATTCCACCTCTCATATCCTCGACAAATCCATCATTCAACCTTCGAACTAGACAAAACCACAGAGTTCCATTTTGTCGAACAAATCTATATCAGTCGTTCATCCCGAATGTTACTGATCAGTGGAATAATTTGCCGCTACCAGTTAGCGAGAATTCCTCATTAAGTGAATTTAAGACCTTCTTAAAAGCTGGCAACCTACGACCACCGTTATTTTATAGCGGGGCCAAATCTCGTGCGGCTCAAATTTACCACTGTAGATTGAGGTTACGTTGTAGTAGTCTTAACGTCCACTTATACGAAAATCACCTAGCACCTAGTCCACATTGCCAGTGTGGCGAACTCGAGACACCTGAGCACTTTCTCCTCCACTGTCCAATCTTTCTTAACGCACGTAATGAAACGATCAACTTACTTCCTTTTTCTATAGACATTTCCATACTTCTGTTCGGTCCTGAATTTTTGAACAACAAGGAAAACAGTATAATGTTTGATGTAGTGCATGACTTTATCTTATCGAGTGGCAGGTTTCGGTGACAACAACTCATATTCTCACAAACTTCATCTTCCCTGGACTTTGCGCTTTAGGATTAACATCATCAAGCTAAAACTCTTCCTACTTATGCAATTATTAAATCAGCTGCCCAGAGGCAAGGATTTGAATTCATATTGTTGACAACGCATCATTTGAATTCTTATTCTAATGGCATCACGTATTTAGGATGGCCTACTTCTACTTCTTCTTCATTTCTTCCCTCTTCTGTCTAACTTCTTATACTCTTGTCCTTCTATAGTTTAAACAATCTCGCAGATCGCTGCCCGGGGGCTGGGGCCTGTAGGTCAAGTTCTACTGTTTACAAAATGACACTGACCTCCTCTTTAATTAGTTTTTTTGTGACGGGCCTTCGCCTCTTTATTTGTAACTGCTTACGCAAGTTTCGGTGCTTCTCTGTGTAGATGTGGGCAAATGAATAGCAGTACCCTAAAGGACAATTTGGCTACCCTTTCAATTGTGGTGTGGTTCATTGCCAGCGGGGATCATGCCCCTGGGCAGCGATATGCGAGGTCCACTCCTCTGCTGATTCATGCCATCATCCTTTGAAAAGTGTTCTTGAATAAAGGAGACGACTCATATAAGCCTATGGCTTCCTGTCGAATCCCCGTCTACTCACAATCCGAATTACTTCTGTTTCTGTTATACTCTCGATCCGCAAGTATACAGAAGAAGTCTCCTTGGTTACGAATCGAAATTAAGTATTTTTATTGTTTACTAATCATATATATTTCATTTTCAGGTTATTTTATTCAACTTTGTGGGGAGTTAGTTTAGTATAGTAACTGGGACAAAGTTAGGAGGCCTTAAATAAAACTGTGAGCGCTAAGTTGTCGAACGGTTCGTCGTGTTGCCTTTTGTCGCGTGTATACAATTTTCCCTGTCCGATCGCGTAATTTTGTCTTGATGATGGCGAACAAGTCTGTTCAGACGGAGGTAAGTATGGAGGTAAATACGTGTAATATCGCGGTCCAGGTCAACGGTGCCAACGGAGTAAGTATTGGTGTGCAGACAGAGGTCACTGGGGGTGTCGGTCAGAGCCGGGTTGGTGGGGCCGCCGATGGCGATATTGGGCTTGAAGTTTGTAAACAGTGTTCTATGATGTATGGGGACTGTCGCTCGATGGGATATGGAGAGGTATGTGCAAACTGTCAGGAAATCCTCCGCCTACTTGAGACAATTGTTAAGTTTGAGGGGGAGATTGCTGAGCTGAAGGGAAAACTTGGTAGGGCGGGGCTGTCTGGAGTTACGCCTGTGAAAGTGGCTTTCCGAGAAGGATGGAAGGTTGTCGGTGGTTCCAAGAGGAAACATGGGGGTAGAACCTTTGATGTGAATGAGGTAGGTGATGAGGTGGGGGCTGCTAGAAAAGTACGTAGGACAGATGAGGGGGGCCCAGGCCGGAGCAATGCTGTAAAGCGTTTGGCGTGGGCTACCAAAAGTGGTAGGAAAGGGGGGCCAGAGAAGCAGGTAGATAGGGGTGTAAAGTCCAAAGGCAGTGGGGAGTGCAGCACCAGAAACAGATTTGATGTGCTCGATTCGGAAGAGACAGAGGAGGAGATGGAGGTAGTTGCAACAGATAGTAGCTTGGGGTCTAGGCCAGGAAAAAGGAGGAGGGATCCGGGGGAAGACCAGGGGAGTAGTCCAGGTAGCTCAGGGCCTGGAAAGAGACGGAGGGACAAGGATAGGAGTAATCCTAGGTCAAAGATACCGATACCGATATTGATTCCGAGTGGGGCTGTTGGAGAGGAAGAGGACGCTGTAAACAATAGGAGACTAGAGGAGATAAATAGGGCGAGGTCCAAAAGTAAGTTGGTGGTTGCGGGAAGTAGCATAGTTCGGGGGATCGACAAGGTTGTCTGTGGTCCGGACAGTAAAAATAGAACAGTTCTGTGCTTTCCGGGGGCTAAAGTGGAGGACCTGAGGGATAGAGTGGACGGTATTGTAGCTGGGTCGGGGCCTGATCCGGTAGTGGTATTACATGTGGGGTCCAATAACATCAGGGAGAGGAAATCAGTTCTTTTGGTGGACACATACAAGGACCTAATTAGTAAGCTACTTAGCAGGAATGCTCGGATCATCGTTTCAGGGGTGCTCCCCGTTATGGGTGGTGGGAATGAGAGGAACTCGCGGATTATGGCACTAAACGAGGAGCTGGAAGAGCACTGCAAAGACTTGGGAGTACATTTCATTGACCACTGGGATTCATTCTGGGGACAAGGAGAGTTGTATGGGCGAGACGGATTGCATTTAAGTAGGATGGGTACAGACCTGTTGGGCCAAAAAATCTTACAGGTGGCTGGGCCTTTTTGGAGAAAAGGGGGGTAGGGGACCACAGCCGGTAACCCAGAGTGGCACAAATGCTGGGAACATAGGAAGAACAACAAACATGCACAATACAGGGACATACCAGGGTTATAATAATGTGCCAGTGATGACAAAAAAACAAAGATTCATTAAGTTTGGGTACTGCAACATCCAGGGTCTGCACAAGAAAGTAAGCGAAATATCAACAATGATGGACGAAGGAGACTTCGATATGATGGGTCTAAGTGAGACGTGGATACGACGGGATGAGCGGGTTGATCAGATGAAGGGTTGCGTGTGGATAGGAGCTGGGCGAACTGAGGGTCAGAAATGGGGTGGGGGTGTTGGCATCTACGCTAAAGAGGAATTACAGCCCTCATTGATTACAGATCTCACAGAAGCAAGGACTCAGATTCCAGTATCCAACGAAATAGTCTGGGCAAAAATCAAGTTAGGAAGCAGGAGTGTTGCCGTTGGTGTTGTATACTTAGCAGTGGAGGGAAGTAAGCCCGAGTGGAATGATTCAATATATACAACTCTTAGATCGAATATCACAGAGCTTGGGAGCAGAGGGTTCAGTATTGTCCTAATGGGGGACTTCAATGGGCACATCGGGGATAAGGAGGAGGGCATACAGGGAGGTGATAGGAAAATTAAAACGAATGGGAGGAAGATGTTGGACCTATCAAAAGAGCTTGGTTTAAAGATCCTGAACAGGGATGCGAAATGTAAGGGTAAATGGACCTGGGAGAGGAACGATAAGAAAACAATAATTGATTATATACTCACTGACATTAGCGTATGGAGGGAGGTTATAGATGTAGAAATAGATGACGAGGGAAAAAATGACTTGGGTAGTGATCACAACCTGATAACAGTTAAGATTATGGGCAAAAAGACGAATAGAGACAGAAATACCTTCAAGGAAGTTTGGGGACTAAAACAAGGCGCCGACTGGAAGCAGTTTCGGGAAAAACTAAAACCAAATCTTGAATGTATACCTAGGGATGCAAATGTCCAGAGTATTTCAGATGGCATAGTAAATAGCCTAACAGAGGCAGGGAAGGAGTGTATAGGAAGGGTGAGGGTCCCAACGAGAGAGCTTGGATACAGGGTTAACGAGGGACTGAAAAAGGCTATAAAAGAAAGGAAGGTAAAATGCGCTGCTTACAGAAGAAGTAGGAAGCTTAAAGGGGTGGATAACAATGACACGAGACTAATGAAAGGAGAATATGAACTGGCACGGAAAAAGGTGAATGAGATAAAGAATAATAATAGGAAGGAGCGCAATTGCAGTCTTGCCAGAACAATAAAGAAAACGGGGGGATCGAGCTCAAACGTATTTTGGAACTGGGTAAATAAACGGGGGAAAAGTAGTGTGCAGAGTATCAAAGTGGATGGGGAAAGTACAGAAGATAAAGGCCGTATCGCTTCAGAGTTAGTCAAGCACTGGGAAAAGATAAACGATAGGCGATGGGGCAGTGGGTCCCCACCAAAAAGAAATACACTGGTGGAGGAGAACCTATCCAATCGTGTATGTAGCGAAATAACGGCAGAAGAAGTGCGGAACGTGGTCTCGAAATTAAAAAATGGTAAAGCGGGAGGGACTGATGAAATTCCGAACGAATTCCTCAAAAATGGAGGGGAGGCACTTATTGAAGTCCTGACAAACCTTTTCAACCTGGCTCTGCGAAAGCAAGAGGTCCCCAGAGAGTGGAGGGAAAGTAAGGTGCCGTTCATACACAAAAAGGGGGATAAGGAAGTTCTAGATAACTATAGGGGGATATCAGTTAGTAGTAATATCGGAAAAGTATTCTGTAAGGTCATATACGGTAGACTAGAGGAAGTTATTGAAGAGAAAGGTTTTTTAGGAGAAATTCAAAATGGTTTCAGGAAAGGACGAAGAGTCACTGATCACCTATTTACACTCACCCAACTGATAGAATCAACAAAGGCTGAAAAGAAAAAGATGTTTCTGGCATTTCTAGATGTGAAAAAAGCGTACGACCGAGTGTGGAGGGAAGGTATGTGGCGAAAGCTCGAGGGCATCGGACTGGGGGTGACTTTGTGGGAATCATGAAAGCACTGTATACAGATGTGCAAAGCCAACTCAGTCTAGGGAGTATCACTACAAAACGAGTCCCTATGAATATAGGCCTCAAGCAGGGGTGTATCTTTTCACCGATTTTGTTTGCATTGTATGTTAAAGATTTAGGGGACGAACTAATTCAGAGTGCGGAGGGGGTAAATGTTGGAGACATAAAGATACCAGGCTTATTCTTTGCGGACGACATGGTGTTAATGTCTAGAACTGAACAGGGGCTAGAGAAACTGCTGGAAATTGTTGGTAGATATGGGAACACTTGGCGGCTCGAACTAAATGAAAATAAAAGCAAGGTAATACCCGTTGGACGCAAGGTAGATATGACGAAGAGATGGAGAGTGGGGGAGTTCTCAATCCCCGAAGGGGAAAGCAAACAAATCACTGTAGGAGAAACGGGAGAGTATGAGTATCTAGGGGTAAGCATAAATATAACGGGAAGAGGGGTGTACAGAAATTACTCAGCCAAACTGATTCTGAAGGGGAAAAGAATTCTGAACCAACTAAAACTTTTAGGGAAAAATAGTTTCAACAAGGTCTTTGTGGGGAAAACACTGTGGGAGAGGGTGGGTTTACCAAGTATAACGTATGGCACGGGCGTGATTCCATTAAACCAAACCGTTATTAAGAAGTTGGAAAATACTCAAAATGATGCCGGCAGATGGATAACAGGGTCGAGTAATGCTGCAGCTTTGGAAGCAGTAAGGGGGGAGCTTGGGTGGATGAAAATCAAGGACAGGGTAGATTTGGGAAAACTGTGTTACTTTAACTACTTGAGAAACCTGCCTGACAACCGGTGGTGCAAATTGATGCTCGATACCATTTGGAATTCTAATATAGAAACGGGGTGGTCAAAACATGTGAGGGAACTAATGGACAATTACTCTATAGAGGTCACAAACATAGAAGTAGGAATGAAAGAAGGCAAAAGGTTTGTCAAAGAGAGAGTCATGGAAGATTGCAATCGAAACTGGCGAGCAGGGGTTAGCGTGAAAAGATCACTGCAGGGGTTACAATATAAAGAAAAGCCAGCTTTTGAGAAGTACCTAGATGGCACCTTTGGAGGGTCACTGCTGTTCAAAGTGAGATCAAGATCACTGGAGCTTCGGGGAAAAATTGGGAGAGATGGGGAAAAGGGATGCCAAATGTGCCACTCTGGAGTAGTGGAGACCCTGGAACATTTTCTCTTGGAATGCCCACAGTATATACCTCATAGAATAAAATTTACTGGAAGAATAATGCAGAAGTGGGGTGAAGAAACAAAGGATAGATGGCTGAAGGGGGACACGAGGGAGAGGGTAGGAATGCTTATTGAAGAAATTGAAAAAGAGGAAGTGAGGGACACTATTAAGCAGTTTATATCTGAATGCTGGGAGGAGAGGGGGGGAAGAGGGGGTGGGGTGCAGGGGGAATGATGGCCTTCTCTTATGAGGACCGCGACAAATCAGCGGCTGGCCAAAGAGTTATTATTATACCGTGTACAACCGTGAAAAATGTTTGCCGTTCTGTGGTTTTATTATTATGTAATGTATACGCGTAACACTGCTTTATGAATAAATATTGTTTAAACTAAACAAAGGATTTAATTTAACACGCCACTGAACAGAAGAAACAAACTGAGCTTAATTGTATACTGGTATGTCATATCTTCAACACCTTTTCTAAGGATAATTTACTTATTAATCTGTCAAAGGGCCGAAGCATTTGACGCACCAATTGAAAAGAAACCCATCCTGGCTGGGGAGAATTATTATTACCAAAACACCAACATACAGACGACAGCATCTGGCCAAAATGTTATCAGTCTATCCAGTTTCCAGCCAAGAAAATAAACATTCTATTTCCAAGAAAAAACGTACCAAATGCTAGGAAGATAAACCCGGTGATCCAGTAGTCTCCACCGGCCTACAGGACCAGGTGGCACTTGCAAGTTAAATTCTTTAATAACAACTAAAAATTTGAAATTTTTTGTCTCAAAACAGAGCGTGGGACCCCTCAATGGAACGGCTCAATATCCACTAGCTCTTTCCAATGAAGCGTCATAAGCTATGTTTTTGAAACAAAAACTTAAACATAATAAAATTTGAATGCAGATTTTTGTGTAGCCTGAGTGCTGGCCAAATTCGGCCATTGGCGTTGGATGTAGGGCAATAGTGAATTTCCATATTTTGTCTCAGTCACATAGTTTATGGCCCCTCGTTGGAATGCCCCCCCCCTCCCCCGTCAATGAGGGCCACAAGCTGTAAAAAAAGGAAAATATATAAAATTTTAAGGGAAAATTTTTCCAGGCGCGGCGGATCAGATTTAAAAGTGGAGAGACCAAACTGTCGATCGCTGACTCACGGGAGGCGTGAATACGCCAGGGTTACGGTGGGGGGGGGGGGGGGGGCACAGAGAGAGAGAGAGAGAGAGAGAGTGTGTGTGTGTGTGTGTGTGTGTGTGTGTTATGGACGTGGGTAGCAAATGTGAGCAAAATCTACGTTTAAGGGACAAATGCCTACACCCCCCCCCCCCCGGCCCCCAGTGACGCCACCAATTTTTCATGCCTCTTTTCAGATATTGGAAGTTGACAAGAAAATCCCATTGTGGGTGTCTTAGTATCAATCCACTTCCTATACTGCACCATAAATTTGTTTACCGTAGGCCATGATTCGTCCGTCCCTTGCTTCTAAAATTTCATGATTCCGAAGACTGAACTTAATTTGAAAAATCCACCCGAGTTGTTACGAAAATGACCGGAAAGAGTAGATGAATTTATTTATTAATTCTGTTCCATTCTCAATTTAGTTCGTCAAAAATAATTACTGAGGTAAACGTGGAGCAGCTTATCTGCAATGATATCAAATGAAGTCTGAAAAACAGGGGCCGCACTTCGTAAAGACAGGATGTATCGCCGAGACTGTCACATTATTGTTCTAAAAAACATAACAACGCACAGAATACGTTTTATTTTAAAATACTTCCTCTATTTGGTAATTTTATTTAAAAATGTCTCGACGAACTGTTTCGAGAATGAAGGTGGACAAGATCATGTTTGATGGGGACAAACTTACCTTTAATTATACAGGGGGGAATCCAAATGACATATCGGCAAAACATTTTATTTTAATACGGAAACAAGTTCAATATCTCGAAAATACTGGGCGAATTGTTTAATGATCTGGAAAAGACAGATATAGTATTTTTATGTCATTATTTTATGAAATGCAGGTTTTAGAAATTCGCTGACTGAAGACTAATATTGCTAATCAGGTTCAGACTCTGGAAGAAATTTCTCGTCGAGCACTAATTGATTACGTAATGCTTCTCCCCTAACCGCACTTGGGTACCCCACTTTTCTACACAAAAAGTGGGGAACGCGAAGTGCGGTTTTAAATGGAGTGTACACGTAATGCTTAAGATGTTTCAAAATTTATCCGTGGATGAAACATAAACATGTAGTAGTAGGTACATGGCTCCTTATTGGCGTAATGCGTATCTACTCCTCATCAGACATGCTTGGCACCTAACGGCCCGATTCGGATACCACAGATGTCCATTTTTTAATCGACTTTTCGCGTGTTTGTGTGTGATATAAGTTGCTTATCTTGTAAGAAAATAGGTTATTAGTAGCAGGTGCGAATCAGTATCTTAGATACAAATCCGCAGAGAAAAATCTAGGGGGGGGGGGGGGGGGCTCCCTTCCTATAAAGTTTTCTTAGTTACACCCTGGTTCAGTTCATACAATGCTGTGGCCAGATGTTGTATTGGAAAGCTATTTTGAGAATTTTATCAGTGTCCCAGGTCTGTACATATTACAGTCGTTTCCCACAACTACCGTTCACACTGAACAGAGTTTGCAGACCGATTGTACTTCCATCTACATTACTAGACCCCTGACGGACATAAAGAATGTTTGGCATTTCACAGTGTAACGGCTCTCACAGCACTAAATGTCAAACGAAAGCCTAGTACGAAAACTAGTAACACTTTCCAGTATTAGACGTGTGTTTATGTTTTGTAAATAAATACACAGAAGGACACACACGTGTGAATGGGTTAATCGATATGGCACGAGTACCAGCGCGGATGGATAAAACGAGAGGCCGCAGCAATTCATTTGACAACTATCAACAAAAAACAACACATTTTATCGCCAACCAAATTTGCGAGGGAACCTGTGTTACTATTTCGTCCCATGCGTTTGAGTGGATGAGGATCAAGGACAGGATAGACCTGTTGAAACTTGGTTACCTAAATTATTTGGTAAATCTCCCAGACAGCCGATGGTGTAAAGTAATGTTCCTGAGAATTTTCAACTCAAATATCAAAACGGGGTGGATGGTCCAAGTGAGGGAGCTAGTAGAGAACTACTCATGGAGATCTCGGACCTGGACGTTAGGGCAAACCAGGGTAAACAAAATCGTCAGAGAAAGGGTCATGGAGGATTGTAACCGTAATTGGCGAGAGGGGGTCAAATCAAAGAGGTCTCTGGGTGGCCTGCGTGATAAAGAGAGGCCAGGTTTTGAAGAGTAGCTTGGTGGCACCTTTGGGAGGGTCACTGTTGTTCAAGCTGAGGTCGCGATCCCTGGAGCTGAGGGGGGAAATTGGGAAAAACGGTGAAAGGGAGTGCCAGATGTGTAACTTGGGCATGGTGTAGACCCTGGAACACTTTCTTCTAGAATGCCCAAAGTATCAGGCTAAAAGAATGAGATTCACTGGGAGTATAATGGGGAAGTGGGATGGGAGAATGAAGGACATGTGGTTAGGGGGAGACTCAAAGGAGAGGGTTAATATGCTAATCGGAGAGATTGGGAAGAATGGGGCAAGGGATGTCATCAAGCAGTTCGTCTCCGAGTGTTGGGAGGAGAGGAGAAGCGAGGGAATAGGGAGGCAGTTGGGAGTTCAGGGGTAACCATGGCCTTCTCGTCCGAGAACCGCGACAAATCAGCGGCTGGCCAAAGTGTTCTTATTATTATAGTTCCAATTAACTGGCACATAGAACACATCGGAACTCAGGGGGCGATTTTCAGCTATCTAGCGATTCAAATCGTAATTGCGTTGCACGAATTGTAGAAAATTCCAGTGAAATTTCGCTTCAATATAAAAACAGTCCGTCAACGATTTCCGTATGGTTTTGTGTTGCTGAAGATGGGGATTACATAGAACAGATGTGAAGTGAATACTACTCACGAAGAGAGGAGGATTTTCGACTCAGATCTGTTTATAAGTATATTTTTGAATATTAGTTTTGTTTCAGGGAAGTTTTTATTTATTTTGTTTTGTTTATGTGTTTGGGAAGATCGTAGGGTGTAATAAGGAGGTTTAGTTGATAGGTTTCGTGTTTTTGTTGCCTTGATGTTTTCGGTCATTAGATTCTACATAATATTTATATCATGAGTGGTAAGTGCACGACGGGTGTTCAGACGGAGGTAAGTATGGGTATCAAGGGAGGTCTGGGGGAGGTGAGTCGAGGGGTGCAGGTGGGGAAGAGTGAGGATCCGGAGGCGTGCAGACAGTGTAATATGAGGTATGGTGGTGGTCGGCCAATGGAGAGTAGTGGGGTATGTGCGAATTGCAGGGATATTTTACAGTTGTTAGAGAAGTGTGTTGGATTCGAGCGGGAGATTGCAGAGCTGAGAGGGAGGTTGGGGAGGGCCGGTGTATCTGGAATTACCCCGTTGAAGGTTACCTACGATGGTGAGGTGGAAGGTGGGTGGAAGGTCGTTGTGGACTCAAGGAGGAAACTGGGAGGCAGGAAACGTGGGGGAATAATGCTTGATGTGTGTGTGTGTGGGGGGGGGGGGGGGTGTAACTGAGGAGGGGGTTCTAGTAGGAAAATTCGAAAGGTGGCGTCAGGTCAGGGCTGCGTCGAGTCAGGAAGCCAGAGTCGGCGTAAGGCTGCCAAGATTGCTAGGCGGTGTTTAGAAAACAGGTTTAGTGTTTTAGACTCTGATACCCCTGGGGACGAGAGTGAGGGGGAAAGTGTGAGGGTGAGATGGTTGTTGATGATGATAGGCCAGTCGGGGTAAGGAGGGCGGTCAAGAGAGAGAGGGGCTCAGGAGCTTGCAAAACGAGAGGAGGTGCAGATTATATAGGAACTGGGGCCAGAAGAAAAAAATTAGTTGTAGTGGGGAGCAGCATTGTACGTGGGATTGACAATGTAGTTTGTGGTCCTGATAGTTCCAATCGAACAGTCTTCTGCTTTCCGGGGGCGAAGGTGGAGGATCTCAAGGACCGGGTAAATGGCATTGTGGCAGGGTCAGGACCGGAACCGGTAGTGGTGGTCCATGTGGGGACCAATAATATCAGGCAGAGAAGGTCAGTAAGTTTGGTGGAGTCGTATAGAGGCTTAGTCGGCAAACTGCTAAGTAGGAATGCAAGGATACTCGTATCCGGGCTCCTTGCTGTCCTTGGAGGTGGGGACGAACGGAACTCAAGGATTTTGCCGCTAAATGAAGAGTTAGAGGACTACTGTGTTGATCTGGGAATTCCCTTTATCGACCATTGGGACACGTTTTGGGGCAATGGGAGCATGTACGGGCGTGGCGGGCTGCATCTTAGCAGGGTGGGGAAACGGGTATTGGGGGATAAGTTTCTACAGGTAGCAGAGCCTTTTTTGGAGAGAAGTGGGGTGGGAGGTCAGAGGCAAGTATAACTAGAGTGGACATAGGTGGGGTGAACAAGAGTGAGGGGGACAGAATAAGTCTACCAAGACTAGCGCCAGAAAACAATGGGCCCAGTAGGCGGAAGCCAATGAACATCGGTACCCTGAAAGTGGGTTATAACAACATCCAGGGTCTCCGCCGGAAAGTAAGTGAAATTGCTACATTGATCGAGGCAGAGGAGTTTGATGTCACGGGCTTAAGCGAGACGTGGGTAAGACACGAGGAACGGGTAGACCAAGTAAGCGGGTGTGTATGGATAGGTGTAGGGCGAACGGAAGGCCAGAAAAAGGGGGGAGGGGTAGGCATGTACATTAAAGAGGATTTAAAACCGTCGCTGATCACAGATTTGGAAGATATCATCACCTCGGCCGAGGTGTCAAAAGAAATTGGATGGGTAAAGATCAGTCTGAGAAACAAAAGTTTTGCCCTTGGGGTTGTGTACTGTGCAGTGGAGGGAAGTAAACCCAAGTGGAATGACTCGATATACTCAACACTAAGGTCCAATATCACTGAACTAGAAAACAGGAGGCTCGGAAAAAATTTCTGATGGGCGACTTCAATGGACACATCGGTGATAAGGAAGAAGGCATAGAGGGTGGGGACAAGAAAGTCAACAGGTATGGAAGGAAGCTGTTGAACTTCACAAATGAGCTCGGTCTGAAGATTCTGAACAGGGACGCTAGATGTAAGGGGAAATGGACCTGGGAGAGAAACGACAGAAAATCAATAATCGACTACATTCCCACAGATATGAATTTATGGAGGGAGGTGATAAGGGTAGAAGTGGATGATGAGGGCAAAATGGAGTTGGATAATGATCACAACTTGATTACATTGACGATGAGGGCCAAAAACCTAGAGAAAAGGAAAGGAAGCTTCAACGAGGTTTGGGAACTCGAAAAGGATGCCGACAGGGCGAAGTTCGAAGAAAAACTGAAACCAAAGCTCGCTGCCGTACACAAGGGGGGCAGTGTCCAGAAGATGGCCGACGCCATAGTTGCGAGCCTACTGGAGGCAGGGAAGGAAAGTGTAGGAAAGATTAGGGTGCCAACACGGGAACTTGGGTACAGAGTGAACGAAGAACTGAAAAGGGACATAAAGGTTAGAAAAGCTAACTGTGCTGCATACAGGAGAAGTAGAAAACTTAAGGGGGTGGAAAGCAATGAGGCCATGGTAGCAAAGGAAGAATACCAACAAGCACGAAATAAAGTAAACAAGATTAACGACGACAACCGGAGAGTGCGAAATAGCAGTCTTATTAGGACGATAAGAACGACAGGGTGGTCGAGTTCGAGCGTATTTTGGAAATGGGTGAACGAACGTAACAAAGGGAATAACCCACAGAGTATTAAAGTAGATAGCAGAGTTACAGAAGAGCGAGATCAAATCGCATTAGAACTAGTCAAGCACTGGGAAAAGGTAAACGATAAGCGATGGGGCATGGGGAACCCACCAGAGTGTCCGAACCAGGTCGAGGAAAATCTATCGGACTTCGTGTGCAGCGAAATCAAAACTGAGGAGGTGAGAAGGGTGATCTCAAAATTGAGAAATGGAAAAGCGGGAGGGGTGGACGAAATTCCTAACGAGTTTATCAATAAAGGTGGAGAGGAACTCTTGGAAAGCCTAACTGCCCTATTCAATTTAGCCATAGAAAAACAAGAGGTCCCAAAGGAGTGGAGGGAAAGTAAAGTGACATTTATTCACAAAAAGGGGGAAAAAGACGTCTTGGATAACTATCGAGGGATCTCTGTCAGCAGCAACATTGGAAGAGTCTTTTGTAAAGTCCTGTATGGGAGATTAGAGGAGGTGATTGAAGAGAAGGGTTTATTGGGAGAAATCCAGAATGGCTTCAGGAAGGGAAGTAGATCACTGACCATATTTTCATGCTATCCCAAATGATAGAATCCGCGAAAGCAAAAAAGAAAAAGATGTTCATGACCTTTTTGGATGTTAAAAAGGCATACGATAGAGAATGGAGGGAGGGTAGGTGGCGCAAGCTGGAGGCTCTGGGCTTGGGGGGGGGGGCGAGTTTGTTAGGATTATGAAAGCATTATATAAAGACGTACAGAGTGAACTTAGCCTGGGAAACATTACAACAAAACGTGTGCCTATGAAGATAGGCCTAAAACAGGGGTGTATCCTTTCGCCAATTCTTTTTGCATTGTACATCAAAGGTTTAGGAGATGAACACCTGCATAGCGACGAGGGGGTTGCAGTTGATGACTTGAAGATCCCAGGGCTATTTTTTGCAGACGATATGGTGCTAGTGTCAGAAAGCGAAGAGGGGCTAGCAAAGATGCTGGGAATTGTTGGAAAATATGGGAGCAAATGGAGACTCGAACTTAATGAAAGCAAGAGCAAAGTTATACCCGTGGGCCGCAAAGTTGACCCCACTCGAGGGTGGAGAGTGGGGGAGTTCTGCATTCCGGAAGGTAGCAGTAGACTTCTTAGTGTAGGAGAGACTAGTGACTATGAGTACCTGGGGGTAAATATAAACATCACAGGAAGAGGCATCTACCGAAACCACACAAATAAATTGATTCTGAAGGGGAAGCGAATCCTTAACCAAATGAAACTTATAGGGAGAAACAGTTTCAATAAGGTTTTCGTGGGGAAAACCATTTTGGGAAATGGTGAGTCTGCCAAGTATAACATACGGTACGGAAGTTGTACCCCTAAACCAGACAGCTGTTCAGAGCTTGGAAATCCTGCAGAACGATGCGGGCCGATGGATAACAGGCTCGACACCACCTGCCGAGTGAATTGATAAACGAAAGAGGGAGACGACTTACATAAGCTGATAGCTTTCCGTCGAATCCCTCTCATATACAGCGATCTATCTTCGTTTACCTTTGTTATTTTGTGTACTGTTGTACATTGTGTTGCTTGTTCTTCTTTGTACCTGTTGCGTACTGTATACAAATAACATAATTTCAATAAATATTTTTTAAACTAACAGGCTCGAGTAATGCCGTAGCGCTAGAAGCAATCAGGGGTGAGCTTGGGTGAATGAGGATCAAGGACAGGATAGACCTATTGAAACTCGGTTATCTTAATTATTTGGTAAATCTCCCCGATAGCCGATGGTGTAAATAGATATTATCATAACAGTGTGTTGATCCGTGTCGTAGTATCACGTCGAGTTGAGGTGGCCAGATTTTCGGATCACACGAGCTGCCGCAGGCAGCGAGTGTGATCCGAAAATCTGGCCTCTTCAACGAGACGTGATGCGACGACACGGATCAACACACTGTTATGATGATATGTTTATCATATGACATTGTTTCGATGTCAAATTCACCCAAATTTGCCATTTTAATTAATATGCGGTAAAAGCCGGTTACAAAATAGCAGACGAAACAACAACGACTTCCCTAGTTACGAAAACTATTCACGGAAACTCTCAGATATTTCCGTTGGAGTGTGATATGGATTTTTGATTTCCGTAAGAGTGTGATATGGACTTTTGATCCGGAAAAATCTCACCCAGTGTGGTACAACAGTTTGGAAAACATCGTCAAACAGTAGTGATATTTAGGGTAAAAATGTCATAGTCATATGATAAAGTAATGTTCCTGAGAACTTTCAATTCAAATATCAAGACGGGGTGGATGGTCCAAGTGAGGGAGCTAGTAGAAAACTACTCATTGGAGATCTCGGACTTTGACGTTGGGGCAAACCAGGGCTAAAAGATCGTCAGAGAAAGGGTCATGGAGGATTGTAACCGTAATTGGCGAGAGGGGGTCAAATCAAAGAGATCTTTGGGTGACCTGCCTGATAAAGAGAAGCCTGTTTTTGAAGAGTACCTTGATGGCACCTTTGGGGGGTCACTGTTGTTCAAGCTGAGGTCGCGGTCCTTGGAGCTGAGGGGAAAAATTGGGAAAAACAGTGAAAAGGAGTGCCAGGTGTGTAACGTGGGCCAAAATACCAGTCTAAAAGAACAAGATTCACGGGGAGTGTAATGGAGAAGTGGGATGGGAGAATGAAGGACATGTAGTTAGGGGGCGACTCAAAGGAGAGGGTTAATATACTAATCGGAGAGATTGGGAAGAATGGGGCAAGGGATGTCATCAAGCAGTTCGTCTCCGGGTGTTGGGAGGAGAGAAGAAGCGCGGGAATAGGGAGGCAGCTGGTAGAACATGGGTAACCAAGGCCTTCTCATACGAGAACCGCGACAAATCAGCGGCAGGCCGAAGTGTTATTATTATTATTATTATTGTGTAATAATAACGAATGCTTATATTATTTTCAATTTTCATTGCCGTGAAAAATGACCAGACCAGTTGCTTATGTAACTATCTGTATTTATTTCACGCCAGCTAGAAAATGTTTATTTAATCATTTCCCTTCGCTTGGTAGATAACTTGAAAGATCAATGTGTCAAAGGCTATTAATACAGCATTCACACGTGCATAAGTGTACAGTCGTGATCGACAGTCTTCGTTCATCGAGCTGTTAACACCTCAAAATTTTCATCAGACTTCCAGGAAAGTGATTACAGTCATATTCTGGAAAAATTAAAAGAGTCATAACTTACTTATACACTTAGATCCTAACACTGATAGATTTAAACCTAGGAAAATGACGCAGTTCACCAAATCATGATTAAACACTCAGGAAAAGAGAAGAGAAGAGAAGAAGAATGACAGGAAAAACAAGAAGGACAGGGAGATAGCTGCAAGACGAGAGTCAGCAGGAAACAAGGTTAGTGTCGGTAATTTTAAAAATTCCGGGGTGCAAGCGAATAGGGAGTCGGAGAGGAGCTATGAGCTTCCGGGAAAGCAGTTAGAAGCTCTAACAAAGAAGATCGCCGAATTGAGGGAAGAACTCAAAGCAAAGGATGTCGAGATGAGGGAGGCGCTTAGGGCCAAAGACCTCCAAATTTCTGAGATGCTAAGAAATTCTTTTATTACGCCATCCCCACTATCACCTGGATCTCCAGCTAAAGAGATCCAAGTAGTGGCAGAGATCCATTCTGTTCCAGACAGTAATGAGTCCAGCCCGATAGAGGTCCTGGCTGCCTCTGAGGGCATTCCTTCTGAAAAAGAAAGCAGTAGCGTCAATAGCGTTAACAATAATGCCAATAGTCGTGGTGCCGGAAAGACAACCAAAGAGATTCCACAAGTTCAGCAGCCACAGCATCGGAGGAGGGTAGCAGCCCAAAATCCCTTGCTGAGGCTGCACGTGCTCGTGGAGTCAACTCCAAAGCAAATATAAAAATCACAGTGGATCATCTGGGAACCAAATCCTTTAACCCGGATAGATCTCTGTCACAGTTACTTAACACGCAGGCTAGTGGGATAGGTTCCAGTCACGACACTGAGCACAGCGGGGAGTCTGTTCTCGCTAGTGGCCCCAGCAATATGAGCCAAAGGGGGGGGGGGGGGGGTGGGAGACCCCCCTAAAAAGAAAACAAAATAGTTGCGATTCTGAGTGCGAGTTGCAGAAGGTGACGGGTGCTGATGGTTTCTCCACTTTGACACCTAGAGTGGTAAAGAAGTACAGGAGCCTCCAGCATCCCTCCTCTTCCAGCTCCGCTCAGGTCAACAGTACTAACAGGACTAATTCTCATAATGGCAATACGAAAAACTTAACTGTTGTCGATAATGATCTCACTGCCAACAAAAACATTGCAGTCAGAGAGTCCGGCCTGGAGGAAGTCACTCAACTTATGAGCTTAGACTTCTCCGCGGCCATAAAAAGGACACCCACGAGGGCTGTACAGAAGTTACCCACGAGGGTACCCATGGACAAAAACAAAAAAACAAGATAAGCAGGCTACACAACCTCTAGGGGAAAAGCATCAGTTAATATTGCCGTGGTAACTAGGGTACACCCCGACACCCCAAAAGAAGCCATCAGTCAGGGTATACCAGGCTGCAAGTGGGAAAGATTCACCTCCAGAGCCACGGGCAATCACACGTGGAAGCTGAAGGTGATCAGCCCTAACAGTGCAACTAAACGAAAAATAATTTCGGAAGGGGTGACCATCAATGGTAGAAAGCAAAACCTGACAAGGACCCCTCCGACCCAGCCAGCTACCACCCAATCAGCCTCCTCAGCTGCATTGGTAAAACATTCGAACGAATCTTTACCAGTCGGTTCAGGGGGCACCTTGAAGACAACGATTTTTCAATAAATGGCAAAAAACCGCAAAGAAGGCATCCAGCATGTCTAACGACTAGTCACCCAAATGAAAACCGCTATCAACAATCAGCAAATAGGCGCGGCAGTCCTGTTAGACGTTGAAAAAGCATTTGACTCTGTTTGGCACAATGGAATGCGCTACAAATTATCAAAAATGAGACTCCCCGTGAAACTGCTCAGATTACTATCATCTTTCTTAAATGATCGCGAAATTAAAGTCAGAGTGAACAGTGAAATGTCTGACAGTGTCCCCCTTGAAGCAGGCACCCCCAAGGATCCGTCCCAAGCCCCCTTCTTTACATCTTCTATGTAAACGACCTTAATTTCTCTGAAGATCGTGTTCAAGTCTCCCAATTCGCGGATGATAAGGGCCTCTGGGACTCTAATAATACGGCCAATCTGCTCCAAAAACCTCTGCAACGCGCTCTCGATGACCTAGAGCAATGGTGTGCCAAATGGAGAATTAAGCTAAACGCCAATAAAACCCAACGAATCACCTTTACTCGCAAGATAAGTAAACGAGATTTTGACCTAAAACCAATGGATAACACCCTCCCAGAATGCAAAAAGGCGAAATTCCTGGGCATCACCATTGATCAAAAACTGTCCTTCAACAAACACACCGACGACATGGGGAAAAAATGGGACACACCCATCAAAACACTCCACGACAGGGCCGATATCCACACCATTAAAGACCGCCTAGCCACCCTGGCCGCGAAATATCGTGACCGGTTAGCCGACAGCGAACTAATCTCCGAACTTGGAGCCATTTGCGAAAGCCGACAAAAGCCCAAAAATTGCAATCAAAACTAAGACCGATCGAAAAAAAAAACTAGGGAACGAGAAGGTGAACTAACAGGCAGAAAAACAGCTTAACTGTGGCCTTCTACCAGAAAGGGCTGCCTTCACCGACTCAAGTAAAATTACATCAGGATTAAATATTGTTAAAAAACTAAATAAATAGGGAACGAGAAGGTGAATAAACAGGCAGAAAAAACAGCTTAACTGTGGCCTTCTACGAGAAAGTGCTGCCTTCACCGACTCAACTAAAATTACATCACGATTGGATACTGTAGATCTCATTTCCGGCCGGGGGGCTCGGCCCACACAGGACGCTCGCGATACCAGGCGAGAGCGTTTTGTGTGGGCTGGGCCTCCCCGCCTGGAGGTGGGATTTGCAGTGTTTAATCGTGATCCTAAATAAACTCAAACTAATCTAAATATGGTCGAAACCAGCGAAGGGCATAACAGAAACACCCTCGGGTGTGGTTTAGTGTCTAAACCTGTTATCCTCCCGCGACAAACTCACTATCACCCTAAGAAGGTGATCTAACAGGCAGATTAACAGCTTAACTGTGATCACAATTAAAACATAATGTGCTACTCTTATCTTTTTATTTCTACATATTCTAATGAAAACTAATTCTGCCTTCTTCTTTTAAGCAGGTACACAGAAGATGCTTTTTGACCAGCACCCCAATAACCGCTATGGACAGTCCAACCGTTACAGAAACGGTAACCCCCATGGTTCCTGTACATCCTCCACTCCATTCCTAAAAGTGGTCGACCACTTTAAGGGAGGCGAGCGTTGGTCCTGCGTCCCGCCTCTGCCCCTTTTTGTAAGCGCATTGCGCATCTTTCTGTCCCAACCCATTAGGATTACAATGCAGGCCTGTCCCCGAACCAGGGAAGTTCGGGTCTTCTTCTTGGTGGTCCCCGAAAGGGGTCGTTGTTGTTTCCTTCAAAGACATCCTATCAAACAGAGACAGCCTGAGGCAGATTATACTTGCCAGTGATGGCCATCACTTAAAATCATCTCCGAAGTGGCAGACTATACCTGCCCGAAAATCTAGATCGACTGCACCCTCGGGGAGAGGTAGTACCTTTGTGAGAAGACCCAACCTCCCACACTGGTCCACACCCGAGGGTTCAACCGACATCAGTCAACGAGACCGCCACGCCGCAACAGGAGACACCTGCCGAGTACCGGAACCTTTTCCTCCTTCAACACGCCTAGACATGTGACAGCCAATCATATACAATTACCGAGGGTCGAAAGGGGCTTGTTCTCCATACCGTCCCTGCGCGCAAAATCATTTCGTTCGCATAAGTGTTTGTTAGTACAGTCGTTCAAGGTCAGTCGAGTCCATTTGATTATCACACCTACGCAAATAATGTGAATGCCCTAAGCGTAACAATCTAAATTAATGTAAATAGTCCCTTTGTTTTAGCCATGGTCAGCCAATGCGAAGGGGGCTTAATTGTTTTTGCATCTTTTTTAGTGGTGATCCGGTCAATAAGCAAATAGCGGACAGCGTTTCTTCACAAGAGGTGCCGCACCTTTCGGGAGGGGATCTCCCCTCACACTGGTCACCCTCCCGGTGACGTGGATATGCTAGATGAAGGCCGCCGGAGTAACACAGCCACCAAGAAGAAGAGGACGAGAAAGAAGGGACCCTCCGCCAGGCGACGAGATGCTCGCCGAATGACGGAGTTCCTGGAGAAGAAGAAAAAGGAAAAGGAAGAGAAGGAGGCAAGTGGGGGCGTCAAAGGGACAACTCCTGTCACCCCTGAACTACCCTTGTCCAGCCCGGTACCCCCCTCCCATCATGATGGTCCGGAGGACTGTGGGTCGTCAGGCGACAGCTCATTCTCCAGCTCATCAGACTCTTCATCTGAAGAGGAGATGGAGGAGGATGCTCTGTCAATGGTGCAGGAAGCAGTCTCAGAAGACGCACCTTCCACCCCTCCTGCTCTTGCTTCTCCAGCTTCTTTGGACCAGGAGTCCGACCAGGAGGAGAGCTTCCCGGAGTCCGTGGAGGCTTTCCTTAGGATGGAGATTCAAGATGAGACGGTCAGAAGATCGACCCAGGACAGCTACGACCTCTTCACAGAAAGAAATTTCCAACCAGATCGCATCAGGAGTATCCTCATGACCTGTCTCCGAGTGTCCCAACATCAACCTCAGGAAACAGCAGCAAGGATCAGGCCGTACAAAGCCAGAGTAGAAACAACACTTCCGCCTGACCCGACCACTCCACCATCTACCATCTCTCCAACACACCCTCCTCCTCCAAAGAAGAACCGCAGAAGACACAGACGCCGCTGATTACCGTAAACCGGGGTGTATAGGGACTGCGGTGTGAATAGGGACAGTAAACTGAAAAGTTGTTTCATGTTTTGTAAACATGCCTAGATATATATTTTTTATTCTTTATGTATTATTTACGGATGGGTCTATGACTAAAGAAAACTCATCAAGATAGAATAATAGTTTTGACACATATCAAGTGTAGTGATAGAGCCAAGAACAAGGGACGTAATTTCTGAAAAATTTTAGAAGGGGCAAAAACTTTGTATGTCCAGAGCTAAGTATAGCAGATATGGGCTCCTGCAACATTTGATACCTCAACCCCAGGTGTCACAAAGGTAAATTTCCGATATCAATGAATTCCTGCATTACGTTGTTGTTTCGAGGATTGAATAAGGACAGACATGCCGCGAAACTATAAACCAAAGCTGGGTGGAAAAATCTATCGTAAGCACGACAAAGATGCTTTGAATGATTGCATTAGCTGTTGTGAAGGGGGGAATGTCATTTCGAAAGGCCGAGGAAAAGTTTAATATCCCCAAAACTGTTCTATACAGACATAAAAAATGTCCAGAGACTCGAAAAAAGGGTGGGCAGACTGAACTGGATAAATCTACTGAAGATCACTTAGTTAAGAGGTTGAAGACTTCAACAGAGTGGGGCTATCCTATGGATCAGTATGACGTCAGAATAATTGTGAAAGGCTATGTGGATCGGCGTGGCATAACATCAAAAAAATTTAAAAACAATATGCCGAGTTGGGATTTGGTGCGTTCATTCCTGAAAAGGAATAAAGATGAAATAGCACAAAGAATGTGCCAGAACATAAAACGGTCAAGGGCCGGGGTTTCACCAGAGACAGTTTATGACTATTTTGACAATCTGTCTGAAACACTAAAGGATGTACCAATCCAAGCCCCCCTCCTTGCTCAATGTTGACTTATTGTGAATCCAGTCTGCCAAAATATCAGTTCATTTTGCCTTATCATTGTTCAATTTGTTTTTTAAAAACCTGTAAAAAGTCCCTATTATCCCCAAGCAAGGGTAGAAAAGAGACAGCTATATGATTGGCAGACTGTCCCTATTCACCCCACAACGAGGGGTGAATAGGGACAGCTGTTTATTAAAAAAATATATACTTAAATAATCAACAGAAACTAAAACTATTGATGGATCTCAACTATCACATCGGGGTCATAGTTCAGTATTAGGAAAACCCCAAATTTTGTATCCTAACATAGTTTAAAAATATATAAATGTTCAAAAGTGTCCCTATACACCCCGGTTTACGGTACCTTAACTCTTCCCACTTTTCCACGGCCAGACAAGCCAAAACTAAAGCCAATCATATACAGTTACCGAGGGTCGAAAGGGGTTTGTTCTCCATACTGTCCCTGCGCGCCTTCGGCGCGCGAAATCATTCCTTTGCTTGTTCTTCACAATTTTGCTCCGTCACTCAAAATATTCAGAAGTTTCATTCGTTCCATATCGGACTCATTTCGGAAATATTTTTCTGCTAAATCAGGTAAGACTTATCGCCTGTTTTAACATATTATAAATATTGCAGTCTCATATTTCTTCATCCTGGCATCGACTACAATTTTAATTTAATTTCATCTGTCATTCACGTGTTATTCGGTCATCATGCACACCGCCAATGTTAAAGTTGCTGTGTTCGGCCATTCTTTTGTAAACAGACTGGCATGCTTTATTCGCCCCCTTAGGCCTCATCGGGCTAGTAAAAAAGCTGATCCCGGTTATAATTATGCAAAACATTTTGATCTCTCCACACATGCGGGGCGTCCTGTTGACATTCGTTTATTGGGTCAATAATGCTGAATGACTTACGCAACAGCTTGTCGGTTTTGAATTCTTTCAACCCCCACATTGTAATTCTTCAAATTGGTTCCAATGATTTGTGTACCGCTCGCCCTGAAACAATTGGCAGCGCAATTGGCGACTTGGCTGGTGTCTTGTTGGCCGACTATTACGTTGAAATGATCATCGTTTGCCAGGCTTGTTATCGAACAAAGGTTCGGGGAGACAAATCTCCAACACTTGTTATTCTCTGTTAATCTCCCTTGTTTAAATTGGAGGCCGAATGTTCCCAGGCCGAATGTTCCCAGGCCGAATGTTCCCGAGGCCGAATGTTTCTGAGGCCGAATGTTCCCGAGGCCGAAAAGACCCGCTCCCACTTCAACCACCAGTGTCTGAAGCGATACTCCCGGAGCGTGCGAGGCGCCATTCTATTTTGTCTCAATAGTTTGAGTAGAAAACAAAAATTACTATTATTAATAGTATTTCATCTTTTATCGCTTCTTTCCAGAACACTCGGTAACATTCGCTCATTCTGGGCCAGCATAACCATCCCGATTCCATTCGTCAGTATCATTTCTTTTAGTTCTTATTACTGTACTTGCATACTGCATTGACGCATCTACCACACGTTAGTATTCTTCTTTCCCCACTCATGATGGTATCGGAAGGCGGCGTTGAAAATAAACCGAAAAACTAAAAAAAAAAAAAATTACCATTCTATTTTCAGGAACTAGGGAGCGCCGCTTCGTGAGTCCCCCCCCCCCCCCCTCTTACAGCAAGCTAATTATTTTTACAAAAAAAACAATTGACTTTATTTTTCGGGTTTCCCTTAAATGACACATACCGTTTGGAACTGTTGGTATTTCATGCATAGTCCTCTTTGCCACTTAATAGCGGCGAGGCATAGTTTTGCAATCCATTTATTATAATTACATCGTTTTTGCTAGGCAAGTTGGCATGCACGTATGTTTAGCCTGGGTGACTTCCGCCCCCCCCCCCCCCCCCCCCACCACTAATGCGCAGACAAACGGGTTTCTTTTAACCAACTGATTTGATGAGAAAAATTTTGTCAGCTCACTTTGATGGGCGTCTATTTGGCTCAATTATCTGGGCCATTTTTGTGTCCAATTTGATGGCCACACCGATTCTTAATAATAATTATATAACACAAAACACCACCTTGCTGTCAAGGGCAATTTTCATGCTATATGAGGGCGCGTGCACAACCCTCCTAGGTGGTGAAACCTGCTCTTGTCGGACTCAAGCTAATGATGCAGGCATGTCTGGTGAATATACACCCTGCATGTGCCAATTTGGTGGCCACAAGGGTTCAATTTGATCAACTAATCATATAACTATCCCGTTTTTGAATTGTGCTATCCATGTATATATATGAATTATTCACGTTTCCACTTGGGGTGGTGCCCTTTGATTTCTTTTGAGCTGTGTTCAATTTTGTTTCCAGCCATGCCTCAAACACGGGATGCTTCTGTTTTGTAAAGTGGTGTATTCACATTCAGTGTGCCAATTTGATGGCCACAGGAGTTCAATTCGATGAACTAATAATATCCCGTCACTTTTATTGTGCTATGTAAAATTTATGTTTCCACCTATGTTTGCGTCTTGATTCCAGACATGTTGCTGCATTGAAAGGTGATTGTACACACCTTTATATGCCAATTTGATGGCTACAACGGTTCGATTCGATGAACTAATAATCTCTTTACCGCCCCCCCCCCCCCCTCCCCTGTATGTATAGGCACATTTGTGCTCCATGTATATATATATTTTGTGTTCCCACCTGTGGTGGTAATCTTCGGTCTATTTTTGGCCTTTGTTTCAGCCATGCCTAGAAAACGGCGTGCTGCTGCATTTCAAGATGATATATCACACAATTCCATGCAAGCAACCAGAAGCAGACCGCGGCGAAGAGAGAAAACTAATGACGCCTCAAGGATTCCTGCAACAGTCACTTGTGACCCAATTAACATTCCTACATGTATCAGTCATGGGAGTCAAACAGGGCCGTTGAATTTATCCCTCTCTGCACATGGACAGACACCTTGTTTTGTGCCTTCTAATGACAGTACTGCCATACAACTTGTTCCATGTACAACACACAGTGCAGCAACCATTGCTAATACTACTTTATCCTCGGCCTGTCAAACAAGGCCTTCAACATCAGTGCATAGACGTACACCACACAGTGCAGCAACCATTGCTAATACTTCTGTTTCCTCGGACTATCAAACAAGGCTTTCAACATCAGTGCATAGACCACAATTATTCATTTCCAGCAACCAATTCATGGACTTTTTTCAGTCAATTAATTCTTCAGTTCCTCCAACACTGAACACTAGTTATCACAGCGGTTTGTCACCAACGTACACGAACTCTAGCCAGTTTCATTGTCCTTGGCTACCTCCATTATCATCAGCCAACAGAGTGACTTTTGCTCCAACTGTCCACACCTCGGTGTATGCTGACCCAATTTCGACCAGTTCTGTGGTTACCATTGACACTCAAAATGATCTTCATCATTCGCCACTGGGACATCAAATGTTGACTATTCAAGTGCCACTACCAGACTCTCTTGTTTCGTCCCAGGTTGACATCAAGAACCGTTTAACATCAGCATTCTCAGGTGTCTTGAACTCAACAGGTAATCGGCGTATTAATCAGGTGCAAACCAGTTCTCTCCCTGATATTTCATTAAACCCCTTTCAAGTTTCAGAAGCTTCAGATAGGACTGTATTTTCGCAGGGTGCCACTCAGAGTCAATCGTTTATTTCCAAATCGACTTCACTGACCTCTCTTGTCAACCAAAAGCTAATGAGTTCGTTAATTTAGCTATGTTACTCTCTAATCGTACTCAATCGACAAGTTACTCTATGACACTTGCAGAAGCAGGTGGTCGAAATCCTTATCTGGGGTGGCTGCCAAAGGCTCCCAAGGCACTCACTTCCATTCATCAGTGGGTGACTGCTTTTGAAATCTTTATGGCTGTATACACCGAACGGTTTCCTGCGGAATTCCAGTCCTTAATTCCGTACCAAGCGAAAATCAGAAAGATGGCATCGGATAATTTCGATTGGTCCTATTATGACCAACAGTTCAGGGCCCTTCGTCAGCACGATCCCTCGCTCACTTGGGACCAAACCCATTGGGAATTATTTCTACATGCTTCCCCAGCAGCAAAGTCTTATCCGAGTCGCCCTCAATCTCAAGCTACACCAAAAGCAATCAGAAAGTTCAATTTTGTTCTTGTGGGCTGTTGTCGCAAGTTCCACCAAGGCCAAAACTGCGCAGGGGGCTGTGGCTATTCCCACGCGTGTCACAAATGTTCTCAATCCCATTCATCTAACACCTGTAGCGTTCGTGGGCCCTTTCAAGGGGGGACTGCCTATAGCAGAGGAGGTTGTAAGCACGTAACCGCCAGGCATCCCTCCAGCCAAGCTCCCAAGCCCAATAAACAGTAGGGCATTAGCAACGGTATCACAGGGCTATGACCGTGCTACATGCGAATATCTCATGAAGGGATTTCAATTTGGTTTTAGGTTAGGATGTACAGGTCCACGACGCGCTCGGTCATCACCTAATTTGCGCTCAGCATCAGAATTTCGTTATGTAATCCAGGAAAAGATTTGTAAAGAAATTCAGGCAGGTCGCATCGCAGGGCCCTTCACTGAACCTCCTTTTAAGGATTTGATCTGTTCCGCGATAGGGTGGTGCCTAAGAAACAACCAGGTCAGTTCCGGCTAATTCAGCATCTTTCACACCCGCATGGCTCATCTATAAACGATCACATTTCGGAAGGTTTTAAATCAGTGAGCTGCTCTTCAATTCAAGAAGCAATAGACTACATCATAGAGCTAGGTCGGGGGTGCTACATGTCGAAAACTCATATTGAGTCAGCTTTTTGTGTCATTCCAATCCACCCCAACGATTACCCTCTTTTAGACTTTGAATGGCAAAATTCTTTTTATCATGATAAATGTCTCCCAATGGGGAGCTCCTCTTCCTGTAACATATATGAATCTTTTAGTTCGGCTCTTCAGTGGGTGGCATCAAATAAATTTCATATCAAAAGAATGGTACATGTCCTGGATGATTTCTTCTTTGTAGCTTCCACTAAATATTTGTGCAGAGGCCATTTAGACGGTTTTACTCAGTTGTGCTCCATTCTGGGGGCCCCGATTGTACCAGATAAGACATGCCTTCCCTCCACATGCATGACATTTCTGGGGATTGAGTTGGATGCGGAAGCAATGTGTGATCGGCTTCCTCCCGATAAGATCGCGAAATGTTTGACTTTACTTCAACAATTGTTAGACAATCAAAAAACTACCCTGCGTGGCCTTCGGGTAGTTATCGGTCTCTTAAACTTCACCTGTTCAGTCGTGGTTCCGGATCGGGTTTTCTTACGCCGGCTTATCAATTTGACCATTGGAGTGAAAAAGTCGCATCATAGAATTCGATTAACCACTTCGGTCAAAAAAGACATCAGGTTATGGAATAGTTTTTTATTAAATTTTAATGGAAAGTCTCTTTTTCTCGACAGTTTTTTGGAATGATAGTGTCATTCTGGTTCTCGCTTTATGGTTCATGGCAGATGGCAGAAAAGACTAAAAATATAGCTGTTTTGAAATTTTACCCTGTCGTGATCGCGATGTGTGTATGGGGACATTCTTTAGCAAGCAAGTTATATTATTTCACTCTGATAATGCAGTGGTGGTGTCTATTATCAACGCGCAGACAACTAAGCATACTGAGTTGTTGGCACTGCTTCGGCACTTGGTGCTGGTCTGTTTGAATCACAACATCTTGTTTAAAGCCAAACACGTTCCAGGAAAACTAAATAGTTTACCGGATATTTTATCTCGCCTGCAGGTAGAGACCTTCAGACGCCGAGCACCGGATGCCGAAGAGGAGCCAACACCAGTGCCGACAGAACTATCCATAGAGAACTTACTGACACTGTAAATAAATTGGTAACTTATGCATTAACGCCTAACACACAACGGCAATATATGGCAGCTTCTTCTAAGCTGCACTCTTTTTATGACGATTTAGGAGTTACCTTGACTTGGCCAGTTCCCATACACCGATTATGTCTTTTTATTGCACATTTATTTAATGCTTCATATGCCCCTTCATCCATTGTTTCTACTCTTTCAGCCATCTCATACTTTCACAAGATTAATGGGCTACCAGAACCCACAAACTCATTGATCATACGAAAAATTTTCGGTGGTGTTCAACGTTTGAGCCCATCAATCGATGCGCGTTTGCCATTCACAAAGGACATTTTAGGCCGCCTCCTGAGCGCTCTCAACCATTGTTGTGCATCATCCGTTACTTGTAAGCTATATTCAGCTATTTTTTCAACAACATTTTATTCGTTTGCCCGTATTGGGGAACTGTGCTGCACTGCGGAGTTGCGATGTTGTGGAGCTGGCAGCTGCTCGTCGTTGCTTGGTGGTTCTCTTCGGGTACTCCGGTTTCCCTCACCCGTAAAACTGTCACGGTCATGATTAGCCATTGTGCATAAGTATGTGACCTTAAACACCAATAAATAAATAAATAAATACTGAGGTAGAAAATGGACACGGGTTTTTAATGTGTGAGTTAGAATTAACATTGAAGGTTCCATAGACATTTTCTAACTCAAGAAAAAATCTATATTGTGTTAAGATCTGGACAAAAGTAGGTGATCCAGAATGCCCATGTACACTCTACTAGCGACAAATGGCTTCTCGGGGTGGGGAGAGATTTTATGTTTCGAGCAATTCAGTTGTAACGAGATCCGTAATTTCACAATATTCACCAAAACGTCGTATCCAAGAAAAAGAGGTTCGGAACTTTGAATTTAAGAGGTATATGCACAGGGTTGATAATCTTCCACTTACCTTATTCCGTTATACCAATACCAAGATGCTCGGCGGTGTGACAGTGGATTGCAGTAAAAATTAGTCCGTATCAAAATTGTGTCCACTCACGAGTGTTGCTTGAAAAGAAAACTATTTCTCGTCCTGTACGTGTGACATATACCAAGACTATGATTCAGACGAAGCGTTATAGTGTGTTAGTACTTTCGCCACGGAAAAGTACGCTTGCTATTAGATCATAGACATGAGAATTATAGATAAGTAGATTACTGGGTCAAAATGCCAGTCTTGTCTTATTAATAACGTCAAAACTAACATTTGGTATTTCATCGTAATGCCCACACCTCTTATAAAAACGAACTCGCTAATAACCTCTTTGGCAACTGTTATTCTGTAATTTGATGAATTATTATATAATTCAGGGGCAGAGGATCTACTGTAAGTTGTAGGTAATGGTAATGGTCGTAAATTATGATGAGCAAGGCACTTAACCCCGATTGCCTACACGGGGGCACGATGACGCTGTGTACTAAGTCGTACTGCACGTCGATGGTGCGCATGTCTTCAACCAATCTAACCCTGCCTGTGCCGCGGAGCAGAGATCAGAGTTACGATGTTGGAGAGCTGACAGTTGATCGTCGTTGCTCGGTGGTTCTCTTCGGGTATTCCGGCTTCCTCCACCCGTAAACCTGTCACCGACATGATATGACCCTGGCTGTTAATGTGTCGTTAAACTCTAATAAATAAATAAATAAATTATAATGACCTTGGAGGCCGTTTTATTGTGGGGAAGTTTCACAGCTGGAGGAATGTATCTATTAGCGTGTTTAATCCCAATCTCTACAGCCTGAAAAGACGTTGTTAGTCCGATAGTATAGACTGTTGCGGTTCAAGTGTACAGCTCAATAGGACTGTATAGTTGAATTATCACCGAATCTCCCTCTGAATGCAAGACCGACATAAACTGCTTGCTGCCGATACGCAGCATGCATACATTTTTGAGCAATATAACCGATGGTAGCCTCATGAGTAGTAATATGGAATCGAGACAACGGTTACTTATGCCCAGTTCCTTATTCGACATTCGTTATCACCCGATAAAATCGGTTGATAACGAATGTCGAATAAGGAAATGGGAATAAGTAACGGTTGTCGCGTCCGTATATGATATTAGTAAACACCAAACCGGGCAAGAGAATACATCATACATCGCGCAAGGCTGTAGAATTTAATAATCACAGAACCGCATTCCGAAACCAAAGCTGACTTGAATATTTTGCTGCCTGTAGGTAGTGTATAGGATGATACACGTACGTTTTGGCGTAAAATAAGAGGTGGTAGTCTATGTTTGGATAACAGAGCATACCAAAATGGGGCCAATCCTATAAAACTTTTACTGTTGTATTTTCTAGAATTGTATTTTCTAGTTATGAATTTAAATGGGTTAAAATGAACCATTAGCATTTTCAAAGATCGTTTAAAATTCTAATGATTCATTTTAGTCAGTTATATTAAAGGTAGAAAATACAATTCCAGAAAAAAACAGTTGTAAAAGTTCTATAGGATTGGCTCCTGGTCAGGAGGATCCGTGCCAATTCACTCCTACAGCCTTAGAGGGTTGTGGGATTGGACTATCATTGGACCTCCCTTCGAATACAAGATAGATTAGCACATTTTGCTGTCTATAAGTAGTTTATAGACTATATGCATACAGTTTTGCGTCAAACATTGAGAGGGTCCTTGAGTAGGTAACATACTGAACACCAAATTAGACAACAGTATTCATGGTAGATAAAGCGTACATCCCTACAGAGATGTAGGATTGAATTATCACTGAACCTCCCTACGAATACAGGATTGCCTTGCACATTTTGCTATGTATAAGTACAGTACTTGAATTAGTAAATTTAAAACAAACCTCAATTTGATATTTGATTCCAACACATGTTTCTGGATTTTTTTTTAATTGTATTGTTTTTTTTCACGTTATGCACTGTTGAATAACGGTTTATAAGGGAAAGTTAAAGTTAAAGTTTGATTAATGCAATTACTGTAATTTTTGCGTTTCTTCGAAAATAAAAGTACTGCATAAAAGTAAATGATTGGCATAATAATCATTATAATAAGTGGTTTCGAAATATCACGCACTATAATAAGATGCTGGTATAAAGGCATTAACCCATCGAAAACGTTTGTAGTGTATTTTTACCTTTTGGAGACTCTCGCAAAATCTATTTGAATTTTGTTGAAAGAGGATTTGCCTGATTTGTTATGGTGTGGTGACCGAATGTTAGATAACTATTTTAGCATCTGTGTCTCTTATAAGTTGAGAAGTCAAAAACATTATTAGTTATCCTTGTGTTATCTAGGGTGTATGGGAATTTACACCGGTCTGGGAACTTATTATCCGAAGCCGAGATTGAGGCGAAGCCGAAGGGTGTATGAGTGCCCAGACCGGTGTAAACCCTCATACACCCTAGAAAACACTCGAATGGACACGATTTTGGTACGAACTAATATTAACTGCACTCTGCTGTCACATCGCCAAGCATCTGGATATTGGTATAACGGAATAAAGAAAGTGGAGCATTATCAACCCTGTACATATCACACCTCTTAAATTCAATGGTTTGAGCCACTTTTTTGTTGATAACAAGTTTTGGGTGAGTATTTTCGATTTATTTCCAAGAATTTTGGTGCACTTAATACTTTAACTTGCATTGTTGGCAAAAACTGACAGAAAATTTATACTTTGTAAGTTTCTTAATAGAACCAGACAAATATGGATGTCATTGGAACAGGCTCAATGAGCCAATTCCAATGACACCCATATCTGTAATATTTTATTGCACATAAATATTAAATTTCCTCTATTTTCATTTTGTTCTAACATAACCGAGCAGAAGGTATGAATTAATAATTAAAAATGGGTACTTTTTTAGCCAAATAGCCTGCTATTGTGTATTCTTGTTTTTACACCGTGGATAAACACGGTGTAAAAAGATTAATGTGGATTGAAAGTTACACCGTTCCTCTCAGCCAATCAAAACACAGTATTTTGGGTTTTTTTTTAAATAATGAGAGGTTATTACTTGGTTAGTTTCATATCGGGTGAGATATCGGCCTTAGGAAACTTCATATTGGCCAGACACCCAAGGTATTAATCGATGCAGTGTTTGCTTGGTACTTCATAGATATGTCATCAATACCCTCAGCTATTCTGCCGTCAACGCTGGCCGTCCTAAGCTGCCTAAATGATCCAGCACACATTCGAGTTTTCTGAACTGAACGTACTTCCATCCTTTTTAGCCTATAAGTTTAAGTCCGTTTGTTTTGCGAAGATGGTCGCCTGGGGGTGTACAGTTGATTTGACCAGACTGTGATGGCCCAGGTCTGGACTGATAAAATATTTCAACTACATCATCAAGGCATGTTTTGATGATTTAGTTTGAACACTGTTCAGAATTAAAGTTAAGAAACTTAAGATGTTTCAAAATTTATCCGTGGATGAAACATAAGCATGTAGTAGTAATCACGTGGCTCCTTGTTGGCGTAATACGTATCTACTCCTCATCAGACATGCTTGGCACCTAACTGCCCGATTCGGGTACCACAGATGTCCATTTTTTGATCCACTTTTCGCGTGTTTGTGTGTGATATAAGTTGCTTATCTTGTAAGAAAATACGTTATTAGTAACAGGTGGGAATCAGTATCTTAAATACAAATCCGCAGAGGAAAATCTAGGGGGGGGGGGGGCTCCTTCCTATAAAGTTTTCTTAGTTACACCCTGGTTCAGTTCATACAATGCTGTGGCCAGATGTTGTATTGGAAATCTATTTTGAGAATTTTATCAGTGTCCCAGGTCTGTACATATTACAGCAGTTTCCTACAACTACCGTTGTCGGAAACGACTGTAATATTGTACTTCCATCTACATTACTAGACCCCTGACGGACATAAAGAATGTTTGGCATTTCACAGTGTAACGGCTCTCACAGCACTAAATGTCAAACGAAAGCCTATTACGAAAACTAGTAACACTTTCCAGTATTAGACGTGTGTTTATGTTTTGTAAATAAATACACAGAAGGACACACGCGTGTAAATGGGTTAATCGATATGGCACGAGTACCAGCGCGGATGGATAAAACGAGAGGCCGCAGCAATTCATTTGACAACTATCAACAAAAACAACACATTTTATCGCCAACCAAATTTGCGAGGGAACCTGTGTTACTATTTCGTCCCATGAGTTCCAATCAACTGGCACATAGAACACATCGGAACCCAGGGGGCGATTTTCAGCTATCTAGCGATTCAAATCGAAATGTAGAAAATTCCAGTGAAATTTCGCTTCAATTTAAAAACAGTCCGTCAACGATTTCCGTATGGTTTAGTGTTGCTGAAGATGGGAATTACATAGAACAGATGTGTAATAATAACGAATGTTTATATTATTTTCAATTTTCATTGCCGTGAAAAATATGAACATCATCACATACTTATCTTTAAGAGATATCAAAATATATTCTTTTGAAAAGCAATCGACGACGATTATTAGGAGTCGAAAAATTTGAAAATGTCAAGAAAATGAAGTTTTGTTCAAAATTATCTGTTAACAACAACAAATCCTCTCCTCGAGATGGCGAAAGATGAAAAACTCTTCTGTTGGTAGACAATAAACGTTCGAGTAATCCAGCTGGAAAGAGATACGTGATTTCACAATACTCACCCAAAAATTGTTATCAACACAAAAGTGGCTCAAACCATTGAATTTAAGAGGTGTGATATGTACAGGGTTGATAATGCTCCACTTTCTTTATTCCGGTATACCAATATCCGGATGCTTGGCGATGTGACAGCAGAGTGCAGTTAATATTATCCGTACCAAAATCGTGTCCATTCGAGTGTTGCATGGATAAAAAAATGTGTCTCGTCCTGAACATGCGGCATGTACCTAGCTTATGATTCTAACGAAGCATTAGAGGGGTGAGTGTATATAGAATATACCCATAGTAGCTTGGTGTACCAAATGTTCACCACAAGTGGTGAACATTTGGTGCACCAAGCTACTTTGGGTATATTTCTTTTATACCATGATCGTCAGATTATTAAGAGTCGCTATTATTTGTTTCGATTTTACTGAGCAGCAGGGGTACATACGTGTGAATTTGTTTTTGTTTACATTAGCATCGGTGAGCGGTACTTCCACCGTCAATTTTATCACCGAAACAAAATGGAAAAAGAAACCGGGCCTTTTTCATTTTAATAACATAATAACATACTATTTCGAGTTACGGATGCTTTATTAACATGAGATAATGCATGCTTTTTAATGTTTGGGTGTTTTATAGGGTAAACTCATTTAAAAACGTAATAAATAATTGCCAATTTCATTTCACGCTTCGCGAGGCGACGTGCGATAAATTTAGACACGTTCGCATTCAGGTCGACGTCACCAAAGGCCGGCTTGGACGTAGGTCCACTGTAGTTGTAAATTTGAACTGCTGAAATCCTATTGCTGGGATGTTCACCACGGTTGGTGTTTAAAGCTAAAATTTATGTCATAGGCTTTTCATATATAGTAGAATAGGCAATCATGGTATTAAAGTATTTTCCTCTCGGTATCATAGCGCTTGTTATTAAAACATGTACATGAGAATTATAGATAAGTAGCGTACTGGGGTCAATATGTTAGTCTTGTCGTGTTATGGATGTTAAAACAAATATTAGACATTTTATCGTAACGTCAACACCAGTGATGAAAACGACTTGATGAAAACCCCATTGGCATCTGTAATACTGTAATGTGTAATACTGTAATACTGTAATGTGGTGATCCAG
This sequence comes from Pictodentalium vernedei, assembly GCA_031216915.1. Classification (NCBI taxonomy): domain Eukaryota; kingdom Metazoa; phylum Mollusca; class Scaphopoda; order Dentaliida; family Dentaliidae; genus Pictodentalium; species Pictodentalium vernedei. Next base: position 646,353,078 of record CM062296.1, on the reverse strand, counting down.
TAATTACACCCTTGCTGTATTGTCTTTTCGGGGTATGCAAATAACTTGACATACCTGACAGAATAATAGGCTCGGTGTTCAAGTGACGTCACTTGAATACCTCTGGTTCACAAAATATACCCGAGCCCGTGCGTTTCGTGGACTGAACAAAGGACAGGGTGTAAGTTAGTTACCAACCTCACTGTTCATATTTCTTGAATTTGAACAGCCTGTCGCGTGCTGTTACACGGCTCAATGTCACTCAACCCACGGGACAGTTTGTTCAAATTCGTAAAATATCTCCAGCTCGATTGATAACTATTACATCAGCATTAGTTGAGTGGATCATTACACATCCCTTGCCTGGGTTGTGAGTATTTATGAATAAGCAAGTACGTAGGCCACTTCATATTGGAGATCGCGCAAGGATTGATATATTCTCACAAACTGTTGTTGAATACAGTGTTAATCTGGGGACCGTTTGCGCTTTACCTTGGAATAAAAGTCACTTAGTGCGAATGATGGTAGACATCTGACCTATTGTTTTACTGATTAGAATTCATGAGCCCAGTAATATATAAATTCTGAGGAGTATATGATTAATGACCCATGTCAAAGATTCCTTCGTCGTCCCTGTGGTGTAGCAGTTATTTCGAGCAACCTGACCGGTGTGCGGGATTGAATTATCTCTGAACGACAAATCTTCTAGGGCTAATTTAGTAGTCTACCCAGATGGACACTTGCACAATGTGGTAATGCTACCCAAGAACCCTTGGTAGCGAGAAAATAATCCTACATTGGCATGCGTGTAACTTTGCAAAGCAGTGTTCAATCTATTAGTATATAATTCTGGGACTACTGTCGCTTGTAGGTTATAATTACGACCTTGGATGTCGGTTCAAGGTGGGGAAGTATTACAGCGGGCGGAATGTTTTAATTATTATAGAATGTTTAACACTCTACCTCTTGAGCCTGGTATTCATAAATGTTTGTGTAAAACAAACGTAGGCAGCCCATGAGCAGATGAGATAGCAAACAACAGACTGGATATTAGAATTCGTAGCGGTTCAATCCTTCAGCCATATAGGGATGTGCGGATGAATTATCACCGGAACCTCTCTATGAATGCATGCCCGACACGAACATCTTGCTGTCTATAAGTAGTGTGTAAGACGGTATGAATATTTTTGCGCAACATTCAGGAAAACACGGAGAGTAGATAACAGATTAAGCATGAAGGCAGGGAGAGGGGAGCATGGTAGTTCAATCGTGCAATCCAATATGGCTGTAGTAATGAATTGTCGCAGAACCTCATTACGCAAACAAGACTGACTTGAATATTCTACTGTCTATCAGTAGCGTATATAGTGGTCGGAGCACATAAACTTTTGGGTAACATAAGCAGTAGTAGTCTATGAGTAGATAGCAGTGCACACCAAATTGGACTGCTTGAACCGTAATAACTGATTCGTTCAGCACGACAGAGCTTTGGGATTGAATTATCACTGAACCTTACTTCGAATACAAGATCCATCTGCACATTTAGCTGTCTATAAATAATGTACAGGCAATATGCATATCGCTTTGAGCGAAAAAAATGCGGACAGTCCGTCAGTAGATAATTTAAATAGTGGAAATGCCTCACACCAATGTGACAGACTTTCTACCACTAAAAGCATATATTTATAGCCATCTTTAGTTTCTTTTAGAGCCCCAAGTATATCTGTGTGCCATCGTGAGAACTTGTCATTAATTGGAAGTGGGTGAAGTGGTGCCATTGCATGATGATAAGGTAGCTGGATTATTTGACAGATACTGCATACGGATTACTACAACAGTCAATTGATCTGTGTTGTTGTATTCCGTCGAGTTGATGAGATGAGATCGGCCAGATCAAACGAGACGCCGCAGGCGTATATAATCATCAATCAACACCCGGGTGTATGTGCAGATCAATTGACTGTTGTAGTAATTTGCTTATTATATGACAATTAGTATTTTAAACTTATCACAACAACCGAAAAATCAAATACAATTCTGGATTGATCGTTAATTAAACTTGCAATAACTTGTTTTGTTGGTGCCCCCGACCTATGCTGAATAACATATTCCAGTTCAACTTGAATAGAGTTAGTATTTGTGAGACAAAAACAGGCACATTAACACAATTTATGATAGATTTGCATTGTGAGGTTTGACAGGTATTGGAACTATTCGATATATATGGGCGCCGGGATAGAGCATCGGCATTGATGTTTTTCTACCCTGGTGAATGTTGAACTGTATAATTATATTCTTGCAACTTTAGGGTCCAGCGAGAGAGACGTCCATTCTGTTCTTTAGTATTTTTAAGCCAACACAATGTCCTGTGGTCTGTGTAAATGGTAAAATGTTGATTAGCAAAATACACATGTTAATATTTGATGCCTTCCAAAACTCCCAAACATTCTAGTTCTGTGGCTGTCCATTTCTTATCAAAATCTTTCAAGGCTCGCCCGCCGTAAGCTATAACATATTCACAATTATTGTCATCTAACTGTCCTAATATGAATCCAATTGGATCTCCGCTGGTGTCGGTAGTAAGGATGAAAACATTGCTCACGTCAGGATAGGCTAATATGGGGGGATTATTTAATGCTGATTTTAATGCTTGAAATGCTTTTTGACAGTCCTCGGAACAGATAAATTTGGCATCTTTTTGGAGTAACTTATTAAGTGGAACCGTTGTATAAGGAACGATCGTTTGTTTCTGCCCGTTTCATTGGTTATGAACCTAAAAAACAAAGGCTTTTGTTTTTTGGGGGGTTCCTAACTTAATCAATAGGCAGAAACAAACGATCATTCCTTATAAGTAAACTTGAGGGACAATAAATTTAAACACTCTCTACTTTGCGGAGTTAAAATAAAAACCTGGTCGCACCAGGCTTCCTTGTGATAGCTGAATAAAAAAGGCATAGTTTTCTAAAACTCTGTTTGAAATAACGATACATTTCGCTGAAACACGTTCTTCTGTCATTAAAAGTTGTATTCACCAATGAATAGGTACGGTAAAAGGGACATCATAGGCCACACCCACACAAAACTTTAATCTCCGTTTCCACTTAGCGAGAGGGTGCTGTCATTCAAAGCAATACTGAGACCGAGTTAAATGTAATTCTGATTTTGACCATTTCTTGAGAAACTGAAAGCAAAGTTTGTAAATGTGGAGTTCGATATAAACTTAGGTGATATGAAGTTTGTTGAACTTTGTTTCAGAAAGAGTTCATTCAGGCTATTTGGAAATTGGAAAGTTTTGTTCGCGTGAGTTTCGTTTGTGGATTATTATGACCGGCCATTGTTAAACAAATTGAACATGGAATAAAAAGAATGATAAGGATTTCATTGTTTATTAAATTGTATTTTGATATGATGAGATAAATATTAATTACTTTTCATGTTAAAACAATATGAGCGTGCAGGGATTCTTTTCCATTCAAACTGTGCAACGTAATTTTTAAGACAGACATTGGGGGCGTGGTTAAGGGCGGTCCTAAATGCGTTTTGTCGGGTCATTGTGTTATGAAAAAAAGAAAAGAAATATTTTGGCCAATCATTTTGCCTGAAAATGCATGAACAGACAAAAGGTTTAATTATTTTTTAATAATCTTGCACAGAAAGCCTGTAGTAATTTGCTAATCCAAGAAAGGCCCTTAACTCTTTGGCTTTAGTTGGGAAAGGAAAGGACTCCACTGAGTCAATTTTTTGCTGGGTCGACCTTAATAACATCCTTTGTAATAATATGCCCAAGATGGGTAACTTCTTTCAAAGCAAATTGACATTTTGAAGGGTTTCATTTTTAATTAGCGACTCTTGAACGGTTATAACAAGATGAAGATGCTCCAAATGTTCTTAAAATTACTTACTAAAGATTAATATATCATCAACATATACTAAGGCAAGCTTCCAATTTAGGTCTCATAGAATTTGGGCCATCAATTGCTGAAAGATGCCCGAATTCTCCACAAATTATTATAATTACGTTGTTGTGGTTCATTGGAGTACTTTAAAATGAAAACGAAATCTCCTCCGTGAAAGTCATTATTAAAATGATCCTTTTAATCAATATATACACTTGTGGGCAATTACTCGGAAAGCTGCCGAGGGGTACATAAAAATGTCATTTCCGTCCTATTGTAATATTTCAGCATTTGGACATTAGAGCCACCAATCAGCCTCTATCACGGGCGGCGGAAAGTTTTTTTGTTAATATATCAATATCATACTTAATCACAAAAATAAACATATAACAGATATGGCATACAGGTAACAAACTCTCAATATATTAATGGTTAAAAAAGTAACCACTTACATTTCCACTAAACGAGCGAGTGAAAGGAGCTTGATCATTCGAGCTTGTATCTGAAGTACAGATACCTTCATTCTACCGTACTAGAATTAACTCTGCCACTTGATTTCGATGTTTCTATATGACGTACATTTTACAGTTTGACTGATTATATCTTGAGTGAAAGAGCACCACGAGCTCTGCCACTCAAGATATAATGTGACGAATCCACTATCCCCAACCCAACACAAGTCTAGATTCAATTTCTCCCTCCCAAAAACAGTTCGATCAGCCGAGGCGGTGCGGTTTCTAAAACCACATCACCCCAGATGGTCGAACTATTTTATAAGAGATATTTAACATTTGCGTTTCCGACCGGGCTTTAAAATAAGGAAAAGGGATCGCAGTTATAATGGGTAGGTCGGAGCCCCACATAAAGTTCTCGGGTAGATGACCCACCTTTAGACTGAAATTAAAAACTACAAACCATCAAGATGTAGCAAGGTAACAATAATTCAACACTAAGAAATGTTATGGTATAATTTATTGAATGATATTAAACATTATTACATATCCAAAAGCGTTTGTTTCACTATCTTAAATTGGGCTGAAATTCGGAGGCTAGAGAAAAAAAAATATCAAGAATCCGATAAACAAGGCCATTTTTATTATGTCCAGGCCACCCAGATTTTCTAATGTAATATTAGGAGACTACTATTCTCCCATAGAGAACGTACCAATGACCAAAGGGAACTGTCATAAGAAGCTTTCACCCTCGAAGAACCAGAGTTCGTCGAGTGTGAAGTCTTCCAATATAAATGAGGAGTCACCTTCGTTCCTCCATAGATGTCATCTCCCAATAGTAATGGTCAGGACTACACAGGTAAGAAGCCTTCACCCTCGAAGAACCAGAGTTCGTCGAGTGTGAAGTCTTCCACATATAAATAAGGAGTCACCGCTGCTCCTCCATAGGTGTCATACCAAATATCAATAATCAGGCCTCAATCAAGTAAGAAGCTTTCACCCTCGAAGAACCAAAGTTCGTCGAGTGTGAAGTCTTCCACATATAAATAAGGAGTCACCGCTGCTCCTCCATAGGTGTCATACCAAATATCAATAATCAGGCCTCAATCAAGTAAGAAGCTTTCACCCTCGAAGAACCAGAGTTCGTCGAGTGTGAAGTCTTCCACATATAAATAAGGAGTCACCGCTGCTCCTCCATAGGTGTCATACCAAATATCAATAATCAGGCCTCAATCAAGTAAGAAGCCTTCACCCTCGAAGAACCAGAGTTCGTCGAGTGTGAAGTCTTCCACATATAAATAAGGAGTCACCGCTGCTCCTCCATAGGTGTCATACCAAATATCAATAATCAGGCCTCAATCAAGTAAGAAGCTTTCACCCTCGAAGAACCAAAGTTCGTCGAGTGTGAAGTCTTCCACATATAAATAAGGAGTCACCGCTGCTCCTCCATAGGTGTCATACCAAATATCAATAATCAGGCCTCAATCAAGTAAGAAGCTTTCACCCTCGAAGAACCAGAGTTCGTCGAGTGTGAAGTCTTCCACATATAAATAAGGAGTCACCGCTGCTCCTCCATAGGTGTCATACCAAATATCAATAATCAGGCCTCAATCAAGTAAGAAGCTTTCACCCTCGAAGAACCAAAGTTCGTCGAGTGTGAAGTCTTCAACATATAACTAAGGAGTCACCTCCGCGCTGCCATCTCTGACACCCCGCACACTCGGTGACTACCCAACAAGAAGAACTCACACTCGACAAAAGTTTGTCGAAGGCGAAATTCTTCAAAAAAATATTCCCGGAGTTCCAGAGAAAAAAAACTACTCTAAAACTTACTTAACTCTGATTCCATTGATCCGACAAACGGAGAAAAAAGAATACCAAATAAATTCCTAAATAACTATCCCAGTCTCACCAATGGCACAGAGAATTCGGTGTTTAGTTTCTCATTCCGGAACTCCAAGGAATTACTATTTAAACTCATGACCAGCCGGCTCTTCCCAAACCTTCCAGAGAAAAGCTAAACAACCTACCCCAGTGAAATCCTATCTCGAACTGACTTTTTCGACGGTCCAGATCACCCACTTCAATTCATACACAACACGAAAAAATCATGCAACCTCTGAAATCTTGTATCGATTCAGGAAATCGCTGGTGTGTGCATTTCCCTCAGTGAAACTTGACAACAATTCAATCAACCGTTACTAGATCTCGTGCTACCTGACACTCTAATCACTGGTGGAGACAACCACCACAGAGAGAGCAAATAAGTAATATGGAATTAACCCCTGTTGGACGACAAACCCCCGACTCCATTTATCAAAAAACAGCACACTACCCCCACCCCAAGGTAAACGTCCTCGTTTTTGGATGGCTCAGATAGTGTTTTTGATTTCTTATTAATAAAGATAAAAATAAAAAAAAAAAATGATTAATGATTTATAATGACTATATTTACACAAAAAAAAATGGGTCCGAAAAAAAAAAATTGAGTACGATCTGTTCATACCTACTATCTAGATTAAATCTTTAGGCATGGGAAGTGCTACATCTGACGGAATAATCCGCCATCACATTTTATGTTTTATACAGGCCTGGGATACAGAAATCCAACCACCGACCAATTTCAATAAAAATTGAACCCGCTTACCGCCACGATCACTGACATGCGATAAGAGATGTTACCGCCTGGATTAGTTAAATCCCTGATCCGAAGAAAGCCACCACTATAACTTATATATTTATAAAACAATTAAACGGACCATACTTCATTGGAACACTACCCATAATTTACTACATATGAATTTTATCATCGTCCAGATGATGCTGCTCGCAGCGCCAAAAACTATCTTGGAAACCCTGCACACTACTGTATCCTTTTCATCACGACAACCCAGACAACAGCCACAAGATCCATTTATTGTTGGCGCGCTTGAATCATTCTAGATTAGAAAACAATTATCCAATATTTTTATGAATCCCGGAACTCTATTTCTCAATCGCCAACTCCATATTTCCAATTCAAAACAGTTGCAATTAATGCTTCGCTTGGGCAGCATAGTGAGCCCAACAAGGAATCACCATACCATGCCCAATCGAACCATCAACAGAGCCAACAATTGCCATCAAGGTCAATGTGAAATATCTCCAACTTTCACATTAATCACTTCTTTCCCACTTAATAAACCATCAACACATTCCCAATCACCCTGACTAGTGGGTTTTAAATTATAACATCTGGTAAATTTTCCTTTTTATTCTATCCCAAAAATTCTTTTGTGCATTCGGCCGGAGATGCACACCATCTGACAGAAAATGATGAGGATAAACCTGTCGATGGTGAAAATATAAAATATCTTCATCACCTACAGCCTTAAAAGCATCATTGACAGCCATACGTCTAAACTCATAAATCTCATAAGATACATTTCGGGGCTTTACTCTAGGAAATATACTACCTAATGTTATTTTCTCCACCCCAGCAAGCTTCCATTTCTTTAGCAATTCTCGGAGGTCCCGCAGGAAACATTCAAAAGAGAATGTAGCGCAATCAATATCATTACCCCCAATCTGAAGAACTATCCATCTAGCCCCTCTGACATTAATATTTTGCAAATGGCTAATCTTTCCCCCAGGTATTCCAACAAATTTCACGGAGGCAAACGGTATGGTACAATGCCATACTTCTGGGCACAATAATAAAAATCGGTACAATCTCGCCACAAAACTGTGTCCAATCACCAGACCCTCCATTTTAAGGAGTCAAAATTAAATCCTAAAAAGCAAAGTTAAATTAGGAAGGTTTACAAGAACCAATTCACATTCAAGAGTCAATGTTAATGGACAACTGTCAATATCGTCTGAACTCATAACCATCAAATACCATGATACACCTACACAACTTCACTGTCACTGGACAACCATCAATATCGTCTGGTTTCATCACCATCAAATACCATGATACACACACATAATTTCAATGTCAATGGACAAATATCAGTATCATCTGGATTCATCGCCATTAAATACCATGACTCACATACATAATTTCAATGTCAATGGACAACATCGGTAACGCCCGGACTCATCGCCATCAAATACCATGATACACATACATAATTTCACCGTCAATGGACAAACATCAGTATCATCTGGATTCATCGCCATCAAATACCATGATACACATACATAATTTCAATGTCAATGGATAACATCAGTATCGTCTGGATTCATCGCCATCAAATACCATGATACACATACATAATTTCACTGCCACTGGACAACTACCAGTATCGTCTGGATTCATCGCCATCAAATACCATGATACACATACATAATTTCACTGTCACTGGACAACTACCAGTATCGTCTGGATTCATCGCCATCAAATACCATGATACACATACATAATTTCAATGTCAATGGACAACATCAGTATCGTCTGGATTCATCGCCATCAAATACCATGATACACATACATAATTTCACTGTCACTGGACAACTACCAGTATCGTCTGGATTCATCGCCATCAAATACCATGATACACATACATAATTTCAATGTCAATGGATAACATCAGTATCGTCTGGATTCATCGCCATCAAATACCATGATACACATACATAATTTCACTGTCACTGGACAACTACCAGTATCGTCTGGATTCATTGCCATCAAATACCATGACACACATACATAATTTCAATGTCAATGGATAACATCAGTATCGTCTGGATTCATCGCCATCAAATACCATGATACACATACATAATTTCACTGTCACTGGACAACTACCAGTATCGTCTGGATTCATCGCCATCAAATACCATGATACACATACATAATTTCACTGTCACTGGACAACTACCAGTATCGTCTGGATTCATCGCCATCAAATACCTTCCTCAACCTAAAACAAAAAAAAGGAACACCACAGCAGTATACAAAATTTCGCAATTTTCTGTTTCCAACAGCTGAAATTAATTTATGTAATTTATTAGTTACATTACATGAAAGGAATGACCTCCAGTATTAAAAAAAAAAAAACAATCTTTCTGTGACTCAGTCAAACTGCAACCAATAGGTTTCCAAGCAATCCAAATTTTTAAGTCGTAAATTTCTGGTGGTCTTGCATATTTACCACGGACACATCACTTACGAAAAGTTGCATACTGGCGACGCCATCATAAATTACTTACGAAACCCATTCTTACCCTAGCAACATCAACCACCACCCATCAGACACAATCATACCTAACCCCCACCCCAAATGCCCATCCCACATGCGCGCCATGCAAGTCACACCAAAATAAACGACGTATTTGGAATCACTCTTCTACTGGCTCAATTTCACTAGCGTATAATGCTCCCGCTCACGAGCATTTCCAAGTGTAATTCCCAGGGGTCACATTTACAAAACACAAATAGCGCTAGTATTTTTGAGATTACTAAGGTAATTTTTTTACATTTTTAGAATTGCGCTGAGTTAGGGTGTTCGTTTACACAATTTTTCCTAATGGAACACCTCCATTACGACACCCCGTAAGGGAAACCATGGAATCAATTGATTTCCATCCTTTCCCTACATTATGTGACCCATGAGAATACTATATCATTTATCAATCTTTACTTTATCCAATCCACTACCATAGGACATAACCACCGGTCCAATGACCCTACAACTTGTCCTATATATGACTGTTTGAAAGTCAAAAGTAAACAATTCTGATTCAAAAGTTTCCAAATGAATCGAACAGCAAATTCAAATGAATTTGCAGTTTATTTTGTCTCCGCCCATTAACCCTTCCTTGGATCCCCAGCACCATTCCTCCTTGCCTATTAATTACAACTTCCAAATGGAAGACATAATTTAACCCTTGCATCGACATATAAGGCACACTCCGGGTAATTTAACAATTTTCCCATGATCACTGGGCACCACATCAAAAATTTAGCAAATCTTATCTTTGCTCGTGAGCTAGAGTTCTCGCCAAATGAATTCATTAAGCCAAATCTTAAATCATAAAATCACCGAATTTAGACCGGGGTCATTCCAGAATAATAAATACAAATCTTCTTTTTTTTTTTTTTTTAAGACAGATCGTACTCATTTGAGTTCAACCAGCGGGGACGACGGACCCTTCGCCCCCGGTGGGTGACAGGATCTCCGCTAGGGGCAGGATTGTTTAAGTTGCTGGAACTGCCCTGAGCCGACTGGTCAGAATCTTCCTCCCGATCAATGAGTTCCGAAAAAGGTAACCTACCAGAATCTCCTGAATTGTCTACACTTGTTCCCATATTAGGTCGTTCAAAACATTTTTTTAATCTATTAAAGTGGACCACCTGCAGCCGACCACCATGCTCTCTACAAATAACATAATTTGCATCAGAGAGTCGCTTTTTAACCACAAATGGCCCAAACCAATATTTAGCAAATTTGGGGGTTTGACCTTGCTTTATTTTTGAAATATATAGCCACACTTTATCACCAACCTCATAAGGTCTTCCATGAACTCTACGGTCGTACAACCTTTTCCTATGTTTAATAGCAGTTTCACACTTACTGCTCACAAACTGGAAAATGGTTGCCATTCTATTTTCCAAATCCATCACATATTGAACTCGACTAAGATCCTTATCAGGAACTTTACCAGCCATAAATTCAATAGGTAATCGGATTTCTTTCCCAAAAAGGATCATATTTGGAGTAAGGCCCGTGGTCTCATGAACAGCACTACGATAAGCCATCATAACAAAAGGTAGATAGTATTCCCAGTCGTTATGATTATCTTCAACAAAACATGCTAGCATAGCTATCAATGTTCTGTTGAAGCGCTCAACCTGGCCATCAGACTGAGGGTGATATGGAGATGTTCTTGTCTTGGAAATCTCAAAATATTTACAGATTCCCAAAAACAATTCAGACTCAAAGTTGGCCCCTTGATCAGAATGGATAAACTTAGGCATACCAAAACGGGATATCCACTCTTTAACCAATATTTCTCCAATTGTACTTGCACGCTGATTAGGCATGGCATAGGCTTCAGTCCATTTAGAGAAATAGTCAGAAACAACCAGAATGTAAATGTTTCCACTCACAGATTCCGGTAGGGGACCCAATACATCAAGTGCAACCCTCTCCATCGGTTCCGAAACACGGTCGGTAACCAGGGGGGCCTTTAACGCTTTGTTGGGACTTTTCCGACGTTGACACACCTCACAAGTCTGCACCCACTGTTCTACATCCTTCTTTAGACCAATCCAAAAAAATCTTTGCCTAATTTTCAAATAGGTTTTCATCATACCTAAATGGCCTCCCACCACGGAATCATGGCAATGTTTTAAAATTTCAGGTTTTAGTTTCCCAGGAACAATCCACAAAAATTTATTTTCCTTTCCAAATTCCAACCATTCTCGATAAAGCATACCTTGCCTAACAACAATTTGTTCCCATTGGGCTACATATTTTTTAAATATTAATTCTTCACCCTTCATTTGCTCAGCCGACGGCTTAGAATCATTTGTTTTATTTTCAAACAATTTCTTTAATATTGTATCACTCATCTGATCATCAACCGAAATTACACCTCCTGGAGACAAATCAATAGCATTAGTCTCCAAAGATATCCTACTCAAGGCGTCGGCATTCTTATGTTGCTCTCCTCTACGATGGATGATAGAAAAGTCAAATCCACTCAAATATTCCAGCCAACGAGCCACTTGCCCCGTTGGTTCTTTAAAATTAAACAACCACCTCAAAGATCCATGATCGGTGCGCAGAGTAAAGTGTTTTCCTATCAAATAATGGCGAAAATTTTTAATGCTTTTAATAACTGCCAATAGCTCTTTCCGAGTGACACTATAATTACGTTCTGGAGGAGAATGCACTTTACTAAAATATGCAATTACCTTCTCCTGTCCGTTAACTAACTGAGACAACACAGCCCCACTAGCCTGATCACTCGCATCTGTGTCCAAAATAAACTCTTGCTCAAAATTTGGAAATCCCAAGATTGGACTCTCACATAGTTTATTCTTTAAAATTTCAAAAGATTCTTTTCTAGCCTTATTCCACTCAAATTTTACATTCTTTCTAGTTAATTCCAACAGGGGACCAGCCAAATCTGAGAAGTTCAAAATAAATTTTCTGTAATAAGAACACAAACCGACAAAACTGCGTATATCTCTGACACATCCTGGAATCGGCCAATCCTTAATCCTAGCTATCTTTTCTGGGTCAGCCCGTATCCCCTCTGAGGACACGATATGGCCCAAAAAAGATACCTGTTTTCTAAAAAGAGCACATTTAGAAGGCTTGAGTTTCAAACCAGCTTCCTTAATTTTTGTGAACACCTCTTCCAACCTTTCTACATGTTCTTGGAAAGTTTTAGCATAAATAATTATGTCATCCAGATATATCAGACAGGTCTTCCAATGAAGGCCCTTCAAAACAAGCTCCATAAGCCTCTGAAAGGAATGGGGAGCCCCAGAAAGCCCGAAAGGGAGTACCTTGAACTCATAAAGCCCTTTACCTGTACTAAAGGCAGTTTTTTCTTGAGCTGAGGAAGCCATCTCCACCTGCCAATACCCTGAAGCCAAATCTAATGTAGAGAACCAACTGGCCCCCTGCATTCCTTCAAGGCTGTCATCAATGCGTGGCAAGGGATATGCATCCTTCCGAGTTACAGCATTTAACTTACGATAGTCTACACAAAAGCGTAGGCTACCGTCTTTTTTTTTAACCAGGACAATGGGGGCCGCCCACGGACTATCCGAGGGTTGTATTATCCCCTGTTCTAACATTTCTTGTAACTGCCTATCAACTTCCTGTCGCTTATGTACAGGAAGTCTATAGGCTCTTTGTTTTATGGGTGGATGTTTACCCGTGTCAATATCATGTTTTATAATACTTGTTCGACCTAAATCTTTATCATGGCGGATAAAAACCGACTCATTTCTATCAAGAAGCATTTTAACTTGAAATACCTGATCCGTAGTCAAAACAGTTTCATCAATTGTTTGCTGGAGAGAATACTTATCAACATTTTCTTGTTTTACATTTTCTTGAATTACACTATTTCCCAGAACCTCCCCTTGCTGGAATACTGCCACTGTTTCACCTTTTTTCAAGGACTGGGGTACCCCGGTGGTATTTACTAACCTCATTGGCACAACATCTCCATTTGAAGTACCCACAAAACTTCGCCCAACCATAATCCCATTATGTTTTTCTGAAAATTTTTGATCTACCTCACAAATTCCCTCTAAAAGAGAAACATTACTTACCTTACCATTAATTATAATCTCGGAAGATGGAGGTATAGTTACATTTTCAATAAGCATGACCTCATTACTATCGTTGTTATTGCCAAAATTTAGGGGAATTTCTTTTCCTGCTAATTTAACACAATTCCTCCCCAGATAAATGTCTAAGTCTAGGGCAGTCATCAGATCAACCCCCAATATTCCCTCAAATGATAACTCGGCAACATAAAACTCTTGATCAAAACTATTATTACCTATATTAATGGGAAGGTTGATAACTCCTGGCACCTGCAAGGGTTGTCCGCTAGCTCCACAAACCTCTCTAGGAGCTGCTTGTAATTCTGAAGAATCCTTTCCAAATACCTCTTCCAATACCTTAGTACTTAATATGCTAATGGCTGATCCAGTGTCCAGCAAAAATTTTACCTCTTTGTCACAAATGGTTAAGGGAAGAAAAAAATGACCAATCTTTTTCTCAGGGTGGGCCCCATTCTGTTGGAGCTGAGGTTTGACCCCAACCCCAGCTCTTATTCTTTTAAACCTTGCCTATTATTCCACCTTCCACCTCTTCGACCCCCATAATTCCGACGAACATTTCCTCGACCACGTCCACGAGAAAAATCTTCCTGAGTATTTTGTATTTCCGCTATTTTGTCAATTCCATCCTCCTTCCCCAATTGTTCTAAAAATTCGCGTCTCATTTCCCTTTGTTCTTTGCGCAAATCATCAATCTGAAACCGCAGATCAGTCAGCGTCTGAGTTAATAATTCCAATTGCTCGGAATTAACAGCTTCGTTGTCAGAAGGTTGGACAGTGGAAGCAACTTCCACTCTCCTATATGATTCTTCCTCTAATGCCAAACGAACCGCGGCATCCAACGTCTCGGGTTTTCCACGCAACACCTGCATCCGAACGTCTTTATCCGTTATGGCTTCAACAAAAGCTTCTTTTGCCAAATCGTCCCTTAAAATGGATGGGGCTGAAGGGTAAGCTTTCTTTACCAATCTACGTATACTACTAGCCAGCTCGGGGAGTGTTTCTCGAGCGGTTCGCCTTCTTGAACGCAATTGTGACCTATAAATTGCCGTACCTCTAAAGGGATCAAATCGATCTATCAAACTTTTTAATATTTGTTTTAGGCCAATCTTATCATTACTATCTAGATCTTCGTAAAATTGCAATGCGGCCCCTCTTAATGAAACTACCAAAAATCTACAAGCCACCACCTCTGACCATTCATTGATTTCTACACATTTTTCAAAATGCGTCACCCAATCAACCACATTGGTGGACCCATTAAATGTTTCTGGTGTAACCACCGGTTTTCTGGGCCCGTTATATTGTTCACCACTTTTGGATGGACGTTCCTTAAGAGCAGGAAGGTCCGCACCCGGTGCCACTAACGCCCGATCACCCTTATCTTGATAGCTGACCCTCGCAAGAGGAGTTTTAACTTTCTTAGGAATGGCACCCGAAGCTCTTCTTCTACAAAATTCACGCGCAGAACTTCCTACCTGTTTATGAATTCCATTGTCCAAACCATTATGTTTTGGAATTTCACTCACTTGAATTTCTACATTTTCATTAAAAGACGTAGGAGTGGCCTCTGGTGTTTCTTGAAAAAAATCTAGAGCCTCAGCCATGGGGTATCTCCTTGGTGTGCTAATATCTGGATTTGTAGCCAAATCAGTTAACTTTTTAGATGCCCCCAAGTATTCATCCAGCCCTTCCGAAATTCCCGTAGCCATATTAAATTTGAACCAATACTAAACAATTTACCTGTATTAAATTTCTATACATCAGTCTTATGGTATCATAAAATATCCTGTCGGCGACGCCAATAACTGTGACGAATCCACTATCCCCAACCCAACACAAGTCTAGATTCAATTTCTCCCTCCCAAAAACAGTTCGATCAGCCGAGGCGGTGCGGTTTCTAAAACCACATCACCCCAGATGGTCGAACTATTTTATAAGAGATATTTAACATTTGCGTTTCCGACCGGGCTTTAAAATAAGGAAAAGGGATCGCAGTTATAATGGGTAGGTCGGAGCCCCACATAAAGTTCTCGGGTAGATGACCCACCTTTAGACTGAAATTAAAAACTACAAACCATCAAGATGTAGCAAGGTAACAATAATTCAACACTAAGAAATGTTATGGTATAATTTATTGAATGATATTAAACATTATTACATATCCAAAAGCGTTTGTTTCACTATCTTAAATTGGGCTGAAATTCGGAGGCTAGAGAAAAAAAATATCAAGAATCCGATAAACAAGGCCCTTTTTATTATGTCCAGGCCACCCAGATTTTCTAATATAATATTAGGAGACTACTATTCTCCCATAGAGAACATACCAATGACCAAAGGGAACTGTCATAAGGAGCTTTCACCCTCGAAGAACCAGAGTTCGTCGAGTGTGAAGTCTTCCAATATAAATGAGGAGTCACCTTCGTTCCTCCATAGATGTCATCTCCCAATAGTAATGGTCAGGACTACACAGGTAAGAAGCCTTCACCCTCGAAGAACCAGAGTTCGTCGAGTGTGAAGTCTTCCACATATAAATAAGGAGTCACCGCTGCTCCTCCATAGGTGTCATACCAAATATCAATAATCAGGCCTCAATCAAGTAAGAAGCTTTCACCCTCGAAGAACCAAAGTTCGTCGAGTGTGAAGTCTTCCACATATAAATAAGGAGTCACCGCTGCTCCTCCATAGGTGTCATACCAAATATCAATAATCAGGCCTCAATCAAGTAAGAAGCTTTCACCCTCGAAGAACCAGAGTTCGTCGAGTGTGAAGTCTTCCACATATAAATAAGGAGTCACCGCTGCTCCTCCATAGGTGTCATACCAAATATCAATAATCAGGCCTCAATCAAGTAAGAAGCCTTCACCCTCGAAGAACCAGAGTTCGTCGAGTGTGAAGTCTTCCACATATAAATAAGGAGTCACCGCTGCTCCTCCATAGGTGTCATACCAAATATCAATAATCAGGCCTCAATCAAGTAAGAAGCTTTCACCCTCGAAGAACCAAAGTTCGTCGAGTGTGAAGTCTTCCACATATAAATAAGGAGTCACCGCTGCTCCTCCATAGGTGTCATACCAAATATCAATAATCAGGCCTCAATCAAGTAAGAAGCTTTCACCCTCGAAGAACCAGAGTTCGTCGAGTGTGAAGTCTTCCACATATAAATAAGGAGTCACCGCTGCTCCTCCATAGGTGTCATACCAAATATCAATAATCAGGCCTCAATCAAGTAAGAAGCCTTCACCCTCGAAGAACCAGAGTTCGTCGAGTGTGAAGTCTTCCACATATAAATAAGGAGTCACCGCTGCTCCTCCATAGGTGTCATACCAAATATCAATAATCAGGCCTCAATCAAGTAAGAAGCTTTCACCCTCGAAGAACCAAAGTTCGTCGAGTGTGAAGTCTTCCACATATAAATAAGGAGTCACCGCTGCTCCTCCATAGGTGTCATACCAAATATCAATAATCAGGCCTCAATCAAGTAAGAAGCTTTCACCCTCGAAGAACCAAAGTTCGTCGAGTGTGAAGTCTTCCACATATAAATAAGGAGTCACCGCTGCTCCTCCATAGGTGTCATACCAAATATCAATAATCAGGCCTCAATCAAGTAAGAAGCTTTCACCCTCGAAGAACCAGAGTTCGTCGAGTGTGAAGTCTTCCACATATAAATAAGGAGTCACCGCTGCTCCTCCATAGGTGTCATACCAAATATCAATAATCAGGCCTCAATCAAGTAAGAAGCTTTCACCCTCGAAGAACCAAAGTTCGTCGAGTGTGAAGTCTTCCACATATAACTAAGGAGTCACCTCCGCGCTGCCATCTCTGACACCCCGCACACTCGGTGACTACCCAACAAGAAGAACTCACACTCGACAAAAGTTTGTCGAAGGCGAAATTCTTCAAAAAAATATTCCCGGAGTTCCAGAGAAAAAAAACTACTCTAAAACTTACTTAACTCTGATTCCATTGATCCGACAAACAGAGAAAAAAGAATACCAAATAAATTCCTAAATAACTATCCCAGTCTCACCAATGGCACAGAGAATTCGGTGTTTAGTTTCTCATTCCGGAACTCCAAGGAATTACTATTTAAACTCATGACCAGCCGGCTCTTCCCAAACCTTCCAGAGAAAAGCTAAACAACCTACCCCAGTGAAATCCTATCTCGAACTGACTTTTTCGACGGTCCAGATCACCCACTTCAATTCATACACAACACGAAAAAATCATGCAACCTCTGAAATCTTGTATCGATTCAGGAAATCGCTGGTGTGTGCATTTCCCTCAGTGAAACTTGACAACAATTCAATCAACCGTTACTAGATCTCGTGCTACCTGACACTCTAATCACTGGTGGAGACAACCACCACAGAGAGAGCAAATAAGTAATATGGAATTAACCCCTGTTGGACGACAAACCCCCGACTCCATTTATCAAAAAACAGCACAATAACACCGTCAGCTCTTAAGGATACTGATTTAAACATAATCATAGGAATGTATTGAATTACATAAAGATTAAACGTGACTCATCAATACAGTCTCGGTCTAAGAATTTACCTAGTTATATTTTGATTTGAAAGAGCACATGGAGTTCTATCACTCAACACATTATAAGTTATTCTGTTTATTGACAGGGGACATGGTCTCGCGTTAGCTGCACGTTCCCTGCATGAAACATATATTCAACCTCGGCTGACGAGGCGTCAGCCGAGGTTGAATATATGTTTCATACAGGGAACGTGAGACCATGTCCCCTGTCAACAAACAGAATAAGGTATATGTCCCGTTCTTACACAAATCGCTTCATTCGAATCATTTTAAAGTTTGTTGTTGTGCAGCGAATATTAGAAAGCAGACGTTGTTTCGGTAAGGTGTTAACTTTTATCATAACAGACGTACCGGTACGCAATCAACGGGGCGAGATGCTCTCGATTCGTTTCAGTTTATGTTACAGTAAATTAATGAAAAGAGGCCTTATAATCTAATCGGTTTCATAAATAATTACCCATGTTTACATAACTAATCTTTTTGCACGTAATAACGGTACTTTTGTGTGTACTTCAGTTAAATGTATTTGTCTCAGTTGATTTCAAGTGACAAAAGACATCTCGATGAACCTTTGCTCAGGGCAACGAAACGCTTTCCGTGACAGTGGACATAAGAATCGCTGACAGTAGACATATGCCCGTGCCCGGCGACATAAAATAAAATCAACGAGGCATTGACCAATCACTGCAAGGTATTGCGGTTGGTATCGGGACATAACAACACCATTGACTCTTTTGCACTAATAAACAATATTGAGAAAGTATTTTCATGTCGGACCATAATTCTAATTCATTTACCAATCATCGTTACATACGTGCGTATATGTACAAGCCTTAAATTCTATAAAAACATTATTTCTCTGTTGACAATATGAACTCTTTCACAGTAAATCATTCAATAGGCCGCTTACCTAATTTGCTCTGAGCGCCATAAATGCTCAGCTCAAATGAAGCTTTGAACGTAACTTAATTTTAGTATTTCCGAACTTCTTTGAAGTGCTAAAGCCAATGCAGTCTATCGACATACACTTTATAGCATTACTCGGCCTACAAGCGAAGCTTACTTCAGTCTAGCAGTTAAATCTATACTATTCCAAAAACGCAGGGGATGTCCAAACTGATGTTGATATTTTCGAAAAATGGTATTGGATACGTGTGATTGGACACATCAATATGTTACCCAGGTTAATGTAGATCATGAATGTCACCGGCCCACGAAAGCGCCGCGTTAATGTCTGTGGGATACGTTTTGAAATTTTCATTTGTACTGGACGGATTTTTTTCGGAGGTCTCATCGTTCTTTTCTTTGTATAAACTCGTTCCTCAATAGTTTCTGGTCAAAACGTAACTTTTGAGGTATGCGAAGACTGAACGCGACGAAGGGGGCGCGGTGGCGTCGCGGTAACCGGTTCTCGCCAGATCACCGAAGTTAAGCAACGTCGAGCTCGATTAGTAGTTGGATGGTTGACCATTTCAGCGACTGATTCGCGCTCCCGCGTTATGTCCTTGGGCAAGGCACTTAACCCCGATTGCCTACATGGGGGCACGATGACGCTGTGTACTAAGGCGTACTGCACGTCGAAGGTGCGCATGTCTTCAACCAATCTAAACCTGCCTGTGCCGCGGTGCAGAGTTCAGAGTTACGATGTTGGAGAGCTGAAAGCTGCTCGTCGTTGCTTGGTGGTTCTCTCCGGGTACTCCGGCTTCCTCCACCCGTAAAACTGTCACCGACGTGATATGACCCTGGCTGTTAATATGTCGTTAAACCCTAATAAAAAAAGAACGCGACGAACGTTTAAGTGCCGTTGGCATGTTGGAAGCTGGCAACATCCAACATGGTTCAAATTCTCAACGTTACTCAATCGGTGATTAGCAGGTTGTGGCCACGCTACCGTCAGACAGACAATGTCAATGACAAACGTCTGTCAGGTCATCCAAGGTCTACAACTACAAGCCAGGGTTGTTTCGAACCACAGCATTACGCAACCGCCATCAATGTGCCTCAGAAATTCGACAGTAGCTGCGCCGAGCGACAGATGTGAGAGTAAGTGGTCAGACTATCCGAACTCGCCTACACAGCTGGCATCTATATGCTTGACGACCTCGAATAATCCCACGTTTGACCGAACATCACATCGCAGCAAGGCGTAATTGGTGTGGAGCACCACAGCGCTGGGACAATCGTCGGTGGAGCAACGTCATGTTTTCCGATGAATCGAGGTTCACTCTCGACTTCCACGACAGGCGAAACAGATTGTGGCGGAGGCGGAACGAACAATACCATGACGTAAGTGTTGGGCAGCTCGATCGTTTTGGTGGTGGATTGGTTATGGTTTGGGGAGGCATAACCATGACAAGCAGAACAGCATTACATGTCATCCAAGGGCGTGTCACAGGGCAGTACTACCGTAACAACATGTTAGCAGCTCATGTGGTGTCATTTGCGCGACGTCACGGCCGTCGATTCATTTCTCAAGATGACAATGCAAGAGCACACAGGGTCCGCGTCGCTACAGAGTTCCCCCCGGAACAGAACATCACTACACTGCCATGGCCAGCACTAAGTCCAGACCTTTCACCAATCGAGCACGACTGGGATATGCTTGGCAGGCGCCTGCGACAATGCCAACACCCCCTACGAATGCCCAGCAACTCGCCGCTGCACTACAGGAAGAATGGAATAACATCAGTCAAGCTGATATTGGACGTTTGGTGAGGAGTATGTCTCCTCGGATCCGCGCTTGTCTCGCGAACCGATGAGGATTTACAAGTTATTGAGGTCTTGGACTGAATGTGGTAAATTCTCTGACTGACCGCCCATGTCTTCTACAGCTCAGTACGTGGAATGTGTGCTTGTCAGACACCCAACTATCGCTGAAATCATTCACCAGATGTCACTGTGCAATGCCTCAACTGTCTTTGTGATGAAAATATCAATATATTTCTTCACAATATTCCCTACTTTTTGGAATAGTATATGAAGATTTATTCTGCTTATCAAATGTATTCTTGATGTCTCGAACAGTGTAAAGTTTGCGCTATGATAAACGCTATTTACAAATGGAAAGATAATATCAATATATATACAAAAATTTTGTTACCTTAAAATGAAAAGGAAATTTCCTCTGTGAATGCCTTTATTAAATGAACGATTCGTATAAGCAGACCGCAGATTATATGGAGGATGTTACGAAAGACGATTGCATAACTTTTCATGGAAAAGGGGAAACGTTATCTAATAAACTCTGTTACACTCGTACTGTGATGGTAATAAGAATATATGAAGCTGTTTCTTGTATAATATTTTAAATGAAATGATCAGGCGTCACCAACCTCTATGGCTGGAAGATAAAGGTTAGGGTTATTTTCAACAGGACATATTACATATTGACTGATATGCTTATTGCTTACTATCTCAGGGTTATCTGCTACCTTCAGATTTAAACAAAGGAGGTAATCAGTATTTAACACTTTACTTGACCGTGTTGACTATTATACTTTAACCAAATAGCATGCTAGATAGCGTTATGATACTTGTATTTTGCTGTCTATCAGTAAAGTACTTCAATTGGTACATTTAAAACAAAGCAAAAAAATCCAAATTAATAATTGATTCAAACACAATACTCTTGTTTCTTTTTTTTTTGTATTACATAGGTCCTTTATCTTATGCACCCTTTTACAATGGTTAAAAAGAGCAAAGTTCAAGTTCCAATCTGATTAAGGCTTTTAGTCTTGCTTTTCCATTTCTACGAAAGCAGATGCACAGTGCGGCCGCCGTGGACTGGTCACTTTCCACGGGTTTGCGGCATTTCCACGGAAGCAGTATTATTAGATTCTGAACACTAATTACAGTGCACGGAGAGTGGATTGTAACACAATCACACGTGGGGTGGAGTTATCACCCAAAGTATCACTTCCAACTTCTTTACATATGAACTAAGAACAGAAGCAATATTTCAGACAATGGACCTCCGGGTTTAACCCGGAGGTCCATTGGCTGGAACTTTGCTTGTACTTGTTGTGCATTGCAACAAATTTTCAGTTATTGCTTGGGTGGAATCTCCACTCTACGGGTGTTTTATTGATAATACACTCTACACGTACTGTACAGGAATAATTATCAAAAATTTAATTAATAAAGCACCGGGTTGTGCAGTGGACCTGTCATTTTCAAGGGTTAGACAACATTTACACGGACACAATAATATTAGATTCCAAACACTAGTTATAGCAATAATTATCAAAAATTTAAATAATGAAGCACTGGGTACAACCCGGTTCTTAATTAATTAAAATTTTGCTGATGATGATTTTTATTACCTGGTAAACTCATGCGAGGACATCACTTTCCACGCGTGGATTACGACCAGTTCACGGGTGACTATACTCTACTAAAGAAGAGTAAATGATTGACATCATTTCAAGCTGTTTCGAAATCTCACCTCATCATTGAGCACACTTTTGCAAGATGTTGGTATGAAGGTATTAATCCATAGACACGTTTGTAGTGTATTTTACTACTTGGAGACTCTCGTAAAAGATGTTTAAATTTTGTTGAAAGCTGATTTGCCTGTCATTGCATGGCGACCTGAAATTAGATGCACTGTTTCAGCATCTGTGTCCGCCAGAAGGTGATATGTCAGAAAACGATATTTAGAGGTTATTACATGATTGGATTCATATCAGGAGAGACATCAGCCCTAGGTAACTTCATATCAGCCTGAGATCGAAAGTCGAAGGCTGGTGTGAAGTTCCCAAGGGCTGATATCTCGGCCGATATCAAACCAACCAAGTAACGACCTTTTTATTTATTAAACCAAAACAAATAATTACAAAGCTTTCTCAGCCCTGTTACAGTTGTCTAACACTTGGTTACAGTACACAGTTTTCCTGCAAAAAGCGCCTCTAACGGTTTTCATCCCAACATTTAATGGAGGATAAATGTTCCCTGATTTAACCAGCTGATGGAAAAAGAACTGAGCTTGTAAGTGTGAATAAAATGTAGAAGTGCATGTTTGGAAAAAATTTATAAAATACTGGTGATAAATGTCTTCTGAAAAGTGTGAGGGAAGATTAAAATGGTGTGGGGCTGTGTTAAAGGTATGGCTATTTTATTCAGTGCGAAACTGGGCGGCAGTACAAACATCATCAAATTTAAAGGCAAAAGTCACATGGCGATCTATACTTTTCTCATAACATTTTTTTTCAAAAGCTGATAAACTAAATGGATATAGGGTTGTTTTTGCCAAAATCGAATTGATGAGTTGGGGAGAGGAGGGGGTAACGATATCTACTGTCGCCAATGGAAAAGGGTGTATTGTAACCTAAAGCAATGTTTCTTGTGATTAATGCCGAGTGATCTTTTTGTAAAGAGTTTTGGATGTTGGATCTATAATACTTTTATGACGGAAGCCAAGTTCTTTGTAATTGGGTGGAGGTTTTAGAAAAAATGTAATTTTGAAGATGTGGGGTGCCTATTTTTCATTACAATTTCATATCCAGCTTGAGTATATAATGCCGGTCCAATTTTGTTTTATTTTGTTTGAATTGTTGGGATTTTACAAGACTTCTACAAAGCGATTTTCTTTGAACTTATATTTTGTCAATCCTCTAAGCACAATGAGTTAGCATATCGCAAATAACAAACCAGGAGAGCGAAACTACTAGAAGTTTCTTTTGTTGCGTTAGCTGAATGGGTAGTTACCATCAGCAAGCTTTACAAGTCTTAACGCAAGGCGTTACTGATGACACAAAAGAGAAGAGAGGTGAAGTATCTGACTCACTTTTTTCAATGAAATTTCCGTCGTTTTAAATCGTTCTAACCCCTTGAACCCTGGTGGTATCTTCCTTGTCAGTTCAAGAGTCCATATTCATTATTTGGGGGTAAACTAATTGATATTGATTGGTCTACACCACACTTTTACTAAGCAGCCATCTCACTTAATGAAATTATTATTATCAAATTTATCATGTTCCTGGACCGGAAAACGCCTCTCGGTTTCAAAGCGTTAACCCTTTACCCAACGTAACGGCCAAAACCGGCCAGCGCTGTTCTCAAAAATCACCAATTAATTTTCAAAATATTTTCATTTTTTGTCTCAAAAACATAGGTTATGACCCCTCGTTGGAACGAGCTCGTCGAGCTCGTTCCAACGAGGGGTCATAACCTATGTTTTTGAGACAAAAAATGAAAAAAATTAGTTAGTCAAGAATTTTTTTTGCAAGTGTCGTCTGCTTTTCATGTTAGGTAAAGCGTTAAGCACGGTAAACAGTTTGCCAAATCAGCCAACGTGCTTAGTTTTGAGGCTGCGTGCTAAAGGAAACTTTGTCCGTTGATGGCGTTCTTTATCATTATTTTGTTTAGATGAATTTTGAAATGAATTTTGTTGAAATATTTGCCGCATCACTGGCTAGATTTTGAACGCATACAAATGTAAAGTCACGTTTAGACAATCTGTTATACCACGGCAACCCCTTTATCGGTAGAGTTATGCGAATATAGCATTTGCACTTGAATTTCATATCGAATCGAACACTTTCGAATTGAACGAATATCGAACATCGAATATGGGCGATCGCACGATCTTTTACATTCGTGACCCATGCGGAATATTGAAGCGCTCATCAGTCTTCGCAACCGAATTCTGAAACATTTTTTTTTATCCCTTCCGGTTTCAAAACAAAAGTTTGAACTAGAATGACTTGACTGTATCATTTACAGATTGACGTTAAAATCATTTTCGTTCACTGAATATGGTGACCAAAGTCAAAAAGCTTGGAATTATTCATCTGAGTCAACATGTGCCCGCCGGTTGGGATCGAGAAAATCCGTTTTTTAAATATATTTAGTCCTTACATTGGCATTTTGCAACGTTACTTTTTTATACGTGCTTCCGTCATACTGGCTACACAACACCGTAGAACAGATTTGTGATTGACAGAGATCGTGTGGAAAATCCAGCCCGTTGATACAAGGTCGAAGGGATTATCATGCACTACGCCATATTGAGACAAGAATAACAACTCTAACTGGACATCGCATTCATATGAACCATTCACGACAGTGACACATGGTACGGGAAGACGCATGCGCACTGCGGAGTCAGTTACCTTGACGAAAATCAGTGTTTCCATCACTTTGGGACGAAATTGTATCGTCGACAACGCAACATCGATCGATCAGCCCTCGTCAGTGGCGTCTTCTGTATATCTTTCGTTAGCCATAATCGATAATGTTATTTTCAACTCTCCGATTTCGACTTCTGATATGAGATTCGAATCAAATTATTTTTAAAATAAAGAATCTTCACAGAACCCTGTTTATGGTGGGGGACTCACCACCACACCTGAACAAGAGGAAGCAATGTGCACTCCTGTGTCAGTAATCGCTGCTTCGCTTCTCGCATGTTGTTGACCAGTAACATAACTTGCAGAGTTGATTGCATTACACAACCTTCAGATCTGCTTTTTTATTAGATGCAATTTTATAAGATTGCGGAAAATATCTAGCAAATAAATTCTATATCTGTTGTCACGATTTATTTATTTATTTATTTATTTATTTATTTATTTATTTATTTATTTATTTATTTTGGGGGTTTAGCATAACGTACATGTTGTGTTGGTCTGTGTTATGGGTCGTGAATGCGGGTGCGTATGGAGAGTAGAGAGAACCACCGAACAGTGGCGAATAACTGTTGGTGCTCTCACAAGGATAATTAGTATTGCTGTCTCAACAGATGTAGGTGACCATCTCTCCGAAAATGTCGCACATTTTGCAATATGCTATCAAATTACTAAATAGTTTTCCACAGGCGTCGGGCGATCATTCAAACGTTCGGGTGAAAATATATGTGATCTCATCACTTTCATTTTTGTATTCAAATACCTTTGTCAAGTACCGCCCTTCAGACAACTTTTTCTGACCCGAAAACAGGGGAGGGGGGTCATGCAACAAATAAGAGCTGAAAACTGGCGGGAAGAGACGTATCGGTCACGTGCACTTGTTTTCAGAGAATTCCCACCAAAAAACATACCAAGGGTCAAATGTATTTTATGTCCAAAATTCACCAAACAACCCTCTCAACTGAGATGGAATAGTCAATAATAAGGCAAGATGTCAATAGAATTCTTCAAACATATCAATAGACAGTGCCAACTTATCCTTACAACTGATGTCAATTATTTTTCTACCTACTGATGTGGTTAAATATAGCCCTGAACGTGGCCCCTGGTATGCCCCTTTCCATCAGAAATGATACAATTTATGAATTAATTAGTGTTGATACAAAACAAAACTCTTGTGATATTAAATTTCTCATTGTGTCGGGTGGACAGGCAGGCAATACAAAAGTAATTTTCCATTTTGATTTAGCTCTCAGGATGGTTCCATGTATTTTTTATTTTTTATTGTCTTTAACGCTTACGCTGCTGAAAGCGACCATTGCCACCTTCTTACGATGAGTATCTGTACGTTCTGGTATACGCGGATCAAATCTAGCATCTTCTTAATTGTTGGAAAGGGCTCAGAGATCCCTTTCCAGCATTTGATCAGATGACAGAGTTTTATAGATGATTTAATATTGTGTAGTTAAGTTGCTGTGTTTTTGTTTTTGTTGAGGTTAGGTGGCCCACATGACCTTCAAAAAACGAAACAGTTTCCATTCACACAAGGCTCTAGTCTTTATTGAACTGATTTCTTATATTTCATATACTCACATATACTCATTATTAAATCATATATGGTCGATGGTCCCAGGTTTTTAAACACATGAATCTCAATTAATGGAAGATTCGTGAAGATGCAACTGCTTGAATTTAATTTTATATCGCCTATATCAAGCAGGAATTCCACCAGGCATGGTCCTAGAACCGCACCACTGGATTGAAAACTGTAACGTTTTTCGGAAGGTTGCCTCGACGGGAGTCGATCCCGGGTCTACGGCATCCAATCGCCTAGTCATAGGTGCTCTGCCACCATGCCAACTCAGCCAACGGCAACCCCAAAAAGGATTGTACTTGACTTGTAATTGATTCAGCCAATATGTTAGTTAATATTTGCAACCCACCCGGGGACCGATATTCGAGAATATATATATATTTGTGTACAAAACATCATCTTTTTATATCCGCCATCATCTCTAACATTATAGATATACTTTTGTCAGAGCTTTTATCATAACCGTGTCTGTAGCTGTCTTGCATATCTTAAAAATATTGTTTAATTATTGTGGATGGCGTGTATGGTCTGACATTTAAATATTATGTGCATTTATTCTGCGTTTCGGTTCACTAAAATAATTATTGTTAGGTATTTGGCGCAGGCTGCATCCATCGAAAAATATGCACGTTAAGCAGGTTTTCATTGTACGCTGACTTCTGTCTTGCAATAATGAAAACTGCTTCTTGAAGAATTTTACAGCATAAAGTGTTTATTCCTTCTGATCCGCAAGAACATTTTTATATTAAATCAATTATAATAAATTCACTATTATTACACTTTAAACTTGGAAAACAAACTGTACTGAACCACGCACATCACTCGGCCACCGACAGACCCCAAAGGGAAAGCTAGTTAACCAAGGATATACGAGACCAGTACAGTACACACGGAATACTCACCTTTTCAGTTTCATATAATTGCATCACTTAATGCTGCATACTGCACCACATTTGGTTAACTAGCATTCCCTTTTGGGGTATGTCGGTGGCCGAGTGGGGTGCGTGGTTCAGTACTTTTTCGCTAGGTGGTTGGTGCCGAAGGAAGCTCTCACGGCGTGGGTTCGAACCCCCGCCATGCTATTGTAAATAAAGCCAGCGTCTTTTCTTGATTCTATGGCACTTGAAAAAAGAGACATTCTCGCTGATTTCCATGAAGTGCAATATGTAGAATTAAGGGATGCAATTATATGATAAGAAATTGAAAGATTGAGTATTCCGTGTGTTCTGTACTGGTCTCGTATATAGTTGGTTAACTAGCATCCCCTTTTGGGGTCTGCCGGTGGCCGAGTGGTGTGCGTGGTTCAGTACAGTTTCGCTCGGCGGGTGGTGTCGAAGGAAATGCTCTCGGCGTGGGTTCGAACCCCCGACATACCATTGTTAGTACCCAATGTTTGACAGTACAGATATTCTAAATTACTTCATGTGGTGTTGCTTTAACCCTGACCGCGGTGGAGCTCTGTGATAATGTCATGAATTTTATTAAACTTCCTCGCACGCAGGCGTAAATTGTGGTCATCCATATATGGCTAAAGTGGACGTGGCAGTAAAAGGGTTAAATCCATTTCAAGAGACTCTATTTCTGAGAGTACTTCAGAATTTCTGCCGTCTAACTTTAAGTTTGGTTTATTTAACCCTTTACCTAACGTGAAAAGCAGACGACACTTGCAAAAATAATTCTTGAATAACTAATTTTTTTCATTTTTTGTCTCAAAAACATAGGTTATGACCCCTCGTTGGAACGAGCTCGACGAGATCGTTCCAACGAGGGATCATAACCTATGTTTTTGAGACAAAAAATGAAAAAAATAATGAAAATTAATTGGCGATTTTTGAGAATAGCGCTGGCCGGTTTTGACCGTTACGTTGGGTAAAGGCATTCAACGAAGTTGAAATGACTAAGAGCGATCATCAGTCTTTTGGGTTTTTTTGTCCGATCGGCGTTTAGGGTACTTTTCTTTCACTCACACTTACGGAATTTGGTACACTTGTCGACAGATGTCCAAACTCAAAATTGTTATTCATAGTTTTTCAATTTTCAACCTTTGTCCAAAACAATACCCAATTTAAGCTTTTCCTCCACTTTGAATACCATTGCACGCATCAAGCCTCTCTATTTCACCTTTTGGGAATCCCATCTCAGACAAATATCACATTTAAAAATGTGGTACGGACCTGGGTAATCCCTAACCGCCTCGGGATACTCTTCTCACTGCATCGTCACCAAAAACTAAATTTCGTCTGTCTTCATAAAATTTCAGTGCATTGACGAGCTCAAAAAAGAGAAAAAAATGGAATTTGACGTGTTTTGGGATTTTTCAATTACCGTCAAAAAGTTAAACGCTTTAAAGCCATTTCAAGTGTTGCCCTTACAATACTAATTTGGTAACAGCTCCCGCCCCCAAACCACATCACATAACGTAATAATGATATCACCACAATCGCGAAGAGGAATAGTTGAGGGCAAGTTGTGTACAGTTTCATGCAAATTAACCCTATGAAGTTATTGGCAATCGATGTCGGATGTGACGTCATAGGGGTGACAGTGTCAAAGTCGGGAAACGTTAAAATTGAATTTCACTGCATAAAGTTGAAATGTGTACCCTTGGTGCTTACTGAAAAGTTGAGAAACAAGTTGAAAATCCGACTTCATCTTTCGGACATATCACTTTAATTCCGCTTCTATTTGTTGACAGCTCTGGTTAAAAGCTACAGCACATAGCACTGTAATAATATCATACTCGGCAAGAGGAATAGCTGATTGCACGTTGCGTGCAGTGTCATCGAAATTGTCGGATATCTGTTAACGCTAAGACGTTATTGGCAATCGAAGACGGATGTGACGTCAGAGGGGTCATAGAGTCCATCCAAAATTAAAATGCATCGGAATTTTTTTAACAATTTAGCACCTTGTACATTTTCCAAAAATTACAAGAAAGCTGTTTTGGGGGTTTTTTCACCTGACATAATCATCTTGGTAGTGACCCACTCAGTGATGGCCGAGTTTCGTTCAATGACATCGTGAAAATGGCTTGCGATTTCAAAATAATCTAGTTCTTTTTTCGATTTTTATTTTACATTTTAACTGGGAAGCGAAAGCGATAAATTTGCGGCGAATCATAAGTTTCATTGTATCCCAAACCAGTTGATCAATGACGTTAAATTTCTGTTTATTATCAGTATTATCATTGAGAGATGTCCATCTCGGAAACCAACAGGGAGTATAGCCATTTCAGTTGTCAAAAGTTAGCTTTAATAATTTCATACTTTTCTTTCAGGTGTTTATGCTGATCGATATAGTGTTTTAGTATTTTATAGGTGTGATTTGTAATAAAAGATAGTTATATTAGTGTTTAGTTTAGTTTCTCTGTCGGATTTTAGTGGCGTGTTCCCTATCTTCGCGCGGGTCATTTTCGGTGTTTTGTTTTGTTTTTGTTTACTTTTTCGACCGCTTTCTCAAATTTTTAGTTCCTTTTTGTAATTTTGGCTATTGGTCATTGGATTCTGTATATTATTTGTAATCCTGAATGGTAAGTGTACGACGGGTGATCAGACGGAGGTAAGTATGGGTGTTAAGGGAGGTCTGAGGGAGGTGAGTCGAGGGGTGCAGGTGGGGGAGAGTGAGGATCCGGAGACATGCAGACAGTGTAATATAAGGTATGGTGGTGGTCGGTCAGTGGAGAGTAGTGGGGTATGTGCGAATTGCAGGGATATTTTACAGTTGTTAGAGAAGTGTGTTGGATTCGAGCGGGAGATTGCAGAGCTGAGAGGGAGGTTGGGGAGGGCCGGTGTATCTGGAGTTACCCCGTTGAAGGTTACCTACGATGGTGAGGTGGAAGGTGGGTGGAAGGTCGTTGTGGACTCAAGGAGGAAACTGGGAAGCGGGAAACGTGGGGGAATAATGCTTGATGAGGGGGTGTAACTGAGGAGGGGAGTTCTAGTAGGAAAATTCGGAAGGTGGCGTCAGGTCAGGGCTGCGTCGAGTCCGGAAGCCAGAGTCGGCGTAAGGCTGCCAAGATTGCTAGGCGGTGTTTAGAAAACAGGTTTAGTGTTTTAGACTCTGATACCCCCGGGGACGAGAGTGAGGGGGGAATGTGTGGGGGGGGTGAGATGGTTGTTGATGATGATAGGCCAGTCGGGGTAAGGAGGGCAGTCAAGAGAAAGAGGGGCCAGGAGCTTGCAAAACGAGAGGAGGTGCAGATGATATAGGAACTGGGACCAGAAGAAGAAAATTAGCTGTAGCGGGGCGCAGCATTGTACGTGGGATTGACAATGTAGTTTGTGGTCCTGATAGTTCCAATCGAACACTCTTGTGCTTTCCGGGGGCAAAGGTGGAGGATCTCAGGGACCGGGTAGATGGTATTGTGGCAGGGTCAGGACCGGAACCGGTAGTGGTGGTCCATGTGGGGACCAACGATATCAGGGAGAGAAGGTCAGTAAGTTTGGTGGAGTCGTATAGAGGCTTAGTCGGCAAACTGCTAAGTAGGAATGCAAGGGTAGTCGTATCCGGGGTCCTTCCTGTCCTTGGAGGTGGGGACGAACGGAACTCAAGGATTTTGGCGCTAAATGAAGAGTTAGAGGACTACTGTGTTGATCTGGGAATTCCCTTTATCGACCATTGGGACACGTTTTGGGGCAATGGGAGCATGTACGGGCGTGACGGGCTGCATCTTAGCAGGGCGGGGAAACGGGTATTAGGGGATAAAATTCTACGGGTAGCAGAGCCTTTTTTGAAGAGGAGCGGGGTGGGAGGTCAGAGGCAAGTATAACTAGAGTGGACATAGGTGGGGTGAACAAGAGTGAGGGGGACAGAATAAGTTTACCAAGACTAGCACCAGAAAACAATGGGCCCAGTAGGCGGAAGCCAATGAACCTCGGTACCCTGAAAGTGGGTTATAGCAACATCCAGGGTCTCCACCGGAAAGTAAGTGAAATTGCTACATTGATCGCGGCAGAGGAGTTTGATGTCACGGGCTTAAGCGAGACATGGGTAAGACACGAGGAACGGGTAGACCAAGTAAGCGGGTGTGTGTGGATAGGTGTAGGGCGAACGGAAGGCCAGAAAAAGGGGGGAGGGGTAGGCATGTACATTAAAGAGGATTTAAAACCGTCGGTGATTACAGATCTGGAAGATATCATCACCTCGGCTGATGTGTCAAATGAAATTGGATGGGTACAGATCAGTCTGAGAAACAAAAGTATTGCCCATGGGATTGTGTACTGTGCGGTGGAGGGAAGTAAACCCGAGTGGGATGACTCGATATACTCAACACTAAGGTCCAATATCACTGAACTAGAAAACAGGGGGCTCGGTATAATTCTGATGGGCGACTTTAGTGGACACATAGGTAACAAGGAAGAAGGCATAGAGGGTGGGGACAAGAAAGTCAACAGGAATGGAAGGAAGCTGTTGAACTTCACAAATGAGCTCGGTCTGAAGATTCTGAACAGGGACGCTAGATGTAAGGGGAAATGGACCTGGGAGAGAAACGACAGAAAATCAATAATTGACTACATTCTCACAGATATGAATTTATGGAGGGAGGTGATAAGGGTAGAAGTGGATGATGAGGGCAAAATGGAGTTGGACAGTGATCACAACTTGATTACAGTGAGGATGAGGGCCAAAAACCTACAGAAAAGGAAAGGAAGCTTCAAGGAGATTTGGGAACTCAAAAAGGATGCGGACTGGGCGAAGTTCGAAGAAAAACTGAAACCAAAGCTTGCAGCCGTACACAAGGGGGGGGGGGGGGGTAGTGTCCAGAAGATGGCCGACGCCATAGTTGCGAGCCTAGTGGAGGCAGGGAAGGAAAGTGTAGGAAAGATTAGGGTGCCAACACGGGAACTTGGGTATAGAGTGAACGAAGAACTGAAAAGGGCCATAAAGGTTAGAAAAGCTAAATGTGCTGCATACAGGAGAAGAAGAAAACTTAAGGGGGTGGAAAGCAATGAGGCCATGGTAGCAAAGGAAGAATACCAACAAGCACGAAATAAAGTAAACAAGATTAAAGACGACAACCGGAGAGTGCGAAATAGCAGTCTTATTAGGACGATAAGAACGACAGGAGGGTCGAGTTCGAGCGTATGTTGGAAATGGGTGAACAAACGTAACAAAGGGAATAACCAACAGAGCATTAAAGTAGATGGCAGAGTTACAGAAGAGCGAGATCAAATCGCATTAGAACTAGTCAAGCACTGGGAAAAGGTAAACGATAAGCGATGGGGCATGGGGAACCCACCGGAGTGTCTGAACCAGGTCGAGGAAAATCTCTTGGACTTCGTGTGCAGCGAAATCAAAACTGAGGAGGTGCGAAGGGTGATCTCAAAATTGAGGAATGGAAAAGCGGGAGGGGTGGACGAAATTCCTAACGAGTTTATCAAAAAAGGGGGAGAGGAACTCTTGGAAAGCCTAACTGCCCTATTCAATTTAGCCATAGAAAAACAAGAGGTCCCAAAGGAGTGGAGGGAAAGTAAAGTGATATTTATTCACAAAAAGGGGGAAAAAGACGTCTTGGATAACTATCGAGGGATCTCTGTCAGCAACATTGGAAAAGTCTTTTGTAAAGTCATGTATGGGAGATTAGAGGAGGTGATTGAGGAGAAGTGTTTTTGGGAGAAATCCAGAATGGCTTCAGGAAGGGAAGGAGAGTCACCGACCATCTTTTCACGCTATCCCAAATGATAGAATCCGCGAAAGCAAAAAAGAAAAAGATGTTCATGGCCTTTTTGGATGTTAAAAAGGCATACGATAGAGTGTGGAGGGAGAGTATGTGGCGCAAGCTGGAGGCTCTGGGCTTGGGGGCGAGTTTGTTGGGATTATGAAAGCATTATATAAAGATGTACAGAGTGAACTTAGCCTGGGTAACATTACAACAAAACGTGTGCCTATGGAGATAGGCCTAAAACAGGGGTGTATCCTTTCGCCAATTCTTTTTGCATTGTAC
This sequence comes from Pictodentalium vernedei, assembly GCA_031216915.1. Classification (NCBI taxonomy): domain Eukaryota; kingdom Metazoa; phylum Mollusca; class Scaphopoda; order Dentaliida; family Dentaliidae; genus Pictodentalium; species Pictodentalium vernedei. Next base: position 646,319,238 of record CM062296.1, on the reverse strand, counting down.
ATCAAAGGTTTAGGAGATGAACTCCTGCATAGCGACGAGGGGGTTGCAGTTGGTGACTTGAAGATCCCAGGGCTATTTTTTGCAGACGATATGGTGCTAGTGTCAGAAAACGAAGAGGGGTTAGAGAAGATGCTGGGAATTGTTGGGAAATATGGGAGCAAATGGAGACTCGAACTTAATGAAAGCAAGAGCAAAGTTATACCCGTGGGCCGCAAAGTTGACCCCACTCGAAGGTGGAGAGTGGGGGAGTTCTGCATTCCGGAAGGTAGCAGTAGACTTCTCAGTGCAGGAGAGACTAGTGACTATGAATACCTGGGGGTAAATATAAACATCACAGGAAGAGGCATCTACCGAAACCACACAAATAAGTTGATTCTGAAGGGGAAGCGAATCCTTAACCAAATGAAACTTATAGGGAGAAACAGTTTCAATAAGGTTTTCGTGGGGAAAACCATTTGGGAAATGGTGGGGCTGCCAAGTATAACATACGGTACGGAAGTTGTACCCCTAAACCAGGCAGCTGTTAAGAGAAATCCTGCAGAATGATGCAGGCCGATGGATAACAGGCTCGAGTAATGCCGCAGCACTAGAAGCAATCAGGGGCGAGCTTGGGTGGATGAGGATCAAGGACAGGATAGACCTATTGAAACTCGGTTATCTTAATTATTTGGTAAATCTCCCCGATAGCCGATGGTGTAAAGTAATGTTCCTGAGAACTTTCAACTCAAATATCAAGACGGGGTGGATGGTCCAAGTGATGGAGCTAGTAGAAAACTACTCAATGGAGATCTCGGACCTTGACGTTGGGGCAAACCAGGGCAAAAAGATCGTCAGAGAAAGGGTCATGGAGGATTGTAACCGTAATTGGCGAGAGGGGGTCAAATCAAAGAGATCTTTGGGTGGCCTGCGTGATAAAGAGAAGCCTGGTTTTGAAGAGTACCTTGATGGCACCATTGGGGGTCACTGTTGTTCAAGCTGAGGTCGCGGTCCCTGGAGCTGAGGGGAAAAATTGGGAAACACAGTGAAAAGGAGTGCCAGATGTGTAACGTGGGCGTGGTGGAGGCCCTGGAACACTTTCTTATAGAATGCCCAAAATACCAGTCTAAAAGAACAAGATTCACGGGGAGTATAATGGAGAAGTGGGATGGGAAAATGAAGGACATGTGGTTAGGGGGCGACTCAAAGGAGAGGGTTAATATACTAATCGGAGAGATTGGGAAGAATGGGACAAGGGATGTCATCAAGCAGTTCGTCTCCGAGTGTTGGGAGGAGAGAAGAAGCGCGGGAATTGGGGGAGGCAGTTGGTAGAACATGGGTAACCAAGCCCTTCTCATACGAGAACCGCGACAAATCAGCGGCCGGCCGAAGTGTTATTATTATTATTAGAAGTTGTACCGTACAGCCACCGTGGACCAGGGTTGGGGTAATATAATAGGTAATAAATGATACAATATAATATAATATATTACAATTTTGAAAGTAATAGAGATTTTTTTATTACAAGTAATAGTAATATAATATAGTAGTCTGAAAAATAACTGAGCAATATTTGTTACTTTTTTATTAAAATTGAAATACTGGAAATGTTTAATATGTGTTTTGAGGTAATCATTAAATACAATTATAATATATTTAAACATGATATAAAAATACAGTCAATTTGTGATTTCACAGATACATCGTTGTGTATATACAGTATTATGTGAGTGGAATTCTCTCATCATATCCAAAAAAGTATGCCAGTAAGACTGAAAAGGGAATAAATTGTTTTCTTATTTTTATGACTTTGACACTTGTATTTTTTAGGCTTTTCCCTCTGGAAAAGACTCTTGTTATTCTACGGATTATTATTTGATTTTTTGTTTAGGCTTTTCCCTCTGGAAAAGACTCTTGTTATTCTACGGATTATTATTAGGCTTTTCCCTCTGGAAAAGACTTGTTATTCTACGGATTATTATTTTATTTTTTTTCCATATATTTTGTCCGTACGATTCAGAAGTCATTTTCGAACTGATTTTCACGAAATTTTGCACACTCATAGACGGTCACAAAATCTAAAAATGTACCGAAACGGAATTTTCGATTTAACTCTCGTTTCGTCAGAACTGGCAAAATTGGGGTTTATAGGCACTTTCTCGAAACACGTCTGGTAGAATTTTTTTAAACATTCATCACAATTAGACCTGTCTGTGACACGACCATTCATATACAAGAGATATTTGGCGATGCATAAGGTAACCCTCCACATGCTGCAAAACATCGAAATTTTGATGAAATGGGCTGTTTTCGGGCTCCTAAAGCACCCAGACGATACACATTTGTCGGTCATTAACTTGTTGGACGACGATATTGACATTAACCTACCCCACCGTTAATGATGGTTTTTACAGTTTTTTTTATCAAACTGAGTCATTTGAGACTACTATACTCACCTTTCTCATAACATCAATGAAGGAACTTCAGTGAGACAGTTAAAAACAATTCATCAGACACTGTGGGGTCATGAAAAATCATGGAATCTCATCGGGAAAAGCCATGATTCTCCAGAGTCATAAAGTCTAGTTTTTTTTTTTGTTTTTGGGTTTTTTTTTATTATTTTTTTTCCACACGTCTTGTAGATTTTTTTTAAACATTCATCATTGCTAGACCTGCCTGTGGCATGAGCATTGATGCACAAGATATATTAGGCAATGCATATGGTAACCCCCCACAGACTGTCTCAAACATCGAAATTTTGATAAAATGGGCTGTATTCGAGCCCCCACAGCACCCAAACGATAAACGAGAGATAAACATAACTTCCTTTATTGGAAGTGAAATTCACCGAGCATCATTTTTGTAAGTAACATGGGTGTTCAAAAAAAAACAACTGTTAACACGTTTTGGGCTGGTTAAATAGCAATACACCCAAAAGCTCAAAAATCATGTTTTCTGTGGATTTCTCTAAACGAGTCTTGTAGATTTTCAAGAAAAAATGGACACGCGCAGGACTTTGTGTGACATTACAAGTTGCATAGACAAAATACTCAGGTGAGCATTTGGTAACCCTCCACGGGCTGCTAAAAGAAAAAATTGTGATAAAATGGGCTGTTTTTGGACAGCAACAGCACCCAATGGGTACGCCACAAAGAAAAGTACACCCTTTTATCGAACGCAAAACTTATACGGAAATATTTTTGTAAGTAGTAAGGGTATTCAAAAGTCGAAGTCTTAACTCATTTTTGAAAGGATAAAAAGAGATACCTCTTAAAAGCTTAAAATTCCCATTTCCTGTAGATTTCTCTAGAAAACATCTTGTAGGTTTTCAAGAAAAATTGACTATTCGCAGATCATTGTGTGACATTACAAGTTGCATGGACAAAATATTCCAATGAGCGTTTATTAACCCTCTACAGACTGCCAAGCATCATAATTTTGTCGAAATGGGCTGTTTTCGGACACGCACAGCACGCAGTGTATACCCGAGAGATACACATAATCTCCTTTGTTGGAAGTGGGATTCACTGAGGACCATTTTTGTAAGTAATAAGGGTTTCAGACACCCAAGCGTTAACCCCTTTTGGGGTTGTTAATAGCGATACCCATCAAAAGCTTAAAAAATCATGTTTTCCCTGGATTTCTTTACAAACATCTTGTAAGTTTTCTACAGAAAATGGCCATTGATAGGTATTGGTGTCACATTACCGGTTGCATGGATAAAATATTCCGGTAAGCATTTGCTAACCCTCCATGGGCTGCTAAATGTCAACATTTTGAAAAAAATAGTCTGTTTTTGGACACCAACAACAACAAATGGGAATGCCACAGAGAAACATAACTTCTTTTACCGGACGCAAAACTGATAGGAAAAATTTTTAGTAAGTAGTAAGAGTATTCAAAAATCGAGGTCTTAACCCATTTTCGCCTGATTAAGGAGATGTACCCCTTAAAAGCTTAACATTCCCATTTTCTGTGGATTTCTCCAAAAAATCTAGTAAGTATTCAAGAAAAATTGACCATTTGCAGGTCTTGGCGTGACATTACACGCGGCATGGACAAAATATTCCGGTAAGCGTTTGTTAACCCTCCAGGGTATGCAAAGCATAGGCATTTTGAGAAAATGGGCTGTTCTTGGGCACCCATTGCACCCAATGTGTACCTGCGAGATAAACATAACCTCCTTCATTGGAAGTGGAATTCACCGAGTGTCATTTTTGTAAGTAATGAAGGTATTCATAAAACCAAGCATTAACCCGTTTAGAGCTGGTTACAGAGAGATACCCCTCAAGAGGTTAAAAATTCATGTTATCCGAGGATTTCTCTAAAATCTTCACGTAGATTTTCAAGAAAAATTGGCCATTCTCAGATCTTAGTGTGACATTACAAACTGCATGTACAAAATATTCCAGTAAGCATTTGTTAACCCTATGCAGGTTATCAAAGATCAAACTTTTGATAAATTGGGCTGTGTTTGAGTACCCTCAGCACCCAAAGTTAAGAGGGCAAATCAACATAAGTGGAAGTAGAATTCACTAAGAATTATTTTTGTAAGTAACAAGCATATTCAAAAAAACAAACCTTAACCCGTTTTGGGCCGGATAAACAATGATACACATCAAAAGCTTAAAATTCATGTTTTCCCTGGATTTCTCTGAAAACATCTCGTAGATTTTAAGTAAAAATTGCCATTCGCAGCTTTTGGTGTGAAATTACAAGTTGCATGAATAAATATTCCTGTTAGCACTAGTCTTGTTTACCCTCTACAAGTTGCCAGACATCAATATTTTGGATACATTGAGATAAAATTGACAATTTTCAAATAGGCACTCCTTTTGTCGGTCATTAACTTGTCGGACGACGATATTCATATTAACCAACTCCACCGTTAATGATGTTTTTTACCTAAACAATTTTTTTATCAAACTGAGTCATTTGAGACTACTATACTCACCTTTCTCATAACATCAATGATGGAACTTCAGTGAGACAGTTAAAAACAATTCATCAGACACTGTGGGGTCATGAAAAATCATGGAATCTCATCGGGAAAATCCATGATTCTCCAGAATCATAAAGTCTAGTATTTAATCATATTGTTCTGTCCAACCAACTGCTTTAATAGGCGTGACATGCCTATTGACCAATTAAACAATGGACAAAGGTCGCATGAGGAGATTAAGAACACTGTAACACAAAATACCAATGTGATTAGTGCAGTGTCAACTGAAACAAGTTGTAGCATAAATGTGAATTAATGTACATAAATTATATCTGTGTCGAGAAAGCCAGTCTTTTGTATCATTTTTTGTAACCTTGTCAATACAATACATCCTGTTATTTCTTCACCAACAGCACCTTGTGTTTTGCATTATTTTGTTAAACTCTCTGAGAACTGAAGACTACATATCAAGCTGAAGCTTTTGGTCTCTCAATGCATGTCGTGATCTGTATTATGGGAGCAAATTCTGTATGAAATTTAGATAACTCACAAATGTAATATAAGTAATAAAACAGTAATATTCATTACATTTTAAAAAGCAATAGCAATATAATGTAATAATCAAATTTCCAAAAGTAATTGTAATATAATATAATATTGACTCTGTTGGTCAAGTTCTATTATCCACGAAACTATCACTGACTTCCTCCTTCACTTGTTATTGTGATGGGCTTTCAATCCCCTCCAGTTCTCACCGTCAACGTTAGTTACATCGCGCATCAGTACAGTTGAATGTACTTGAATATCTGTACCCTAGCGGTACATCGGGATTAATCTTCACTGATGGCGCGTTTTTTTTTTCAAGGACCGAGGATGAACTACACACATTGTCGGTTGGGTATCATATCCCCTGGTGAGCGATATACGAGGTTCACTACTGACTCATACGCCATTTCTAGTTTAAACAATATTTATTCAATAAATATGTTATATGTTACAGGACTGAACACCAAGAAAAGTAACAGTATACGTGGTGAACATCAATAATATAACATATACTAACAAAAGACCATATTAGTATGTGAAGTTGGGATCTGACAGAAAGCTAGGAGCTTATGTTAGTCGTCTTCCGGGGTCATTTATAGATTTACACAAAAATGTGGTATAGTATAGTAGATGGACTCATATGTCGCCGCCTGCAACCCATGGCCTGTGGTCGATCACCAACTTCATCACCAGCCATGTGCCAAGCCCGGGCACTACATCCATGCACACAGTGAGGGCTGCCTATAGGCCCTAAGAGTGTAGACATGGGAGCAAATACCCGAGAGATCATTCAGATTTGATTTGTCAGCATCGTAGTTGACACAAGTAGGTAACCGCGAGTGCAAGGACATGACACCCCGGCAAGGAACAAAACCGCCATATCTATTGCAAGTGTTATTGATCAAAGGAGACGACTCATGTAAGCCCAAAGCTTTCTGTCGAATCCTTGTCTATTTATACATCAACTACTATTACTGTTATACCGTGTACAATTATGTTAACTGTTGCTGTTATATTATACCATTGTGTAATTTATACATGTAACATTATTTCCACGAATAAATATTGTTTAAATTAATATAATATAATAAGAAAAAAATCAAAAGTAATAGTAATATAATACATTACATTTCAAAGTAATAGACCCTAACCATGTCGTGGACTGGTTGTAATCCACGCGTGGGCAGCAATGTCCACGCCCGCGTTTATCAGGTAATAAAAATCATCAACAGCAAAAAATTTAATTAATGAAGCACCGGGTTTAACCCGGTGCATCATCAATTAAATTGTTGATGATTATTCCTGTAACTAGTGTTTGAAATCTAATATTAATGCGTCCGTGGAAATATTGCCTACCCTTGGAAAGTGACCAATCCACGGCGGACGTACTGCAGTAGTAATAGTTAGTAACAGTGGGATTAAAATGATGAGGAGGCGAAGGATGAGAAGGAGTATTGGCAGTATTGCTGCTGCTGTCGCTTTGATTGGAGTCACTGTATTGTGTTACTGTTTCTGTTATCACTGATTTTTCAGACGAAACATATTCCTGGTCATTCAGAAGACTTATCAAACGTCCAGAATCATTTACGCTTATGAAAGATAGAGTCATATCTGTTGTTGTATGGTCCGATATATATCGATGTTGAATGTTGGTATTTTGAAAAAAGTATTCCTCAGTCGGAAGATACCAGGAAATAATACAACCGAACCATTTTGTTTTCAGATCCTTTCCGTATATAACATTTTACGGCAGTATTATTTAACCACAAGACATCACAAAGGTAAAATCGTGCCACAAACTTGGGAATCGTTTTGTTTGCTTTTAGAGATGTGGCAACCGTTACTTATTCCCAGTTATTTATTCGACATTCGTTATCAACCGATAAAATCGGTTAGTTTAAACATATTTTATTTGTCCAAATAAATAAAAAGGATTGGACAACAAGTGCTCAACACTTAAAACACGTCCTCTCCTTTGTATACGATTAACAAGTAAATACAGCATTTTTTCAATATATACACATCATAATAAGCAATACGCTATTCAAGATTGCAATGGTGTTAATATGGTAGATATTCAGCGAAAGAAAAGAGAAGGAAGAAAAGAGGGGGACTGATACCTTGTACTCATCAAACAAATATCAAACTGTCTCCAGCCAACTCACCAGGCCGCAGCGCTCCAGAAGAGCCCCATCACTGCAAGGTGCATGCAGTGTTTTGTCATCACATATAAAGTAGGTAAGCTACGTCTAACGATATATCGTCATCTGACAACCACAATGCTCTCTCTTCTACCGGAAGATAGAACCCCATGGTTCTCACGTGACAATAGTATATACGTGACACTAATATATATGATCAGTTCCAACGTGTGTAGCTATTTCAAAAACACGGTACGGGTAAGTCAAGATCCTCCAATCGTAGTTAACAACTTACCCATCAAGAAAGGCAGGGAATTTGCAACTAAACCTCTCGAATAACTATCCCTTTTCCATCCTCTGTACCAAACACACAGCTCATGATTCCTCATTGGAACGAGCTGAACGAGCTCGCTCCAATTAGGAGACGCAAGCTATATTTTGAGGTTAAAAAAAGACAAGAAATTAGTGATTTTGTGAATAGCGCTGGCAGATTTAGACCACTATTTGCGGCAAAGGGTTAATCAGGCCAGTCACTATTAGCGACTTGCACCCCACTCAATGGCTACCAGAACATTTTTTGCAATGATGCGGTACTGTCCACCATAGTAGACCAGCACTACATTATTTTCCGGGGGCCTGGAAACATTGAACTAACTACCTCCTGAATGAATATTCTCAAAGGTATTGAATCGATTGGTTGCTTTGATATACTTTTATATTACTCGAAATAGATGGTCATTTGCAGATGGTGACATGTTAGGGATACCGTAGAGGATATCCGTAACAGAATTAATTGTGATGTTGGCCAGGTCCTGTTGTAGTATTAATCTTTCATTGGTATACCTTGGGCAGACAAAAAAGTAGTGTGATGCGTCTTCCAGGCCGTTGCCACATGAGCAGTTTGGTGTGTCGTGAATATAATTTTGAAATTTGTCAAAATTTAAATCACTGCATGCATTACGTAGTCTGCAATGCAGTATATTCATCTTCCTTGAACAGATTCCAAAATACGATGGTGGCCTACATACCTCGCTTTTGAAATACTTAGTAAATTCACTTAGAGTTTCCAGGTTATTTATATCCATAGGAAGTGAGTTCCACTCTGAGATACAAGATGGGATGAAAGAATTTTTTAATAATTCAGTGTGCATCAGAGGAATTTTGAAATTCGAACGAGCACGTGTGTTATATTGCGAGTATTCCTGAAATGACTGGGGCAATAGTTCAAGGAGGTGTTTTGGGGCATCCCCATGGATAATTTTGAAGAAGGTCACCATCTTATGCAATTTTCGTCGTTGTTCTAGGGTTTCCCAGCCGAGTTCGAGTGAGTCCAGTTATTATCCTCCGGCTTCCGTGTGTATTTTATCTAGTCTAGAAAGTAAGTAATCGGGGGCTCCGGTCCATATTACGTCTGCGTACTCTATTATTGGAAGTATAAAAGACTTGTACATTATTTCAAGAGTTTTTCTGCTCAGTGTAAATTTAAGTCTTCTCAACTGGGAAAGCCTAGAGTTAGCTTTCTTGCATATGTTGGAAATATGTGTATTCCAGTTCAAGTCAGCTTGTAATGTTAATCCGAGATGCATATGTTCAGTTGTGAGATCCAGAAAGTCCCCCCAAATCTCACACCTGGACTCACGGCTACTGCTTTCCTGGTAAATAGCATAACCTTGGTTTTTGACGGGTTAAAGTTTACGAGCCACTGCTGAGCCCATTCTAATACAACATTAAATTCAAGATTAATATTTATACTGAGCTGATCAAGACCAGAATTGTTTTTTGTTATATATGTGTCATCTGCGAATAGCCTACACGAACCTGCAGAGGACATACATTCAGAAATGTCATTGATGTAAATCAAAAAGAGTAGCGGTCCAAGCACTGATCCCTGCGGTACTCCACACTTAACGGGGAGAAAGTCAGAATAAGCAGAATTTATTATTACTCGTTGTTGACGTTTTTTCAGATAGCTTTCGAACCATTCCAGGATGGATCCTGTAATACCATATTGCCTCAATTTAAAAATAAGCCCCTTTTGCCAGACCCTATCAAATGCTTTTGATATGTCACAAAAAACCTCTAGTGAGAAGAGACAGTTGTCATAGGCTAAACATAAGTTGTGGTAGATTTCTAGTAGCTGGAATACAGTACTGTGTTTCGGTAGGAAGCCAGATTGGTATTTAAAGAACAGATTATTGTTGTGAAAGTGGTCGAATACTTTCTTGAAAATAACCTTTTCCATGACTTTACTCACACAACTAAGAAGAGAAACGGGCCTACAGTTGTTAGGGTCGTGGGTGTTGCCTTTCTTGAAGATTGGTATAACTGTCGCCAGCTTCCAGTCTGATGGATACGTGCGAGAAGTAAGTGACTGCTGGAATAATAATTGGAGTGGCTTGCATAATGTTTGCCGTGTCTCCTTCAGCATTCGATTACTGATGCCGTCATGGCCGACTGCTTTATTGATTTCTAGCGAGCTCAGTATCTCGTAGATGTCTGCTTCCGTAACATTAATGTCGGAAAGAATTTCTGGGCCCTTGGAACGGAACACAGGCAAGTCATGTCCTTCGTCGTGGATTTCGCTATTTTTCAGAAAATTTGAATTAAGCAAGTTAGCCATTTGTTGATCACTGGATATAGTTACCAAATTTCCAGCGTCAGTCACAGTTTCAAGGTGCTGAACTTGAGACTTACTATCAAAATTACATAATAGTTGTTTAACGGTATGCCAAAACGTTTCGGGTCGCGATTTATAGAAAGAGAAGTGTCTAAATTAGAGAAGTATGTAGATTTAGCCTTTTTCTTCATATTATTTACCTTATTACGGATATGTTTATATTTTTCAAAAGTAGTGGAATTATTACTTTTAGGGCTCGTTGCCTTAAGCGGTCTCTCTTCCGAATTTCCCGACGCAGTGCAGAATCGAACTATGGCTTATCAGATGGGCGGACAGTAATATCGTAGCACGGTATACATTCTTTTGCAATTTCGAGAAACCGTGTCAGAAAGTTGTGAAGTGAAGTGTCTAGGCTGTTGTTACTATTAAAAATTGTTTGCCACTCTGTCTGGGATATAAAATTATTCATTTTAATAAAGTTGTCTTTGTTATAATTCCAGACCTGTCTTGTCGTTGGTTTCTGTTTTGTAATACCAGTCTGAATTGTCATGGAAACTGCCTTGTGGGGGAGCGCGGTGGCTCAGTAGGTAGAGGTGCAGGCTGCAAGCCGAGAGGTCCTCGGTTCGAATCCCACCTGCGGCAACCGCGTTGTGCCCTTGGGCAAAACACTTCATCTCCATTGCACGCGTGGGGGCACGATGACGTCGTGTACTAAGGCGTACTGCACGTCGATGGTACGCATGTCTTCAACCGAATCTAACCCTGCCTGTGCTGCAGTGCGGAGTTACGATGTTGGGGAGCTGGCAGCTGCTCGTCATTGCTCGGTGGTTCTCTCCGGGTACTCCGGCTTCCTCCACCCGTCAAACTGTCACGGTCACGATTAACCATTGTGCATAAATATGTGACCTTAAAACATCAATAAATAAATAAATAACTGCCTTGTGGTCGGAGACCCCGAGGTCCAGTACATCACAGTTCAAGACTTTGACATTATCACTGACTATCATTGGGTCAAGTAAAGTACTTGAGTGAGAAGTGGTGCGCGTCGGTTCGGTTATGGTGTTTCTTAAGTTAAATGTATCAATAACCTCGTTGAGTGCACTTGATGGATTGAGAAGATCGCTATTCAAGTCACCAGTAATTACCAGTGATGGGTTAGTACAAAATGAGTCCTCAATTGCGGGTTCCAGTTTCACCCAGTAGACCTCGGTAGAAAACTGAATTGAGCGATAAGCTACGCATAACATAAGTTTCATTCCGGTAGTGATTTCGAACCAAAGCATCGATTGATCAAACTCTAACCGAGGCATTCGTTTAAATTTGACTTGTTTAGAAAAATAAACTGCCAGTCCCCCACCGTGTTGGTTCCGGTCTTTTCTCACTGGTGGAGAAAAGCCAGGGAGCAACACGCTGTCGGAGCTAAAACTGGGATCCAGGTGAGTTTCGGTAAAACAGATTACATCAGCATCATCAACATCATCAACTATTAAACTTAGTTTGTTTCTAATACTTCGAATATTATAGTGAATAACAGAGAGCGTTGCTATCTGGGTTGGGTTTGGGGGACCTGGGTTAACTTCTTTGTCACCTGATATAAACAGAACACAGAAGATAATACACGCAAGCAACTTCAGATGGACCTCGATTTTCGGTATTTTGTAGAACAACTTTTTAGCAGGATGTTTTTTAACAGTGAGCCTACCCTTGAATGCAAGAACGTTGCAGTGATATCCAACAACCGCTCTGTACTGCTCCATACTGGTCGCCATAGTTGTGTCAGCAGTTATTTGAAGAGTGAAGCGGCAGAGCAGCTGGAATATGGGGGACGACGGAAACTCTACGAGAGACAGTCAGGTGACATGGTGTTATGTGAAGACATGGTATCAACGAAATGAGGGAGCAGAGAAAGGCTGTAGAAACAGACAATCAAAAAAAACGTATTTACAAAAACTACCACAAAACACAACATTATGTCGTGTGATACGAACCTGAGGATATCGGCTAAGTGAAATCTATTGCAGAAGTTCGTTTATTATTGAGTTGCCTAGTTTGGGCACCAGTTTCGACGGCTGTTTTACCGACAAGGCCATTTAGTAAGGTGAGAGCACGGAACTTCGTACTTTCCAATACAGTACGTGGACAGTGTTCCACAACAAAATCACCCCCATGGCGTTTCCACCCAACCAATAACTGCAAATTTGTTGCAAAGCACAACGATAAAATCGGTTGATAACGAATGTCGAATAAGGAACTGGAATATGTAACGTTAGTCACGACTTTTGATTTTTTAGTAGTTTTTTAGATTTTTTGACTAGTCCACTGCACCTCGCATCTTTTGTTACTTCAGTAATATCACTGACTTCTATCTGTTACTGTCTGCTACAATTATTGTTCACAGCGTGAACACTGGTGCAGTAATTATTGACTTTTTTACCCTCTTTCGAACAATGTATTGTTGACACCTTATTTGTCTTCAAGGGACGTGACAACCGTCACTTGTTCCCAGTTCCTTATTCGACATTCGTTATCAAAAGATTTTATCGGGCGACAACGAATATCGGTAAGGAACTGGGAATAAGTAACCGTTATCACGATTCCATATTACTACTCATCGGGCTCCCATCGCCAATATTGCTCAGAAATTTATGCATGCTGCCTTATATACTGCGTATAGGTAGCTGGCACTAAGCAACGATAGTCATGCCAGTTTTGCTTTTCAAGGTTTGCTTTTTAGTTTCAAGATAGTTTTGAGTTAAGTTCCAATCTGTTGCGATTATCATGGGTTATGGTTACCTAGCAATATTGTGGCCAACCAGTAGAATTTTATTTCATTCAATCAACAGTCTAGTGATTTAAATTCCCTAATAAGAACATTGCGGTCACAGATTCGTTTTCATGTATGATACCCCGCCAGGCAGCCGAAAGCAGTTACTTCCCAAATGGGTTCAATTTCTCAAAAGAAAGCTTCTGTGTAGGCCTATGGCACGGCAGCCTTCGAATGATGCTAACCATGCTGGTGACGGGGCATTAAAATGGGAGAGCCAAACAGTTATTCGCTGTTGATCGGTTGTTGACAACGGGTACCTCGGTTTTATCCACCCATAAAAGACAAATATACAATGTACATTTTTAACTCCTTGCATGCTGCAGTCGGATATCCCTGACCAGGACAGGATTTCTCTTGCCACTGAAATAAGTATAGTTTTGGGCACATTTAACCCTTTACCTAACGTAACGGCCAAAACCGGCCAGCGCTATTCTCAAAAATCGCCAATTAATTTCCATTATTTTTTTCATTTTTGACTCAAAAACATAGGTTATGACCCCTCGTTGGAACGAGCTCGTCGAGCTCGTTCCAACGAGGGGTCATAACCTATGTTTTTGAGACAAAAAATGAAAAAAATTAGTTATTCAAGAATTTTTTTTGCAAGTGTCGTCTGCTTTTCATGTTAGGTAAAGGGTTAATCAAATTTTACCTGTGTAAATTGTAAGAAGATTTTCACCATTGAAGTTAAATACAGATGAAGTTTTCATGAAATCTAGTCATGGTGCTTCCTAGCAGCCATGACTGGATTTAATGAAAAATATTTTTAAAATACTCAGCGAGTTAAGAGTTAATTATTACGTACAAATATGTCGATGATTAGTGTAGATTCTCTGTGAGTATTTGAGTAGTATATATTGAACACGACTTAAACATGGAAAGTAAACAGAAAAAGTTGATGAATACAAACACCCGCACACCCTCAGCAGGGATCAGCGGATCCAAATCTTTTTTCAAATTATTTCGTATTGCACCAAACGGAAGTTTCCGAACATTGTGATGACCCTTACAAGACTGACTGAACACTTTAAACACCAATTGTGAATAATTATTCTCTGTAGCGCCGTAGCTAAAACAGGTGGACCCATTATCCAAAGTTTTAGTTTTTGAAAGCTTAGCTTGTTACTATTCACCACAATATGTGACAACAACGACACACAAACTCGTCCAATTTTCCCTCCTCAGCGCCAATCAGAATTTTACATTCGATTCTGCGCACGAGAAATTGATATATCCTGATATGAGACAGTGAGGGAGGCAGGTGGTGGTGGGGCTTCGTTTGTGGACGTATATTAAACCTTTGATACTTTTGTACGTCTTATGACATACGAAATCAAACAGCGCGTTGATACTTTGTGGTCATTTGTTTTCTCATTATTTTTCGATTTCTTCAAGTTTTAACCTCAATTCCTATTTTCTTCCGAATAGTGTTCAGTAACAACCTTTGAGCCAAATGTTATTGCAGCTTAAAATACTAATATAATCCTGCTGTCAATACTTCTTAACTGGTTGGGTGCTAGAAGCCACTATCAGGCTTTCGAAAATGAGGATATCAGAGCAAAAGCCAACACTTTTCTTGCTTATATTTCGTATTCAGTCAAACACAAATAATATTTTGTTTGTATAAATTTGTTTTATTACCGTTGATTGTGGTTGATGGCACTGCCTGGCTAATTTTGACTCTATTGTATATTTCGCGGTGTTAACGAGTTCGTATTGCCTCAAATATGCACAATTAGTTGTATCAAATTGGATATTCTGAACACTTTCCAAACCAAAGATAATTATTTATTGATAAGTAGGTCCGAGAAATTAACTGCACAATGTGTACGCCCCTTGAACGTTCTGTTGTCTATACTGCTAACATAACAATTAAACATTGTCAATTACTCAACTAAATATGAATTGAGCCAACATGAATGAATTTTCTCATGTCAATTTTATCCAGTTCTCGGTGGGCATGAAGCAATTTGCACTAAGTAAGGGAGGTTCGAAAAAATCAAATTTTGAGACTACTTCGGGATCCATCTCGAAGCAGACGTATGATATCGATATCGAATCGAATCTCAAATATTAGCAGGACCCTAACCCACAGCCCCCTTTACCCACACCTTATACAAAAACATACACAACTCCACACTCCTACAGTCTTGTCTAATCGCGTTTGAGGGGACTTGTTATTTTTAATGTTCTCGATGACAAACAAGTCCCCACAAAATTGGGAAGACAAACCCTCAGCCATTGTTTCCTTTGCGTGGACACTGAGAACCAAAGCACTATTTTCTAAGTTGTGACAAATTAGGTTGAACGGAGCCCCCTCACCTCCACCACACACACACACACATACCTACATATATACTGAGTCAAAAAAGAAAGTATAATAGAAACAAATGTGAAAAAAATAGCATAAAGGATGAAATATAATAGTTCTAATGTTGCATGTTTGTGGGCAAGAAGTCGTGCAAAGAGTTTAATGACATGTTGTTGTTGTCCACCCAACCGTATACAATTTTTCTACGGATTTCAAAATAGCACGTGCTACCCGAGAATGTCAAATTGAATGGGTGATCGATGAGTTTCTTTGTGTTATGTTTTGCTGGAGGGCCTGAATTATTGAGAAAACACGCTAGTTTTTGTCTTCCGACTTTTCAAAAAATGTCAAGGTTACCCGAAAATCAGAGTTTGCATGCCATTGGTATGCATGAGGCTGGGATACCTCCAGATGAGCTCGCTGCTGAGTTCGGAGTCACTGTGGCCACTATTTACCGTCTCATTGGAAGGTATAGAACCATTTGATCTACTGCCGACCGACCGCGTTCAGGTCGACCAAGAGTTACGACCCCTGCACACGACCGACACATCAGAATGCCTCACTTGTGGGATCGCTTCCCTCCGGCGACGAAGACAGCAGCAATTGCTCCTGGTAGAACTAACAATAGAATCAGTGCACAAACTGTCCGCAACATACTCGCTGAACACGGCATCCGTAGTAGGCGTCCATACCGCGAACCAATCCTTACCCAACGTCATCGTACCGTCAGAATGGAATGGGCACGCTAGCGTGTTCGCTGGACTTAGCAGCGTTGGAGCACAGTTCTTTTTAGTGATGAATCACGATTTTGTCTATGGCGCGCTGATGGTAGGGCAAGAGTGTATCGCCGACGAGAACGGTTTTCTGATGCTTGCGTGCGGGAATGCGACCGTTTCGGTGGGGGTAGTGTAATGGTTTGGGCAGGAATTTCTTTGCACCATCGAACGCAGTTGATCTTCATCGATGGTAATCTGAATGGACAGCGATATAAGGACGAAATTCTTAACGCTGTTGTGTTCCCGTTGTTCAACGCTAACGTCGGATTGCAGTTATTCCAACAAGACAATGCCCGATTTCACGTGGCGCGTATCTGTCGTGAATTTGTTGAGAAGGGCATCGAACTTCTTCCCTGGCCCCCACTTTCGCCAGATTTGTCGTATATCGAGCATCTTTGGGATCAACTGGACCGTCGGGTATGACTTCATGATCTTCAGACGTTAGGCGATTTACGTAATGTTATAAGGCAGGAGTGGAACGCAATACCACAGGGTGACATCCAGACTTATCAGGTCCATGCGCCGTCGATGTCTTGTCATCCAAAAGGCAAACGGTGGTCATGCACGCTATTAACTGCATGTGTGAACTTTTCATTTCACCCCATGTCTGAATTGCGACGTCCTGGCGTGACGCTGGCAAAGTGAGAACATGAAATTATGCAAATTCATACAGCTAGACTCCAAATATGAATTTACAATAATTTGTTTGGGATTAAAGTCGATAATACTAAAAATATTGCTCCTCAGAGTTTATTTACTTTCTTTTTTTACTCAGTATATAAAGCTTATGAACCCACAGGCATCAATAAGCATAATTTATTTGAATAAAGGATTTGATACGTGAATTGAGCGTTACAGTCAATTCATCTCCAGTACTGAAGGAGTTATTCCGTCCAGAGTTCGATCCCCGTCCGGGACGACCCGCGTTGTGTCCTTGGGCAAGGCACTTTATCCCGGTTGCCTACACGGGAGCACGATGACGCCGTGTACTAAGGCGTACTGCACGTCGATGGTGCACATGTCTTCAACTGTTGTAACCCTACTTGAGCGGAACTTGAACAGAGTTAGAATGTTGAGGAGCTGACAGTTGTTCGACGATGCTCGGTGGTTCTCTCCGGGTACTCCGGCTTCCTCCTCCCGTAAATCTGTCACGGTCACCATTAGCCATTTAACATAAGCATGTGACCTTAACCCTTTACCTAACGTAACAGCCAAAACCGGCCAGCGCTATTCTCAAAAATTGCCAATTAATTTTCATTATTTTTTTCATTTTTTGTCTCAAAAACATAGGTTATGACCCCCTCGTTGGAACGAGCTCGTTCCAACGAGGGGTCATAACCTATGTTTTTGAGACAAAAAATGAAAAAAAATAGTTATTCAAAAATTATTTTTGCAAGTGTCGTCTGCTTTTTAGGTTAGGTAAAGGGTTAAACACCGATAAATAAATAAATAAATAAATAAATAAATAAATAAATAAATAAATAAATAAATAAATAAATAAATAAATAGAAGGAGTTATTCCTCAGCTCTGTTACCCGCTTGTGGTAACGGAGTTTACAGGTGACGGAGGTGACAAAATTTAATTTTGACATATTCGATCTCGCAGAAGGAGGAAGACTAAGTCATTTCTATGTCCTTATCGTTTGTATAGTTTGCTCTTTGAAAATAAGTAACTGTTCTATCAGCGCGATACGTTTAATGCCTTTCACACGGTAACGGCTTTGACATGAAGAAACACACTTTGCTCACCATCTAGACAAAAAGGCTGATTTTCTTCTGATGGATACAGATGGATTCACCTTTCACTCTTCGAACTGAGGGACAATAACAATTTTCAAAAACATCTGACGTTTCATGAGCCACTTTTTGGATGATTTACTTAATATAAGGGAGATAATGACAGTAATGAAATTTTCTAAAAAAAGCTTATGATATTACTCATATGTAGCGCCAAGGTGTCAATTCTGAGATAGCAGGAAATAATATTTTTAACAACGTATTACACCTTGTCTGAGAGCAGATAATTTACATCGGAAATAAAAATGTCATTTATTACAAAAGGTTTTAAAACTTTTGCCAGATTAGTTTGGGGGCAGATGACGAAAGAGACAAAATGAAAATTACAGTACACTTTCATGATAGATGTGTAATGGTATCAACTTTTCTTTTATATTCCATTAAAAACTGCTCACAGAAGAGTAAAAAATTGGCACATGCATCTGAAAATCCACAAGATAGAAAAAAGAGATAATTTTACCCCTGTTCCAATATTCACCCATTATTTCAGGCACCAGCATGATTAAATTGAAGATAAATGTTATCATTACTATTTTCCATCATAGTGAGAGATTATTTTTCAAAATTGTCGAGAGTTTCGAACACAGGTATATTTTAGTCTCTTGTCTTCATCTGCGTGTTGCGTACTTCAGCATTTTAAAAGTCTTTGTTCCTCATTCCAGTGACTGCAATGTTATAGTCAGATGTGGAAATTGTGAGTGTCAGTTTTTTATTGTTCCAAAATGAAAATTTTAAACCACTCTGCAAAACCCAAATCTTGTGGACCTGGAACGAAAATAATATAACAACTAGATGGTTTTGAAATCGACAAGTGAATTTCCAGAAGCTAATCAACGAAGCCCGGCCATCGCTGAGGCTTTTAGCAGGACGACAAAACATTTTTTTAATATGTTTCCTTTGAAGATTATATTCCTAAAATTTCGAAGGCCTGGGGCTAAAAATGAGGTTGAAAATAAAAGGTGTACAAAAAAGCCCGTACAATCGGCATCGCTGACATGGGTTGCGTAAATCTGAAGTAAAAATTAAATAAAATTGCACACTTCCAAATAAGTATAAAACAGTGTGTGAATCTTGATAGCTGTGTTATTTTTAAATAAGCTACGTAAATCATCAGATAGCGTTTTTAATGAAAACTGTTCAAAATGGCTTAAATGGTAACATAATAGGGCAGATGGTATTAACTCTCTACCTAACATGAAAAGCAGATGACACTTGCAAAATACAATTCTTGAATAACTAATTTTTTTCATTTTTGTCTCAAAAACATAGGCTGTGACCCCTCATTGGAACGAGCACGGCGAGCTCGTTCCAATGAGGGGTCATAACCTATGGTTTTGAGACAAAAATTGAAAAAAATAATGGAAGTTAATTGGCGGTTTTTGAGAATAGCGCTGGCCGGTTTTGGCCGTTATGTTGGGTAAAGGGTTAACGTCATATCTCGTGGTTTGAACTCGGATTTTCAAACTGTTTCCAACTATGTAACTAGAGAAATGCGCACTAAAGTATGACTGGGACTACAGTGAATAGAAATGTCATTTGATTTCACCTTTATTCAGTGAAATATAGTTGTTGATGTTTCGAAAACCCGATCGTCTTTAACCCTTTACCTAATCTGAAAAGCAGACGACACTTGCAAAAATAATTCTTGAATAATTATTTTTTTTCATTTTTTGTCTCAAAAACATAGGTTATGACCCCTCGTTGGAACGAGCTCGACGAGCTCGTTCCAACGAGGGGTCATAACCTATGTTTTTGAGACAAAAAATGAAAAAAATAATGAAAATTAATTGGCGATTTTTGAGAATAGCGCTGGCCGGTTTTGGCCGTTACGTTAGGTAAAGGGTTAACATCGTAACGTTAAATATATTTGATCAATGGAAGTAAACAGTAGAGATGCACCTTGTCCATTATGCATTGACATATCTGTGGAATATAACAGCGGAATGTTTTGTATTTTCTGTGATTCTGCGAATCACAAGAAAGGGTGCATGTCCAGGATTAAAAGTTTGAAATGACGTAAACACATCAAAAAATGATGTTAAAACAAAAAGTCTAACGTCGGCAATTGTTTTATTTTACAAGCTCTCCAAAATACTAGATTTCCATGTAAATCGGACAAACTTTAAATTTTGCGACGTTGACCTCATACCGTCACCCAAACGACAGCCCCAGACAAATTACCCGTAGGCCGAAAACTAATGCATTTGTAGACATTTTTTTATGATGGATATTTCCAAAATTCCAAGAGTACGTGTTCAATAATCGGGCAGATATGAAAGTTGGATGAAGAAAACGTCGAATTGACGTTATATTCGGAAAATGTTTAAAATTGCAGTTGTAACAAAAACCGGGAGCGTGGTGGCTGAGTAGGTAGAGGTGCAGGCTGCAAGCCGAGAGGTCCTCCGTTCGAATCCCACCTGCGGCAACCGCGTTGTGTCCTTGGGCAAGACACTTCATCTCCATTGCCCGCGTGAGGGCACGGTGGCGTTGTGAACTAAGGCGAACTGCACGTCGATGGTGCACTTGTCTTCAACCAATGCTAACCCTGCTTTTGTGGAGTTAGTATGTTGGGGAGCTGACAGTTGCTCGCCGTTGCTCGGTGGTTCTCTCCGGGTACTCCGGCTTCCGCCACCCTTAAAACTGTCACGGTCATGATTAGTCATTGTGCATAAATATGTGACCTTAAACACCAATAAATAATTAATGTTACAAAAGCCTTTATTAGAGCCAACATGGAAGTAAAAGTGTGTGAAACTTCATAGCTGTGTGTATTCTTTTTACGGAAGGGCGAATAATTTAAAATTAGCATTTTCAAGGAGAAATGTTTAAATAACCACCGAATTTGAAGTGACGTAAAAAGGTAAAAAATGGCGATAAATTATACCCCCCCCCCCCAAACAAAAGGACGTCTCCTAATTTTATGAGTACCACAACATACTTAAGTTAAAACAAATATCTGACACATTTTAATTTATGACCTTATGACCCCTTATGACATCACTTCAGTGTTCAGTCATAACGGTTGGAATTTCCAAATTTTTAGATATGATTTTTGTAGGAGAATAAATTCCCACAATTTCAAAAACTGTGGCTCAAGATTAGGCTGTAAATAAAAGATCAAGAAAATGACGTAAAATTGACATTGCTGGCATCGACTGCGAAATTTTATAATGGCTTTATAATATATAGGCGCGGAAATAGTGGAATCCCAAACGTAGCGTTTTTTCTTCTGAAGACAGCGAGCCCTTTAAAGTGATGTAAAAACATGACAAATCGCGAAAAAATACAAAAAAAAACAACCTAACTTCTCTTTTTATGAGCTCTGCAACATAGTAAATTTTCATGAAAATCGGCCGACATTTAATTTTTTTGTGACGTAAAGGAGAATTACAACACCCGAAAATTTGGTTATAATCGTTCATAATTTGCCAGGTCGGTGCCACATTTTAGATATTTTTTGTGGTGGAGATGATATATCCAAAATATGAAAGAGGTTGATTTTATACAGGAGGAGATATTAAAAGATAGAGCATAAAATACACATTAAAAGTGACATTATTTTGGATAAATGTCGGATATCCGAAAATGAATGCCTTATTGTATTACCAAACTTCACCATTAACAATTGTTCCAAAGTTGAATACTATGGCTTTAAAAATGTGGCTGAATTGCACTGATCAGAAAGAAATAAAAGGTTTAGGTCGCACAAAGTAGATCTGTTTTTCATGCCATTTTTATGAAATTGCATGTGGGTGGGTTGGTGGTTTTATATTTTATTTTTGTAATTATTTCTTTGCCATCAAAAGTTTATATGTTTGTTTTGTTTTATGTTTTAGGCCTCATAATCTACAGAATAGCATGGATGGTGTGTATTGCGTCCCTTGAGTGAAAGAAGGCTTTACAATGCTAAAAAGCATTGCAAAGTTTTGTTTCGCTCAAGGGACACATGTATCAGTTTTAAGAACTTGGGTAAAATATCACCCATGAACCATTTAAGTTTTTTTTTAAAGTTTACATTGGTTATAAGAAGAGAACACGCGGCAACCAAAAGGACCATGCGGGAGGGCCCGAGAAAGAGATGTTTACCTCTTCGTGGCCTAACGATCCCAGGAAGTGACTTCATTGATTGACTTAATAAATCAGCACAATGATGTTCGCCTTTGAACACATGCCACAGTTATACAATTCTTGTATGCCCGTTATGTCATATAATTCGGGGGCATTTTCTGCCTTGTATACTTCTCACAATTTGCTTAGGAAATATATGTGAATTTGTATATTTTTATGTTTGTTAATAAAAATAATAAATGGAATTTGAAGCTAAAAATCTTCATAGAGCTCTTGGGTTTTAAAAAGAAATCTTACAATTCAATTTTATTGACTGTATCTGAAGTAGACGAATCATTGTATACCCACTGGAACGATTGTGTATTGAGAGCCGGTGGGGGGTGGGGGTGGGGGTGGGGGTGGGAGGGTGCGTTGTGGTAACCGGTTCTCCTCAGATCACCGAAGTTACGCAACGTCGTCCTCGGATGGGTGATCGTCTGAGCGATCGATTCGGACTCCCGCGCTGTGTCCTTGGGCAAGGCACTTAACCCCCATTGTCCACATGGGGGCACGACGACGCCTGATACTAAGGCGTACTGTACGTCGAGGGTGCGCATGTCTTCAACCAATCTAACTCTGCCTGTGCCGCAGTGCGGAGTTCCGATGTTGGGGAGCTGGCAGTTGCTCGTCGTTGTTCGGTGGTTCTCTCCGGGTACTCCGGCTTCTTCCACCCGTAAAACTGTCACGGTCACGATCAGCCATTGTGCATAAGTATGTGACCTTAAACACCAATAAATAAATAAAAAAAATTGAGAGCCGATCTGAAAGATAGAAAACTCTGGGATGATTTCAGCCCACTCGGAAGCTGGTTACAAGGAAATGGAGCAGCCACCGAAAAGGCACGATCACCAGCTGTTGTGAGGTTACCCGGTACATGAACAAGATTGTTTGATGCCCTCGAACGCAGTGGTCTCCAGGGTTTGTAACGTGAAACTAAAGTGGCCAGATATGTCGGGCCCTCCTGGGTCACAACATGTCTGACAACTGTGTCTGCAAATCTTGAGCCGACTGCGCCCAAAAGCGGAACTGCGGTTAAAATCTGCTTGTGATTTGTGGATGCAATCGCCTTTGGTCAGAATCGGTTTGAGTTATTGAGGAAATAATCGACTCGGGATCTACCTAAGGACACGGTGGTTCGATTTGTGTACGCAACCTGCTCGTGTTTGGCGGGCCTAATCTGCTTGCGGCCGAATTCAATCGAAATAAACAAAAAAAAGCGACTGGTTAATCCTTTATCTAACACGAAAGGAAGACGACACTTGCTAACAAAATTCTGGAATAACTATATTTTTTTCATTTTTTGCGCGAAAGACATAGCTCATGACCCTTCATTGGAACGAGCTCACTGAGCTCATTCCAAAGAGTGGTCATAAGCTATGGTTTTGAGACAAAATAACAATGCAAATTGAATGGTGAGTTTTGAGAATATTGCTGGACGTTTTGGCCGTAACGTTGGGTAAAGAGTTAATCTGATTTATATTAATTCGTGGGGACTCGGTAGCGCTCAAACTCTCAGGCACCCAGTCCATTTCCATAAGGAATTCGTTATGGCCTGGCCAGCAACCAGTCTGGCCAAATAATCCGTCCTCTTTGTCTCGAATCACTCGTCTAGAATATTTCAGCTGGTCGGAAAAGCGTACCTGCGATTTACTTTTACGACCAGCTGATGTATTCCAGGTGGTTGAATCGACAAAATACCAAAAATATTCCTTTAGATCAACTCACGAAAAGTTGCAAAATCCAGACTGGATGACATTCCCATTGCTATCGAAGACTCATCGCAGCCGCATGGTTTGTAATTCTGACGAGAAGTTTCACCTCTTCTGGTAATATCTTGATGTTTTCAAGGTGAATCAATACTTTTCCATTGTAATGTCGATAATTGGGACACGGAAATATGTGTGGATCTTTGTTAGTAAATAGACATTATATGTAATGAACGGTAGTCTGCGTCTAAGCTCCACAAAAGTGGGTAAAAAGCAGCCATTAACAGCGCCGAATTCCGAATAGAATTAAACAGGTAACCTGAGAACATGGATAGCGCTGTGTATATGAAGACATATGGTCGGGAAGGAGAACGATTTAACTGGGAACAAATTCTAACAAAAGTGAATTTGGTGTCACTCGATGCGAAAATTGCAGTAGAATAACATATCCAATATCCTCTAACAGTCGTCTTGGGGATTTTTTTTCCAAGATGGCGTTCAAGATGGCAGCCGAGCTTAAAAATTTGCGTAAAGGAATTCTGAGAATCATACATGGTCAAAACGTCACAAAATATAATCTAATGCAAATAATCTATGCTGAAATAGCCACTCCCCTTTCTTTGGCACCAAATATAACAACCTATATCAAAGCTGAACGCCAAAACGGCGGCTAAAAGGGATTTAAAAAAAAATTATTCATGTTTGGTATTTATTTGACGTCCATACACATAAAATAGCGGATAAGTAAACACAATTCAAGTATCGTACATACCTGGAGTTGCTTAACAGATTAATGTTGGGTTCTTTTCGATTGGTAAGTAATTTTGTTATTTTGTTTAACAGGCCTGATCTCGCTCGAGATGGCATATATAGGAAAGTTACACTGCTGCTTATCATTTTAAACATTTGTTACATCTCACTCTCACGTGATGTTGAGATCGTAGTTTTCCACCACTAAGGTACTGGAACATGCGAGACAGCTGGGAGAGATATGCTCGTCTCACCCCACCCACGTGACAGCTATCTTATCCCACCGACGTGACTAACCTATTTGCATATTTAATTAGAGCCGGTGTAAAAGGAATGGAAGTCCGTAGGAACGTTAGTCCCTCTGGACTATTATTCCGCAGAATTATAGTCCTAGGTCTAACATTTCTAGGAATAGTAGTCCGGCGCGGAATTATAGTCCTAGGTCTAACATTTCTAGGAATAGTAGTCCGGCGGACTACTATTCCTAGAAATGTTAGACCTAGGACTATAATTCCGCGGAATAATAGTCCAGAGGGACTAATTTTCCTACGGACTTCCATTCCTGTCACACCGGAACTATTTAATTATCGCAAATCACGTCTGCACATGTATAAACAAACAAAATGGAAGGCCGTTCTGCTTCCGTAAATACGACTGACTTCATAAACGACAATTGAAATTAGAACACTCTAAGAAAAACTTCAGCATACCTCAAATTGCTCTATCAGTTTATCGGAGAGAAATATAAAGATTATCGGAGGATCGATGAGGTAGAAACTGAAACCTGTCAAACTGAAGTACATGTCTGGAAATGACGTATGAAGGCATGTCGATTTCATTTGAGGTCACTTCAGTGCATCAACCCCCATCGTGCGGTGCTAATCTGCGTGTTTTGAAGTATATACCATACTTATCGACAAGCTTTCCGATTATCTTATTGGCTTTCTCCTAGAAGGAAAGCACTAAGAATTATTTTTTTCTTAGAAAATATGATATTTTCTTATTAATGGCGTCAGATACCTAAAATCGTGGGTTAAAAATCATCCTCGATGAGTATCTGGGTAGGACGGGTAAATCACAACCCCGGGGCAAGATATCTGAGCCAGACACTCGGCAAACGTCGCGTCTGGCTCAAATATCTTGCCCCTCTGGTTCGATGTCCCCATCGCACCCAGATACCCATCGAAGATAATAATAGTCACATTTTGGGATATTTCTTTTATCAAATTATTGGTATCATATGTTCTGCCTTAACATCGATTCTCTCATTGTCATGCTCGTCCTTATGAATTATACCTGCTGAAGTTTGACAAACATCAACTCGACAATCTCCACAGGCAGTGATGCATTTTAGCCCATTCTTTTTTCATGAGCACAAATTGCTTGCGCATGGGTTTCGTGAAGACATTTTGCATTTACATCGGACACAGAAAAGGAACGCATTAGATGCTACTTCCAGCTCTGTCATTATCAGCTCAAGCCTTGATCCCAGCTTCTTCCAACCCCAGTTCTCGGGGTTTAGAACATCACTGTCTTAGGTTTTCCACACCATTATCTGCAAATGCACCCCCAAATTATGGAAATGAGAAGCCCCTTCAGTGGGAAGTAGTTTCTGAGAGCCAACCGCTGGTTTGCTGGATGAAACCATGTTCAAGAATTTTGCATATCGCAATGTGTTAAGTGGACCTCTGAGTTTCCCTGAATGTAAAATAACAAACGTTCTTTTGCCAGCTTGGTTTATTTGATCCAGCGTGGCGTTCTCATCACTGATAGTCGTATCTTATTCGGAAGATTTGTTTTCCCATGCCCATAGGTCGCTGATGTGGTATCGCAACCACCCAAGGCATGAGCGAATAGAACACGCGGTATAATCAGACATCAGAAAAACATCAGAGTATGTTTGATGTCTGCCTGTCGGCCATATTTTCGCCCCAATGGTACAACAACAAGTCGAGCACGTCTATGTCATAGTAACGACCACAATGTCTCTTTCTTGCGAAGCCAAGTCGACAGCACAATGAGCTATATGTGTATCCGCATCACCACTGCAGACACGAACCGTGTGGTTGTCTGACTGAATAGTACATTTGAAAAAAATTAAGAAACGGCCTTTATTCTTCTGATTTGGGAAAAATATCTCCTGTTTGCTATGGACATGCATGTTTTCGCCCAAGCGGATGTCCGCACATGTCTTTGTGAGACGTCTATGATGCTCATGGTTTTTAGTAGACGGAATCTCTTGGTAACCATCAGATACGATACAGCTCACCCCATACCAGGCTTTCGTGTGGGCAACATACGGCTGCGTAACAGAAATATTTCTTTCATTTAACCCTACGAAGAAGGGTTCTTCCACAACGAACGTTGACAGCAGCATCTGGATTGGAGAGAGCCACCTTATCTGTCAACGCTTTGGCAAACTCTGCATTCGTACTTTCTGCGCATTGATGTGTCTCTGAACAGTGCTGCATGGATGGTTGTCAGCTCATATTAAAAATACTTGGCCATGCCAACTTCCCGTTGAGCAACAGCGATCAGTCGCGTGAACAACAAGCCTGAGTTGACCTCTATTCGCTGACCCTCAACTATGATACCAGGTAGCAAGCTGCCTAAGCATATTATCTGGCCATAGCGCTTTCTTTGGGGTTGTGTCGTCCAGTTTCTTGTGAATCTGTTCCCCTGTGGACGCTGCTTCGAGACAGTTCACTTTGTCTTTACCGGCAGCGGTGAGTCCGGAGGACATAGAACGGAATATACGTTCAGCCAGACCGAACGGCTCATGTTAATCGAACCAACTGTCTAACTTTCGGAAGTTTTCATAATCCCATTTGGCTCGACACGCGCTTAAGTTAGGATGAGGGTCACTAGTTCTATGCGCACACGTCGCGATCGTAATCGAGGAACTGGACACCAACAATAGTTTCTGGTATATTTTAAATATGTTCGGTGTAGTATCTCCGCTCTGTGTTAAACTCAATAAAGGCGGCTATTAAAATAAATGCTAAATTTTGAGTAAAAATACAAACACCACTTTGGACACCTACCAAAGGTTTTTCCGCACATCGGATTTCGGTGGAATTGGATATGTTATTCTACGATAATTTCCGCGTCGATTGATACCAAATTGTCTTTTGTTATAATTTGATTTCGGTTCGGGCACAAATTCGGTTTTTCCTTCCCGGGCAGTACTGCAAGTCGATGGTTCACTTGTATTCAAGCTCTTCTAAATTTGTTTGTACCGAGGTAGTGCGTTGGAAGTCTCACATTTGCTCGCCGCTGCAGCACTGGTTCTCTCCGGCTACTTCCATCAATAAAACCTAAAACTCTTCGACACGATTTTACCCTGGCTGTTGAAAGTGTCATTAACCTCCCCTCCCCCCCCCCAAAAAAAAAACAACAAAGAACTAACAAACATATTGGTTAACGTAGGTGTAGTCCGTATTTTTATTTAAAGTTCACTCAAGTTAGGTTTCCCGTATCATCTGGTAAACAGGCCTGACTTATCTCGTCATGAAAATCGACTTTCAATAAAGTTATCTCCCCTGATATCATTAGACGGACTAGGAAGTTGCAATTAAGAAGCATTTATTTGTTGAGAAAACGCCTATAGCGTCCTTAGAAAATAAAGTGAAGTTTCCTTTTGTTACGTTTACCTTTGTCTGTAATTTTCGCTTATTAAAAGTTACAAAACCAAACCTGGCATTTTATGACAAGTTAATTAGAAGCAAATACATAAACGTCCACTTTGGCTCTTTATTTAGAGAATGTGTTTGTACAGAAATTTTTTTTATTCTTCCCGGCGGAAAAATAGCATCTTTTACATCCAGCACTGTTATATTAATGAAAAGGATGATATCTGTATTATATGTCACGATGCACATACTGTGGATATAATGAATAGAAAAAGTTAAATATTGATGAAAGCGACGTTTCAGTATTTTAACCCTTTACCCAACGTAACGGCCAAAACCCGCCAGCGCTATTCTCAAAAATCGCGAATTAATTTTCAATATTTTTTTCATTTTTTGTCTCAAAAACATAGGTTATGACCCCTCATTGGAACGAGCTCAACGAGCTCGTTCCAATGAGGGGTCATAACCTATGTTTTTGTGACAAAAAATGAAAAAAATTAGTTATTCAAGAATTTTTTTTTCCAAGTGTCGTCTGATTTTCATGTTAGGTAAAGGGTAAAAATGGGTGTTTAAACGAAGAATAATAATCAAGAATTCAAACTGATTCGGAAAAAAATTGTAAAAAGCCAGCTTCTGTACGTTTATACTACACAAGAAAATGCCCGGAGTTTGTAGAAATTATGCGCACATCCATGGTATAACTTCGCTAACATTTTGAAATTTCAATTTTTATATGAAATTCTCATACTCATAGTCTTCAATTTACTGACAACTTTAGAAAATTAAGGAGAGCTAACTTTCCTGTAAGTCTCTTCCAATGACGAAAATTGTCATCCATGATAACCTAAACCATGTTGCACAAAATACATGAAAGAGGAAAACAAAAACAGTGTAATCAACCTTCCAAATTCCCTATGGACGGTAACCCTCGTCGTTTCTTAACTTTTTCTCTTTTTTTTGCATGAAAGCCTGTCACTAAATGCGCAAAAAGCCGCCACACTCAACAAGCGGTTAAAATCTTGCTGTTGCATCTCAAAATGTTCTTGGTGTATAGAGGTTTGGTAAGAATTTGCGAAACTCTGTCAACTGACTGTACACTGTTATAATATCCTCTGCTTCAATGTCATTTCGAAAATTGCAATGGTCGTGCCATGGTTGCTTACCTGCAGCTACCATATAATCCTAGGAAATTTAGGATAGTCTTTTTAATATATTATTTAAAAATTGGGCCTATGGCAGCAGAACATTTGTTTCACCAAATCATTTCTCGTGCGTTTCTTTTAGGAGTCGGCCAAGAGAACTTTCGTGAAATTCCAGGTAACGTTCTTCAAAGGGAAAAATGGCCGAAAAAGGAATAACCCCCAATACATTACATATCAAAATTATTGGAATGAAACATAGACCATGTGGAAACTAATGTTTTCCATGGAAGTGGAAAAAGGACTGCCTCAAAGGCTATGTTGACATAAGAAAGATACCAGATTTTGCACCAAAAAATATCTTAAATTTACAAAATAGTTATATTCTACAATCCTTCTAGAACAAACTCGAAGAAACCTTTTTATCATTCACGTAAGGAACTGACAGTAAGACTAATTCATCGGCTGAGTGCTAGAATGTTCTATGTCCCTTAGGGGACATAGAACATTCTAACACTCAGGCGACGAATTGTAATTTACGGATACCATTTTTGTGTTTGTTTACCTGCTATGAAGTTCACCAAGGATAAAATCAACACAGTTCACAAGAACAAGTCTAGAGTCACGATGGAGTTCATCATTGTAACGTGAAGAACATCCAATGCGTTTTTTTAAATTTTCAGTGATCATTCCACCACAATCCTGTGACATTTAGTATGAGATTTGTGTCAAACTGGCAAAAAAAAAGATGCGATTGATCCACCAAAGGGGAAAAATATTCATTTCCTCATTTGCTACCATATGCGACAATTTCTAATGTTGCATGAGCAATGACAACTGACAATAGTGTCAAATGTATGCTCAAGCATATCCAAAAACAACAAAAATGACCTACCTCGCATGCAGAAGACTTACATCAAACGGCTTCGTTAAGTTAGAAAGCATGGATGCTAATTCATTCCTGTACATGGATTCATATGCTTTATTTGTTTCGAAATTATCAACCTTTTGTAGTTGTTCTTTGGGGAGATTTGACTTGCTTACACCACGAAATTTCCTGACATTAATAACTGATCTGTTTTTCGATATCAATCTTATAGGCAGCACATTACAGGCCTGAACGATATCGCGATAATGTCGGTTATTAAATTCATTTATCTAAAAACTTCCGAGACGTTGTGGTCTCATTTCGATAATTCGTGCAGTTTTGTTCGCCGGTGGCTTGAAGCTATTTCAAGCAACAGAAAGAACGATAAACATAGATTTTGTGGTGCAACTAACGATCCAAGTAAGCATGAAATCATTTTAAACATTATTTGTTGGCACGAGAAAGATGTTTAAATTTACGACGGAGCTAAATTTCACTATTTTTGTTGAAGAGAAAAAGGACTTTCCTAAATTTTGGTCTTCTTATTTGAATAGCAGACTTCACAAAGCCCTTCTTTGCGTCACAACTATAGAGCTCGGCTACAATCAAATCATCTTTTCCTCAATATACATTTTGCGATGGCTGCATTGTATGTTGATGTGAATATATTTTTTGTTTTCGAACTTAATTCTCCAGTTTTCTGTTTTGCACATCGACAACAACCAAACAATTGTAGTTCCAATCGGTGGTATATTAATATATTGCCGAAGCTGACGTAATTTTCGGAAACCGAAAAAATAGTTTGAAGAATTGAATGCAATTTTTATAATCTTTATTGGAGTATGAACGTGTGTGTGTGTGTACGAAGGGATTCATACATAATTTGTACCCATTCCCACACGTTCATACTCCAATGAAGATTATAAAAATTGCATTCAATCCTTATAATTACATTCCGTAACTGTTTAAACTACTTTTTACCAAACAACAAAGCAGAAAGATGAAATAAAACATGTTCGAACAAACGAGGCGAAAAACCACCATCACACAAAAGACAAAGCGCCCAACTTTGAGTTGAGCGCTGTTTTTCGGCATTGACCCAAATTTGTCAAATTGCCGTCTTTCGCAACGAAACTTGGACTGTTCAAAACAATTTTAACTGGCTTTATGCCACAGTTGGGAAATGTCACCAAAGAAACAGCAGCGGAGTTGATCATTGCGAGAGGCGCTAAAAGTTAAAAACCCACCCAAACACCGCCGAATTACATTCTGTCAGCTGCGCTCTACCGTAAATGCGGGTCAAAGTTCGACCAAATGTATTTATTGGAAAATGAATTACATTTGGTCATGACGTTTTCATCCAACTGACCAATGGGTATTGAGTATTTGGACCCAAAACGTATAACTACATTAACAATGTAATTATTCCTAATTCAACATTGTAACTGTGGGATTTATCTCGCAGCTTTTCCATTGTCAGTTGAATTTCTTCCGTCAACTTATCGTGTGTTATCTATTACATCAACAGATTCGCAGATTAGAAAACAGCAATGAACTGTTTGCAGATCTTTGAAAATGAAAGCGTTTCCTAACCTGGCCCAAGAATCGTATAATCAAAAGAAGCATGTCTTCCCTAGCGTAATGATATTTCGTTTTCGTGCATTTTCCTCTGAGAGTTATCAACACATCAGTTACTAAATGGTGAATATGCTTCCTACGACTAAGAAGTGTGGGGGTCTTTTATTTACAACTCAGACATTAGAATTACCGATCTACACATTGTTATTCTTTTTGGTTACTTTTACCGCTGACAATTTCTTTGTTATCAAAAGTAAAAAAAAAAAAAATTGCGAAAGTGGATAAATTTACTTTCCGTGTTCTTTCGCCATTATTTTGGTATATAATAGGCACATATTCGTCACTATAATTCGTATTTAGGGCATTGTTAAAATTTTCAAAAATATGTCAAAAAGTTTGTTGGGTGACTCTTCAACCCTTTCAACGCTGGCGACTGTCAACCGCGAAATGGGCGAAACCATCCTGGTTTGTTGGGAGGTTCAGTAATAATTTAATCCAACAGCTCTGTCGAGCCGTTGGATTAATTTATTACTAAATCCAACGGCTCAACAGAGATATTTTGCTCTTTATATCGTCTGGCGGAAAGAGACACACTCCGTGCAGGCTAAAGGTCCCCTTGTAGTAGTCGAGGAGACGAAGTCACGAAGTTGCCGCTACGAAGGTCATCCCACACACCTTCGCCATTGGGCCAATGAGAGGCGTTAATATAAGTTGCATAATCCTTGTAAAACAAATAAGCTTAAATTAAATTAAATACGCTTCTATCAACAGCAGGACATTGGTCTGGATCTGTAGGATTCTGCTTATCTAAAGTGTAAGTGCCGTACGGTTACCATGGACTGGTCATCTTCCACACGTGGGCAGTATTTCCAAGAACGCAATAATATTAGATTCCAAACGCCAGTCATAGACATAATCATCATAAATTTAATTAATGAAGCACTGGGTACAACCCAGTGCTTCAATAATTAAATTTGTGCCGATGACGAGTTTTATTACCTGATAAACGCATGCGTGGACATCTCTTGCGTGGATTACGACCAGTCCACGGCGGCTGTACTGTAAACGTCTAGCAATGACACACACAGAAACACCAAACACACAAGGGAAACCTTCTGTTATATAAACGAATTGCTAAATATTAAAATCTGTTGAAGCATTTCTCTTGATATCACATCACGGATGATTTTGCATAATCCAGAGGAATCCAAGAAAATTGTCATTTTTTTTTTTTTTGTTTGGGATATTTTGTTTTTCATTTTTCCTTAGTTTTGTGATTCTCGGCTAAGTTCGCGGGTAAATAGCTGTTGCTCTATTCCCGCATTTAACTTCAAACCACATGGACGTTTTGAAAGAATATGTAAAACCACTGGAGACTTATGAGAGTAAATCTAAAACCCTGTTACGACCTTTTCATCTTCAATCGCTATTGGGTCCCCCAAAATCGATCCTGCGCACAGGGACATCCTCAGAGATTCGTTCGTTTACCGAAAGTGTTAGTAGCCTGGATAACTGGTAGAATGTGACAAAAACAGTAACCATGTTCCCGTGTTTTAACTTCATTTCGCTAAAATGTTTTGATGTATGTTACGTCCCTGTGCATGGAATGTTGACAATATGTGACGGCTGTATGTAGCTGTAAAAGTCCTCAGGCCACCTGTCTGTCAGGTAGGAATTCGATGCTGTTATGGGCCATTTATTTTACCCATTTTTCGTGGAGTTTGCGCGCTAATCACTTTTGGTGTTATGTGGTGTCCTTTTACTCACAAAAATATACAGAAATTTTTTATTGCTCCAATTATATATATTCCAATCAATAAGTACAGCTGTGGTGAGTCTTCATTCATAATCTATTATATAAATGGGAAGCGTATGTGAGTCCGTCCATTCCATTCAGGAAGACATTCTAGCTTTGGTTATCTCCCTTCGTGTGCAATTTGGTAGTTTCCCGCCCTTGCAGGAGCGGAGCAGCTATTGTTCCGCCCTTGGATGGACGGGACAGCTATTTTAAATGTCAATGAACGGTCGGACCAGCTACTTATTTAATAAACAAACACGTCCGATGGTGTTCGTGTAGTGAATAAAGATTCTGAAAAATCAAATCTCGATTCAGAAAATATCTTGCGTTGACACAAAGAAAATGGATGATTAGGATATTTTTTTCTCGATTCTGTCGGATGGAATATTTCAGTTGGTAGGAAAAACGAACTATAGATTCGCATCTCTGACCAACGAAAAGATTCCAGCGGTTGAATGTAAATATCGGAGATAGACAATGTAAGGACTAGACTGGTCCCAAGTCATTACATCGTCGTATTCATTGCGGAATTCGACTGGGGCCTGCTCGCTTTATAGATGTTGGCATGTTGCATCTTCGTGTCCAGGTTGAATATAAGCTCTGAGCCGCAAACCTCAGACCATGTTACCGCCAATTCACCACAATAACGTATATGTTCCAATAAGACCATGCCCGTAGTCCCTAACCTACATCGTGAATTAATCAAAGCAACTTTTAACGATTACATGTTTAGCATATAAACCTCTCGTGTACCCCACGATGCCACTGACCAAATAATATACTTTTAGAGAGAGAGACAGAGAGAGGCCTGCATTTAAGAGGAAAAGAAAACAAATTTTATGTCAAAATTACTCATTCGTACTATTGAATTCACTCTGAATTGCATAAACAGGCGTAGAGACAAGTCTGCTACAAAACTATGTTTGTGTGTGGTTTTAACCCTTTACCCAACGTAACGGCCAAACCCGGCCAGCGCTATTCTCAAAAATCGCCAATTAATTTTCAAAATATTTTCATTTTTTGTCTCAAAAACATAGGTTATGACCCCTCGTTGGAACGAGCTCGTCGAGCTCGTTCCAACGAGGGGTCATAACCTATGTTTTTGAGACAAAAAATGAAAAAATTTAGTTATTCAAGAATTTTTTTTTGCAAGTGTCGTCTGCTTTTCATGTTAGGTAAAGGGTTAAAATATAAGAAAACAAAAGAAACATAAATAGCCTCATGTGAGAATCTTACTGAATGATCAGTACCCCATGCACGAATTTCTAGCACAAAAATATACGGGTGTCGAGACCTACTACTTTTGCGAATGCCATACATCCCGTTTCCAAAGTTCACGAATCCCCTTTTCCCAAAGGTAACGTGGAAAGGAAGTAGTTGTCCTCTTTTCTTTTCTCGAATGCCTTCTGTGCCCGTGCCGTGACAGTATGAATGATTAATGGTGAGAGTTTACATTTAAAAGTAGTAAGCTACTTGTACTTACCAGACATCATATCACCTGTAGCATACCGGAATTGTGGATATGAGCCACACATATCCCATCCACAAGGAAACGATGGTCCATTCTCGCTTATTACCAGCCATAGTTTGTCTGAAGGACAGCCTTTCCAAATGTGACTGATATAGAACCGTCTACAAACCTCTCTGAAAACCATAATACAAATATTACATTTCAATTTTGTGACCAAAGACATATTAATATGTTTGTAATTATAAATGGCTTGACAAGATTTGACTTGATGTCTCCAGACTTTACAAGAAACAGCAGACTTCGAGCCAATTACATCCGCATAACCAAAGCCGATAGGGTCTCCTAGCCGATCAGTTACTCAAAACGCAACCCGATTGTGTCCGGATACCTAACTGTGTAATCAGGCTTAGCAGAGGTACGTTGTGGGGTTTACAGTTTAGGGTCAGTGGTAGTTTTGGGGTTGGGTTAGTACAGCGGCCACTTGTGGGGTTATTTGTTTCCACTGTGGGGTTAATTTTTTGACCTTGTGGGGTTAGGGTTTAACGTGGAAAAAAAACCCACAAGTAAGAACGTGTAAGAACACCCACTCGGACCGTGTTGTGTGGACGTGATAGCCTTATGCATACGGACGTCGTTAGTTTATTAACCCTTTACCCAACGCAGACGATTTCAAAATTTATTATTTTAAATATCATTTTTTATTTGTTTTCCAAAAATTTCAACAAAACCATATCATGTGACCCCTCTTTGAAACGAGCTCGACGAGCTCGTTCCAAAGAGGGGTCACATGATATAGTTTTGTTGAAAATGTTCGAAAAATAATATTTTTTCAGCTGCAGAATTTACATATTACGCGGGCGGATGCGGGCGATTCGTTGGGTAAAGGGTTAACTAAATTTATTTTCCGAAACATCGCAATACGGATCGGAGTAAAAGTTGTACAACTTATGTTAACTTATATACACACACATTAGTATAAGTAGTTTCAATCAGAAATGCAACTTTATGTTAATGAAATGAGTTCTCGAAATGATGGAGATTTACAATATATACACTGTATATGCTGCTGAAACAGGGGACACCGTTATTTTGTCTTGACTTTATCTGGTGATCTGTTCTTTGTGAGTGGGGGGTTTCTGTATGAATATCGTGAAATTACCCTTTCTAGGTCAAATAAACACAACCTTTTCATTCTTCCCGCGCAGGGGAAGAAGACAGTCCAATTATATATCCGCTGAAATGATATTTAGCTAGAATGAACAACGGAATTTTAAGAAAGATTCGGCGAGGTATCGCAATATTTATGAGAATCGAATAGTATATTCCAGAGTGTGGTGCACCGTGTGGAAAGGAAGATAATTATGAACATTTTCACGGGCCCCCATATACACTTTCGCGAATCGGAAATATAAACTGGATCATTTTGAAATGGCAAAGCGAGTTTCCAGAAGTCACCCAACGAAGTACGGCTGTCACTGAATCGCCCTACAATGATAAGGAGTCGGTCGCCTTTTAGCGTCCTAAACAACTAGATAACGCGTCCTACGTCGCGAGGATATCTCCAATCGGAATAACATCATCGCCTCGTTACAGTAAACACTGCCAACCGCCTGGTAGCAGCTTCTCATAATGTTTACTGTTATTCGTGGGCATTCTGCCGAACATTGCTATACCATTCTGAACTCCGAAAACGCTGTTTAGCCTTTCAGCGTTTTTAATAAATATGTAAAGAATAATCAAACTTTGAAGTGACGTAAAAACGTCAAAAAATGGCAATAAATCGAACAATTTCTCCTAATTATCTGGACT
The DNA here is from genome assembly GCA_031216915.1 of Pictodentalium vernedei. Taxonomy (NCBI): domain Eukaryota; kingdom Metazoa; phylum Mollusca; class Scaphopoda; order Dentaliida; family Dentaliidae; genus Pictodentalium; species Pictodentalium vernedei. The sequence continues at coordinate 646,282,450 of CM062296.1, read as the reverse complement.
CTATAACCTAGTAAAATTCATGAAAACCCGAAGGTCATTCAATTTTCTGTCTTGAAGTCGAAAACGTCACCTTAAATTGGATCATAAATTTTGCTAATTCTCAGGTCGGTGCTCAATTTTTATATGTGGCTTTTGTTGGAGTGATATATACACAAATTAAAAGAGGAAGGTGTGATATGGAGAATGATATTAAAAGAAACATAAAAGAAACTTTAAAACTGGCGTTAAAGCTTGAAATTAGAAAATATTAACACGGCGTGCAATAGATCTGTAATGTAAGACCTGAAGAAGGCTACGAAGTTTCAGAGTTGCAGATATATCACTTAGGGAGTGATGCGTATCGTCGTTTGGCATGTTGGGTTATAAAAGCTGATAAGAGGTAAACCTTCAATTGACGTAAAAAGGTAAAGGAAGATAAATAGGAAAACTAAAAAACACCTATTTCCTAATTTTTCGAGGTCTACAAAATAATAAAATTTAATGAGAATCTGACGTCATTTGATTTTTTATGCTGTTGACGTCAATGACGTCACCCAAAAGTCCTCAGGTCGGTACCAAAGTTTTAGATTTGTTTTTGTTGGAGATGATACATCAAAAATTTGGAGAAGAGTGGGGGAGGGGGTTGATTCAGGCGTTGACATTAAAAGAGCAAAAAAGTGTTAAAACTGACGTTGTTTTATAAAGATTGAAATTTTAACGGTAACAAACATTCATGGTTGTAGATATTGTAACGGGGGGGTTATATGTGTCAGCGTATTGGCCTTTTATGTTATAAAAACTGAAAAGTGCTAAAATTTCAATTGACGAAAAAATGTCAAAAATAGAGATAAATCGAAAAACTGAAAAAACAGCTATGTCCTACTTTCAAGAGCTCTGCAGCATGCTAAATTTCATTATAATCCTACGTCGTTTAATTTTTTAATGACACTGACGTCAATAACGTCACCATTAAATCGACCATAACAATCCGGAATTCCCTGGTCGGTACCTATATTGGAGATATGTTTTTTATTAAACATAATATATCCTAAATTTGATAGATGAAGGTTTGATTCAGAGGTTGATATTAAAAGAGTAAGAATACCTGTTCAAACTGACGCTTTTTTGATGAAGGTGAGATTTGAAAATTTTAAAATGGCGTGCACTAGATTCCCCAAGCATGGGGAAGGTCAAACAATTTCATAGCTGTAGATATTGTAACGAGGGATTATGCCTGTCGCTGTTTTGGCCGTTCAGGTAAAAATGTAAAAAGTGGTAAAAGTTTAATTGACGCGAATATGTCAAAATGAAGGTAAATAAAAAAAATAAAAAATAAATAATTCCTAATTTTTGGAGCTCTACAACATACTAAACTTTTATTAGAAATCAGCGTCATTTTAACCCTTTACCCAACGCAGACGATATCAAAATCACCATTATGTTAACCCTTTACCCAACGTAACGGCCAAAACCGGCCAGCGCTATTCTCAAAAATCGCCAATTAATTTTCATTATTTTTTTCATTTTTGTCTCAAAAACATAGGTTATGACCCCTCGTTGGAACGAGCTCGTCGAGCTCGTTCTAACGAGGGGTCATAACCTATGTTTTTGAGACAAAAAATGAAATAAATTAGTTATTCAAGAATTATTTTTGCAAGTGTCGTCTGCTTTTCAGGTTAGGTAAAGGGTTAAATATTATTTTTTTTTAAATTGACGAGCTCGTTCCAACGAGGGGTCACATGATATGGTTTTGTTGAATTTTTTTGAAACATAATATTTTTTCAACTGCTGAATTTGCATATTACGCGGGTGGATGCGGGAGATTCGTTGGGCAAAGGGTTAATGACTGTGGGCGTGATACAAGTCTAAAGTTGTATTTTTGCATTTGTTGGGGTTTACGTTTCTAAAGTTTTGCGTCAGTGTGAAATACACTTGGCAAAGCTTCTGAACTGTCACTGTTTCGTCGATATACGAAGTTTGATCTCTGTAAGTGCTATGGTAATAGCTGTACGCGTGACACACGCACTGGTGTATTATTCCCTTTTTTTGCTTTATTTGCGTTGTAACTCAAACAGTTGTGTGTGAATGACAAAAAAATTTGGCAGTTCTCGGGAGCAATTACTGCCATACCCACAGGAGAAGTTTGTTGCCTGTAATTGCTAATGTAATGGTTGTGAGTATGCGAGTGTATTTTTGGCACCACGAACGTCATTTGACATGAAAAAAACGACGAAAATGGCATTAAATTACAAATTCCAGCACAGCTACCTTATGTATTTTATAAGCTCTACAACATACTAAAATTTCATGAAAATCGGAGGAACTTTAATTTTTCGACATTGACGTCCGACCGTCACCATAACGGAGAACGGTTTGACGGCTGAAAACTGATTGCGTTTGTCGACATGTTTTTATCGTAGAAATGTCCGGCATTTTAAGAAGAGGGTTCAATGGCATGGTCAATATTAAGGGGCGACATCAGAAATCGAGCCTCAGCTGAGAATCTGAAATAAAGGTGAATAAGTACGCCAAATTTCATCAGAATTGATTCACGGTAGGTACCATAAATCGTGGCGGAAGGAAAAAAAATAACTTTTAGTCATTTCACTCTTTGATGGATGACTTAATTATTTAAGTCACTGTGGTATTACATAATTTCGTATATGCCTTCCTTTTACCCACTTTTAAATGAAGGGACGGTTTGGTAATGTTGTCCAGCTGTGCATAGGCCTATGCTTTTTAAACTTTGTTGATGTAGTGGCTCTGGTGAGAGCATCGGCTAAATTGTTTCAGATTTTGTGGTTGAAGGACAAAACGATTTTGAATAACCCGCCGTTCTTGCTGGACACCACGAAAATGTGGTAGGATTGCATGGATCGTAAATTGAGATAGCATTCGTTCTTCGGAAGCGGCTTGCTGATGAATATTGGTGCTTCAATATTGATAATTTGAAAAAAGAAAACATATTTGTGTTTTCACGTGACATCTGTAGGCGGACTGCCCTTGTTCAACCAAAAGTTGATATTCTCAAGCAAAGATCATAAGCCGTGAAATAATGTGCGTATCATCAAGCAGCAAAACTTGTTTCTCAGCATTATGGATATTAGTGCTTTAGTTGGCTAGAGGATATACCTTAACCCTTGGGGATTGGGATTTTTACATGTTATTGCTGCGCTTTGACAGCCAACATTCTATGACTTTGATGCTGTTTTGTGGCAAATCCTGGGTGCCTATTTAAGCAGCCAAGACTTGCCTAAAAACAACAACCAAGGTACTTAGAATTAACTTGTGAGTTAACCCAAAGAATGCATTTGGGGGCACCTGTTCGGTTTGCAAAACAATGTGATCAAAGTCAGAATATGACCCCAAGGGTTAAAGTCTGTCTCACACAGTTCAATAAACTTTTCAACACACTTACTTTCCCATTTCAAAGATTCTGAACACATTATGACTCGAACTCAAAATATCATTCCAGCCTGAACTGGACAATCTACTTTCGGTAAACCAGTTTGTTGCAGTCGAGTCGACACCATCGAATTCCAGCCAAGCTACCGTTTTTGATCCTTCATAGAGTACAACCAGAATCTGCAGAAATAAAAATATTTAATGCTGAGTGTTATTATTTCAGTATCTCTTAGGACATTACTGTTTTGAATGTAGCTAAGTGTCATTAACCCTTTATCCAAAGCCCACGTTATCAAATTTTTTTTTCTTTTTATTTGTTTCATTTGTTTCAAAACATCTTAACAAAACCATATCATTTCACCCTCACTGAAACAAGCTTGTTTCAATGAGGAGGTCACATGATATGGTTTTGTTGAATTATTTTTTTAAAAAAATTAATTTTTTCAACTGCTTACTTTTGTAAATAACGTGGATGCGGTCGATTCTATATAAAGGGTTAAATAAAATAAAATAACCCCTGAAATAATAGTTGTTCATGAAGTCCAAACGTCACATTATGTCGATCAAAACGAATACAAAAACGACTTTTTTAAATATAGTAACGGAGAGAGGGTTTTATTTTTAATTTTTTAATTTTTCTTTTGCAAAAAGTGAGCAAAAATGGAGAAGATTTTATAGAAATATAGAAAGTGCATATTTATACAAATAAACATTCCTCTAAAAACAAGCTGCAGGAACTGCAATTCAGAGGCTTCATATTCTTTCGACGCTCTTCATATTATCTTTGAAGTAAAAGTATTTAATCTATGGGGATTTGCCTCGTTACAACTCATGGGAGTGTGCCTATTGGCGCTCTCCCATAAATTGAACAAGGCAAACATATTGGACAAGTGACTAAACAAATATGCATCAATCAAAAAATGTAAAACGCTTCCTGTCTTCGTGAGTTTGTACTGAAATTGGAGGACACTAGAAGGCAATAAAAATGTCCAATGGGGGATGGGGAGGAGGGGGGCCAAATTCAATGAGGGATTGCATGAGAATCAAAACAATTTGTTTAACATATATTTTTATTTTTAGCTCTATAAAAGATTAAAATTACGTGAATATCGAACGCGTTTTAATTTTCGGACACTGACTTCCTGTGACGTCACGGGTCAGTTCAGCTTTAATCGTTTGGAATTTCTGAGGACGGCAAGGCATTTTTGAATATGTTTTTTACCAGAAGATGATATTTCCACAATTTCATAAGGACGAGCCTCAAAATGGGGCTACAACCAAAAGATTAAAAAACAAATGTAAAACTGGCATCGGAAATCGAAAGTGAAAAAGGAAAGGTAGTTTTGATAATTTCAAATGACCGATTTAGATGAAATTTAGTAGCCACGTGCGATAGGTAAGGTTTCAGAGCTTTGCCACTTATAACTACGGAAGTCTGTCGGTAAAAAAGGGTTTTTTAGTCAAAACTGTCGAATATAGACGAAAACATGAAATAATGCACCTGACGGTTTTAACGTTATATCTCCGGGATTTGACGTCCGAATTTTGAAAAAAAAAATCTCCTTTGGAATTGTCAATTGATCTAATTGAAGTAAAATAACTCTAGATTTCAACTTTGCCTAGTGAAATTTAATTTTCCACATTCTGCAGCCCCGTTTAGGTTAACGCCATACCGACAACAATGTTCCGTCAATCAATGCCAAAATAAGGGATGCACACCTTCGTGTATAAGTTTAGATGCCCGAGAAAAATAGTAGCCGAATATTTCATGCTCTTTGAGATCTTGGTTGCACAGAATGGGCGATATTTCGAAAGATAAAAATTTGAAATGACATAAACTTCACAAATGATGTCAAATGAGAATATCCAAACATTCTCATTTTTTTTATTTTGTAAGCTCTACAGTATACTAAAATTTTATCTAAATCGGAAGAATTTTAATTCCTTTCGATGTTGATGTCCCGAAATTCAAAATTTTACTATAGTGGATTTTTTTGTTCATGTGGTAGAACTGGTGGCATTTTTTTCGCGTCGAAGGGAAATCGAAATTGTTTAAAAATGAGGTTTTGCTGTAAAAACGTTAACACTGTGACGCTTTTATCAACAGGTTTTTAATTATTTGCTATCGCTGTTCTGCAGCAAGTTCGGTTTGAAATTTCATATATGTGACTTAAATAAGTAGGAAGTTATTTGTGTCATACATGCGGCATTTTGGGGTTCAAAAGTGGGAAAACTTGCCTAAAATATCTCAAATTTGAAGTGACGTAAAAACGTTGAAGTGGCGGTAAATTAAAAAAAAAACTAAAAAACAGGCATCCGCTTATTTTGTTAGCTCTACAACATACTAGAATTTCGTCGAAATCGAATGAACAATCACTCAAAGATATCACTGCCAGTTCGGTTCTTCCCTTTCTTAAGTCTCGAAGTGAGTTTACATTTTCAGACATGGTCTTTTACAACGATTATATTAACAAACTTTCAGAAGGATGAGCTTAAAAGTGAGCTTGCATTTGAATTGTTAAAAACGAGGATTCACCTTATTCCAACAGTACTGTTGATCGAAACTCGAAAAAAGTGGCTCAATAAATTCAAGATCAGATATCAGGCGGAAAGCGGTTCAAATGTCATGATTGTGAGTGAAGGGGTAGTGCAAGAAAGTGTGAGAACTTTGTTGAATGGTATAATGAGGAACAAGTTCAAAGACCTTCAAGGTAAGTGTTAACCCACTCTCTTTCGCGTTCATGTCCATCACTAATCAGTCAGAAATATAATATCGGATAGAATCCCCAATGTATCATTAAAAAAATCATCGTTTCGTTGTCCGACCAATCCCCGATTTGTCTTCGCTAGGCGCAGTATATTTTAGAACCTCTTGTAGTTGACATACAATGTCCATAAATGCGCCCAAATGTTTTATGATAAGTGTTTGATAAGATGGAGAACACCAACTTTCGTTTACAGTTCTACAGTTTTACACACTTATAGATGGAAGTCTACGTATATCAACGTGGCGTTTTGACCTTATGACTCGCGCTAAGCGAAACTGACTCCAAATCTCGATTTCTCACACTCAGAAAATATCTATTTTTTCAACTTCAAGGTGGATCTAAACAGAAACAATTTGACAAAAACCGCCTTGCTTGAAGCTTTTATCTTCAAAGTTTATGGTGCATTCTTGGAGTACGTGAATCCAATACCATAAATAAGATATTATGAGATCTCCAAAAATGTATTTTGGAATTTAAATATTTAATGAATTAATTTTTTTATAAATAAATGAAT